>OY986437.1:192385510-193585510 GCA_963920525.1 Dichetophora obliterata
GCATGTTAGTCAACTTGAGAACTTAAGTTCTTTTAGTGATCATGAATGATTCTGATTACAGGGTCATACATTTCCAAGTATGGCGAGTACGTAAAATGCGTTGTGAAATTGTATTTGCCAAAAGTATTTCTTAATTTAATGTTTTATAAATTTGTCAAAAGTTTTTCAATAAAAATAAAAAAAACAAGAGACAAATTGATATTGATATGATCTAATTTCAACTACAGGCGATACTTCCTTACTCCTCCCTCCGATACGATTTTTTCCTGTTTCAACCTAATGCTATGTTGAAACAAGAATTAAGAGCTAATTCACATTTACAAACGGCCCTCTTTACTCATTGTAGGAGTAACAGGGACAAATATATATAAAGTGAATGCTCTAAATGCGCTTTCAGCTCTCAGTGAGAACATAGCATAAGGAATCACCAGATTTGGGAGAGTCTTTTCTAACTGACTCTCCCTGAATTTATCGACTAAACAAAAATTACACAAAATTAAGTAGTTTCTCAGTCCATTGCAAGCCTAATTTTCTTATATCTTTTTCTTTATTGAAAATAGTTCACTTATTGTGTAAAAATTCTTTCATTACCAACATAGTACATACAATAGATATGTGAATAGGTTCCTGATAAAAATTATTTCAATATGGACAGATCTGTTCAGTTTCGATCGTTGGTGCTACTGACCGTTTTTTAGTAAACTTATTCATACCTTCCTAAATCATTTAATCCATCAGAATTGTAGTACTTATGATACTTTTAATCCAATCTGAATATTTGGCTACATTCTGATAGCCAACAAGACGAATAAAGCCATCATCATTCATTCTAGAACTAGTGGAAATAGCAACTAATTGAGGTCTTGCTAGCCAACCTATAAGCAGGCTACTCCCAATATCCATATGTTCTGGTGAATTTTGTATAGTATTCCACGGCTGTGTGCAGTATTTTAAATGTTCATCGAATCCTCCTCCGAATTCGGCTTTACAAGCATTGCTTGAAATTCTACAGAACCACTACAGACAGAATGTTTATTGTTATAGTCTTGGATTAAAACGTGATGTGGAAAGCGACGCAAAGAATCAGCAGAGGTTCCACCAGTCATACGTCCTTGAGGTATAGAAGAACTTTGAATTGGAGTCACCACCAGGACAGCGATGAAGCCAAAAATAAGTTTGGTCCACAACATTTTCGAGTGTTGCCTTGATGTGATTTCCTAAAGTGTGAAATTGTAACTGCCAGATAACAGAGATTTGCGAACTATTAAAATTTAAATCTGAAAGGGATTTGTAATCTTGAATTGGTTAAGTACAACTATTTAAATCTAAAACTGAAAGAGATTTGATATCTTGAATGGGTTAAGTACTGAATAAATCTTATTTAAAAAATAAAACTGATGATACCCCTTTTCCACACGGAAAGTTTTCTTGCCAGCAAGTCTGCAGGACACGCAATTCTGTACTGTCAAGTTGTTCTTCTGTACTGTTATTCCTTTGATGCTGTACTCTTCTTTCCTTTGTATTTTCGACTTATTATTTCGATTATTATTATTAGAAAAAAAATACCTATTTCTAGAACTTGTCGACTTTTTAATTTTTTTATTGTATAAATATACATAATTTCATAAGAAAATGCAAATCCCCAGCAAAAAAGTGCTTCCAAAAGAAGTCAAAGTGGAAGGGTAATTCTTGAATTCCATCTCTTCCACTTTCATACCCAGAAGGCATTCTTTTAACATATGCATGTCATTGGGAGGAATGCTTTCCTTAGTCTTCTCTAAAAGTGCTTCTAGAATTTTTTGAAAGGAAGATTTCTGTGAGCCCTTAAATGAAAGGATTCTAGTAGGTGTTTTTGAGGAGAACTTAAGGAAGGCATTCCATGGAATGAAACTGTTTTTGTGGTTAGGCTTAAAAAATTCCACGGAAAATATCCTTTTTCCCGATTTTCTCGCGATTTTAGTGTTGGAAATGAGAAATGTTTGGGTTTTGTTGGGGGTTTAAAAAAATCTACGTAATATATTCCTTTTCCCAACTTTTACGGCATGTTAGTGTTTGAAGTAGAAAGTGGTTGCGTTTTGTTGGAGGTTTGAAAAATCCCACGGAAAATAAAAAATACATAAAAAAAAATAATTGAAATTAAATGCTATTTGAATGTCTTTGAGAAGTGGTTTATGAGAATGCTTCTTGAAAGCACTTCTTGATAAGGCTTAAAAGAAGCACAATTGGATCTATAGAATGTCTTCTGGAAGCAGAGTCCCTAAGAATGCATGTTATATTTGTAACAAAAATTTTGCTGGGTATTTGCAAAATATGTAAAAAACTGCAAACGAATTCATTATAATATTGAATACTATTTACGGGTCTTAAACTACACCAAAAACTTAATTCAATATGCATTGCAATATATGGATAAGATAAGGGGTCGTTAAACTACGTTACCAATTTGGTGGAGGGGAGTGGTTTTGAAATGCACTACGATAAGTAACGGTTGGGAGGGAGGGGTTTCAGATACTGTAACGTGACCAAAAATTAAAAAAAAACTCAAAAAAATTCAATTTAATATTATTTAAGACTAGCTGATATTGTTACTCTGGAATGTTAATATTTTTAAAAATTTTTTATTTTTGAGGTTTTTGTCGCATTTGTCGCAGTTTTCTTTAAAAATAGGAAGGATTTGCAAGAGTGTGTCATAAAATATAGTGTGTGAGGAGTGTGTGAGGAAAATATGTCTTTTAAGAAAAACCAATTTTTATGATTTGCGTAGTTAAAATTTATAATAATTTTTTCTACGCGAAAAAAAACCAGAACTTAGTCTTGAATGCAAAGCATGTTTTAATACTTATAAGAACAACATGTTGAAAAAATTCAAAGCGTTACACAAATAAAAGGTGGTGCCATTAAATTTTTCTTAATAGAGCATAAAATTTTGTGTCAACAGAAACAGTTTTTTCTTAAAAATGATACCTCATATAAAAGAGTATACAAAATTAAATTTTCAGTTATTATTTTTTACGACAAAAACAACTTTTGCAAGAAACTGAAATTTGTTGTATCTTTTTGGAAATCAGATTAAAAATTGCTTCAAAACTTTATTGTGAAAGGACTTTCTACAGTTTTCAAGATATGAGCATGTTTTTGGTGTCAAACAATCGGAAAATGTTTTTACTTATTATCATTTTTAATAAGTTCTGATAAATTATTATAGGACCTAGGACCTGAACTTAAGAAGCGTTGTTTTGTGACTTCTCGACTTCATCTTCCCACGACTAAGTTATTTCAGTTTCAGTACCGAATGCGTGAGTATGTTGATTTAGATGTGTAGTATTATAGTTTATTCTTCATATGTTCTTAAAAACTTACAGTATCAGATAGAGTATAGATAGATTCTATCTAGGGACTAGATTTTTTAAACTCCTCCACATAAAGTTGATGGCTAGGATAAAGTGGTGGTAGCAGGAAAACTGCTTTATTTGTTTTTTGTTTGCTTATTGTGCGACGACTGTTCTGACAAGACTAAAGTCTTATGGGTAGCGCAGTAACATAAAGTTATGATTCATAATGACAATTGAATTTTACAATTTTTTAAAAATACGAAGACGATCTAAATGACTTAAGCTACATCAATACATTAAATTTAAAGTGAATTAAAAGAAAAATAGGAGAATAATAATTAAAACACAAAAAAGAATAATAATAATTTCCGATTTATTTTGATAGGCCCAGCACATCATCATATATGACAAGTATGAATGGACTATCGACGTAAATATGGAAAACTTGGTGTCAACAGTGAGCATATTTTTGAATTTATTAATTTTTATATAATTTCATACAAGGTTGCTACTTAGAGTAATCCTCAGGAGAAATTAACTTTATCTGAAAGATATCATCTTTAAGCTGAAAGATGAAAGAGCAGTTATTTTTAAAAGAATTCTGAGATAAAAAGTTTCCTATGTACCGACCAAAGACGTAAGGAACCGAAATCTCAAGTTTAATGACAATCCATCCAGAAATTTTCACGTGATGCGCGTACAGACAGACAGACAGATACAAATGCTAAAAATTACATTTTTGGAATCCACATCCTTCAAAATGTTCAGCGCAGAAAAAATTTCCAAATAACATTAAATGTACAGATTTTTTTTACAGTTTTATTATTTATTTATTTATTGATTGATTTGATTGCTAAACCTTAACAGGTTTTATAGCAAATTTAAAATTATAAAATAAGATTTTAACACAATTCAAAATAAAAAGTATGATTTTGATTGAAATCATGTATTATTAACAAACCAAAAAGTTTTAATAAATTGCTTAAAGTATATAATTTTATTAAAGTATAAAAAATAACAAAAAAAAAAAAAAAAAAAAAGTCAAAATCGGTAATCCCAGACAGCAAAGCAGGGTTGCGTTTTCAAGACAAACAAGGTCAAGTTAGCAACAATTTTGGTATCCGGCGGAGTCGTGTGATAAACAAGGTCACATACCCAATAAAACACCACTCCAATAGGTAAATATATAATATATATCGTTCTGTCTTCCTGAAGCCGGTGAGGTCCAGGCTTGACAGGGTGGTTACTCGACAAACTAGGTCAACTTCACCGAACCAGTTTTCATAAAATAAAGAAAACCAGTTGCGAACGCAGGCACCAAGACAAACTAGGTCTTATCGGCCACTCATATTAATATATTACAAATCGATCTAACGTAGTGTTTCAAGAGGTAAAAAGACCCAAGACACCACGGTACCGTCGACAAGTGTAGTTACAATCATCATGAAGATATAAGGCAACTGAAGATCCTAGGTTTAGGTCCATTCAGATTATTTAGATGTTTATTCACCAAAATTTTCCATGTTACGCTTAGGTCCATTTATCCATTTAGATTGTTATATTAATGTGTTTACAAATCACCAGATGCATCAGATATATGTTTGAAAGAACTTTACATAATCAACGACGGTACTGCAGGTAATCTATAATTTTATGTTTAATTGAGTCCATGGATTCACTTAAGGATATAACATCAGATACAAAATTAAAATCACCGCAAGCGCTTCTAAGAGGTTCATTTTGCAAATAATTAGTTCTACAAAAGTTCATGTGGATTAACTCAAAAGATCTTCTAGGACGAAGAGGAATATTAAAATATACTTTACTCAATAAATATGGACTGTTGACATATCCATGTAAAAGTTTTGTAATCCAACAAGCATTTATCATAATTCTCCGATTTTTTAAAGAAGGAAGATTTAAGAGTTGTAACCGATATTCATAAGATGGTAAGTGAAAATCAGTATTACAATAAAGATAGCTTAAGCAGAACAAAATAAATTGTTTCTGCACTGATTCAATGTCGTCTATGTAACAACCGTATCGTGGGCACCAAACAACTGAAGCGTATTCTAAGATAGGCCGCACTAGAGACGTGAATAAGGTTTTCGTTATGAATGGATCATTAAACTCTTTTGCCCAACGTTTAATAAATCCTAAAGTACTATTTGCTCTATTTATTATTTTATTTACATGAATATTAAAGCGTAGTTTAGGATCCATTGTAACTCCAAGATCATTGAAAATATCTAAGGACTCTAATGGGTAACCACAAATTTTGAAGGTACATTTAATTGGTGGTTTGCGCGAGAAAGACATATGCTTGCATTTCTTCATGTTGAGGTTCATACGGTTCGTTTTGCACCAGTTATAAAGATGATCAATGTCGGCTTGCAAAAATACAGCGTCATTATCATTTTTAAAAGAAAGGAAGAGTTTGACGTCGTCAGCAAACATTAAGATGCTGGAATGCACTACGACAGATGGCAAATCGTTTATAAAAAGTAGAAACAGAAGGGGCCCAAGATGACTTCCTTGAGGTACTCCTGAAGTAACAGGAAACTCATGTGATTTATTGAGCTTAAAAATAACAGACTGTGTTCTATTGCTTAAGTAAGATTCAATCCACTTTACTAACGGTATAGGAAATCCAACAAGATGTAATTTTAAGATCAATAGTTTGTGATTTACAACGTCAAAAGCTTTGCTAAAATCCGTGTAAATAACATCAGTCTGCATGCCTTTTCCAAAGTTTTCTATAGTTTTTGATGTAAATTCAAGAAGGTTAGTAACAGTGGATTTTCCAGAAAGGAATCCATGTTGGAAAGGAGACATTAAAGATTTAACGCAATGCGATAGTTGTGATGTAACAATTGCCTCTAAAAGTTTAGGCAAAGCACTTAATTTTGCGATGCCACGGTAGTTATCAATTAAAGACCTATTTCCGGATTTATGCAGCGGAATGATAAATGAATGCTTCCAGGCTGCAGGAAAATAGCAGGATTTTAATGATGAAGTAAATAGTAAAGAGATTGGAGTTACTAATTCTTCACAGCAGTATTTTAATATACATGAAGGTATGTTATCAGGACCACTTTTATATGATGTTTTAATATTTTTTAAAAATGATAAGACTGTGTTTGTGTCAATTATTGGGAAATAAATATCCCCAGATTGAATATTGAAAGGATAACTTAAATAATCATAGGACGATGATGAATAAGTCGTCTTGAAAAAGTCAGCAAAAAGATTGCAAATACTATTATCATTATCAGACTCCACAGAATTATATTTCATAAAAGAAGGATAGGAATCAATCTTACGTTTTGTGTTAACAAAGTTCCAGAAGGATTTAGCATCAGATTTGATGTTTAATTTTACTTTTGTTAAGTAGATATTATAGGATTGTTTGCATAACTGTTGGTAACTGTATTTAATCGAGGTATAGCATCCAAAATCGCATATGTTATGTGTTTTTTGATATTTTTTATAGTATTTAGATTTCAAGTTTCTCATTTTTCTTAATTCATTTGTGTACCATACCGGACCCGATGTCAAAGAGGCTTTCCTTTGCGGAACAGCCTTAAGAAAACAATCATTGAGCGTTCTGTTAAACGCATATACCGCATCATCAAGACTCTGAGAAGATAAACTTTTTGTATTAATATTTAGAATAGAATTCCAGTTTATATTAGACAAGGTATTCTTCAAAATCACGTAGTTTGTTTTTTTGAAGTTAAACTCAATAGGCGGTTGAGAATCATAGTACTGCACAGATGGTTTTGGAAA
This sequence comes from Dichetophora obliterata, assembly GCA_963920525.1. NCBI lineage: Eukaryota > Metazoa > Arthropoda > Insecta > Diptera > Sciomyzidae > Dichetophora > Dichetophora obliterata. Next base: position 192,392,632 of record OY986437.1, read on the forward strand.
ATTTAAAATAATTTCTAATGTTGGATGATGAGAATCTTCGGGTGTAACCAGAGGATCTGATTTAGACACAGAAGCGATATTGCTGTCATCAAAAAACACCAGATCGAGCAAACGATTATTTTTGTTACAGATGCAGTTAAGTTGGAACAGGCCTTGGATTGAGAGCTCGTTTAAAAAATAATTATCGGATGAACATTCAGACGAAGGTAAAAATATTCCAGGCATTTCAGAACAGCAGTTCCAAGAAACGTTTGGCAGGTTAAAATCTCCAGTTATTAAAATATGATCATTAGATTGCAGTTTTGAGCAAACTTTACTAATAGAAGCCAAATGTTTGCTATAAACTTCTAAGGTAGAAAGGGGAGGAATATATGAGCATGTAATAAAAAGGCTCAAGGAACCAAACTTAACATGAACACAACAGAATTCAATGTCCAAGGATTCTGGAATTAATAATTCTTCAGAGAAATGTGTCGCTTTGACTGCAATCAACACACCCCCGCCTTTAGAGCAAATACCAGGAATGGAGTTTCTATCTTTGCGATATATGTTAAATTTGTTGCACAGAATTTCAGTATTTAGAGTGTTAGGTTTCAGCCAAGTCTCGCTAAAAGCAATTATATTAAAGTGTAGGTTGTGACTCAAAATTAATATATTATTTAGTTTTGTGTTCATGCCACGAACGTTTTGGTAAAGGATAAGGAACTGAAAGCAACAATCTAGTTTTTTTGATTCTTGTTAAAAACCGGAAAAGTAGCCAAGGAAGTTGTAGGCCGAGGTCTAGAAATAAATTCATGCACCATCGTATTGTCAGGCCAAAACTTTTGATCCAATACCTTGTGAAAAAGATCACCAGGCAAAGATATTTTAAAAGAGGACGTAATACGCTCGTATGAAAAATTGAATTTGTAAACGGAGATATTTTTATTTACAACATTCAGCTTAGAGTTTATATAGAATAACACGTCTTCACTGGAAGTATCAGCTGCAAAACGAGAAACAAATATAGATTTTGCAGGCTCAATAATCACAAGTTCTTTATGAACAGGGGCTTTGATACTGCTATTCGATATTTGTTTCGGTATCGCTCCTGTAGAAACCGAAGTAATTTGGGAAGGTGCAGGGACCACATTTGAGGCAATACAAGTTTCAGCATAAGTTTTTTGTGTGCCAGAAACGCGAGGAGAATCAGCATTTTCCTCTATGATTGGTATTGCTTCAACAGAAGGAGAAATCTGATCAGCTGACGCAGCGACCTTAGTTGGCGCGATATTATCTGTCATTTGATCAGTATTGAAAGCTCCAATTGATTGATCTTCAAGCTGTATTATATGTATTATATTATATGTATAGATTTATGCATTTAACAGCGCAGGTTCACTGATTATAACCATAAAAGAAAACAACAACGTTTAAATCGACTGGACTCTCTTATATTCACACAGGTTACATGAAAAATGCTTATTATAAGGTATTCGTTAGATATATGGAAAAATTTCTACAATATTCTAAATGTCTAAAAATTCCTCTTACAACGTCTTCTTCCATCTCTTATAGCTTAGCTTTTATTTAAGAAATTCTCTTTGAACGCTTATATTTCAGGTCAAAGGTCCTAAAAATTATTCGTTGCACTCCTTCTCCCTACTCTAATTCATTTAAAAGAAAAATTATCCAAATCGGTTGAGAAACACGGGAGAACATGGTACCGAACTTTTTACCTACGCCTATTTATACCCAGCAGAGAAGCGAGCGCTCCATAAGCGCATCTGAAGCGCTCCAAAAAAACAGTAGAGCGCTTCATTTTCCTTGTGTATAGCGCATTTTTTAATATAGTCATGTCATCAGATGTATGCGCTCCACTCCAGCTGTAGAAATTATAAAATCGTAGCGACAGCCGAGCGCTTTGTTCTGCTTGTATTTGATATAAAAACGTAGCAAGAACGAGAAACGAAGAAGCTCTTTGTTCTCCTTGTCGTTGGAATAAAAATGTAGCGAGAACCGAGCGCCTTGTTCTCTTTGTAGTTAATATAAAAATTAAGCGAGAACTGAGGGCTTTGTTTTCTTTATAGTTCATAACGTCGGCCTAATTCTAATGCGACGTAAGTTTAATTATCTATTGTTCAGGAGGCAAAGAAAACTTTTTATTATTTTTATGAAGTTCATACGATAATGTATTGTTTCAAATGATCTACCTCCCTTTTTTTCATACAAACATTAAAAACTAAAAAAGGACATAGATGTAGTTTTTACTAATCTACCTAAACCGCTAATAAACGTTACTTTGCCCAATATAAAAAGGTATGGATTTTTATGCATTTTCTTTGATTTTTCATTTGATGAAGGAAAAACTGAAAACATAGTTTTAAAACGATTTGATGAATTTTTACAGTTTTTGAAATTAATTTTTTTGGTATTAAAATCTAATCCTTTTTTTCAAGTGCAACGTTATCGTTACGGAAAGTGCTACAAATATAGCGCTACACAAACAGCACTATTTGTAAGGAGAATGAAGCGCTCTTTACGTGCATACAAGTAATGCGCATTGAAATTTTTTGCTGGTTATATAGATTATTCTTGAAATTTATGAATGTGGGTGTTCCTTAGGAATATTTTTGGCAGAAATTGTTTGATTTTGCGTAAAAATCTCATTTCTCATCATCACTTATAACCTTGTTCAAAACTACATCAGCAAAAAAGTTTTGTGAGGGTGGAGTTTAAATTCAGCTGAGAATTTAGTCCTCATTAAATTCACGTTCTACAGAATTCTGTAGATTTGGTTGTTTTTTTTTTTTTCAAAATGGAAAAAACAACCATATAATTATTTCCTTCATTATATCTGAAGTGGACCAAGTGGTTGCATCCACAAAATTCATTACGTTGCAAAGCCCTTAAACTGCAGCTGGCGCAGGACGACAAAAGCCGCTGTTGTTTGCACAAATATATGCTGTCGAGATATAGAGCTGTATTTGAGTGGAGTGTGTGATTTTTTGTGGGAGAGTAGCGGTTGGCCTCATTTTCATCAACAAGGAAATTGATGGTACTCATTGTTTTTCGCCCAAAATAATATTTTCTAATGGAAATTGTTAAAATCTTACCTTATCTATTCATGAATGCACACCAATTATAGGAAGAAAATGTCAGTGCACTATGAAATTGAAAAAGAAAATTTACTTAAATTTTATATATCCAACATTATCTTTTTCTATCTTAGATTCGTTGAAAAAATATAGGTACTAAAATATTGAACATATTTTATTGCTGCTGCCTTATTTGTTTTCGTATTTTTAAGTACATCTTCAGCCTCAAGGTTTTTTCTGGTATTATATTTTTAAGTACCTTTCATATCTAACAGCAGGTTGGTGATTGCAAGCAATGCTCCTGGAAGAATCAGGCTCTTGGCATGGAGTTGCTTTTACGGCTTCGTGATCCTTTTCAGTTTGTGTCATGAAGCTTTACAAAGCGAAAGAAGTGAATTATTAAAATGGGGAGCATAACAATTTTATATTAATGCATACTGAGTTGAGTAGCATTCTGTGCAGTTGTTGTTTTATTTGTACATATTTATGCCATGTCATATGCTGAACAACGAAAATAACTGAGAAACACACTCAAATCTGTCTGGAAGGATAACAACATTTTGAACCGTCATAAAATGTAGCTTTTTTATTTCCACTGCTATTAATTATTTTTTTACTAAAAATTAAGTCATTTTAAACTGCAGTAAACTGTAGCAATTTACTGCTTTTTATGGTATTATTATTGTTGGGATTTGAACTGCGACTTTAAGATTTATTGTGGTCCTTAAAGAAACTTAAGATCCTCTTTTAGTCCAATCTCTGAGATAAAAGCTAGTACACGTCCTGTATCTCTTTATTTTAAAGAGTTATCTGGCACTATGTGGTAGCCCAGATATTTCTGTCGAGCTTGAACAAGTGCAGTACAGTGTCCCAGAATGCGCATCACAGATTCTTCGTCGTCCATGCAAAACCTTCATATGTTATCACCAGAGAAGACAATTATATGCAAATGCATATAATATATGCTTTTGCATATTTGGACGTTTTGTTAATAATTTTGCATATTTATAACGATTGTGCTTATTTGTGCATATTTTTACATATTTTTAACTTTTCGAACAGATTTTAGCTTGTAATCGGGCAAATTTTGATACTTCCTTCACATCTGGCAACATTGTAATTTCTTTGATATTATATATATTTATAAAGAGATATTATATTATATATGTATAAAAAATATTTTGTTTAAAAACTCACAGACAATGGATCCATACGCCGAAAGTCTCCTTGCGAACGAAGTCCCTTATTTTAAATGGTGCCCAACTACATCCTGCGATGTCGAGCGGTCTTTCTCACAATACAAAACATTGTTGGCTGAAAATCGTAGAAAATTTCTTTTTGATAATATAAAAATGCATTTAATTGTTCAGTGTAATCGCTGAATGCAATACACTGTTTTTGCTATAAGCACCATATAAAATAATGGACTTCGTCCGGAAGGAGACTTTTGGCATTGGCTTCGAGCTACCAAACAAAATATTCATTAAATGATTAAAATAGAATTAAATTTTTACTTTATAATTAAAATTATAATTTATTTAAACTGAAATATTTACTTTTACGCCTTGAAAGGGCTATTGTTTTGTTTTTTTTATGAACTATTGAATAAAATTTTGAATAATAAAACTCCGACTTCGACGTTTTTCGTGCTTATTTGATGGCATATTTTGCCATTTTTTAAAGCATTATAGCATACTTATTTTAGATTTTTTCGTGCATATTTCTGTCTTCCCTGGTTATCACTTAGAATTCCCAGTTTTGTGAGGTAGCAGTTGAACCTACTGTGACCTGTTAGCAATCCTGTGATGATTGTTAGCTTCATGCATTCCTTTAATCTCTTTAGGTAGTATGATCCTACGAGTAGTTTAGAGTACACTAACCCTGGCAGATTTCCTCAGTATTTTCAGTATTTTAACTTCAAGCATGAAAAGTCTTGGACTCTTGCTAGTCAATGATATTAGGCCAACACACTTTACAAGTACATGCAGTACTCTTCTGGATTTCTTTTTGTCAATAACATTGAAAAAACGCTATTTTATAATCAGATCTCGGTTTCAATTTTCTCAAAGCACGATTTGATCTCCTTAATATTCGATTTTCAGCCAGATATTAATCCTCAAAATTATACTTATCGATATTTTAAGAATATCGACTCTCCAAGTTTGAATGCAAACGTTGATTCTATCAATTGGAGCTGCATATACAAAATTGATTCTATTGAAAACCAAATTGACTTCTTGCAACTAATGCACTACTTTTGACTTATCACTTACACGCATTATGAAGTAATGAACTAGTATTGCATAAGTACTTTGATAGCATTACTTTTTTATAGCATTGTGAGATTGTGCCTTGATGGGTGGAAATCCATGAGTTTTCTTTCGAGAAATCTGGTCTTTTTCAACGAATTTGCTCTGTCAAACGCCACATAACGCTCAGATAGTACAAGAATTTTGAAAATCCCTCAAAGCGGGCTTTTTAAATTAACACTTCCAAGTTCTTTCTTGGCAGAATGTAGAAAATAAGCGGTTGAGGTACGCCATACAAATGTTCTCCATACAAATAAGGTCCACTCTAAGGTAAGTATATTTTGGTGCGCCGATTTGATGAAATAATGTTTCTACAAATTTTCCCTGTTAGAAGACGAAAAAAGGATTCTAGGGGTATTTGTTTTCTCCGTGAAATAAAATGGACCCCCACATTTTGACTTTTTTGTAATTTTCTAACATTTTTTGCACTGGAGGCAGACTAATGGTTCGTGTTTTTGGGAATCTGATAAAAAAATCCTAGGCTCATAAAAAAATGCCTTGCAAAAATTAAACGAAATCGAAAGGTCGGAAACGAAGTTACAGTACTGTGAATATTAACGATAGATAGCTTTCGTTATTCTTCGTTATGCTTTCGAGATCTGAAACGAAAAAAAAAGAAAAAATGTTAATATTTATATTGTTTTTTATGTAATCAATAAATATTTACTCTTTTCCTATTTTATTTCCTTTTCAGTCTTCGTTTATGCAGAGTACTCCCGGTTTCTTAACTTGCCGCAGAGTCAAACAGTTATTGAAGGCGATGATGCAGTTTTCGCGTGCCATGCCACACCTGTCATAGGCTTGGAATACTCCTGGACACAAAATGGTAAATATTTATGAGTCTATATGTTAAAGTAGCTTAAGTTAAGAAAACTAGTTTTGAGTCATTGGTATTTTTCAAATTAATTTTAAAGATTTTTGTATAAAAAATTATTAGAAGGCTATAAGAAAATTTGGCATAACTTTCATTCCAAGTAGCGGATAAACATCAGTAGAAGACATATGTATTGGGTAATCTTTTACAACTTGGCCACCTTAAAGTGAGCATATTTTTTCATTCATATGAAACACCTTTTTCGAGTTTTGTACATAAAGTTTACACCAGTTCTATTTTTATTACTTTGATTAATTAAAGTCATTGTCAATGCAAATTCAAATTGACAAATGGTCATAAGCTCAGCTTCTAAAAGTCATAGAAGGGTTTTGTTTTTAAACTTGAAAACAAAAGAATTTATATTTTTACAATTAACTTTAAGAAAGAATGTAATTTTCTCAAAAACTACACACAAATTTTTATTTTTTTATTTTATTGAATTCCTTATACAATTTTATTAAAGAAATAAATAGCCTTTATAACTAATATTTTTAAAAAAATTATAAAAATAGCGCGCAGCGTCGATCAGAAGCGTCATACAGTGTAACTGTTCCATATAGTGCGAAACTTGATGTGTAGGTGCTCCAAGAGGCGGTCACTATATCTAAATGTTTTCACGCCCTCTTTTACCGCCCACAAATCAATATCTATATGGATCATTCTTTTACAAGCCGAACACCATTTTGAGAGCTACATTTTTGATTTCCATGAAATATTTTTTACGGGTTCTATATCGAAAACAGAGAGACACGTGTTAGAGGATTTTTTTTTTTTTTTGATAAAAGAGGGCGTTAAAAGTTTCAGATTTTCGTGATTTTTGCCTTGGAGACTCATTTTCAAAAATTCATAACTTCGGCTCTGTTTAAGTTGTTTCGTTTAAAAGATAACGAAGTAAATTTTAAGAAAAAATAGTTTCAAAAAAATGTATGAAAAATTTCATATTCTTATGCGCAATTTGAATTTTTAAATAAATTTTAACCAATTTTACCCACCACTTAGCGTGTTTTAAACATAACCATCATATTCTACGTCAAATTTTACATAGAAACGATTTTTTATCTATGGAGAAATGATTATTACTATTGCAAAAAAATTAAATAAACTCGTGCGGTACCTGACATCGGCGCGACAGTTGCAAAGTATACCTAATGTTCTCGCCTCATACTGTTGTTCACTGTATTATATGACCAATATAGTATATATATAGTATGTTTTATAGTTTTAATTGAAGAATATTATTTATGAATACATGAGGCTTTATAGAAAATTGGGTCAATCTTTAATAAACAATAACATTATTTCAGCAAATAAAGTGATATATTACGATTTCAATTCATTAGTATTCTACACGTACATTTTTCACAATATAACATCAGTATTTACTAATTTTTACAATATTTTTTTTTCATACAAAGAGAATTGCTTTGCTTGAATTCAACTCTAGAAGTGACATTGGAATCATTCAATGATATTTTAAAGTATCTTTAATCATTATAGCTTTTTAGCGGCAGGAATCACAGATTTTTTTTTTCAATAACTCATTAACTACCGGTATTTTCATTGCATGTAACTGACTTGCATTAACTTTTCGCAATTTATGTGTTTTTTTTCTTGAATGTTTTGTTAAATTGAAAGGATTTAAACAGGCATCATTACGAATACTTTTGCCTTATGATCTTTTAGACTAATTTGCAGGCATTGTTTTATGTTTTTTTTCGGCGTCTTTCTCATGGTGAGATTGGTGGCATGGATTGGTGAGAGACAGGGCACAACTGCTGCAACAGCTGAAGTAAAGAATATATGGATTTATTAATAAGCAGTAATATCTAATTAAATAATAATTAAATTATACCTTCATTGTACATCATTTTTACACACTAATAAGGTTTCCAATCCGGGATATCGAACTTTTTCCAGTTCCGACAATCCCAAGATTATAAGGCCTAAGCTCCCGGAATTTTCGGGATCCCGGGATTGCCTTCAAATTGCAAAAACAACACTTTAATTTGACATTCGAGTAAAAACTTTTAAAAAAATTAAAATTTACCTCAAATATTCAAAAATTAAATAAAAATATATTCAAATGGTGGCACTCGCAGTAATCTGCTTCAAAAAGCATTTGATATGATTAATAAAAATTCCACCAAGTTAGTGTTAAGTTCGAGAGATGTTTCTCTTTAGCTGGAAATTTTGCTACCAAAGAATTCACTTTTCAAAGACTTCAGTGATCTCAAAAAATGTACCTTTTTTATGTTAGTATTATTATGCCAGAAAATATGAATTTTATGAATTATACAATAGATAGAAAGAAATAAAATAAATTTACTTATTATAAAAAATTTGAGTAAACTGTTTTTTTTTAATTCCTTTGTACAATTTTTTATTAAAAAAATATCCTAACTTTCATACCTTGCACACGATTTCTTTTTTTGTTAAATTACTTTTTCAAATCCCGGTACTTATTCCGGGATCCCCGAATTCTTAATAAGTAATTCCGAAATTGCTTTTGAGTCTCGAAATTGGAAGCCTACATAATTTATATTATACTATACTGGTTATGTTTAAAACACGCTAAGTGGTGGGTAAGATTGGTTAAAATTTATTTAAAAATTTCAATTGCGTATAAGAATATGAAATTTTTCATACATTTTTTTGAAAATATTTTTTTCTCAAAATTTGCTCATTATCTTTAAAATGAAACTAGCTTAATCAGAGCCGAAGTTATGAATTCTTGAAAATTAGTCTCCAAGGCAAAAATCACGAAAATCTCAAACTTTTAACACCCTCTATTTAAAAAAAAAATCCTCGAACACGTCTCTCTTTTTTTTCGACATAGAACCCGTAAAAAAAATTTCATGCAAATCAAAAATGTAGCGGTCATTTTTTGTTCAAATCTGTTCAGTTTGTAAAAGAATGACCCATATATATAAAAAGCAAAACGATGTGTGTCTGTGTGTGTGATGCCTAAAGACTCCAAAACTACTGGGCCGATTGACCTGAAATTGTGGTAGTCGATTTGTTTCAGGTACATGGTTGATGGTTGAGGAAAAAAAGTTGCCACAGCCCCCTTTTACCGCCCCCAAATCAATAGAAATGCTATATTTCAGTCGGTTTGGGACGTATAAGACTTAAATATGGTAATTTAGTTTGTATGGTTACTGTCGGCAACTGTACTTAAAAAAGGTTTCCACGCCCCTTTTTACCGCCCACAAGTCAATAAAATGCTATATTTTAGACGTGTATTATTGTGTTAGGCTTAAATTTGGTAATTTAGTTTATATGGTTACTGTCGGTAACTGTACTAAAAATGTTTGTCCACGCCTTCTTTTACCGCCTACAAAGCAATGAAAATGCTTTATTTAATACGGTTTAAGTCGTATAAGACTTAAATTTAGTGATTGGTTTGTGTGGTTACTGTCAGCAACCGTACAAAAATTGGTTTCCACGCCCCCTTTTCTGCCCACAAACCAGTGAAAATACAATATTTCAAGTAGTTTTGGCCGTATAAGACTAACATTTTGTACTTAAGTTTGTATGGCTACTTTCGGCAACTGTACTAAAAATGGTTTAATTTTTACAAAAACATATTCACAACTACTCAGCGATTTTGGAACGTAACTTTTGTCATTATTATGATGAACAATTTTTGAACAAATGTGGGAAAAATGTTCTCTTAATTTTTGAAGAGTATGATCCGTGTTTATATTATCATTATTTGGAACAACCAATTCCCCTGGTAACTTTAAAGTTTGACCGTAAACCAACTCTGCAGAAGAACAAATTAAATCTTCTTTTATTGCGGTTCGTAAGCCAAGAAGTATCCAAGGTAAAAGTTCTGACTAATGTACGGAATCTTCTGAACATACAGTAGACGTCTTGAGTTATCGATGTAAACGTTCTATCATCCCGTTTGATTGTGGATGAAAGGATGAAGTGTGAATTTTGTGTGCACCTAGTAATTTTGTTAATTCACCGAATAATTTTGATGTAAATTGAGTACCTTGATCGACAGTAATAGTAAGAGGAACACCAAAACATGGAACATAATTTTGAACGAAAGCATTCGCTACAGTTTGTGCAAAGATCTTTTTTAGAGGGTATACTTCTGGCCAACGCGTATGTCTATCTATAATTGTTAACATATATCGAAAATCATTTGATATAGGTAGTGGTCCCACTAGATCCATATGAATATGTTCAAATCTGCCTGGTGGAATTTCGATTTTTTGGATAGGTGTTTTTGTGTATACATTAATGTTGGATTTTTGACAGTTAATACAACTTGATAACCAATCATTTATTTCTTTTCGCATATTTGGCTAAAAGTATTTTGATTGTATTAATCGTCTAGTGGCTCGTACACCAGGATGAGATAATGAATGAATTTTGTCAAATATACTTTTTGGCATGGAAGTTGGAACGAAGGGTCGTGTAGAGTGACTAGAAATGTCACACCAAATTTTAATATTTAAAATAGGAATTGGAACTTCTTTTAAATTGCATTTAGAATTTGGAGATTTAATTAGAAGTTGTAGAGTCTCGTCTGTTTGTTGTTCTTTGTGTAGTGTTTGAAAATTTATATCTTGTGAAGATATCGCGTCAATTTCTGGAATGCGAGAAAGTGTGTCTGCAACTATGTTTTGTTTTCCAGAAATGTATTGTATGTTGTTTGTGAATTGAGCTATGTATTCTAAATGTCGTGTTTGTCGGGATGATCTATCAGTTTTTGAATTGATAATAAATGTCAATGGTTTGTGATCAGTGTATATAATAAATTGTCTTCCTTCTAAAAAATGTCTAAAATGTTTGACGGCGCGGTAAATTCCTAAAAGTTCTCTATCAAAGGTTGAATACTTTATTTCTGTGGGACTAAGTTTTTGAGAAAAATATGCTAGAGGTTCCCAACTATCTCTTGTGGATTGTTGTAGAACAGCTCCAAAAGCGACGTTTGATGCATCCACTGCTAGAGATAATTTTGCATATTTATTGAAATGTGTGAGAAGAGTATTTTCGGCAAAAAGAGATCGAACTTTCTCAAATGCAATTATTGATTTTTCAGTCCAAGTTAATTGTTTAGTTTTTTATTTGGATGCAGATGTTAGCATTTCGTGCAGAGAACTTAGTTCTGCAGATAACATCGGGATGTAACGATGGTAATAATTAACTATTCCAATAAACTTTTAAAGTTTATTTATATAAGTTGGTCTATCAAAATTTATAATTAAATTAACTCTATCCTTAGAGGGTTGTATTCCTTTAGAAGAAATTTCATAGCTCAGAAAATCTAGTGAAGGTACACCGAAAATACATTTTGACGGTTTGATGTTAAGTCCATATTGTTGTAGTAGATTAAAAATAATTTTTAAATGTTCTGAATGTTGATTCTCATTCTCACTTGCAATTAAAATGTCATCCACGTATGTAAACACAAATCTAAAGCAACAAATATTTAATTGATGAAACGTTGGAAGGTTTGAGCACTATTTCTCAAACCGAATGGCATGCGTAAAAATTCAAACATTCCGAATGGAGTAGTTATTGCCATTTGATAAACACCTTCTTCGGTGGTACGCATGATCAAGATCAATTTTCGAAAATACGGTTTTGTTTTTTAGTTCGATGCTTAGATCATGTATGTGTGGAAGAGGATAACGATCGGGTAAGGTAATACAATTGAGCATTCTATAATCTCCACATGGTCGCCAATCATTTTGTTCTTTTTTAGGGACTAAATGAAGGGCAGATGCAATAGGAGAATTAGAAGATCTGAAAATTCCGACTTTTACAAGGTATTCAAATTCCGTTCAAGCTATTTTCATTTTGATTGGATCTAAACGACGTGGTTTTGTATATGGAAAAATTCCTTTTGTTTCTATCCTATGAACTGTACTATGCTTCACTGGTTTGGTGTAGTCTGGTTCAGAGGTGAGAGCAGGAAATTCTTTAAGAAGGGTGGAAAATTTGTTTTCATGGAGAGGTAATTTGAGAGAATAAATATCGCAAAAGCCAGAAGTTCCATTTACTTTTAGTTTAGTGGTTAAATCGATTATTTGTTTAATTTTGATATCAACTATGATTCCAAACTTTTCTAAAAAATTTGCTCCAATAATAGGAGTTGAAATATTAGCTAATAAAAATGGAAATTCGAAATCACGACGAAAACCTAAGTCAATTTTAAAGAGTTTTGAACCGAAATTTTCTATTAATGAGCCATTAGCAGCTATTAAATTGATGTCAGAATGTCTTTTAATTGATTTGAATTTTGAAGATGGTACGACTGAAACTACCGCACCAGTATCTATTAAAAATTTTAAATTATTGCATTTATCTAAAATAAAAAGACGGCGTGCTGGTTTAGTTTGAGTTCCATTATCTGCCACCGTCATAATGGAATTACTTAGTTTAAATTTTGGTTCAGTGTGTTGTTGTTTTCATTTTTTTTAATAAAATCGCATGGTTTAATATATTTTATTGCATTTTTACTAAATTTTTTATGGTACCAACATATATTATCACGTGAATTTGAATATCGTCGTCTGGAGTTGCTTCTAAATTTTGATTTGTTTCGGTCGTGTGATCTTGATCTTGTTTTAAGTGCTGCTACGCCCAGTGTAATTTGATTTAAATTTTTACAAAGTGTTGTAGTAATTTGGACTAAGTTCTGCATACATTGTTCCATAGATTTTTGATTGATGCTCGAAACTGAAGTTGAATTTTGAAATTTATTGGTGACTTCCTAAATTTTGTCTTCCAAGTTTATTCTTTCATCGACACTTTTATCACTACAAGACGTTAAATGAATTTGTAATTGTTGTGGTAATTTGCGTTGCCACAATTTATAAAGTAGTTTGCGACCGACAATTGATTCAGAACCGACCAGGGACTTCATGTCTCTGAAAAATTCGGAGGGTTTACGATCACCCAATTGGGTGTTGGAAAAAAGTTCTTCCAATCTTTTCTCTTCGCTAACACGGGGGTTACACGAGACATTACTGTTAAGACAGTCGCAACACATTCACAAATTTTTACCCACACACACTCACTTTTGCAGCTGGCTGCTACTGTCTTAACTTTTTTATAGACAGTTGGCGGGACAGTATCTAGGACAGTAGAATGATATTTAGCATATCAATTGACAAAGATGATAAAATTTAATAGACTTCATTGAAAATTTACAATTCTTTGATGTGCTTGTAGTTTTAACAAAAATTTCATCATAAAATATAAATTTTTTACTATTTTGTCTACTGTCTTGCCAACTGTTTTACCAACTGTCTGGACTCCTATTCACAGACACAAAGTTTGACAACTAATACGTATTTTTCACTGTCTTAATAGTACTGCCTCGTGTAACCCCCGTGTAAGAGAAAATCTTTCACACAATGCATTTTTAATGCATTGGTACTTGTGAATAGTTGGAGGTGGATTAATAATATCTAAAATTTTAGTAATAGCATGTTGCGAAAGTGAAATAAGAACTAATTGGAATTTTAAATCATCATTCGTGATTTTGTGTAACGTGAATTGTACTTCTGTTTGTAAAAACCAAGCATCGGGACATTCAATCCAGAATGTTGGTAATTTAATATGATTTTGAGTAATAGGTGTATGAGGGATATGTGTGGTTTGATTTTGAAAAGTTGTGGCGTTGTTTTCCATTGTTGTGTTTCGATTTGGTGAGTGGTGCATTGGTGTTGATGTATTAGATGGAGGTGTTGGAGAAATGTTTGTGTTTTCTTCGGAAGCGGGAATGTTAAAATCAATTAATGGATTATTTCTAGTAAAAGATCTAGTTAATACCTTTAAAAAATTTTAATATAGTAAAGTTATTCAATTGGAGAGTTGTTTACAGTTGTAGGCTATTTTACAATATTGTAAACTAGGAAAATTTAATCAATAACAAACTAATTTATTGATTAAGAAGATTTGATTAATAAGTTATAAGTTTTAAAAAATTTTAAAGATTAGGAAAAAAATTAATTAATTTTATTAATATTATTTAAGTTTAAATTTAAAAGTTAAATTGTTGATTAATTATTAGTTAATAGCAAAGTGCATAATAAAATTTAATATATGTGTAATATGCAATGATAATAATAATTGTAATGATAATATAAATAGTAATAAGTAATAAATCATAAATAATATTATTTTAACTTATCTTGCAGTTTGTTGTTGATGTTAGGTTGTTCTTGTTTTGTAGTTGGTAGCGACTTGTGTGGTTGGTGCTTCCGTAGACAAAAGGCGGTATTTGATGATGATGTTGGCGTGGGTGTGCGGGTTCACGTATTGTTGGGCCACAAAATTTGTTCTGTAAATTTTTTTGTGTGCCGACAGCGTTGTACTTTAGGCAGCGTTGAGGCTGTGACTACCTCAGTTAGTTAAATAGTTTTTAGTTTTTGGAAGTTGCATTCGTTGGTGAAGCGTAATTGTTGGAATTGGAAGTGGTAGTTTTATCCGTATGATAATTAGTTGATTGTTGATTAAAATCCAGGATTGAATGCAGGAGCGCCAATTATGGTGGGGTTTTGTTTTGGTAAAAATTTATTTAATAATATATGCACATATAGATTTTGGTCTTGATAGTTTGAAGTTTTATTTTATATTTTGTAATAAAAATTTTTTTAATACAAATTTTTATCTTTTTATCTTTAATACAAACCAATGAAAATGTTTTATTTCAACGGTTCGGGTTGTATTAGACAAAAATTTTGTAATTTAGTTCATATGATTACTCTCGACAAGTGCACTAAAAATGGGCCTGTCCCACTTTAGTTAAATTCACTTTTCGGGGGGTCAGCGTGGAGTGAAGCAAAGTGCGACAGGCTTAAGCTAAATTGAGCTGCAATTTTAGCAGTCGATTTGTTTCGAGTACGAGATAGTTTAAGGGAAATAATTTTGCCGCACCCCTTTTTTCCTCTTTCAAAACAATAAAAATGCTATATTTCGCACGGTTTTAATCGTGTTAGACTAAAATTTGGTAATTTAGTTCATATTGTTACTTTTAGCAGATATACTGAAAATGGTGAACATATTTGGCATTTCTTGACATTTTTGTATATGACAGCAAGGCGGTCTGTGGCAGAAAAACGTCTGCCGGGGAATACTGGTAATAAATGAAAATTAAATAAAAAATTAATAATGAATAAAAAATCAATAATGAGTAAAAATGAATAATGAATAAAAAATTAATAATGAATAAAAAATGAATAATGAATAAAAAATTAATAATAAATAAAAAATTAATGATGAATGAAATATTAATTATGAACAAAACATTAATAATGAATAAAAAAATTAATAATGAATAAAAAAACAATAATTGAAATTTCTCAAATTCTTTGTGATTTGCGTTCTTTGTGAATATCATTCAAATGATTGAAAAAAATAAAAAAATTAAAAACTAAAAAATTAAATAAAAAATTGATTCATTACTTTGCATTTGCATTCTTACTTCGTTATTCACTAAATCACTTTTTTATGAATAAAATAAAATTGAATGCATTCTTTTACAGCTCTGTTATAAAGAATCTCTACACGCAGAGAAAAAAACATAGTTGCAACAACCATGTTTTAAGAGGATCATAGTATGATTCGGATTATTATTGTTGCTAACATGTTCTAAAACATATAATATTTTCTTTGATCATGATAAAATGATACAACAACTATATTTAGAAAAGGAACTTTTTTGTAGGAGCCAAAATATTATTGAAACAATCATTATTCTCTTATTGGGTCGATTTATTTTTAGGATCCAGAATATTATTGAAACAATAATTTTATTTTTTTTTTCATGCACTCCAATTTTCACAGCTATTAATTAAGGTATCTCCAGAGGTCTGGGCTGAACAGAAATATTAATTCAATTGAAAAATTTTTTTGATAACACTTTCTGTCCAAGCTGGGGTTTGAACCGCGGCTTTTTCGCTTACGAGCCACGCACACTACCAGTAAGCCACAGCCGCTACTACCGCTCGCCTGCCTAATGCTATTCCTAAATATGGTACATTAAGTGCTTTGTCACAAAAATAGCAATATGTGTGACAAACAAAATATGGTCAGAATTGCGAAATATATTTACGGTAAATAGAAATATGTTTGCTACAATTAAAGTCGAAAATGCCACTTTTCTGCGTGCTGTTTTTAGGAAAAGGCGATTTAAAACAAAACACAATAATTGAACAGTTGACAAACGAAACGGCATATGTGCCAGGAAACGATAAAACTTATTGTGTCTGAATGAAGTGAAAGTTTTTCCTGCAAAAACTGTTCAGACACAATAAATTCTTTCGATTTTTGGTTATTTTCTGCTTCGTTTGCCAACAATCAAAGAATAGTTCAGACAAACACTCAAAATTCTAATATATTTGTCTCTATAATAATATTCACATTTATCATGATTGATAGAAATACAACATTTTCGTTGCAACTAATAGTTGAGGCAATCATAGTATGTTGACGATTTCAATGATGTTATGATTTCAACTACAATATAATGTTATTTTTGGTAACTCCATTAGCAAATAATGACTTTATTAAGGCAAAAATTTGTGTTTGCAGAAATAGTACAATAATTATAAAAAAAAAATTATTATTGCAGTAATCATGTCGTTTCTCTGCGTGTACTGGTAGATTAAAAAAAAGCAGATGCATCGTTGGACACACGAAAGAAGCGAAGCTTTTTCGCAATTTTATAAATCTGATAATTTAATGGTTTTTTTAATAAAAATATTTTTAAAATAAAAAATTGTTAATACCATTAGGTTGACTAAAAAAATACACTTTAGTATTCCCACCAACAAATTTTATTACGTTACTTTATTATTTTGTTTGATTACATGTTACATTAATTTTGACTTACTCTTTTAAATGTTTTCAATTATTATTATGGAAAATTATTATTAAAATTATTGGTTTTTAATATCTAAAATAGCAAACGTAAGTATATTATATAGATGTAATGTCCATATTTCTAGCAAATATTGCAGCTATAGTTGTCCCCAATCGTGTTATACAAATATTTGAATCGCGAGCATACGTAAATCATATTAATCAAAACGGCATTGTTTAAGGCCTAGAATTTTTATGAAATTAATAATTTTTTTATATTTTAAAAGTATAGTCTTTCTGACGTTATTTTCACATCTACAGCCGTTTTAATAGGTATTGAGCCACAGTGTTTCGTCTAGATTCATTCTCTTTATACTCATTAGGGGCCCTCAAACGATACTACATGTCCATCCGACCTGTCAAGTCATCACACATGTAGTATCGTTCGTGTGCAAGAAATCAAGGCGGATGGACATGTCCGATGGAAGTCGAAAATTTTTGACTTTTTGCTAAGTACGTCCGACATGTAGTTCCGTTTGCGTGCGCGGCCATCCAACTTAGTACATTTTGCCATTTGTTGAAAATTTTCAGAGAGAGCACATCTCGCGGCAAAACTGGCGAACGTAAGAAATATTATATTTTGACGCGAATTTTTTTATCTTTACCTAAAATTGTGATGGTTTAGAATATTTAAAGCAAAAAACCTAAAAATAAATGTTCAAAACAATTAATATTAATATTTTTAATTGATGTTAACTCTTCGGCAGCTAAAAAATAATGAAGTCTATCCAAAGTCTATCCGTCATGTGCGATGTGTGTGAGGGCAACGAAAAAAGTCCCGTTACTTTATCGAACTACATGTATGTCCGTCATGTAGTATCGTTTGAGGGCCCCTATTTACCACGAAACTACTTTTTTCGGCATGAATTTGTAAAAAAAACAAAAACAATTCAGCCGAATCATCTTAAATTTAAATGTGCTATTCACAACAGTAGGAACAGCTGGAACTAGAATCGAAGTCTTATTTCAAAAACATCGTATATTTTACACTAAATAACCGGTAGAAAACAAGCTGTTTTAAGAACTTGTAGTTCACGACAGAAAAGCACGTCATTTTGTCATTTTGTCAATTTTCCATATTTTTTTCGTTCTAGTTCCAGCCATAGCTGACTCATAGTGATTAATAATAATCTTGGTGTTTATTTTTCAGATGAAAAGAAAAGTCAAAATCTTCAACACTACCCTTGCCCCTTTCCTTTGAGAGCGGCTCATTGAGCACCACTTTGAACGTGATCAACAATTTTTTTAAATCAAAAAATAAATATTTTTATAATGAATGAGTTGTTGGGTTGGATGACAAAAACATGTTCTTAAATTATTATAGTACATTTAGCTTTTTGTTTAAAAACATTTTTATTTTATAGACAAGATTATTTCGTTATTAATGCAAACAGGGAAATGGTGTCATATTTTTAATGCCATTATAATTATAATACTATTTTTATCCTGTCTAATTGCCTTTTCTGAAGAAATCATAATCGTAAAAAAGATATAAGACTAAATTCTGGCTGTTGATTATTTATAAGCCCTCGCATTATCATGTTAAACACTTTTAAATTATTTCTGCGTGACAACCGACTTAAAAGCTAAAGTGATAAAGCATTAGATTTGCACTACTTACTATTAAGGCGTCGCACAGTGGGGCTTTGGGAATTTGTCGATTAAAGGCCATTCTTAAAGGATATTTATTATACATTAAAGCTTAGTATGCTGTAGGAACGAAAATTTTTGAGCATTTTGAGCAACACGCGAAATTTTGGTGTAGAGTCAAAATTTTTGTGAAGAGAAAAAGTACTTGCTGTTCTGGTTGACAGATTCATATTTTTACTGCTGCAATTTAAATGTACGGGTACTACTCTTTGTCCGTACCAAAGAGTAGTAAAGAGTTGTCAGTTCTGCACAGTTGCGTTTGTGCAGACATTTGTAATCAGTGAGGATTGAGCGAAAGTGGATGTGAAGGAAAATAAAATTGAAATTTTTCGGCTTTGCTCAGCTCTGCTTAGCTGACGTAGCTTTGTGGTTGCGACGCTTAGCGATGTATGAGCTGTATGAGTGCGAGTTTTATTTTTAGCAAGAAAGTATATACATACATCTCATATATGTGTATATACTATGTAGCTTAGAAATAATTTAAATCAATTTATAATAATTTGAAAAGAGGGAAATTTGTAAATTCATTTAATTTACCAAATGCAATGTAGCTAAAAAATGTAGCTTTAAATTAAAAAATTTCTTAAATACATTTTACCTGCAAAAACTAAAAGAAATTTATAGGTAAAGGTCATATAAAAATATTATCATAATTTAAATAGCTGGAAATTGGTAAATTCATTTAATTTACCAAATCCAATCTAGTTAAAAAATTTTGCTTTAAATTAAAAAAATTCCTAAATTCATAGTACCTGGAAATTGGTAAAATTTAGCTTCAAATGAAAAAATTTGCTGAATTCATAGTACCTGGAAATTGGTAAAAAATTTAGCTTAAAATTAAAAAATTTCTAACCTGCAAGAATTAAAATAAATTTATAGGTAAAGGGGGGCATAAAAATGTTCTCATCATTTGAAAAGATTGAAATTGGTAAACTTATTCAATTTACCAAATCCAATCTATCTAAAAAAATGTAAATATTCATATGAGTGCAAGATTCTTATAGGAAACAAAAAAAGTCATACCAAAGCAAAAAGAAACAATAGCAAACTATTTTCTTTTCGCTTCATCACACGCTTTTCATTTTCTATTTCTTCGCACTCATACAGCTCATATATCGCTAAGCGTCGCAACCACAAAGCTACGTCAGCTAAGCAGAGCTGAGCAAAGCCGAAAAATTTCAATTTTATTTTCCTTCACATCCACTTTCGCTCAATCCTCACTGATTACAAATGTCTGCACAAACGCAACTGTGCAGAACTGACAACTCTTTACTACTCTTTGCTCTAACTATCACCCATCTTCCAAATCATGGCAGAATAACCAGGTAGGGTAAAGAGATTCACCACACCGACAGCTAATGTCAAAATTAATTTTAGCGGTGCCACTTTTTAGTATTGTTAATTATTGTGAGACAAATGCTTTGAGGGAAATTTATACTAGGGTAAATGGGATAAAGTAAAAAAAAAAATGTATATTTAATGAAACAAATAAGTTTTTATGTGATTTTAAAGTTTTATTTTCACTAATTTATTATTGCCCATTATTTTTTGTTTTGTTTTTAATTCTTAATTTAAATATAAATATTAATTTTAAAAAAAATCAAAAACACAAAAGCGTGACTGTTTGAAACAATGAAATTAGAGCAAATGGCTCAATCTACCTTATTACATCAGCAAATTCTAGGACGCTGCTTCAAATTTTGCTTCAAAATAAAAACTTGTACTTCCCCGTTTTCCAGTTTAGTATAAAGAATAATATTAAACAGATTCCGCTCTCAGTGCGCATAAATATGCAGCCCATGGAAGAAGAATACAGGTAGATGCACCAGATGAGAGCATACTGCCGGAAATGTCAAAACGAAGGAAAACTTTTTATTTCTTTTCTTTTGTTTCCATTCGTCACACAGCTGAATTTGACAGACATGGCAGTATGGAAAGAGAGCACAGTCAGCGCTGCAGCTACCTCTGTCCTTATGCCATGGAGCAGCCTACATCACATGTGAAAATACATGCACACAAAAAAACATACACAACAAACGAAACTAAGCAAACGAATCTAATTGGCTTATTGGAAAACAAACGAAATACAAAGAAACAGTCAAACTGCTGTAAAAACACATAAAGCAACACCTGTTAATGGAACTTTAAAAATCACGGGCTGCATCATTTTGCGTTTATTGTTTTTTTTTCGTTTGTTTTCTTTTGAATTATAAAATGCTCAAGTTTTCACTATTTAAAGAATATTAATTTGCGAACAACAATGTATAAACAAAATTAATTCGCGCCAGAACCAACTAATAAGAGCAAAAATTTCAACATAACAAGCTTCATTCTTACGTACGTCAATATGAGTCGCAAAATTTTTAAAATTTTTAAAATTCTTGCCTCACGTAACATGTCACCTTCCCGCTTTTCCCTTTGCCTATACACGTCAAAATGAGGCAAGTGAGTCGCCTCATTTGAGCCAAGTCTGAACAACCTCTAAGAAACATCAACTGAGCTTCACTCTACAAAACAAAAAAAAAATTATACCAAATTGTCAAAGTCAAAGAAGTAAAATATAAGGAAATGGTGTTGCTTACACATACACTGTACGTGAACTGTCGCACCATTCGTAAATTGTGCGAGCGAGAAAGAGTGTGTTTTTTGACATTTTTGAAAACCCTGGCATCTGATTGGAAGACTCCTCAGCAAAATAGTTGGAAATAATTCAATTTTAAGTTTTTTTCACTGCATAAAAAGCAACAAAATTAAAGAAAAAAACCACTAAAACAAATGCAATATGAGTTGTGCGGTTAAGAATTGTAAAAGTTCCAGAAAACTTCAAAACAATGCGCATTCGTTCCACAGGTAAATATGTCCATACGGTTTAAATTCTTTTAACAAAAATGCTTTATTTTGTTTCTAACGATATTTTTTTTAACTTATTTGTGTTAGAAATGTATATATTTCTTATTAAAAATGGTTTAAATATGCAATTTAGACCCCGTCGATTTTCCGCCAGTTTGATCAAACCACATCTGTCAAAACACAAACACTGCTTCAGGGGCGCAGTCATTTTTCGCAGTTGAATACATGTTTGGGGCGCTCTTGTTTTCAGCATAGTGAATCAGATTTAGTACCTGTTTGTTAAATTTTTCTGATTTTTACACAACAACTAGGCAGAAACACCCAAAAAAATAAGGATTTTAAAAAATTAACGTAATTTAATTTGTAATTAAAGTTGAAGTTTAGAATTTATAGGCCTTTCATTCATTAAATACGTTCGGAATAACTTTTGTTTGTTTCTTTATTCAGTTTTGATTATCCGGAATATTCTTTTAGTATTTCTTTATTCTTACGGAATATTCCAAATGCGTTCTTTTTATACTATCAGCTAAGGTAGAATAAAAAGAATATTCCTTGTGTGTGAGGTTATATTCGATTGTTTGAAGTAAAATGTCGCTAAATGAAAATGCTAAAAATTTTTAGTTTAAATGTTTTAGATTGCTTTGTTGCATTTTTATTTTTTAAATTTTATCTGGTGCATTTGTTGTCTTAAATTAAATACGAAAAATATGTTTCTGGTTTTTAAAAAAAAAAAAAAGTTCTTTCTTTTCCAATACTGTTTCTTTATTCTGTTCTGGATAAACAACAATCTATTCTATTCGTTCTCTTCTTTATCCGGAATGAATAAAGAAATATACGCAGCATAAAAAAATTTTTTTTTTTAAAGTACATTTTTGGTTTGTTTTAAAACACATCTTCTCCTCGCTAGATGGCATAAAAAAGTAGTCCTTTTCTGCCGGTGTCAAGATAAATTGGTCCAAATTTATCGAAAACAAAAAATCAAAGTGCATATTAAGAAGATTACGAAAACCTTAACTACTATTATAAGGTTTGGTTACAATTTACCCCTGCTACGGCGTTGAAAATTACGGCATTTTTTAAAAAGTCGCGCTAAATTTTTCCTATTGGGCCAAACTTAATAATTCTAGTAAAGGTTGTAGCTACAAGTACCTTTATTAAAATGCACTTTCATTTTTTTGTTTCCGATAAATTGGGACTAAAATATCTTGACAATGGCTGAAAAGCACTGCTTTTTATGCCACTTATCGAGAAGATATCAAGAAGAAGATGCTTTTAAATGCAAAAAAATTTATTTTGAAATATTTTTTTATATTATTTACGCTGAGAATAAAAACATACTTTAAAATTAAACAAAAACTTGTAAAATAAAAATTTAACGCTTTTGCGTTTCTACAAAACAAAATTTAAGATAAGCGTATTAATTTTTCAACTATGAACAAATTTATTTTTGAAGCGAAGCTTTTTACGCCTCGTTTTGTGATTTGCTTGAGTGAAATCTGAAAAACGACACTTTTTTCCATACACCTTTTTTTCTTAGAATTGTTGTTGTTTTTTTTACTTGCGTCTATTGCAACAAGAGGATATAAAATTAAAAATATTTCTTTGCAAGCGTGAGGATCGAGAACTCGCGCCTTCCGATCGGGAGTTATACACTCTAACCGCTACCCCAAACCAACCATTTCTGATATGACGTGATTCATTCAATCATAGTAGAATTAGAGAAGGTAGATGCATTTCGGAGAGACAGACTGCCGGAACTGTCAAAACGAAATTGACAGCCCATTCAAAATCTGAAAACGATGAGAAAGCGATAAGAAAGCAAAGATAGGCAAGAATAGCAAAATGCTTGAGTTTGACAATTCTGGCTATGAGAAAAAGAGAGCAGTCTGAAATGCATATACCTTCACTAGTTCTACCATGCATTCAATATTAACTGAAGCTATGCTGCAGTAGATGACAGGAATTTATGAAAGGGATTGATCATTAGCTGCCCTACATATTCTATTGTGAATGCGTGAAGCTATAATGCAGCAGATCACAATTATCGATCAAATACTACGTTTCCATGGCGAGTTAAATCAAGGTTGACTCGGGATTAACTTACCATGGAAACGCGAGTTGAGTTGAATATCGTCAAATCCAAAAAACTCCACGAAACTTCTTAGATTTAACGGCGTTAGATTAGATGCGTTCGGAATATGAAACAGTTGCTCAACTGTTAAGTCAGGTTTTCTTGATTATTTATTATTTTATTTTATTTCTGCCTCTGCGTTGACATAAAATGTAACAAACCGTTCAGCAGGCACACAAAGTAGCGGAAACTAATACTGATCAAAGACTCAATTTTGCACCTTCTGAACGCACACATTTATACTAAGAAAAAATGGCGAATAGAATGGCAGAAGTCCAAATTGACTCAATGTTGTGCATGGAAGCACTATCGAGCTAGAAACGCCATTATGTCAACTTGAAGAAAACCCAACCTAGGATCAACTCGCCATGGAAACGTAGTAAATAGCATTTTGCTTTAGCTATCCAAACAACAAAAGCAGCAAGGTTCCATTGAACGGGTGGATTTCAATTGCGAATTCAGACATGAATGTTCATAGGCACTTAAGGCAAGGATGGTGGTCTAGCGCTCTAAAATAAAGGTATTTTTAGGATTTTTTAAAAAGTTAAAACACTGAACAACGATATTTAAACTTTTAAGGTGTATTGTAACTCTCATTCATTATAAAAAAAATATTTTTTTAATTTAAAAAATTGTTGATCTTGTTCAAAATGGCGGTCAATGAGACGCGCTCAAAGAAAAGGGGCATGGGCGGTGTTGTAGATTTTGACTGTTCTATTTATCTGAATAATAAAAACCTAGAATATTATTAATCACTATGAGTGCAGCTATGGCTGGCACTAGAGAAAAAAGATATGAAAAATTGACAGAATGACGCGCTTTTGAAAATTAAGTTCTTAAAACAACTTGTTTTCTACCGGTTATTAAGTGTAAAATATACGATGTTTTTTAATTAAAACTTTGATTCTAGTTCCAGCGATAGCCACCGTTGTTATGAATAGCAATTTTAAATTTCAGATGATTCGGCTAAATAGTTTTTGTTTTTTATACAACACCATGCCGAAAAAAGTAGTTTCGAGATAAATGCGTATGAAGAGAATGAATGTAGACGAAACACTGTGGCTCGAATTCTACTAAAACGGCTGTAGAAGTGAAATGTTCAGTTGCTTTTTGACAAGACGTAATGTAAAGTAACGTAGAAATCTAAAATCCACGGATTGATACTTCCCGTCACGTTACGTTACGTTTATGAAAACCACTTGTATAAGAAAGCATTGTTTCAAACAATAAGTGAAAGAACGCACTGATCAACTGACATTAGATCACATTACGTTACTTCTAAAATTAACGTAAATTCTAAAAACTTCTGATATAAACAAATCAGTTTCATAAAAATTCTAAGCCTTAAACAATGCTATTTTGATATATGGCACAAATATTTGTACAACAAGATTAGGACAACTATTGATGTAATATTTGCTAGAAATATCTATGACATTACATCTATATAATATACGTTTGATATTTTAGATATTAAAACCCAATAATTTCATTAACATTTACAAAAATAATTCAAAATTAATGTAAAATAATAATGTAAGGTATTAAAATTTACAGGTGGGAAATTATTTTTTTAGTTAACATAAGGTATTTACAATTTTTCAATTTAAAAATTTTTTATTAAAAAAACCATTAAATTATGAAACGTATAAAACTGCGAAAAAGCTTCGCTTCTCTCGTGTATCCAGCGACGCATCTGTTTTTTTTTATAATTTTCTCTTATTATTTCTTTGAGATACCAAAAAATACGTCGCTATCTGAGATTGAAATGAAAAACTATGTGCAGTAGAATCTTTGACAATAATTGCCAGACAATTGAGACTAAGCTGAGAAAAGCCCCGATTTTACATTTGATTGTGTGCAAATATTTTGTAAATTTGTTTTACAAATAAAGAACATTAGATGAAATAAAACCTCATTTATTATTTTAGTATTTAAAATATTCAATATTTTAAGCCACAATAAAACGCAAACTTCATCAAATGGAGTTACAATATGGTATTCGAGGGGTTTCAGGGGTCGCTAATTTGAGCTCAAAACTCGAAAAGAATTAAAAAATGCCATCGCAAAAATGGCCGTTTATTTTTATTGTTTTTAATTTAAGAACGCTATTTTAAAATTATATTTTTAAATATTTGTGTTCAATGCTAAAGTTTTTCTTTTAAAGTTTTTTTTTTTAAGCAAATGTTTTTGAACTGCAAATGTTTACTATAAAGGTATATTTAAAAATATTGTTTTGAAAAAACTTTTGTTTTAAATTGAACTGTACAAACATTTGAGTTTAACTTAAATGAATGTGTTTCAAGCTTTATAAAAAAAAATTCTTTTAATATGAACACAGTTTTATTAAATTTTAACACATCATCCCTCAGTGTACTTAAAAAAATTGTATGTATATACATATCTTATAGTCTTTTCACAATAAATGTTTTAAATTGAGTCTTTTTATTTTTGATCTACTTTGATCAAGATCTTTTTTGTGACCATAAACACACAACGGCTGCCATGTTGCATTGAGTGTTTCTCTCAAAGCTCGTTAAAATTAGTTGATTTCGGGGGGTTTTGACCCCAAAATACCCCTGCATACGCGCCTGTAGTAGATAGAGGCTCGGTTTAATTGATTAAAACCAGTTGTTAGGAGTGGTTTTTCGCTCTAATATTAATACCATAGATGCAACCGAGGCCAGCCATCAATTAAGCATTAAAAAAAATGCCCAAAATGCAGAAGAGGAGATTTAATATAGGCCCTCGATAAGCAGTTTGAAGTTGGCATAAAACACCACAGCAAAATTTTTGATATAAATGTTGCATGCATTCTCAGGGACACTGGTTCCAGAAGACATTCTATAGTTCCAATTGTGCTTCTTCTTAGCTTTATCGAGAAGCGCTTTCAAGAGGCACTCTCATAAGGCATACTTCTGGAAGGCATTCAAATAGAATTAAAATTCAATTAAAGTAAAAATAAATTGAATATAATAATAATATATATTATAGATATTTTCCGTGGGATTTTCCAACATCAATCATCTTTATCTCGTTGGAAAGACAATAAAATAACCAATATGTTACAGTATAGAATTTTTAAAATTAAAAAGCAACTATGGAACGTTTTATTTGTTTTTTTTTTAAATTTTAAGTACATAGTAGGGCAGTATATATATATATAAAAATTAAAAATAGTGGAAACTTATCACTTTTTCATGGTCGGACATGCAAAATAAAACAAAAACTGTTTAAATTCACTTTAATGCCTTGCGATTGCATATTTACTTTCTTTGCTTTACTTACTTTTGCCACAAAATTAGCAAATATATGAGTTGCCAACGAACTGTCAAAACAAATTACGAACAGCTAGTTTGAACGCTGTTGATTTAAGTGAAGTAATTTATGGCAAATTAAGTTATTTATGCCGTAGTATGAACGTGGTATTACATCACACAAACTTTGTCACTATCTTAGCACAAACTGCTAAGGGCCATCAAACAAAATACTAGTTTTAAAATATACCCTGCAAGACACTCCTAAACGAAACTCTAACACATTCACAAAAATTTTTTAGTATTCACTAACACATATGCATGGTATATTGTTATTAAAATGGCGGTACAAAATACTATTAGTTATTACTTAAAAGGCAGCAATTCAGTTGTACATCCCTGACTTCTCTTATTGCAATGGTAGACAGAGACAAATGATTTTCGTTGTGTTCTACTTGTGTTTGTCTTGTTAGTTCTTATGAGAAAAATAAATTTGATGTACACACAATTTAAAAAATTTTCAAACGAACGATTTATATCGTGTAACAGCACGTAAGTAGTTATAATAGTGAGATATATTAAATAAAATATTATATATTGTAAAAATGATTATATTTTAACAGTTTTCTAGTTAAATAGACGAGGCTGGTGGTCGTCAAGTGCAGGTGATAGCTGCTGCTCCGAGTGCTACTGGCATACCATTGACTGCAGCTCCACAACCGCAGGCTCAAGCTTCACCAGCAGTCACCTCTACGGCTCAACAAAATGGAAATATTATGACGACTTGCTTTGCTTACTGCTAACTTTGGCATTCAGCAGCAAACTTTGGTGCAACAAAATGCATCGCAAACAAGTGTTTGACCGCCGTGGCCATAGTCAATACGATAGTTCTCGCCCAACAATCAGGAGCTTGTCCAACTGCTGGACCACAAACACGTGGAGGCACGTCGCTAACCATTAATTTTCATCTACCACCTTAACCACAACAACATCAGCAACACATCAGAAATTCTTATAAGATACTCCAATTTTTACAAACCAGAAATTATTTAAGGAAACTTTTTAATGTATTTGTATTGCATTGAATAATGTTAAAATAATTTCAATATTCAATTTTAATGTATGACACTAATCTTAATTTTCAATTAAAACTAAAAAAATAATTGTGTTCATATAGTTACAAAATAATAGGAAATTAACCAGGCATTTAAATGGTAGATATAACTGTTGTACTTGGTATATCAAATAGTTAATTATTTAGTCATTTCACTTGTAGCTGCGACTGGTATTTTTGCCATATAAATAAGTTATTTAACCCATATTTATTTAAGATATTTTCAGTCATTTAACTGATTGGAATAACAGAAGAAAATGTGTAAGCGAGATGACTATGCCATTAAACTATTGAAAAATTATGTGCAAGAAAAGGATACAAAATCACACGTACACAAATGTTTTGGTAAGATTTTTCACATGGCCCATAAGAGACTGATAGAAAATACTGACCGAAACTTGCGTATTGCTTCTCTTTATATAACCAGTAATATAACCGGTTGTGTTCTTGCAGGGTTACCAAATGAAATTTTATGCAAAAGTTTTATGCAAAAGTACGCAGCCTGAAAGTATGCAATGATTGATGACAGTTGCAGACATTTTTTTGGGTCTTTCGAAATCTTGTTTAATGTAATAAGGCTATTCACAGTTTGAACAAGCATGTCTGTTATTTGTACGATTTGTTATTTGGACGCCAATTCACGTAAGTGTATTTTGCTTTGTTGTTGTTTTGCATTCAAACACAAATACACAAACTTGAGTAAATAAGAGCATCCCTTGAACGTGTTTTTGTACCTCGTATTTTTATGCTCTGTTTACAGTCGCAAACGACAGCCACATGGCGGGGTGCTCAAAGTTTCAACAATAACAAATGCTATAAATACGATTTGTTAAATCTTAAGCTGTGAATAGCCTTATTGTTATTATTGTAAAGCACAAATATAAGGAATATTTAGCTAAAAGCACAAAATATTGACTATGCATAAAATGTAAGCTCGATTAAAATGTGACTGTTCATTTTCTCACAGTCTTCTCTAAAAAATGTCAAAAAGTTGATTTGAAAAGGAATTTGCGAAATAAGCATAAATAAATAAACAAACCCAATAAGTAAATTTAAGTACAAATCAGATAACTTCCGCTATTTTCCCCCCTGCCTTTTATGTGCGATATATTGTTCGGTAGAATTTAAAATTTCTTTGAAAATTAACACAGTGAAGCCGTTTCAATCTATTGTGGTGGACGATTTTAGAAAATTATTTAAGGCTTCCTGCTTAAAACCATTTGGAATTATGGTTCGGAGAGGATGGAACCTCAGCACAAAGCCATTATTTCCCACATAAGTGGTTTTTCCACTTCTGACTGTTGTTTTTTTTAAGATTTTTAAAAGAAAGAGCCAGAATCCAGAATATAGACAATACTTGTTATGAAATCGGTTGTTATGAAATTTTGCAGAGGGTTATGCAAAATGTGTTGGAAAGAGCATTAATGTGAGAAACAAAAATGTTCACAACTTGCGAGATATCAGTTTTAATAAGCAAAGAAAAAATATTTCCAATACATATACTGCCTTAAAGAAAAAATCAACCTCCTCAGTTCATTTTGGGCCACCATGCATAAATATATTCGTAGGATGTGTGTATATCCCAGATTGCAAAATAAGGCACTCAGGTGGCAAATTTGGGATTAAAAGACAGAGAAGAATAACATTCTTTCACGACTTATAAAAATTGCTGTACCATCGTTGCGAAATCAGCACTTGCAACACCATTCTTTTTGCAATGTTTCTACAACTTTTTGAGTAACTCATATTTTTTTAATAACTTTACGTTTTTCTCTTTTTTTTCCAGGTCATCCCATTCAGAACTCGTCGCGTATTCAGCAAATAGGCTCCAATCTGCACGTGACTGAAGTGCGCAAGGACACTGACGTTGGGGACTACGTCTGTATTGCGACAAGTGCGGCGAGTGGAGCGCGCCAAGCATCGCCGCCAGCGCGCCTCAGCGTCATCTGTGAGTGCAACATTTTTACTTTTGTAACTCTGCTGAAGCAAACTTTTACAAGTAACAAAAATTCTTAACAGTATAGCATACGCTACAAATTCACTCTGTGCACGCATGACATTTGGACAGACACACGTGTGGAAGCAAACACCTACTCTGGTGGCGCATACATGTGTAGTTGTAGTTGTAGCAGCCGCAGCAGCAGCATTTAATTTGAATGCAAATAATTCTGAAATTATTCGCGCCAACTTGAGTTTGAATGTGCGAATGCATTTATGAGATGTCTATCTCTCCCATACATATGTATGTACATAGCTATGTATTCCATCATACGGCTGATTGTTGTGGGTACGTCTCGGTTTTGCTTCTTCTGTGTTTGAAGGAGTTTTGTTGTTGGTGTTGCCATTGCAATTCCAAATTTCAATGCAGTTGCATTTTCGCATTATTTTTGTTTTCTGCTTTTTGTTTGGATGTTGTTTTTCTTCACACCCTGAAGGATTTAGCGGATTGCGTGGTTATGTTGCTTTGCTTGTTCTTCTTTTCAACTGGTTTTGCAATTTAAATGAACACCGTAGTCGCATAGGATAGACAGACGTATATACAGATTTGAAGAATGTGCAGGAACAACAGCATTAAGGGGAGAAACTCGTTCAAAAAATGAACTTTTTTTACTGATGACATCAATAGTTCAACAATCAAAAAATATAGCTATGCATAAATTCTGAATGTTACAGCGATATTTAAAACAGTAACCAATTTGCAGCCGTTCGCATTAAACAATAACGATTTTTTTGTTGAAATGTTGGGACTTGAAAACAATTAATGAACTTGCAAAAAATTTGAAAAGTTTTGTTATTGTTCTTAAAGGTCAAAAAAGCTTTAGAAGATGCATGTCCAATGGCAGAACTGTTCTATAAACAAAATTCAAAGATGTTGCTATTTTCCAATAAAAAATTTTATATTATATAAGAATTATAACTTTACCTTTATTAACTCAGTTTAAATAGCAAAACAAGAACTCCACACAAGATAAGTTTAAAAAAAACATCCTGATAAGTTAAACTAATTTTTAGAATTTTTATTTCACAGCGCAATTAAATTTCTGTCAAGGACAAGTGGCAATATTTGGTTTAAAAGAAAAAATATTTTTAAAATGAATTTATATTCGGAGAGCTGGCAAAATTCCTTTCCTTTTCAACAAGTCCAAAATCAATTATATACGCTGCAATTTTTGGACTGTTCGTCATAATTTTTATATAAAACTATACAGTTTTTTTAGTTCATATACATGTTTTGACCACGATATGCGCGATATTGGGATTGATTTTAGACCTATGTTTCTAAGAATTCATCACAGATTACATTTATGCTATACGCATTCTCTGTTTTTCGCATCTGAACAAATTGCCCCGCCCTAATATGCTGACAATTCTTGATATAATTCTGTATAAAACGCTGATCATATCTTATAATCATTTTTATTTTCATAATTTTTATGAACAACGAAAATGCATGTATTATGAACGAATTTCTCTTAAAAGCGTTTACAGTTTATAAGCGTTGATCATAAATTGGTATCAAGTGCTTAAACAAAAAAAAAAACGGTTTGTTACAAAATGAAGCAGTACAGAAAAGAAAAACTGTGAAAAATTTTGACTACAAAATTTTGACTAAATAAAAACGAACTGCTGACCCAAAGCTTTCCAATGGAGGCCTTTTGAAGCAGTATCAACGGTTGCAAAATCTAACCCTTATTTTCGATGAAATAAAAAATTTCTCTCTCTCCCTCTCTTTTCCTCTCAGCAAGTCTCTTTCTGAGGTAGGCAAAATCAAAAAAATTCGCTGAACTGCTGACCCAAAGCTTTGCACGGGAGGCCTTTTGAAGCAATTCATAGTCAGCTTAATTGAAGTGCTCTTTTCAATGAAATCCAATGTTGAAATTACAATGGTGTGTCATACGTTGGGTCTTTGAGGACTTGCAAGCACTCAAAAAGGCCTTTTGGAGTGCTTTTTTCCCGATGGGATCTTACACAAATAACTTATATAAAGGGTGATCCAGTGAGAGCTTCCTACTTTGTTTTCTAAATAAAATACATAAAAATCAATGTATTGATGCAAATCTTTATTTGGAATGGTAGTTCAGTTCATACAACTCAATGCTTAAAAATTATTTTGTTCAAATATTGCCCACGACTAGCTCTTAAATGGTCCATTCTGTGGGTCCAATTTTAAAATTTCGATAAAATTCGAGATCGGCGACGAATCGATTGTTCACGGTTTTCACGAACACTCTCTGCTACTGCAGCAAAAGCCTCAAAATTACGGGCTCTATGCACTTTGGTTAAATGATGAATGTCCAATAGTGTAAAATTGGAGCGAAATTAGGTGATCGTTTGATGGTTTGGACGCTCATAACGACCAAAATGATGTTGAAGAACTCTATAACATTCTTTGACTGATGACTGATTTTGGTAGTAAGTTTTTACAATTAATAAACGTTGTTCAGGAGTAAGTCTATAAGTCTATTCATACTTGAGTCGTATTGAATACTGAACACAAACGTCATATGGACAAGCCATTTGACACATAACAGCTGTCAAAACAACCCAGTTGAAAAAGGAACCTCGTATTGGATCACCCTTTACAATGATTTTCTCTTGCTCCGTATTTAAGAGCACAAATGCTTTGTTTATGATCAGTTGATCATAGTCGATTAATGTGCGCTAATAGCGCACATACTATGAGCATTGGAAATAATATCTGTACCGAATTCTTTCCTTGTATCTTCTTTAATATGCAGGAAGAAACAAACTTGTGTGTTTCGAGACGCCGCACACTACTGACTTTTAGTATCCCGATAGTTTGATGCTATAATGGTCGCAGCCGACAAATCAACTATTGAGTTGATGGTAGATGCATCCACTGACCCCGAATAGTTTGCCAATTGCAGAGTTGCATTGTTGTATTTTTTTGTTTCGAGTTTTGTAAAATTGTTTGCAACTGATATATTTTTGTTGATTCTGGTGCGGGTATGAATATTAAACATTTTTTTTCTTTGTTCATCATATAACTAGCAGCATTCAACAGTTTGCTTTATATTAGTTATTAAAACGTTACTTCTGAACGAAAAATAGAATGACCAACAAAAACAAAAAAGATGGCCAACAGTTAGCAAACAATTTAAGAGGCTAATGTGAGCACTCCCGTGAGTAATATCACGATATACCACTTGGCAGTCTGCAGATAGTTGGCAGATTTTAAATTCGAGTGGAAATCTGACCTTCCATTTTACTTATTAGTTTTGCTCGATTCCTTCAGTAGGTGTAATGAACTACCATCCCTGTAGTTCGGCTGATGGCAGCATATACTTTTAGACATGCCGTTTCTCAAACCTTTACAGGCACGGCCCAATGGGACGGGAGAATTGTAAAGGCCATGGTAATGCACTTTGGGTCCGTTCGCCCCTGTCAATGATATCTATGTGTTAAAAGGACGTACAAGATAAGAGGCGAGGGGCATGCCCCTACCACTGGGGGTATATGAATTCTCATACCAAGTAGTAGGTCGAAGTTTCAACTTGAAACTACTGGGATAAAACTCCATGCTCACATGAAAACAAATTAAACTATCGGAAGACTAAAAGTCTGTAGTGTGCGGTGACGAAAAAAGTCATACATTTTTCCGGCAATTATACTAATTTCTCCCCTTAATGACAGCAGCAGTAGAATAGATGCGTGTATGTCATTTTCTTTTTCATGACATAGCAAATTTATGTTTAACAAGAATGTGAAAATCATGTGTTCAATTTGTATATAATTTTTGCATAATTTATTCATGTTGCATTGAATTTTAAATGCGTTGAAAAATGTCATTTAAATTGAGACTCTTTTGCAAGGATGTGTTGAAAAAGTGACAAATGCCATTTTTTAAATAGGCAACTGAGCTCTGCTTATTACAACAACCTCAATGTAGAGGTAAGATTACTTGTTACGGTGGTTGCCGTAGCGTACTGGATAGAGTGTGTGGCCGTATGATAAAGAACCGCGACAGTTCGAGTTCAATCCCCCTCAGCTTAGGCAGGATGTTTTTCAATTAAATTAATATTTCTGTTTGGCCACCACCTCAGAGTGTAAAACTGTCATATAAAGAGTCACGAAAACATTAGCAGTTCGGAGTCGGCATTAAGCTCGTAGGTCCACTTCTCGATCATTTGATCAATTCATCATTAAAAGGTTGACCTATTTAGTGTTTTTTTAATCATTTTTAGTTATTCTGGAGAAATTTACATAAATGGAGATATCTTTGAGTGTGTATTTAAAATTATAAGGAAAAAATATTTTTATCCAGCGTAAAAAACCTCTAAAATCTGCTTTCTGCTGTAAAAACGATGGAATAAAATTACACATTTGAAAATACAGTGTGTTCAAGAAGACCATGGCGGCAGAAATCTAAGAAATCAATGATTTTAAATACAAAAACAATTTACGGTCCATCCTACATGTACTATGTGCGAATGCACGCTCATCCGACTTCATACATTTTCTCATTCTAAAAAAAAACATCGTGGAGTGAACATATAAAGAAAAACGTAAACAGAGTGCAAAGTTTAATATATAAAAATGGCAGGTGGTTCGCATACTTTTTTTGAAAGGAGTTCATTAAACTTTAAAGAAGTAAACATCGTAAATTATAGAACAGCTAGAAATTCTTTTGCCGTTGCACGATGCTATC
Organism: Dichetophora obliterata; assembly: GCA_963920525.1. NCBI lineage: Eukaryota > Metazoa > Arthropoda > Insecta > Diptera > Sciomyzidae > Dichetophora > Dichetophora obliterata. Next base: position 192,427,457 of record OY986437.1, read on the forward strand.
TTCTTGAACGCTAAAAAAATAATGAAGTCCATCCATCCGACATGTAGGATAGTCCGAAAGCTCAAACAGACTTTACCGTTATTCTGCCGTCCATTACTGTCCAGTCTGGGTCGTACCCCAGAAAATGTCTCTATTTCAAGAAGCACAATACATTGAACGCATCAAAATGCCAGAAATGTTCTTCTAGAACAAAAAATTGGGCATGATCTAATGTGGCTAGCTTGCCGGCATAATATTTTTGGAGTCGCTTTGTCTAAAGTGTTTATTATATGCTTTGGCCCGTCTACTTCACCAGACATACCACTTTTTAAAAGGTTAAAGTCAGCTTGGGGTAGTTTAAATTTTGACAATTATAAAACCTTGAAAACCAATAAAAAATTGCAACCGTTCATAGACTCAACTTTATCAAGTTTAAGTCAACGTGCTGCTGAATGTCGAGCACAAATCCGCGATTATTATATGGAGCTAGTAGAGTTAACGACGATAGTTCTAGGAAATCTGCCTGATGTAATTCACTGGCGAGCTCCAAGTCCAATACACTATGCTCGGTGGATGGCAAAAGTACTATACACTATCAATATTTTTGTTGTTTCGTGATCAACTTAAACTTACTCGTTGTGAGCAAACTCAGCTTCTACGTTTTGTTCAATTTGGTGTGTTTTTCTATACAAAGGCATGGCCTACTGCCGCTGTTGCGGAAGAAGCCCCATCAGGAGATCTGAATTTTTGGCTGCTTCCTTTAAAGTTTAAATCCATTGATCCTGAAATTTTTGCTGCTGCCAGGTGTTCTCTTAAGCGTCACTTATGGTATCATTCAGATGAAATGGTTGGTCTGGCTCTGTTCTCTGACAGAGTACCTGACGAAGACAAACGTAGCTTGGCAAATGCAATCATGTCAAAAATTTAGTTCTCCTAACAGAATTGCAAGAGGTAATGCCGCTCTAAGAACTTGTTCAAATTTCACCATATAGATGATCTGTTTTTATTACATCCACCGCAAACTTGGAAAAAATCTGATAATTATAGCCGATACACATTGACTGCGATTAGCGGCGAACGCCAATTGTCAAAAAATAGAACGCATGTTTTCTTATGAAGATGTATTTTTTGAAGACAACACGACAAAGAGAGAACACGACCACAATTGTTGCTGCCGCAGACTTCAATCTATTTCTAATTTAATAGACGACAAGAGCGAACATAGCAGAGTTTGTTTATGTTTTGTATGAAATACAGATTGTCGCTGTTGCGTTCATTATAATCAAGTCATCGAGAATACTGCTACATTTCTCTCTGACGGCAAGTTTTCGTTTTGTCGGTGGACGACTGTTGCAGTCAATGTGTATCGGCTATTACTTGCGAAATTTTACTCTCCTTCTAAAATACTTTACTATTAAACAATATATTTAAGGTCAAGAATGCGTTTCGAATTGAAGAGTTGTCAATAATACTGTGGAAAGATGTGTTTCAAATCTTATTTTACGTGTGTATTTGTAATAGCTTTTATTTAACTTGCTTCGTTCGTATGTCGGCCATTCCATGTCAAATCGGACGCTTTTGTCCAAAAACTAATTTTGACGATTCCAATTTTTTTTTCAAGTTTTTCACGTCGATAGAACTTTAAAAACAAAAAATATTTGCATACTTTTTTATAATTTTTTATTTTTTTTGCAGTTATACACAGTGAAAAATTAAAAAGATCAGAAAATCAGAAATTGTCATTCAAACATGTAGTCAAACAACTATATCTTCTAAACCGTTAGTCCTACAAAAAAATGTGTGGAACATATTTTAAAGATCTTGAATTGGTCTTTATTGCGGTATCCTTTTTTACAAACACTTTCGCAAACAATTTCAAATTTTTGACCACTAAAAATTTCATTCACATTTTTCATAGTTAGCACTACTATTTTTTTGCCACTATTTTGCCTCACTACGATAATATTTTCAAAATGCCAAAAAAGTAGTGGTGCTGACTATGAAAAATGTGAAGAAATTTTTAGTGGTCAAATAATTTAAAATTTTTTACGAAAGTGTTTATAAAAAATTACACTACTATAAAGACCAATTAAAGATCTTTAAAATATGTCACAGACATTTTCTTGTAAGACTAACGGTTTAGAAGATATAGTTGTTTGAGTACATGTCTGAATGTAAATTTGTGTTTTTCTTTATAATTTTTCACTGTGTACAACTGCAAAAAAAAAAATTGAAAATTACAAAAAAAAAACACATGCAAATATTTTTCTTTTTTAAAGTACTATCCACGTACAAAGTACCAAATTTTTACAGAAATGGAGTTTCGAAAAGCGTCCGATTTAACATGGAATGACGGATTTATGTATGTGTGTCCGTCAAAATTTGCAAACCATTTTTCGACAACTTGTTGGTATACGATTAAGCTGAAATTTAGCATACATATGTAAGTCAGGTTACAATGCAATAGTATGAGAACGGGAAATGAGAATAGGGAAAAAATTTGGCCACTCCCCCTTTTACCGCCTAAAAATCAATAAAAATGCTGTATCTCTAAAACTACTGGGCCGATTCATCTGAAATTTTGACAGTAATTTTTCTTACAGTAGAAGATGTCCACAAATTAATTAAAATGCTATATCTCAAATTTGAAAATTACAACTTAAAAACTTATTGACAGCATAAGCAGCATATGACAATAGGTCTCTTTCCTTACTCGATTGTAGAAACTTGCGATGTATAAGAACGTGTGTCCGTACTTTTTCTAGCTCAAAAGAGAGAAGAAGAACAAGTATAAAATCGCTCTATAGAGGTCGAAAGTTGCTCACAGTGTGCTGGAAAAATTTATTATGAGCATGGTTGAATATTGCAGGTAGATGTACGAGATTAGAGCATACTGCCGGAAATATCAAAACGAAGTTGACAGCTCATATAAAATATGAAAGCATGAATTGACATAATGGAAACAAAGTTAAAATGCTAAAACTTCCTTGTTGTTTTATTAAAAAATAGTAAAAAATGCTTCTTTGTGGTGTTTTTATTATTATAAAAATATTTAAAGATGATTAATGCCAAACTGTAATGAAAATTGAATAAAAAACTATGCACTGTAAGCAGGAAGCGCAGCAGCAGAAAAATTTTTCAAACACGCCATGTTCCATCGTGGGCTCTTTAGCCGGAACATGAAAAAATGGTTAAATTTCTTTATAAAAATGATTCAGACACAACACAATTTTATTTTTAATTAAAAAGTTTGTTTTATTTTACACAACACAAAATTCCAAGTGGAATAATTTAATTTGCATTTCTTTTCTTTTGCTTGCATTCGCCACACAGCTGACTTTGACAGACATGGCAATATGAGAAAGAGAGCGCAGTCAGAGTTGCAGCTACCTCTATCCTTATACCATGATTATGAGAGAACAAGCCTAATAATAAGCATCAAGAAGAACAAGAAAATGTCGAATTAACATGTCTTGATTGCTTATGTTGTGCGGTGAAAAATAAATTTACAAATTGTTAGATAACATGTTAAATGTTAAATAAAATTATTGAAAGTAATATAAATGCTTTAAATAATCTCAGCAAATTTATGAGCTTACTTCAAAAATGAATTGACAAATTTAAATTGGCGCTGTTTACGTTTGATAGGTGATCAGCTGTTTTTGTGCTTAAAACTAGCTATATGTCGTTTTCGTACTTTTGACACTATTCTCAAATTACATTTTACTCTCTCAGCTTAAACTTTACTCGACTTTTACTCGACAATGTGTACGGAAACACACCTAATATATTGCAGCTGACATATCTGGTGCAAACGCACAATCGACTTTAAGGGCTGTTCATACAACCTCACAGTGAATCGAGTAGAACATGCTAGCTGGGCAAAAAATTTTCTCATTTTGAGAAAATAACTGTAAAAATTGATGAGTAATAGCCGATACACATTGACTGCGACAAGCGATGAAGGCCAATTGTCTAATTGTCAATATTTTTAGAAGACGGCACGACAAAGAGAGAACACGAACACAATTGTTGCTGCCGCAGACTTCAATCTATTTCTAATTTGATAGGCGACAAAAGCGAACATAGAAGAGTCTGTTTATGTTTTGAATGAAATACAGACTGTCGCTGTTGCGTTCATTATAATCAAGTCGTCGAGAATACTGCGATATTTCTCTCTGACGGCAAGTTTTCGTTTTGTCGGTGGACGCCTGTTGCAGTCAATGTGTATCGGCTATAATGATCTTAAAAAGACGATATTTAGATTTTTTTTGACACTCGATTATAAGTATTGAGTAATAAGCAGTGTAAAATAGGTATTTAGTTTTAATTATTTTATTATGATCATCAGTTGAAAATAGTGCATTTTTAAAGAAGCAAGTGCAGTGTTGTACAATAAATTTTTTAAATTTGTGCAATGGAATTTCTAGTGGAAGATATGATATTTAATCTTATTGTAAGAAAATGTATATATTGTATATTTTTGAAATTTAAAAAACCGGCAGAAGCGCTATTTCAGCGTTATAAGTTTTTATTTTTAAACTTTCAGGAGGTGGAACTTATTTGACACCGCTTGACACCGGGCTGATTTTTCAGTATATGTTGAACACGTGCTTATCCATTATTTTAATTCTAATTTGGGGCTTTGCACACGCTCGCTTCTATTTTATTTATTTTTTCTTTTAAATATACATTCTCCATCACTAAATGGGAATCGTATAAAATTTGGGAATGGGAATCGGCCATTCCATGTCAAATCGGACGCTTTTGTCCAAAAACTAATTTTGACGATTCCAATTTTTTTTTCAAGTTTTTCACGTCGATAGAACTTTAAAAACAAAAAATATTTGCATACTTTTTTATAATTTTTTATTTTTTTTGCAGTTATACACAGTGAAAAATTAAAAAGATCAGAAAATCAGAAATTGTCATTCAAACATGTAGTCAAACAACTATATCTTCTAAACCGTTAGTCCTACAAAAAAATGTGTGGAACATATTTTAAAGATCTTGAATTGGTCTTTATTGCGGTATCCTTTTTTACAAACACTTTCGCAAACAATTTCAAATTTTTGACCACTAAAAATTTCATTCACATTTTTCATAGTTAGCACTACTATTTTTTTGCCACTATTTTGCCTCACTACGATAATATTTTCAAAATGCCAAAAAAGTAGTGGTGCTGACTATGAAAAATGTGAAGAAATTTTTAGTGGTCAAATAATTTAAAATTTTTTACGAAAGTGTTTATAAAAAATTACACTACTATAAAGACCAATTAAAGATCTTTAAAATATGTCACAGACATTTTCTTGTAAGACTAACGGTTTAGAAGATATAGTTGTTTGAGTACATGTCTGAATGTAAATTTGTGTTTTTCTTTATAATTTTTCACTGTGTACAACTGCAAAAAAAAAAATTGAAAATTACAAAAAAAAAACACATGCAAATATTTTTCTTTTTTAAAGTACTATCCACGTACAAAGTACCAAATTTTTACAGAAATGGAGTTTCGAAAAGCGTCCGATTTAACATGGAATGACGGATTTATGTATGTGTGTCCGTCAAAATTTGCAAACCATTTTTCGACAACTTGTTGGTATACGATTAAGCTGAAATTTAGCATACATATGTAAGTCAGGTTACAATGCAATAGTATGAGAACGGGAAATGAGAATAGGGAAAAAATTTGGCCACTCCCCCTTTTACCGCCTAAAAATCAATAAAAATGCTGTATCTCTAAAACTACTGGGCCGATTCATCTGAAATTTTGACAGTAATTTTTCTTACAGTAGAAGATGTCCACAAATTAATTAAAATGCTATATCTCAAATTTGAAAATTACAACTTAAAAACTTATTGACAGCATAAGCAGCATATGACAATAGGTCTCTTTCCTTACTCGATTGTAGAAACTTGCGATGTATAAGAACGTGTGTCCGTACTTTTTCTAGCTCAAAAGAGAGAAGAAGAACAAGTATAAAATCGCTCTATAGAGGTCGAAAGTTGCTCACAGTGTGCTGGAAAAATTTATTATGAGCATGGTTGAATATTGCAGGTAGATGTACGAGATTAGAGCATACTGCCGGAAATATCAAAACGAAGTTGACAGCTCATATAAAATATGAAAGCATGAATTGACATAATGGAAACAAAGTTAAAATGCTAAAACTTCCTTGTTGTTTTATTAAAAAATAGTAAAAAATGCTTCTTTGTGGTGTTTTTATTATTATAAAAATATTTAAAGATGATTAATGCCAAACTGTAATGAAAATTGAATAAAAAACTATGCACTGTAAGCAGGAAGCGCAGCAGCAGAAAAATTTTTCAAACACGCCATGTTCCATCGTGGGCTCTTTAGCCGGAACATGAAAAAATGGTTAAATTTCTTTATAAAAATGATTCAGACACAACACAATTTTATTTTTAATTAAAAAGTTTGTTTTATTTTACACAACACAAAATTCCAAGTGGAATAATTTAATTTGCATTTCTTTTCTTTTGCTTGCATTCGCCACACAGCTGACTTTGACAGACATGGCAATATGAGAAAGAGAGCGCAGTCAGAGTTGCAGCTACCTCTATCCTTATACCATGATTATGAGAGAACAAGCCTAATAATAAGCATCAAGAAGAACAAGAAAATGTCGAATTAACATGTCTTGATTGCTTATGTTGTGCGGTGAAAAATAAATTTACAAATTGTTAGATAACATGTTAAATGTTAAATAAAATTATTGAAAGTAATATAAATGCTTTAAATAATCTCAGCAAATTTATGAGCTTACTTCAAAAATGAATTGACAAATTTAAATTGGCGCTGTTTACGTTTGATAGGTGATCAGCTGTTTTTGTGCTTAAAACTAGCTATATGTCGTTTTCGTACTTTTGACACTATTCTCAAATTACATTTTACTCTCTCAGCTTAAACTTTACTCGACTTTTACTCGACAATGTGTACGGAAACACACCTAATATATTGCAGCTGACATATCTGGTGCAAACGCACAATCGACTTTAAGGGCTGTTCATACAACCTCACAGTGAATCGAGTAGAACATGCTAGCTGGGCAAAAAATTTTCTCATTTTGAGAAAATAACTGTAAAAATTGATGAGTAATAGCCGATACACATTGACTGCGACAAGCGATGAAGGCCAATTGTCTAATTGTCAATATTTTTAGAAGACGGCACGACAAAGAGAGAACACGAACACAATTGTTGCTGCCGCAGACTTCAATCTATTTCTAATTTGATAGGCGACAAAAGCGAACATAGAAGAGTCTGTTTATGTTTTGAATGAAATACAGACTGTCGCTGTTGCGTTCATTATAATCAAGTCGTCGAGAATACTGCGATATTTCTCTCTGACGGCAAGTTTTCGTTTTGTCGGTGGACGCCTGTTGCAGTCAATGTGTATCGGCTATAATGATCTTAAAAAGACGATATTTAGATTTTTTTTGACACTCGATTATAAGTATTGAGTAATAAGCAGTGTAAAATAGGTATTTAGTTTTAATTATTTTATTATGATCATCAGTTGAAAATAGTGCATTTTTAAAGAAGCAAGTGCAGTGTTGTACAATAAATTTTTTAAATTTGTGCAATGGAATTTCTAGTGGAAGATATGATATTTAATCTTATTGTAAGAAAATGTATATATTGTATATTTTTGAAATTTAAAAAACCGGCAGAAGCGCTATTTCAGCGTTATAAGTTTTTATTTTTAAACTTTCAGGAGGTGGAACTTATTTGACACCGCTTGACACCGGGCTGATTTTTCAGTATATGTTGAACACGTGCTTATCCATTATTTTAATTCTAATTTGGGGCTTTGCACACGCTCGCTTCTATTTTATTTATTTTTTCTTTTAAATATACATTCTCCATCACTAAATGGGAATCGTATAAAATTTGTTGAAAATTTTGAAAAGTTTAAAGTTTTTTTATTACGATCACTCATATATAACACAAATGAAAAGAATTTTATAGCTACCGCTTTGATAAAACCTAGTTTAAAAAAAATAGGCATATCAAACAGTGGCACGGAGGGCACAGCTGTCATACAAAGCACACATTAATTGTGCGGGTATCTAAGTTTCGGATGTGCCGCAAACTAAAATCTTTAACAATTTAAATAATCGTTACACATGTAGCAATTAAAATATACAAGAAATAATTTTGTCCAGCTAGCATGTTCTACACGATTCACTGATAAAAATAACTAATTATTCAAATTATAATATTGTCACTTTGCATTGAATGATCCTTAATGTATGTATTTATATTGCATAACCTACGAAATTTCATCTTCATATATAAAGTTGACATTTGTTGTATGACAATATTAAGGGTATTCACGATTCAGTGCACTTGAGGACTTTAGAACTTGTGCACTGTACAAAAACAAAATGCACGTATGTCAAAAATCTACACAAGTGCTTTTCTACTGTAGCCTCAAACTTGAGGACTTGAGCAGTTTTGCGCTTTGAACAGTTTTGACAGCTTTGAAAAAGTGATAGTGGTGTGTTCACGAAAAGCTAACTGCACAAATACTCAAGTCCTCAACTGCACAGGAAAGTGCACTGAATCGTGAATACACCTATTACCTTTTATCTGTAGTGTTGCATATATTTTAAGTTTGGATAACTTTATACTCGTGACTTAAAATTTACTCGAAACCAAAAAAAGTACTCGAATAATCGCTTTTTGATCTTTTCGTTACATGACGTTTCTACAAATACTTTTTCGAGTTTTTAAATGCGTCACTAGTGTCTGCTTACTCTAATCTCACTCAAGCGACTCACTTTGACGTCTACTGAAGAGATAAAGAAGTGGGAAGATAAATGTACCGTGAGGCAAGAGTTTCAAAACTTTACAAGTTTAGACCACGGATTAGTGAAAGTTAGTACTCGGTGAAGAAATCGGCCATAAGGGTTTTGGAGTAGTGGTTAGAGTGTAGAAATCTCGATCGAAATGGTGCGAGTTCGATTCTCACTGCTTACGCTTACAAAGAAATATCATTGTAATTGTATATCCTCTTGTTGTAATAGACGCAAGTAAAAAACAACAACAATTCTTAGAAAAAAATGTATGGAAAAAAGTGTAGTTTTTGAGATTTCACTCAAGCAAATCACAAAACGAGGCGTAAAAAGCTTCGCTTCAAAATTATGGTCTTTATATTTGTTCCCTAAATATATGTAGCAACTTCTGTAGAAAGTCGAAGTAAAGAAAAATAATACTTTACGTCGAATATATTTTAACTAACTGCAATAATTGACCTCTGTATAAAGTACTTCTTACAGCTCAATCAATAATATTTATAACGAGACGCGTTCGATTTATGCATGTAAATATTTTGGCATGAGATGTGAGAGACTTGACGTCATGCACTCCAAGAAATCTTCAGTCCCGCTACTTAAGCGTAAAAAAATACCAAAGACATTGCAGATATCGTAGACAAAGTTGATTAGGTTAACAAGAAATAATAAAGGCTTATCAGATAATGGTTGGATGCAGTGGAGGAGGACCAATATAAACTAAGAGAAGTATTTTCGGATTTTGGTATAGACTCATTCATCTCAATGTAGGATAATTAATATTCATACTGTCCACATTGGAATCTATTTAGATGGAGATAAACTTTGTTGCTTAAGCATAAACTCCTCTTCGAAGCTAATTTGAAACGCTTTATTTAAAAGCATACCTCTATTTAAATGAAATTAAATTTTTTAAGCCGCAAATCGAACAAAGTTGAACGAATGAAAGTGCAAGTGAATTTATATCTCAAAAAATATAACATTAAAGAATTGAATGCAAATTAAGAACAGTAAAATAAAAGCAGATAATGCGCTGAAAGATGAAAGGCAATGACAGAATGGCGCATAAACATTCGATGTCTTGCCTGAGTCCACGAATTCCCCTTTTTTACCGCAGTACAAAGAAAGAAAAAAAACTACCGGAAAAAACTCGTACAACACACACATAAGTTTACTGTGTCTCTCCCCATCTCCCAACCGCCTGTCGACTACGCTCCCATGCAATTGCTGCGCGTTGAATCTTTCGATTGATGTGCATTTGTTGCATTGAGTTTAAACAGAAATAAATTTAAAAATACGCAAAAGAAGTAAAAAAAGAAACAAAAATTGTAGAATGTTGAACCATAAAAAACGTAAAAGTTCAGCTGTACATATCTTGTAGATACTTATTGTATCTGCGTATCTCTTGTGCAATCTGTGCTGCACATGCTGCCTTAAAACGTTCCTTCTCGTTGCTTCGCTTCATTCAGGTTCTGTTTTGATTTAACCAGCTAGGTTCACTTGTTGACAGATAAATTTAAAAGGGCGCCGCCAGATCAAAGAGTTTTCAAGCATTTACAGTGCATTACTTTTTAATTTTTTACCTCTATTTATTTTATCTGTTTTACTTTTCTGACCGTGTATCTGTGTAAAAAGAGCAATCAGGCGTGTCAGTAAGAAAAAAAAATGTTAATTTTTCTAAAACTAGACTTCTTATAAAGAGAGATGCCACTAAGGAAAACTATGAAAGTTTTATATCTCATATTTTATATTTAGTGAAAGAAGTTTTTCAATAATACTTTAAGATTCAAGATCTTTTAAAGTACGATCGATAAGCATATATTGACAACAAATGACTAATTAAATATTAAATAGGTAGTATTAGTTAAAATATATCTTACATCAAACATATAGCTTAAATTCTATTCTTATTAATAAATGAAACTTCTATTAAATATTAATAAATGCAGTGTAGTGTCATTTACTAAATGTTCCGACCAAATAATGTTCGATTATTCAGTCGATAATTGTCATATTACTCGTAGAAACGAGGTCAAAGACATGGGCGTATTATTTGACTCTAAACTAAAATTTACCAGGCATATTGACCTTATTGTAGCTAAAGCATATTCCATGATTGGTTCTAAAGGTTGTTTTTTATAGAGTGATACAACTTTGAGTTGGAATCACTGCTTTATTTGACCACCCATTTAACAGCTGATAGTTGCTTTTTTTTAAGTTTACTTTGACATTTCATTATCGCATGCAAATTGTGGAAATTTTTAATCAAAATAATGGTTCTGTTCGTCAAACTTATCGTACACTTCGTCCATTTTATGGCGTACATAATCGTCCTTCAGAGCTGCTAATTCGAAGAACAATAGATCGTTTTCGGACCACATTTACTGTTACTGATAATGTGCATCCCGTGAGACGCCGAACAGTGCGCACTGAAGAATCTGTAGCCGCTGTACAGGAAAGCATTGAAGATGATCCTAATCAATCAATTCGTCGCCGTTCTCAGCAACTGGGGTTGTGTCCTTCCACTTTATGGAAGATTTTACGAAAAGATCTTGGCTTAAAACCTCTCAAGATTCAATTTGTGCAGGAATTAAAGCCAAACGATCATCGTATGCGCCGCCAATTCGGCGAATGGGCTAAAGTACAAATTGATATTGATTTTGAATTTCAATGGAAAATTTTATTTTCCGATGAAGCCCATTTTTGGTTGAATGGGTACGTAAATAAACAGAATTGTCGTATTTAGAGTGAGGAGAATCCACAAGCTTTTGTTGAAATACCATTACATCTACAGAAAATTACTGTTTGGTGCGCTTTATGGGCTGGCGGAGTCATTGGCCCATATGTCTTCAAAAACGATGATGGTCAGAATGTTACTGTCAATGGTGAACGGTATAGGAACATGATTCGAAGTTTCTTCGTACCTCAATTAGCTGGCATTAATCTTGCTGATATGTGGTTTCAACAGGACGGAGCCAAACAGCTGTGTGCACAATTCAATCTGGACCGAAAATACAAAGGTCAGGATATAGTTGTGATGTCGGACAGCCAAGCAGCAATCAAAGCATTAGTTTCCTGTGAGATATCATCGAGAAAAACATGAGAATGCCTAACAAAACTCAACGAACTAGGCAAGAATAAACTGTTACTATACTTTGGGTCCCAGGACACAAAGGAATACAGGGAAACGAAGAAGCCGATAGTCTAGCGCGACAGGGTGCATCCACAAAATTTATAGGACCATAACCATTCTGTGGATTGGGCACACATTCTATAAAAGAAGAACTAAGAAGGGAGAAGAGGCATAATCTTTCAAACCTTTAGAAAAGCCTTCCAAAGCTAAGACAATCCAAATTGCTTCTCAGGGGGTTCCTTACAGGACACTGTTAACTCAAATACTACCTGATGAAATTGGGCATAGAAACCGATAGTAACTGCCGTTTCTGTGAAGAAGCAGAGGAGTCTCCAATACACCTACTCACAAACTGCGACGCCGTGGCTCGCAGACGTAAACTAGCACTAAGGAACTATGCGCTGAGTCTAGAGCAGGTTTCATCCCTTGAACCTAAGAATATACTCAAATTCATTAGAGAAATAGGGCTGGATGAAATTCTGTAATCCGCAAACCCAGCGGAGCTTTGAGAAGGAGGTACAAAAGATCTCATTTAGGTCGCAATACGCATCTCCACCATACAACATTAACATTAAAGTTCCATACCTTTGTCAACTTTTGGTCTATTTTGAATAACAAACACTCAATTCACTACTCGTAAAATAAATGTACGTTATTTTCTAATATTAATACGATTGCTATGCTTTTTGAAAAAATTGTGACGAAAAACATCGGCATAGGTAAATAAGTTGGAAAATATATCAAAAAATTAACATTTACTTGATAAATATGCGTAGAAACTATACAAATTCCACAAAGTATTATATATCATTTGAAAGATATGTATTATCTTGAAGGAGTGCAAACGCAGTTTTTTGACGGTAAGTAAAAATTTTGAGGATGTTAGACAATGTTTATACACCATTTCATTTTAAACTCGACCAGACCTACAACTTACACTAGGTCTTTGAAAAGGGCATGCTTTTAGTAAGTTAATCGTAATTTTTGTTGTAATTTAAGGCAGCTATTTATAGAATTTGTTTTTATCAAAAAGTTAATTCATAAAATAAAATATGGTTATATCTCATTGAGTATTTCAATACCCTAATGAAGTTACGATAATATGACAGTGGAACTACAGCCTGCAACATTAAAATATTTAACAACAATAATAACAATTTCAGTTCTTTTTACAATACAAAATTTCTTTCTTAGGCGTCCATACAATTTTTTTAGCTAATTCCTTACAAGTCATGATTTATTTCTTCCAATTTATTTTTTGTATTCGTTTTTTCTCTAATTGTCGAAAGGACAAAAACTGTCTTTCTGCGACTGCAGAACAATGAGGCAAATATAGTAAATTAAATACGAAACTTGTAAGATCTGGGAACATTTGCTCGCCTTATCCATTTTTAATGAAAGAGACTTTTTCAATAAGGAATCGATATCGATAATTAATTTTAATAAAGTACATTGAGTTACGATATTATAACAATCACCATTACATAAGTCTTCAAAATACAAAATTAGATCCAAAATTTAATTGGCATTCTATGATAAAACTTCGGTTGGAGTTATTATTTTTAAAAGTTCCAAGTATATTCTTGTGAAATCAAACCTTAATTTGATTTGCTCTTAAAATTCAATAATTAATATTCCTATTAATTTATTTTTCTATTTCACATCAGCTAACAAGTGCTTCCAGCGTCCTAAATAATCATATTGATAGTTTTGACATATGGAAAGGAAAATGTAAAATTTGTTAACTGACAATTGATATATGCGTTAAAGGTTAAATACAATGCAATAAAGGCATGAACAAAACCTTATTTCAGGGTTTTACATATAAAGTGTTCCTTTTACAATTTTCTTTATTGAAAATACAAAAAAATTATTGAAACTATGAAAAAGTAGCCATGTAAGAAGCATCGTAGCATTGTAGCTTTTCATTTTAAATGTAGCCAAACGGCAACGCTGGTTATATTAGCTTTTTTTTGTTGCTGCTCTCTTTTGTATTTAACTTGCAAGACTGTTGAAACTTGATCAGTGGATAACGTTTCGGTGGAATTCATTAGCTTTTTCTTTTTTGTATATGTTGAACTCTCATCCATTGATTTTCGGGGTCTTCGTTAAGCAAATTTTGATGTACTCGGCTGTTCATCCAACTTTGCTGCAGTTTCTTCAATATAAAGATCCGTACTTTTTTCTAGCCAGCCCTTATTTTTGCAGAAGAAACAATTTTTTATACGTTGTGACTCTATCCATCTTCTTTTAATGATATAGTATATTTTATGTATTGATTTCTCAGTATCAGATGCATCCAAACTTTCTTCGGTTAACCTCAAATGATTTGTTACTGCAAAACTAAAGTCATCTTTATCTATTGCGTTTATAAACATTTCAAATAATTCTGAATTTTTAATAAACATTTTTAAGTTTTTTGTCTTATTTTTTTCTTAATATTTTTGTCGGTGAATAAAAATAAAACAATCTCACGGTTTCATATATTTTTTTAACCTTTTCGTCACCTGCTCCTAAGAGTTTTTTAAAGAAAAATAATTAAGGTAGTTGAACTGTCCGCCATTTATTTTTTTTTACATGCTTAAAGAACGGACTTACTAAAATATTTCTGTTTTCTCTTTCCTGCTCTTTACTTTCTTGGATCTATTAGTAAATTTTAGACATAATACCTGATATAAAAAAATTCCAATAATCAATTTAAAGTTGTTCGAATTCCAATAATCAATTTAAAGTTGTTTGTTTCTTTCTCCGAGCATAAATAAACTTCAAAAAGACAAGTATGTCTAAATAACAAACAAAAGATAGAAAAAATTCGACAAAATGACATTTTTAAAGAAGTGACCCTTTTCAGTTAGATGATTTCAAAATTTTTTTTTAACTGTGACTATTATGGTCCAAAAGGGATCTGCTTACCGAATTCACCTTTCAAGCTCAAAATTAAGGATTCAATGTGTTTAACATACTGGCGGACGCATTTTCCTACAACCAAGACCTCTCCATAAAAATCGGTCTAGCGCGGAAAGTTGTGCATAGTTGCAGCTGAGTTTTTTACAGAATACTAAGAAATAATCATAAAATACATTTTTAGTAACTAGAACGTGTAACTACGCGTGGATTTTTTGGAACTCCACGTTAAATTTGAAAACAACGCCAAATCAGTGTTTAAGAAAAACACAAAAAAAAACAGTCAGTTTTTATTTTGTTTCTTTTTTAACTTCTGTTACAAAATAACAATACTAACTTCTGTTACAAAAACACGTTCAGAAATTTCGGCATGAACGTGATTTTTTTTTCAATAAAATAGTTATTTTGCAAACTTGAAAAATCACTGAAATTTGTCGAATTATACAAATAAAACTAATCGTCCAAATGAGTTAAAGTTTCGGATTCCTTAGCTCCAAACATTTTTTTATCTGATAAAAATATCAAGTATGCAAAAGTGAACCACTCGAAAATTGACTTTTGCCACGACCGCAGGCAAAACGATCCATTGTGCGCCGGTTGACACACGCTTCTACACAAGAAAATTATATATATTCCAAAGTTAGGGTAAAAATCTTTCTCGTATCATGACCGAAACATTTTCAAATTTAATTTTTTCATGTAATTTAAAACATTTTTTCTCAACAAATATTCTTAATAATTTAGTAAATTAAATAATGTGAGGTCTCCTTTATGCCTAAATAAAATCGCATTAATTACTATTTAGACCCCAAGTTTTGCTATTTTCAAATAAGATACCAAAAATTTCCAAATAATTTTTTTTTTAAATGAATACAACCAGCAAGATTTTTAGATATTTTTTTCCAGTTTTGGAAGCCTATAACTCATAAACCATCAGATTTGGATTTTGGAGGTTAAAATCGCTATTCTTGAAATGTTCCCCGCATGGACATCAACTGACTTATTTCTTTGTTCAACATGCATCAGTTCTAGCAGCATTCAAGTTACTAAAATCGAGTTTGGAAACATACCTATTATATGAACTATTAAAAATTTTTTTTTAATTTAAAACGTATGAATAAATAAATAAAAAGTTACATGTATAGATGGGTTTTGGGCTCCATTCACTTTCTAAGCATTTTTCAGAACCTCCTTGCAAGGCTTGATTCTGAATCCTGGATGTAATATAAGCACGTGACGTGAAAAAATGCAGAAAATTCTCAAAATAGGTGGACGTGACTTTGAAGAAGTATAAAATACATGTTTCAAATCGAGTTTCCTATTTAAATTTTATTCATAAAAAAACTTTTGACCATAATATATTCTAATGCAAAAACGTTTTCTTAAAAATAATTTGCCATCAGATTTTTTTTAAATTAGTGCATGATTTATAATTAGTCTACTTTATTCAGAATCTCTTAAAAAAATTTCGCTTTTGAATCAGAAGCTTTTCATTAGCCTTGATCGCTGCAATTTTCTCAAATTCAAATGCTGCAAGTTGTTAGCAAATTTATTAAGTTTACGAAAAATTAAAAAATTATACAAATTGGATCATCTTTATGACAGAAAACCGATTTTTTTTAAGCCGACTTTTGAGAAAACATTCATTTTTTTAAATGTATTTTACTTTGTTTTCTTCTTGTGTTTAATTACTTTAAAACATAAATTCACTTAGCGTCCAAGTTCATATGCGTTATTAGCTTAAATGCCCCTTACCATCTGATACTCCGAAGAATGATCTTCGACTAATAGGGATATCATTCTTATCATTCCTTAATTTCTCGTACGAATAACTTTGTACTTTCTTCCATTACATTCGTAGTATTTACTGATGGCTTCGTACTATTTAGTATTAGTTGAGTTTAAAAAATGTACAACCGAAATCTTTCAGCCTAGTTTGTTGAACAATTACCGAATATAAGGAAATGTACGATTGCAAGGTGGCCGTCGTAAAAGAGTACGTGATTCGTAAGCTAAAAACCGTGGCTCAAGCCCTAGCTAAGATAGCATGGTTTTTTTTTTGTTATTAGTAAATGTCAGAGCTGTAAAAAATCGGTTTTCGTATTCAGAATTTTAAATACAACTGAATAACTACATAAGAATGCATTCAATGAATGCAAAATAGATTTAGAAATAAAACTATTAATTCACATTCATTTTTACAAAACTGATTTATTATTCATTTCAATTATTCATTTTCGTTATTAAGAATAATGATTTAATTTTTTTATTCATTTGAATGCTATTTACAAAGAATTTCCAAATTTTTAATTATTCATTTTTTATTCATTATTCATTTTTTATTTGTTATTAATTTTTCATTCATTATTCTTTTGTTATTCATTATTAATTTTTTTTCATTATTAATTTTTTGTGTATTATTCATTTGTTATTCATTATTCATTCGTTATTCTTTATCCATTTCTTATTCATTTTAGAACTAAAAAGCCTTAAATAAATAATAAATAAAAAATGAATGATGAATAACAAATAAATAATGAATAAAAAATTTATAATGAATAACAATTGAATAATGAATAAAAACTTAATAATGAATGAAAAATGAATAATGAATAAAGAAAGAATAATTGAAAATTCTGAAATTCTTTGTGAATAGCATTCTTTGTGAATATCATTCAAATGAATTAAAAAAATTATTCATTATTCTAAATAACGAAAATGAATAATTAAAATAAATAGTTAATCATGTTTTTAAAAATGAATGTGAATTAAAAACTTTGTTTATAAATCAATTTTGCATTCGTTATTAACTGATCCACTTTTTTGTAGATAAAATCAAATTGATCAAATTTTTTACAGCTCTGGTAAATGTAACAAATGTATTCGTACAATATAGCTACATTTGTTTTTGTACGAATACAAATAAAATTTTTGTAATATGTACCAAACTACGTCCAATCTACGAATCCTATTCGTGACAAAAAACTTCGAATAAAATTCATGGAATGGACGCAGTTATTAGTAATATTCACACACAAAATTTTTTGAGTGTAAGAATACCTATTGAAAAGTGCCAATCCCTAAGTTTGAGCGCACATATAATTACAATTACAATTACAATTTAGATAGTTTTTTTAATCTCCCGTAAAATTTTTTAACTGTAGCTTACGTATTTTTGATTTAATATGAAGATTTTTTAAAAAATTCACTTCCTTGGGGGCATAGGGGGGCGCTTGCCCATGTATTGATTGTATTTAAAAAGATCTTGATTTTTAAAGTTGGTACTTATGTTCATTTTTTTATTAAATAAAAAGATATATGTAGGTTTTTGATAAATGTCTTGCAAAACTTTTGATATCCTAAACTAAACTTAGCAGGACGTTAAGTTTTATATTTCAAAAACAACTATCAACTCTGTATTTTTTCTGCTTTTGTAGTCAACAAAATCTTTAAAATATTCAAACTTGAAAAGGCAAAACAAAATCAGTCCAAAATGAAATTTGCTGATGATGAAATTATTTTCTTTAAACATTTCAAAAGAAGTTGTCGAAATGGTTAACCAACCCTTGATAATTGGGTAAATTTGTGTTTATTCTGTGTTTTTATTTCCTGTAGTTTCGGTTTATTTGCAAGCGTTAATTTCGCTTGGGAGTGTGGATATGTGGATAGACCAAGTCGCAAAATGAACATGAACATCTATGAAGCTGTCAGAAATCGTCATCATCATCATGGTTATCCGTTAGGGTCAGTTTTAAGGTAAAATGAAAAAAAAACTTTTTCGCCTCCCTCCACCTCTCCCAACCGTCCCTACCTATAGTAAGTCGTTGGACGTTGAATAGGCTTGAGAATCACTTTGCCTTTGTTTTATGTATTTATTTATACATACTATATGTTTATACTTATTTTTTTTGCAAATGTCGCACAGGGGGTTGACTGCCATTGTTTTTGTTGTTGCTGTTGTTGTAATAATGTTGTTTCCGGGTGTGTATTTTTACGCTTTCCACTCGGTTCGTTTACCCTAAGTTTGAAGCCGTAACCGCAGCCAAGTGTAGTTTTTTTTTTGTCTTCTCCTTTTTTTCGTACACTTTTGTAATTCCTTCAATTGTTAGAGAAACTTGTTTTTTGTATGGTACTCATACAAAAAGCTTGAAACTTTTTGTCACTTATTTTCATGTGATGGTAGGCAGTGAGAGTACCATTGTCTTAATAGGTGGCATTACTGGCATATTGTACACAAATTTTTGCTGAAATTTGAGAAGTCTCATTAGTGTCAGAGTCGTAGGAAGCAGAGTAGTATAAGATATACATATAAGCCTAAAGATTTGCTACTTGTATGAAATGACCATAAAGGCACACAAGCACACAAGCACACCGTGCGGCAAACACGACAAAGTTCACTCTGTTCCTACTAACAGGATTAGCACATGTAAAAAGATGGTAATCATAAAGTTAATGGTGCTGTAATTAAATATGCACCATTAAAATTATAAAAGTGGTCTATTTTGCCAATTAAGGGGCATTTAGAATTGAAACAAAACACATTTGTTTCGCAAATAACAAAATCTAAAAACATGATTGGAGAAGTTTCTTTTGCACGACGATGTTCAACCGTAAAGTGAAGTAGTTTTTGCATGGAACAACATGAAACAACTTTTTTATTTCAGTGTCAAAAATATTTGAGACGCGAAAAATTGAAGCCCTATTGGACGAAGTTCATCCATGTATTATAAATACTTCCGCAATCTCAAATTTTAACAATTATTTTCACTTATAAAACTTAATCTCTCGGAAGATTTAGATAAGATTTGGGAAGACCGGGAGAAATTTGATTATTTATTATTAAGATCTTTTGAGATAGTTTTTCTTAAAAAAAAAACTATTTTGTTGCAGGTTCCGGAAGACAAAATTTGCACCATTGTCTTCGTAACAGATCCTTGTTACCTCTATGTTGATTTGATTATTACCCGCGATTACCTGCAGCAGTTTTATTCTTCAGCTTTTAAAACTTTTTTTTTAAATCACATAATTTTGATTTAATTTATCCTTT
This sequence comes from Dichetophora obliterata, assembly GCA_963920525.1. Lineage (NCBI taxonomy): Eukaryota > Metazoa > Arthropoda > Insecta > Diptera > Sciomyzidae > Dichetophora > Dichetophora obliterata. Next base: position 192,447,339 of record OY986437.1, read on the forward strand.
GATAAGGACCTACAAAATTAATTTGAGATATGGATTTAGTTTTTATTGACTATAAAAACTTCGAAACTGAGCCTTGACTTCGAACTACGACCAAAAGAAAATGCTAAGACTAATAACAATATTAGATATGGGACTGGTCACATGGAGTAATCAATGAAAAAAGTAATTATGAAATTTTTTTTATTATCTCTATGCGTGCGTTTCAACGCAATTTTCCCCAACGTGACACGCTACTAAAAGTTTTTTGCATTGATTTCACACAAAATGTCATTGTTGTTCAACAACATTACGTGAACAAGTGGACGACAATGATGTTATTGAAGTCAGAAATGTTGAGAAGTACAAAAAGTCAAAAGGCAGGATAACATAAAAACTTCAACTGTTAAAGTGAATATTTGAATTACTAATCATGAAAGAAAAATTTGAAAGAATGTTTTTACTTTCTTTTTACTAGGTTGCTTACTTACTTAGGTAGCAAATTCGCACAATGATTGTTTATCTACAGATATTCAATTTTTAGCAGATAACTTTTGTTTTGTCAAATTGACCATGGTGTAATGATCCAGGTGGAAGCGGTTTTTTCCACAACACCATAACTTTTGCTATAGTTGTCAAAAAATAGTCTCAAAAAGGCCGAGGTTGTTTATAAGTGTCAAGTGATTCGTTATAAAAAGCTTTTAGAAAAGTATTTGGGCGTTCGCTAATGCTACTTTACACTTTTTTTTTGTTTTGTTAAATAGTATACATTTTCAATACAAGCTGAAGTTAATCAAAAAGCTAAAAGAGCACGCGATAAGAAATTGTGTACAAAAGAAGAATTGACTTGTAAGAAAATCGAGTAGCAGCAAATCCTTCGCTTACTTTAGTCGCAATTTGTTGGCATTAATTAGGCTCGAAGCTGGAAGGTTGGTCTATTACAGTAAGGCAATTAGCTCAAAAACCCGTCGACGGAAAAAGATAAAGAAGTTGAAGGTTATGGCAAATACAAATAAATCAAAAACAAACACTTTCACAAACTTCGTTTTATTTCGCTTTGCTTCAAATTTGCCATCAGCTGTTTTTGACAAGGATAGTGTTCATTTTTGTGAGAGGTGAAAATACTGCTTCCACCTGGATAATTACACCATAAAATTGACAAGATTAACAGTAAAAAAGTTAGCTTGCTCTTCTTAATTTATGGGCAAAAAATTAAGTAAGACTTACAAGCCAAAAACTCGCTTTCAACCCCTCTTCTCCCTCTCATTTTGATAACTGATGTCAGTGAGATACAGATATCAAATTTTTTAATACGAAAAATATCCAAATCTATCCTTTTTAGCATGGTAAAATTTTTGGAAATATTTATTCAAGATCTAGGCTAAAATGGGGCACATTTGACGCTGCGATACAAATGTATCGTCAAAGATACATTTATATTACATTTGTATCGCAGTTTTTGTATTTGTATTAATTTAAAATTTCTGTCTTTACGATTAAGATATTGGAGGTTCTTATTTTTGTTTGTAATTTTTACATTAGAATGCGGAATATCATATTCCACTTTGGAATATTTTTATTTCGGAGAGCATATTTTTTTTAAAAAAATAATGCATTATAAAAAGTGTAATATAATTTTTATTCCTATATTTTGTCTACATTTACAAAAATTTCCATCAAAAGTTATTGAGTTTTTTTAATTATCGGCATTTAAAAATTTTTTGTTCTCTGAAAGCACCTTGTAAAACGAATAATATTTCTTTCTGATGATATATCACATTTTCATATTTTTACTTCAAATTAAAATTTCGAATTAATGTACTCAAAAACTTTTGGTATTAAAGCCGAAATTTATGCAAAAATTTTGTTGTAAACTTGCTTCTTTAGTTTGAAATATCACAAAATATCAAAATGTTAATAAATATCGATGTATTTTCAGTTTAAAATTTTTAAAAGAATATAGCTTCAAATAAAACAAAATCAAAAATAAACTTTTAAATAATTTGTTTAATGTTAAAATTTGGCTAAATGTTTAAAAAAAGTGCTGTGATAATTACAAAATACCTGATAGCTTAATAAAAAAATTGAAAAACACAAATTTATATGAAAATAACACCGACATCAATTTCAATATTGATCTCGACTATGCTCCTAAATTTTAATTTTATATATAAGTACACATATAACAGAAGTAACACCTATATGTTTTTGTTTTAAAATTTAAGTTTTCTCTATGAGAAAAAGTTACTATTATTTGCAGAATATTATTATTGAAAATAATTTTGTAAACATCATATTAATATTTATTCATGTTTATTGAATTGAAGTTTGATAATTATCAACAAATAATGTTCATGTTTATTGAACTGAAGTTTGATAATTATCAACAAATGGAAATATGCTTTTGTGTTTCATTAGTATATAACTTTTAAATTCAAAGTGGAATATTTTAGAATATTTTTTTTTTACAAAAAAGCATATTTCTGCAAAATTATTTGGTCACACTGCTCACAACACAACGCAATTAAGAAGTTCTGACAAAGTCCTTTTAAGAACAATATACAGGGTGTCTCAAATCAACGTTTCAATCCGGCGCAGGTTGATTCCTTAACCCAAGACAAAAAAAAAATTTTGTGACAGGGGGTCCATCTCCCCCTGTTTCGAACTATAAGCGGAAGTAGAGGAAAAAATTTCATTCATAGGTATCATCAGTTTTAATGCAATAACTTAAAAAGTATTACAGATAGGAACCTATATGAAACGGTTTTTTAAAGCTATTAAATTAGGCTTTTTTAATGTCAGTTAAAGTTTTTTGGTATTTTAAACCATGGAATAATTTATAGCAACTTAAATATGAAAAAAATGTTTTTTATTTTCTTTTTTCACTTTAAGCTCGTTTTACAAAAAAAAAAGTATAATATTATTTTTTTTTCTGATGCAATATTTCATTATGATGCTTTGCCGTAGAGCAACGAATAGGAGCGAATTAATTATTTTATGAAAACATACACTCAAAACATACAGTCAGATTGGCTTATTGGGATACAAACGAAATACAAACAAAGAAACAGTCAAATTCCCTTAAAAATAAATCGAGCAACATAGCTGCTTTTTTGTGAAAGGGTCAACTTGGAAGTTAACACCCCAATAAAAAATGAAATTTTTATTAAAGATAGTAATGAAAAATATTAATATTTTTTGTGGAGAAGCGTTTTTTTTTTTTTGATATATCTTTATTTCATTTAAAAAAAATAAGATTCCATAAGAAAATGAAGAAATTTTACAAACGAATCCCCCTATAAAAAATGTTGACTACATTTTTTTCAGTCAGTTTGGCACTCTCTTCATTGTCACAACTGACGTCACATTCACGTTCTCACAAAGATGGCGGACATGCGCATAGCGGAATCTTGTATATATTATGCTTGCTTTTAAGGGTTGAAATGGCCAATTCTTTTAACAATTACATCAAATAATTATTGGCGTTTATTAATACACCCAGTACTGGACTTAGGCCTAGGCCCACGAGGCCCAGGATTAGGGCGGCAACATTTCAGATGCGGGAAAATTTATGAGGGCTGAAAAATTTTGAGGAAAGCAAAGGTTGTGGAACGGAATCATTTGGTTACAGCAGAATTGACAGGGCGACAAAATATTTTCGCTCGCTAGCTTATAAAGAAACTAAACATCTATATAAATAAAAATCAAATGTCGTTCGTTGGTAATTGTATCAGTTGAGAACGGCGTAACCGATTTGGATAATTTTTTTTTAAATGTTCGTAATAGTCCAACTTAGGTTTTTACGGAAAGAAAAATTGACCACGCCCACTTTGCGCCCACTTTTTTTTGATTTATCTAAAATCGGAAAACGGCTGGACCGATTTGGATAATTTTTTTTTAATGTTCATAGTAATCCAATTTAAGTTTTGTCGGAAAGAAAAATTGACCACGCCCACTTTTGCGCCCACTTTTTTCAATTTATCTAAAATCGGAAAACGGCTGGACCGATTTGGATAATTTTTTTTTCAAATGTTCGTAGTAATCCAATTTAAGTGTTTCCTGAAAGAAAAATTGACCACGCCCACTTTTGCGCCCACTGTTTTGATATCTATATAAATAAAAATCAAATGTCGTTCGTTGGTAATTGCATCAGTTGAGAACGGCTGGACCGATTTGGATATTTTTTTAAAGTGTTCGTAATAGTCCAACTTAGGTTTTTACGGAAAGAAAAATTGACCACGCCCACTTTTACGCCCACTTTTTTATTTATCTAAAATCGGAAAACGGCTACACCGATTTGGCTAATTTATTTTTTAAATGTTCGTAGTAATTCATTTTAAGTTTTTACTGAAGAAAAATTGACCACTCCCACTTTTACGCCCACTTTTTTATATATACCTAAAATCGCAGAACGCCTGCGCCAATTTGGCTAACTTTTTTAAAATGTTTGTAATAGTCTACAAACGTTTTTTACAGAAAGAAAAAATGGGCGTTGGACAAGGGGGCGTGGCACTCTCATACAACCCAAATTTGCGATATCGAATAGCTTTTTAGTTACAGACCGCACAGGCTCGGAATTTAATATTCGAACTCAATTTACACATTAAGTTTAACTGATAACATTTTATGGTGTTGGACAAGGGGGCGTGGCACCTCCCATACAACCCAAATTTGAGATATCGAATAGCTTTTGAGTTATAGTTCGCACAGCCATGGAATTGGGTTTTCGACCACAATTTACACGTGCCGTTTTACTGATAAAATTTTATGGGCGTTGGGAAAGGGAGCGTGGCACCTCCCTTAAAACCCACATTTAATATTTTGAATAGCTTTTGCGTTATAATTCACACAGCCCCGGAATTCAGTATTCGACGACAATTTACACGTGCTGTTTTACTGATAACATTTTATGGGCGTTGTACAAGGGGCGTGGCTCCTCCCTTGCAACCAGAATTTGCGATATCGAATAGCTTTGGAGTTATAGACCTCCACAGCCTCGGTATTCGAGCACAATTTGCACATGTCGTTTTACTGATAACATTTTATGGACGTATGGTGTGGCAACCTCCCATAATTTGCGATATCGAATAGCTTTTCAGTTACAGCTCGCACAGCCTCGGAATTCGGTATTCTACCACAATTTACACACGCCATTCAGGGGGCGTGGCACCTCCCATACAACCCAAATATGCGATTTGCGATATCGAATAGCTTTGAAGTTATAGCCTAAGAATTCATTATTCTACCACGATTTACACATGCCGTTTCACTAATCAAATTTTATGGGAGTTAAACAAAGGGGCGTGGCACCTCTCATTCAACCCAAATTTAGATCAACCCAATGCAGGTTCACTGATAACATTTTATGGAAGTTTGGCAACGGGGGCGTGGCAGCAACGCGCCGGGTTCCAGCTAGTAAATCAATAAACTAGTTTGACGAGTGCTGTTGGGCGGCCAAATTTTGAGCAATCGATTACTTTTTGGGTTACAGAGAGTATTACTTTAGCATGGGCATGTCATTGGCGGTAATTAAAAAAAATCAATGAATAACGTAATGCAATGAATGCATATTTGGTCTTTCTGACTTAATATAAGATATTATAGAACAAAACATTGGGATAATGCATCGCAAAACTTTTTGAATGTTTTGCCGAGTGTATTTAGAACCATTTTGCAAAATCATTTTAATAGCCGCAATATCTAAAGGACGGCAGGACGATTTCGTAGCTTCTTTAATTAGTTACTTGATACTTCGGGTTCGAAAAATGTTCGTTAATTTACAAAGCTTTCTTCTAATATTATTGCAAGAAAAGGAACAAAATAAAAGTGAAATTGAATGCCGCGGCTATCATGGAAGAAGCAATTATTTTATTGGGTATGCGGTCTCTCATTCCTAATAAGATGAAAAGCATTAAACCAAAAGATCACTCATGATATATTGCGACTTGCAGGTTTGCAGTTAGGTCCAAAGAGGAAACCTTTTAGACTTGGCGTTCTAACAAGAATACTGATACCAGAAAACGAACTGATACTTCGCATCGAGGCAAGGGATCTCTGTAGGGCAATTTTAAAACGCGAAATTCTACATGAAATTAGCATTCGAGAAAAGGTTCTTATCTGCGCCAAAGGGAGCAAACATTTGTGGTCATTTGTCAAAAGAGTAAAGAATCAGGCATTGTCATCGCTAAAATTTTGCAATAGGTGGCGCTTAACAAAGAAATAAAACAAAACCTAAGAACTTGATACATATGAGAGCTAGGATCTTGAAATTGAAACCAAAGGTGTTATCAAAGTCAAGTCCCACAAATAATGTAAGTGGTATACGTCAAAGGGGCGTGACACTTCTCTGTACACCTTCAACAACTTAAAATTTTAAAACGCGAAAAGTTTCTTCATGAAGCTCGCATTCGAGCACATGTTCTTCTCTGCCCCAAAGGGAGCAAACATTTTTGGTCATTTGATAAAAAAATGAAGAATCAGACAACGTCATCGATTCTAAAGATGACCAAATCTTCACTGACTCGGCTCATAAAGCAAAAATATTGGCTGAATTTCTTGCACAAAATTCCACTCTCTGGAAAAGCAATCAGCCACTGCCCTTTGTTAAGGGTTAATGTACTTTCGAAAGAGAGGAGTTAAAAGGGTCCTTACAAATCTCAACATAAACAAAGCTTCTGGTCCTGATGGCATACCGCCAATTATGCTTAAAATGTATTCGAAGAAGCACACACTACACTGTAGGAACGTGAAAAAGACACGAAAATGCCAAGACACGTAAACTTATTTTTTGTTCGTAGAATTCAGGGCATACTTAGTTTCCCAATCAGATCAAGACCTCGAGATATTTGCGATTGAAATTTAGTCACTTTACACCCATTTTTTGCTTTATTTTCCTTATTTTTGGAGACCAACAATTTTGACCACCTCCGATTGTGGGTAAACTTTCAGAATTTAATTTACATGTGAAATAAAAATACTAATTTGAGGAAAAAAATTTTAAGATTTTTTTTTTAAGATTTTACGTTCGACATTTCAATTTGGTCAAAATGGAAGAAAAAGCGAAGTTGCTTAACTTTTGAAAAATCATAGATTCAACAAGGCTAAGTCGGTTTTCACGTTGGAGGCATTTTTGAAAAGACATTAAACAGTTATCGTTAAAAACCTACAAAAATTGTTTTAAATGAAGATGAAATGAAGGCCAAGTATCAAAGAGATGAATATCTCGATTTTTTGATCTGATTTGGAAAAACTAAGTATGCCACTAAATTTTACGATCGATCTAAATTTAAATCTATTGCCGCATTATTTAGACATAAGATTTAATTTAAAAAAAAAAAATCAATAATAATAATAATAATAATTAAATTAAGATATTATTAAGTTTGGAGTTAATGAATTCTTAGTTTTTAAGACAGTATGCCACTAATTTCCAATTATATATTGTACTATAAAAGAAATTATTCTTAATGTACTAATTACTATCGAATAAATCAAATCAAATCAAATCAAAAATTAAGTTTAAGTGTCTCGGCGTTTTCAGAAGTTTAAAATTGACCTACAGTGTTATAAGAACATTATTGGGGTACTCACACTGATTTGGGTATGGTACTTTTTGGGATTGAGTACTTTTGATAATTGTGAGCACCCTAAATTTCAATTGAGTACTTTGTAGAATAGTTTTTGGCACTGTTGCATGTTTGTTTGATCTCCCCGGTTTGTGTAGCTGATGAGAGATGAGTGACAGCTGGAAGAGGGTTGTCACCAAATTATTTTTTGTCATTTTATGTGCGCGAAATTTAGGCCACTAATTGAGTAATTTTAAACGTGAACTTCGCAGCATTTTATAATTTACTAGTAATCTCGGGCAGACGTTGTCCTGTCACAGATCGCCTAACTGTCATAAAGCAATTTTCTTGCCAATCGGAAAAAATCATTTTATATATCTGAACTGGCATAACTGTAGTGCGATGACGCCCATTTTTAGTTCAGTTTCTGAAAGTAACCGTATGAACTAATCTACCAAACTTTAGTCTAACACGACTAAAAGCGTCCAAAATATAGCATTTTTATGTATTTGAGGGCGGTTAAAGGGTGTGTGACATTGTTTTTAATAACCGAGACATTAACCTTAATAACAGATATTGTAAATTTGGTGGCCTTAGGTGTGACCGTTCCTGAGACCTTAAGAGACACCGCACGAACGATTTTATGTATATATAGAATGGCGCTAAAAGTAGGCGTGGCAACATTTATATATATGTATAGTGACCACCACTTGGTCTCATAGCACATACCAAGTTTCATTATAAAAACATGCACAGCTCAGGAATTATAATCATTTAAAAGTAGGCGTAGTTATAGTTCGACCACGCCCTTTTTTTGGTTGAGTTGCCGAGAGTAACCATACGAACTAAATTACAAAATTTTAGGCTCAATCCAACCGAGTTCGTCTGAAATATGGTTTTTTCCTTGATTTGTGGGCGGCAATAGGGTGTTTTGACAACAAATGTTGTAAATTTGAGGCCCTTAGGTCAATTACTGCCTATTTTTGCAAAAGCTGGTAACTCATGGAAAAAGTACCATATTTGAAGAAATCAATCTACCCAATCTAAACAAGTCAGGGGTCAGCTATAGTAGATTCGTAGATGGGTACAGTGGCTTATTTATTAACTATTAACACTATTGTTTAACAGTCATTATATACAAAGGATTGTAATTTAAATAAGTATCTTACAAACATAATACTGATTCTTAAACAAGATTTAATACAGATTGCTTAAAAGCCATGCTGTTCTGCGTGAAATCTATTTGAGCACATATAGAATCAAATGATGAGCGAATATGTTAAATGGGGTCATTTCGGCCATAGTTTGTTCTGAAAGAAATCCATTCGCCATTTGCTTGGTTTGCACAGTTGATATGACACATTAACACGTCGCGAGCAAAAACAATCACTGTGTATTTCATAAAATGGGTCCCAAACAACACATCCATACTCTAAAGTGTATCTTATAAGAGATATAAACGGAGTTTTAAGCGTATTTTTTTTTAGACTGAACCAAAGCTTAGGGGATGCCCTATAAATGTGAAAGCATTGTGTTGATTCGGAAGATGGGTGATAGTTAGTTGGAGGGTGGACAGATGGAGTAGTGTCGGTGAAGATTTGTTTTAAATTGGCACAGCTGAAAACTGTCGGGAAACACACTCGCAGGGAGACCTATTCCACAACTTAACCGTGCGACTAAAGAACAAATTATCACGGTAATGCGAGGTTCTATTGGGCATCGATCCAATGGTAAGGGGTAGGCTTGGGCAGCTGCCCGAGTGGACCTGAGCAACACACGAGCTGGTGGCGTCAGGCCATGTATGTCCCTTGAACACTTCCCATGGTAATACCTATACAGAAGGCTCAGGCTCACATAACGTCGATGCCCAAGAGAGTTGATAGAGGATAAATACTTTCATCCCGTATCATATATATCGCACGACGTTAAATTTCGATCCAGAAGCTGCAAATAAGATCTTGAAGCCCTTGCTCAAATGTGCGAACTGTACTCCATTTTCGGCCTAATATATGAGGTGTAGATCATGCGAAGATCAGCTGAAGCGAAATATTTTTTGCTCCGTTTTAGAAAAACTAGGCACTTGCCCGCTTCTTTCGACACATCGAAAATATGATCATTCCAACGAAGATCAAATTTGATCGATATGCCCAGTACGTCAAGAGCGGCTGATTCGACAAGATCCACACCATTCATAATGAGAGGAGCTAAGGCGCAATCCACACGCTTGTGGGCTAACAGACAGCGCTAGGTCTTGCTTGCATTGAACTCTACTCTATTAGCAAGACTCCACTCGGAGATTTTTTGTAGATCATTAAGGAGTGTGTCATTCATATTTTGCCTCTTTCTCTCAATCTCCATAGAGCTTGAGCGTTTTTTTAATGAATATGAATGACAAATGCTGCTGTCGTCAGCAAACGAATGTATTCGGTTATGCGTCAACGACAGAAGGTCGTTGATAAAAACCAGTAACAAGGTGGGCGATAGGACTGAACTCTGTGGTACGCGTTCATGGCGTGCTTCTCGGACGAAATACCATCAACTACGACCCGAATCGTTCTGTGCTTGAGGACACACGCGATCCATCGAGCAAAATTACCACCAAAAAAATATTCAACAAGTTTTGACACGAGCACTTTATGCCACATTCGGTCAAACGCTTTTGAAATATCCGGAGCAACAACCCTGCTCTCACCGAAAAAGTGAACGCATTTATTTCATTCTTCGGTTAAGAACGCCATAAGATCACAAGTAGAGCAAGCCCTGTGGAAACCATATTTACGGTCACTGACAGTTGGTTGCGCTCCAAATAGTTCACAACGTTGAAGTTTATGACGCTCTCCATAACTTTGGACATAACTAACCGGCTGGCCATTTGCCACCTTCCAACAAGATGGAAATATTCCTGTTCTGTAGGAGATGTTGAAAAGGTTGCGCAAAGGCCGAGTCAGAGAAGAAGCACACATTTTAAGCACAATTGGCGGTCAAGACCAGAGGCTTTGTTAACGTTGAGATTTGTAAGGACCCTTTAACTGCTCTCGTTCGAAAATATATCTCCTGCATTGCAGAAGATCCACCTTCAACTAAGGGCAGTGGCTGATTGCTATCCGAGAAAGTGGAATTTTGCCAATCTAGCCAATAGGTTCGCTTTATCAGCCGAGTCAGTGAAGATTTGGTCATCTTTTAAAAGAGCTGGAATCGATGACGACGTCTGGTTATTAACTATTTTAACAAATGACCAAAAATTTTTGCTCCCTTTGGGGCAGAGAAGAACCTGTTCTCGAATGCGAGCTTCGTGAAGAAATTTTTTGCGTTTTAAAATTGCTTTACAGCGATTCCTTGCCTCGACGCGAAGTATTTTAGTATCAGTATTCTTGTTAGATCGCCAATTCTGAAAGTCTTCCTCTTTGGACCTGACTGAAATCCTGCAAGCCTTATTAAACCATGAGTGATCTTTTAGTTTAATGCTTCTTATCTTATTAGGAATGAAAGACCCAATAAAATAATTTCTAGTACCTTGACAGCCGCGGCATTCACATTTCTATCAGCGAAATATAATTTCCAATTGAAGCTGCGATTAAAATTATTTAACGCAGTTCAATTTGCCTTTCCATAAAAGCATGCAGTCCTCTTCGGGGCTTTAGGTATAGAGGTGCAGGGGTTAAAATAAGGAAAAACAGCAGAGATGGTACAATGGTCCGAGTTACCAAGAGGTGCGTTGACACTCACATCATATTTTTCATGATTTGAAGTCAGAAAAAGGTCAAGGATATTATGACTTTGCAAATCACTTTGGGGAATAAAAGTGAGTTCCTTCACTAGTTGAATAAATTGGTTTGATTCAGCAAATAGCTCAACATATTGTCCAACAAGTGTCAATGGGCTCGAGTGACGTAACCAAGCCGAGTTGAGGACATTGAAATCGCCTGCTACAACGATCTCAATGTCAGGAAACAACCCCAAAATATGCGTAATCGAATACGAATCATTAAATTCTTTTGAGTTGCGCCTCAGAAATCACATCATAGTATTAGCCTTGTTGATAATAGAATCATAATGGCTAGTAAAAGTAATCTTTTATCAAATAACACTCCTAAGTCTAATTTATATTCAACCCTTACAAGATCGTTGTTTGTTATTGAGTAGTTAAAAAATATTGGTGTCAGTTTCATATAGAATGAAACAATGTTGCATTTATTGACATTTAAATGTAGGTTATTGACTGAACACCATTTGTGAAAGATATCCAAATCAGATTGCAAAAGTAGATGATCTGTATTAGAGTGGACAATAGGGTGGGGCGATTTGAACATCAAAATGGGCCATACGTCTACATAGTCCACTAGACCATACGTCTACGGTGAAAATCGAGCTTCCAGATTTTGACTTGCAGTTTTTTCTCAGACTTTTGTCACGTTTTTTTGGATTTTATTTTTTTTTTTTTTGGACCATTGAGATTTTCGATCCAATACTAAGACAAAAATCTCAATGGTTTGGCTGTTATAGGCCAAAATATCCAAAAAAAAAAAACGTGACAAAAGTCTGAGAAAAAACTGCTAATTTAGTTTAGGTCGCATTCAGATCAATTCGCACACAGCCTAAATGTGCCCCAGTCTATAAATAGCACAAAAATTCAAAACTCATTTGAAATCAATAACAAATCTTGAAACAATGTTTTTACTCTTCCGCGCAATCAAAATAAAAGCATCCAATGAATATTTAATATATGAGACATTAGACAGAGCCAGTGGAGTAGATAGCGTAAGAAATATAAAATCCTTAAAAAAGTTTACTTTCGAAAACCTGATTACATGACTGTTTTGTGACGCCAAATGTCATGCTTCACATCCTTACTTTGTTGAAACGTCGAAAAACGGTGCACGCTCAAAAATCATGGACTAAATTCTAGTAAATCCTGTATTGTATATATGACGACACCGAAACTGTATTACAATTGATTTTTATTCCCTCATGAGACTAAATCTTAATATATGCTTATAACGTTTACGTTATAAGTTTACGGCTCTACCAACTGCTCTATGAAGCCACATGTGTAAGGAAATGATAAACATTCATTACCCGAACAAAGCCGAACGCTGCTTTCTTAGAGTATGTATTTATTCCAACATGTATTAAATATTTTTCCAGGTCTTGTTAAAAAAAATTCTAGTATTTTGAAGTGTTTAAATTCTAATAGAACATGTTTTAAAAAATTCATGATTCCAGTAATTGGATCAAAAATTAGTCCAAGATTTTTGACCGTGTAGGTAGGGACAAATATTAATTATTGTGGCGACCGTGGCCTAGTGGGTAGAGTGCGTGGCATCTAAGCTAAAGAACCGCGGGGTAGCCCGGGTTCAATTACAGCTCAGACAGAAAATTTTTTCAATTGAATTAATTTTTCTGTTCGGTCGTCACCTCTCTGCAGACATTGGCAAACCTCAGAGAGTACAAATTGCCATGTAAAGCTTCTTGAGAACACAAGCCGTTCGGAGTCGGCATAAAACACGAACCTACCTACCTAGTTCTCGGTCATTTCTGATTAAAACATTTAATAACACGCACAACATAATTGATCAATGGAAGCTAGGTCAAAGTCCTTCCAAGGGCTGAAATGGCCAGTTTATTTTTATTTATTTATTAGGTAGGTACAAAAATTATGGGCTTTTTGAATTGAATATAAGCAACACTGAATTTCTGGCCGTTACACATGATATCTCTACTAATTGTTGACCAATTTAGAAAAACTAACCCTTGACCTAAATCAAACTTTGACAAATTTCTTGAGAAAAAGAAGAATTTTTGGCAAAACATATAGATTTGGATTCGGGCTTAACTTAATAGAATCAATTCACAGTAACGTGAGATATTTGGAAATGTTTGCATGGCTCTGGGAGGGGCCCAGACCTGCGGATGCCCCCATATCTATGCAACTGGACACAGAGCTTAATCCCTAATACTTGTTATCCTTGCGTTCGCTATTCGTATACATTGTACACATACATATGGATGCAAAAGTATGTGTGCTTGTGCCAATAAAGTTAAGCAGCTTTTCTTTTTCTGTCACTGCTTGTGTAATGTTTATTTTTGCATTATCAGTGTCAAGACAATCTGTATTTTGTTTTGAATTTTTTTTTACTTATTCAATTTTTTTGCATTTGTCTGACAAATAAAACTTTTCTAACGTCAGCTGTCAAGAGTAGTTGAACAAAGTGACGTTCATAACGCTAATTTAATCATTTTGGTTTATCGGCGGTGGCTCCTGTATGTTTGTACGTTTTCCTTGGACGCCGCACAGTGGGTCAACCCTCTATTGTTCCACTCAAATTGTTTTTCTGGTTGTAGAATTGACACAAGACGCACAGTTTTTTTAATGTTCGTTTTTTAATTATTTATCAATCTTAATGAAAAATTTATGATTGCATGTTTTAATTGCTTTTATCTACATAATATATTATATATATATATTATCTATACTATTATATAAAATTGAAGTAAAAATTTAAAGTTACGACTTCACTCCAAAAGTAATGGGCCGATTTTTATAAAGAAAACCTTAAAATATATTTGTGCTACAGATTTATTTAGAGGTATTTTTCTTTCGAAATTTTAATAATAAGTAAAGTGATTTAAGGTATTAAGTTTTTCAAGAAATGATCCCAGCTGCCACGCATTGCTTATTCGTTGATTTTTGACGCGTTTGTGTTGCGAGAGTTTCAGTGAACTTCATGTTGCTCGCTTTTTTTTTCTTTCTCTTCGTGCTCAGCTAGCACAGCGCAACAAATAAAAACTGATGAGCCTCGAGCAAGGCGAAAAGTGAGATACAAATAAATGCAGAGCGGCGCTCCAAAACAAAACAAAACAAAAAAACGACCATTTTTTATTTCCTTGATATGTATTGGCTTAACCCAATAAGGACGATGATGCCATATCGCATCACTAAGTTGGATGTCACAAAATAGTGTTGGGTAACTCATACATGAGGTGCCTCAAATGTCCCATACATCAACATTAATTGTACCATCACCTCAAAAAATATACTGAACCGCTTCAAATTTTACCCCAGCTCAAATTTGACAGGTAAAAGTTTTGTGTTTTTATCATTCAAGGCATTATAATTTTATGATTTCACTTTTAAATATTTAGAACTATTATGTATGAAACAAAACCATATGTACTTTTTAATAAAATTATAAGTTTGTGACTATTTTTCTCCGATTTGAGCACCTGAACCTTTTTCTCAAACCGATTTCTTCTTCTCTTTAGTCTTTGTTTCTCCTTGTGAAGACACGATTTGAATTGAAATTTTTTTTTTTAAATATAAAGTTTGGGCTGATTTTTCTGATTTGAATGGTTAAAAATAAGTTATTTCACTATTTGCATACAGTTAAAGTTACATTTCTATTTTTCTCCCCTTTATTCTACTCATAACAACTTCTAATACCATGTAGCACTTTTAACACCTCACAACCTCTTTTAAGGGTACACACTAGGGCGGGTCGATTTGTAGGGAGTGAAAAAATTCACCAATTTCCCTATGATTTCCGTATTCTATGGGTTATTCCATGAAAATTTGCCGAAGGAACCTTACCTCTATCGTTAAAATCGAGTCCCCTACTTTTTGTTGGTAAAAAGTTCAAAAGGTACGGGCATTTTTGTCCAAATTTTGGACCATTTTTCCATTTTTTTCATGATTTTGTCCAAGAATATTACTTTCACGGCCATTTTTTTGGCTCAATCCATTATTAAATTCAATTTACAATTCAAAACGAAGAGTTTAAGCCCAAATTTATCGAATTCGGTTGATTAATTCATGCGATATTGCTAAAACAAAATAACACATAAAACCAACTTTTTGATTTTTTTCCCCTTTTTATTTTTTTTTTCTACAAAAATTCGAATTAAGAGATAATAAAGTATCTATCAACCTATTACCAAAAAAAAATATTCAATTTGAGTGTAGTAATAATATGAAAGTAATATTCTTGGACAAAATCATGAAAAAAATGGAAAAATGCTCCAAAATTTGGACAAAAATGCCCGTAACTTTTGAACCGTTAGACCAATGTTGGAGATTTTTTTGTAAATTGATCAAAATAAGCTCACCTTTCCAACGCGATTAAACCCGATTGATAGTTTTTGAGTTATGGATGTGAACGTGTAGGTAATATTTTATACGAACGTCAATTTGGGAAAAAATCTACCAACAAAAAGTAGGGGACTCGATTTTAACGATAGAGGTATGGTTCCTTTGGCAAATTTTCATGGAATAACCCATAGAATACGGAAATCATAGGGAAATTGTCGAAAAATAAATCGACCCGCCCTAGTACACACCTTTTTAAGGGACAGTACACACCTGAATTTTCAAAAAATCTAATTTTTTTATGATTGATTTTTGTTCAAAAGACCTCAAATTTATTTTTAATGATATAAAATTAGAAACTAAATTCTATGTTAAATGGCGAAGGTTTTAAACGCAAAGCGTCAAGGCCGTATAATCGGTGTAAAAAACTTTAAAGCACTTTTTCTAGAAATCACATTTTTTGAGTTGGCGGGCGTGATAAAAAAAAACTATGGATTGAACTACGGATAGAAAGATCGTTAAAGTATTTTTGGTTTTCAAGGGATTTTTTGGTCCAAAAAATCGGCTAATTTCGAAAAAACGCCGCCATTTCGCCAATTTTTGTCAAAAAAATTCTTTTAGTTCAATCTATAGCGTCTTTGATGCTGATTAAAACCACCCCGTTTTTATTTTTTTTTCAGACGTTTTTTAGAATTATATTTGAGCTTAACCCATTAACGCCGGCTCCTCTCTTCGTGCTCGTAGAGGGTTGAAACTTCGAGAGGAAGACCCACTAGCCCCCTACCATTTTGCCCCCCTTAAATGGTGCGTTTTCGCACCCGTTGGCGTCAGTGAGTAAATAAATTAATTATAAGGAAAATGCATGGATAAGTTGGAGCTTAGATTGTATTTATTTAAAAAAGAAATAATAAAAGTAATTCGGAATAAATACATTAAGAATGTTCAACAAAGTTTTGAAAAAATTAAGTCATGCATATTCTCAAGGTTGCACGTTTATTGTGGTAGTAGGAATAGTACGCTGGGAATGCATTTCGGATGCACACCATAGCGAAGCACAGTGGCGACAGCGAAGGTGTTTGGTCTTTTGCATTTTGCATCTGTGCCGAAGTAAGGTATAATCTGCTAGCCAATGCTACACTCAAAGAAATATTTATTTATATTGACTAATTCCTAGGTTAAGTTGATACATCTTTTTGTATACAGTCAACAAAAGCTTTTGTCAATTAAATTTAAGGTGATAAGTTGAAATCATATTGACAAAATTATGTTTTGTTTATTTGATAAATTAATGTTTCAATTTGACATAAGCCCTTATCACGAATTTCGTGCTTTTATTGTTGATTTGATAAAACAATCTGTCAATATGAATACAGAATATTTCAACATGAAAAAATAGTTTGTTGAATAGAAATTTTTTATCAATATTACTAAAATGTTTTTTAGTTCTGATAACATATTACTTATTAATATAATTATGGAATTTACAAACGTTGATATTATCCATGCTATTCGTTATTAGCGCTGTTTACTCGTACATTATTATAAATTGCAGTAGGTATTGGTCACATTGCTGTTCACATTGTGAACGGATAATATAAACAAATAACAATGTAATGGGAATTAATAAATAACAAACACTCCTGCCAAATTCATTGAAGAAGAAACTCAATTTGTAGTCATCGGTAATGATAAATGCATTTACCCAGAAACTAAGTCAAAAATGTCATAGTCCCTTGTATGTCGAAGTTGCCTTATAGCAAAATGTTGGCACTTATTAGAGAAAAGGATAATTTTTTTAACAAGATCACATTTCTGGTGGGTTTAATAATGTAAAATTGCACTGAATTTTAAAGCTTCCGCGAATTATATGTCTTTAATTTTATTTTGTACTTGATTCTAAAAAGCAAATGACGCCACCGAAATAGCAAGCCTTTTTGTTGTTGTCATGATTAACGATTTTTAAAATTGATAAGTTTATATCAAGTTAACAAACGTATATTTTTCAAACTAATAAAACAATTTCTTCAAAACAACATTGACGAAAAAAAATTGAATTGCTTTTCAATTGAAAACAAATTGTGTATTCGGTTTTGTAAGGGATTAGTAAAAGTGATGTATCAATTTGACCAAGAATATTTCTTTGAGTGTAAGGTGGTGAGCTAACACGCAGAATTGCATAAATTTTCGATTGCGGACAGCATTGAATAAAGCTATCTTAGCAAACTTATCATTCACATCCAATTCCTTTTTGTTACATGCATGGATTAAGTGTTTGCCCTTCAGGAAGCAATCACGACAGTTACCGACTTGGATCAGAAATCCTCTATGTGTTTAACGTAGAACCCTGCCGTGAAGGCTTAATTCTAAGGGGCTCCAAAGCTTGGGACCAATATTCAGCGTAAAAGATCCACCAGAAAGGTTCCCCTCATTCCACATCACAGACCAACTTTTAACCATCAATTGACTATGCATGACCGTGACACATTCGGCCACTCAAATTGTACATGACTTGGTTATAAAATAACCATGGGTCATTATCGGTATACTTACCGATAATTTAACCCATTTTTTGGCACGCAACTTCGCTCACACGATCAAAGAGGGTAGTTGAGAAAACTAGGAAGCGACACCTACATAAAACCTATGGTACAGTTGCTATGTCATCAGGTTCCCCAATCATTTGTGGACACAACTGAGACTGTTTGGGTTTCCCTGTCGCCTGTTCCCAAATTCCAAAGGTAACAGTATATTGATCCAGTAGTTGCTTACCTTCCTAACATTCACTGTTTGAAATAAACGAGAATTTTTCTACCATCTTTCTCTTAGTAATTTAAGGGAGTTACCAACCCGAGTTCAACTTAAGTGTAACTCACACCGACCTTCCTGGTCTAACCAGCCGTGCCCGAAGGTCCGACCCTATCAGTCAATCTGGCGCAAGCCAAGGGGCTACTGACTGCCCGTGGTACCAATTTTCAAGTCTTTGGTCGGACCTCGTAGCATACTAAAAGCATACTACTACCAGTTTTAGCTCATCACAGCCCCGGACTGGTAACCAGCTAAACACAAATGTAAAAATAAAACAAGACGAGAAGAGCCACAAACACACACCATTTAGTTTGGACCAACACATTCACACAAGCAGAACAAAATACAACTAACTCAAGAACTCCTGGCGCGCCGCCTCTCAAACACCTGACATACATACTGATCCAACCTAGAAACTTGTTCGCCAGTAGCGAGCGCGTTTAATAGGTCGAAATCCCCATTGTCACGTAACACACCCATGACTTGGATCAATAGTTTCGCACTGATGGAAAATTTTATTAATCCTGTGACACACAAAATCGTAATGAAAGTTCGAGCTTCTGCGGAACACGTTCGCAGGGGCGACATCGACCACGCATTGCTTCAAACGAATCGGTAAAGCTTCATCGTCATCGTCGTCCAGGTACTCAAAGTGCATTTATCCGATACCACAAATCTCGGTAACACTTTATAAGCCATTATATACAATAACAGCATGCTACTTTCTACATTATACCACTATCGTATAATGTAGCGTTCGGGGTAAAAATGTACTCACTAGCGCCGATGAGTGCGAAAACGCACAAGATTTACCAGAGCAAAGACCTTTATAGCTAAAAAATTTTAATTATTACGAGATATACATAGGCACAAGGACTACCGATCCCTATAAACACATAATTTTTTTAAAACATTTTCTATATTTTTTCAGTGGTTGGATAGAGAATTTTTCACTTGTCGGAAAACCGGCACCTCGCGATGATATAATCAATTAGTAGATGGCATCGTATGACTTACCCTTTCAGGTAGCATATTTAGACCCATTCATGTTTTATCGATAACAAGAAACGGCAAAGTGATATTATTTACATCACACATCCTATGAATTTTCAATTACACCTCCATTTTTGGTGCGTTTTCTCACCTGTTGGCGTTAATGGGATATTGCCAATTAAGTTAATGAAGCAACAGGTTGCAACAATAAAAAGTTCACAACAACAATTAAAAAAAAATATTTTTTTGCATACATTTTTATTTAGATGTTAAAATGTTCATATCTCATGATCTCACTGAGTTCAACCAGGCGCGGATTCAGGGGATATTTAGGGCGTTCAAACCCCTCGAAATTCTCGAAGAATCTCTTTTTAAATTCGATGTACTGGTGTTTATTATGTGGGCTAAGGGTGCCAAAAAAAATTTTATTTTTTTATAATTTTATTTAAATATTCACACCCCTATGCTGCAAGCGTAGCTGCTTCTATTGCTAATGCACTGAATTTTGTTCCTGTTTTTGTTTATGGTTTTTTTGATATCGCGCCTTTAGCTGTAAGCAGTCATACAAACACTGAAACCTGAAGTCACAAAAACAGAGCATTTTTCAGATCAAATATATTAAAACACCTCACATTGAGCTTTAAAATGAAGAAAAAAAATCCACAGCTTCGATAGTATCGTAAGAGCAGACGTAGAATTCCTTTTTATACAGTAATGGAGAAAAATTCTGGTTTATTGATTGGTTTCAACCAATGACACGATGTTGCGTTCGTGATTACGACACGAACCAAACCAACAAGCCAGTAAGGTGATTCGTGTGTAGTGAAAAATCCCAATTTAGCCTTCTTTATCCCACCAAAACGACACGAAAAACCCGCGAAAAGTCCCACCAAAATATTTATTTACATTAGGGATTTTTTTAAGTTTTTATTTTATTATCTAATGTATAAAAATAAATAGTCCGAAAAAAACTTCTTATATTAACGTTTAAAGTTTTTCTTATTTATACGAATACGAATTTAAACTTTTAAAATTTTAATACAGCAGAATATCCCATCGAAACACCCGACATACCTCACGGTCTCAAATAGGCTAAATATCCCAAAAAGAAAAACTGAAATTCCACCAGTTTGGGATGTGGAAAGGTGAAAGTATAAAAAAAGAAAATCTTTGATGTTCCCCCTCAATATTCACACCTTATATGTGCTCCGTATTTTTGCAGACACTGTTCGAATATTCCAAAAGAAAAATGAGCGAAATCATTTATTGATGCTCTCATCAACTGCAATAAGCAATTCTACCCATCATTACATCGGTTCCTACATGGTAAAACTAGACAAGGTAGTATTAGGTCTGGAAGTGCTCTCTTTCTCAGTGGCCATAAATGTCAAATTCAACCATATTACTGTTTTTGCCTATTTTTGATATCTTATCGCATTCTCATTGGTCGCAGATTTTGTATGAGCTGTCAACTTAATTTTGACAGTTTCGGTCACCGGAACTCCGCCCTAACATTACCTTGTCTAGTTATGCTATGGGTTTCTACAAATTTTTTAGCGCAACCCTTCTGATTTCAGTGGCTTCAAGAGAACGCTCATTTCAATATCTACAGAGATTAAAAATGTATCTGGGTATTTCCACAGAAAAGTCAACCGTGACCAAAAAATGAAAACTTATTAAAAACTTATTATTTTATGATATTATCTAAGAGAAAAAATTTTATCAATTAAAGCAATTTATACATAAATTCATAAACGTTTCCACTGTTTCACAAATGCAGTTTTTCTTTTTCGTAAATGTTTAGTAAATGTTTCGTAAACTTTTTTGTTTCGGTAAAATTGGAAGGTATTGGCTAAAGATAATAAAAAAAATGGTTAAGGTAAGGAATGGAATATTTATTAAATTTGTTTTTTAGTTACTAAATTACATGATTACTTAACTACCTAATTACTTAATTACCCAATTGAACTGCAATGGAAATTTAAGTAACGTAACGCCAGATCAGAAAGACTAATAAAAAAACAGAAAATTTTTAAATTTGATCACTTGAAAAATAAACTTATGTTATTTTAAACCCTTCTAAAAATAGTTGTATACAAAAAGTCTAGCAGAAAAATTCAGCGAAATTTGCAAATTTTGTAATCCAAGTCAAAAATCTCTTCCGTTTCTTGTAACGTAACGCCAGCACATATTGTTGCTTATATCTTTAAATCCTTAAGGTCAATTGTTCTCATTTCTTCATTCTTTTTTTTATATTACAATCGTACAAATAGTACAAATAGTACAAATCGTACGTAACGCCAGTTTGGAAATGCCCATCTGCGAAGCAAAACAAGTGAAGACTGATTGACGGAGTTGACGATGTTGAACGTGCATCGTTACGTGCGAAAATGTAATCAAAACTATGTCGAAAAAGCCAAGAAAAGTTAGTATAATTTTATAATCTGAAACACAATTGATTTGATTTACTGATTTATTATTTAATAAATATTTATGCACGCTAATTTTTGAATTGTTAAAAAGGCCATTTTGCCAGCTTTACGGCAAAAATTATTTAAAAGTTTTAAATAGTGTTCTTCCAACACCTACTTCAAAATCAATTACCTAAACACAAGGGATGGAACCCCTAACCACCAAAATTTATCAAAATCATTTTTAGATTAAAGTGCGTTTAATTACTTTTCTAGCAGTAGTTGAAACATAAAAATCGGTTAAGAAATTCGTTTGTTAATCAAGAAAATATTTGAGTTTTGATGCTAAAATGGCCATATCTCATTAACCCATTGAGTGCCCACCCTAATTTGTATATTGTTGGAAAGGTAGTTTTATCAGATCTAATAAAAAATTATCTAAATTTTAGGACGGTGTTCTTCGAACCCCTACTTCGAAATCAATTACCGCAACCGCAAGGGATGAAACCAACAACCACCAAAATTTCTCAAAATTATTTTTTGATTAAAGTCCGTTTAATTACCTTTCCAACACGGTAGTTCAAACTTAACATTCGCTTAAGAAGTGTTTGTCGTAATATGAATTGCCGTAAAAATAGCTTTTCGACGTTTTTGCTGGTTCTTGTCAATTTTCTGAACCCCGTAACCCCGCACTACGCCAATATTTTTTCTCCAAATTATGTTTTTTTTATTTCCGTCAGTGATGTTTTATGCAAAATTTGGCCCAAATCGGATATGGTCGTTCCGTGTCGCCGATCCTTTTTAAATGGAATTGCTGTGTTTTATTTATATTTAGATAAAATAAAATAAAAAAAAAAATAAACTATAAAATAAAGTTTTAAAAAAACTAAAATAAAAAAGTTAAAAAATTTTAGTTCACTAAATATTTAATAACTTTTCGAAATTTTCTCAATTTAATAAGTGCAAAAACGTGCTGCTAAATACTTTAAATAAATAATTTGATACACGAACAAAATTTCTTCAAAATCAAAATTTTTTAAGTCAATTTTAAGTTTGATTATTGTTGAAAACACTTTGTTAATTTCTCTATAAGATTGCTTACAAATTAATAAAAACAGATTTTTGTTTCTGAAATTTATTCTTACTAAAGTTCGTCAGTGGTCGAACTTCAACCTTTTCGCATACATTTTATGTTGATTTGATACAAAATTAATGTCAAAAACATATGTTTTTCATAAAAATTTGGCATCACTTTTACTTCCTTAATGAATTAGTTCTCTCGCTCAGAAGAAAGCTTAATGTGTAAAGTTTTTAAAAAGCTCATCGCTCATGTGTAAAGTTTTTTAAATGATACTTTACTCGATTAAGATCAACTAAACAAGAAAGTTTAATATAACAGATAATGCTTAGAAAAAGGAGATCTCAGAATTTTTAATTCTTAGCATTTTTTGTTTCGTAAAATTTTTTGTGGCGTCGATCCTTTTTTAGTAAAAATATACGAATTTATTTCGAATGTTACGGCCACATACGATAATTAGAAAAGGTTTAAAAAATATTCACATGGTGTTTTGACTTATTCGAAAATATTTCTTGTTTCATAATTTTTTTTTATTTTTTTTTTTTTTTGTAAAGTTGATGCTCTTTGCGTTTTAATAGAAAAGGACTTTTTTAATACAAACATTTTTCAAAATAGAGAACTAAATTCGAAAATGCGACTAGAAAGAATATTGGTTAATTCAAAAAGAAATATTTACAAAAAATTACAATAACTCCACTTAAGTATCGACCTTTACGTTCGAACACTAAAAAAACGATCTATTGAATAAATATATTGCGCTAGCTCAAGTTCTACGGTCACATAATCAATTTGGGTGGATCGTAAGGGTTTTGTTCTATTGTTCGCCGTAAGTTTCGGAGGTGGTATAACTAAATACACAACTATAAAATTTACTCTATGCGATTATTTTGGAAATTTAATCAATGAAAACTATTTAATTTATTATAAAACAATAGAATGTATTATCTACATTGTAGTTCATACGATACCAATAAAAAAACTTCGAAAACAAAACTCTTTGGCCGAAATCAGTGCAGAAACCTCCGTCATCAACAACAACCAACTCTAGCATAACATAATAACAACAATATCAACAGAGCCGTCGAAAAGGGAAGATTTGTCTGCAATCAAATAAACCAAACTTTTAGGATTGACCTTTTTCTCCATTTGTTGTACACAAAAAATATGTATTATTTACTCAAAAGAAAAAGTGTGTCCAAATCACAGAACCCAAAACAATGAACCCAAAAGCTGCAGCGAGCTGAATTTAGAGAAAAGGGTGAAAATCAAGCTCAGAAACAATTCGTTTCGCTTTTTTTTTTATTTGTGTGAAATATATTTCTTTGTTTTTGCCATCAAATTTAGAACTTTTACTGCAGCATCGGCTTAACTCAAGAAAAACTTTGTACATACAAATATTTGACGCGAAAGTTGAAAGTTGACCAGCCGACACCACATTTGGAAAAGTGTAAGTTTTGGATTCCAAACAAAAATACATAACAAGATAGAACTCGAAAAAATATTACTTCCAATAAGAAAAGGAAAAGAAATAAAATAAGCCTTGCCGAAACGATTGTCGTAAAGTTAAATAGCTTATAGTTTAGTGTAAAATGCATTTCACCCTTTAAAAAGAAATAAATAAAACTTTTTAAAAACAAATTTAGTATTTGAGTTAAACAAGAAATCGCTTACAAGCAAATGAAACAAATTGGTGGAAAGTTAGAAATTCTGTGCGATATCCTTTTCGGAATACGGATTTATACATGAAATTTAACAACATTTAGAACAATTGAAAATTTAAATGACTTGAAGCAAAACTTTTAAAGCTATTGACTATAGAACGCCAATGCGCCAGTTGACTCTAGAGTCAAGTATAAAACTTAAAAAATTTTTTTCCAAACTTTTGTTTTTAATTGGTTGCCAAGACTTTTTGAAATATACAGTGGTGGTCACGAATTTAGCACACACTGTGTAAGTAACTCTAATTTGAAATTTTTTACATCTTAGCTTGAGAATTGTAATCAAATATTTTTTGTTGAGTATTGTTTATGAAGTTAACTAAATGTACCGTTAGTTGGTTTTTTAGTTATTCTTAAATTTTCTGACATATTTCAAGTAGTATGAATGAATGTGGTTTAAATGCTGGACACGAATTTAGCACAGGTTTGAATTACTGTTCCATATCGTATTTTATTTTCGTTAATTAAACTTTACTAGTAAGAATACTAAATTTATTAAGTTTCTATTTGGGTTCTAACAAAAAATTGCAGAAAGATATGGTGAAAGGCTACTGATGTTCAGAGGCTCAGCGGCATTCAGCAAATGAAAAATGATTCAGCAAATGAAAAATGGTTTCAGAGATTGCTCTGCTTCTTAGATGTTCCTGAAAGTTATTTTATAACGTATTACACCATGTAGCGCAGTATTAGAGTATTAAAAATGTAAAATAGCGACCAAGAGCGCGAAAAACAATAGCAAGAGAGGGCCATTTAATTTATAGAGCTTCATTTAGTGATCCTTTTAAGACCTCAAATAAAATTTAAAATTAAATTTCATCAAAATATGGCATAAATGTATCCTGAAAAGGCATAAGAAGACGCTTGAATGAAAACAATTTCCGTAGCTTTATAGCCCAACATACACCACATGTGTCAAAAAAAATATTGAATGCAGTCTTGCGTTTGCAAAAGAATATTTAAATAGTCAACGAATTTTTGGAAAAATGTTCTTTGGAGGGATAAACCAAAGTTTTGCCGGTTCGCATCTGAAAGCAAACAATATGTGTGGCGTCCTCAAAACATGCAACACAATTCAAAGTACACGCTCAAGACGATTAAACAGGGTGGCTGAAATGTTATGGTATGGGCGGCGTTTTCTTGGCACGGAGATTGTCCGATTGTTAAAATTTACCAAAAAATGGATCAGCACGCTTACAAAGACGTACTTTTCAATACAATGACACCGTTTTAAGAGGATAATTTTCCACTTTAATGGCGTTTTATGCAAGGATAATGATCCAAAGCACAGTGCTCACATAGTTAAGAGTTGCTTTTTGATTGTGTGCTAAATTCATGACCAAGTCGAAATGCTTATTTTTAATTTTTATTTGATTTTAATTCCTATAAGAAAAAGTTTTGAAATAAAAAAATGTATATAAGAAATAAAGAAGACATAATATATACACTAAAAAAAAAAGTTAATTAAAAATTTACAACAAATAAATGGAAAATATAAGTATTCACTTTACTTTTTTAAGTGTGCTAAATTCGTGACCACCACTGTATGCAATTGATCTTTCCAGCCCAACAGCGGTTATCTATTCCATGCAAAAAATGTTAGACTGCATTCTATCAAAGATTGGCAATGAAGAAAATTCCAAATCGCTTTTTTACGATATTTTGAGTTTAGTCGTTATATCCAGTCGTTGACAGAGATATATTACAAGAATCCAACACTTTTCTATATATATTGTAGGATCATGTAGGATCGTTACTAAGATTCATTAGGGAGCTCTCAAGGTGATAGAATAAATCAAAGTGAAACTAATATGTACAGGCACGAAGTATGCAGATATCCAATTTTTGCCCAGAATTGATCATCACTTATGCCTGCACATATTTTGTTTGTAACGGTTCATATATTTAAAAAAAAAATTGGTCATAGTTCGTGGAATTAATATATCGTTTTTTACGATACTTTTAGTTTAGTCGTTATTCCTTGTTTTTTGATAACATCTTAAGTGTAAAAATCATTTTTCGAGATATCTTGCTTTAAAGTTTTCAATCGCCATATAAAGTATATGAAAGGGTGTTTCGTTTGTGTGTCATAACTTTGGCTAAGGTCATGCTAAGGTCATGTAGAAGGCCCAGTGTGCTTATAGTGCTATATGCGTGAAACACAACAGCATCAATAGCTCAGTTCTGTCTTAAGACGACTTAAACTGTTATTACGAATCGACACAGATATAATCAGAACTTAAAATAGGCTTTTATGTCATTCCTTAAAATTGTTATTCGACTGTTAAATTGCCCTTATTTTAAATCATAAATCAAGAAAAGCTACCCAAATATCATTTCTGAGCGAAACTGGGAGTAAATGCGTTTTAAAATTAAATAACTATTGTTAATTTTTATCAATTTCTTGGCATAAAGAAATTCTAGCCATACGAGTATACAGTTGTATCCTCAAATACAGCAGTCAGCACTCACTACTTGTGACTTTTAGACAGCTATGAGCATTTCAGGTGTAAGCTTCCCTCAGCACGAACTACGAAGCTATAAAAATGCTAACATTTTGCCGGCATTTTTACCAAATAACCATGCCGGCAATTTCGAAACCATGCTGTTCAATGCTAACAACGAAGATCTAACACGCTCCCGTTCCACGCAACCTCTCTTCCACCCACAAATTTACAACCATCTCTTTTACTCTCTCTAACATAAGATGCTGCCAGTCTAAGCTAGCATTTATTGTGCGCACGACTTTTATTACCGAGTTGCTTTCGAAGTATGGAGAATATCCTGAAATGCTTGACGCTCGAAGGATATCTACTTGTTCGAATGTGAGCAGCAGAGCGCACATGCAATCAAACCAAATCCTGGCGCAGTGTTGCCAGGGGAGTCGTTTAATGTTTTTGCTCGTAAATTTTTATGAGTTTTTCCGGCAATGAAAATGAAAATGAAACTTTCCACCAACAACAAGGGGTAGACAAGAAAGGAAAAATAAAACAAACGCACATTTTGAATGTGCTGCTCCGGCTTGTTTACGTCTCATTGCAGTTGTGTTGCTAGTTTTTATGGCTTTGCGTTCTCTTTTATGTTTATATTTCGTGTTAATGTGGCGTTCGTTTTGTTATGTTTTTGTGCTACACTCTATGCTTTAGTGTTAAAGTCATAGACGCCACCCAGCGAATGAAAAGATTAACCCACCAATGGTCAGTGTCCTCTTTATTATGATTTCCTCTTTTGCTTTCTATTTTGACTGACTATCACAAAAATGATTATTTAAACTCTTTTTTTTTTAATTAAAAGAGAAATAAAAGTTGATTTGTAGAT
Organism: Dichetophora obliterata; assembly: GCA_963920525.1. Taxonomy (NCBI): domain Eukaryota; kingdom Metazoa; phylum Arthropoda; class Insecta; order Diptera; family Sciomyzidae; genus Dichetophora; species Dichetophora obliterata. The sequence goes on from OY986437.1 coordinate 192,475,283, forward strand.
AAGATATGGCCATTTCCAGAAAAAAGTCTACCGTGACCAAAAACTTAAACCTTATTAAAAACTTCTTATTTTATGATATTATTAAGAGAAACATTTTAATTTTATTAATTTAAGAAATTTCTGTATAAATTCATTAACCATGATGATCAAATCGTCTGCACTGTTTCACAAATGCTGTTTCCTTTTTCGTAAATGTTTAGTAAATGTTTCGTAAACTTTTTGTTTTTGTAAAAATGGAACGCATTGGCTAAAGATGATAGAAAAATGGTTGAGGCAAGAAGAGGACAATATATTAAATTTGTTTGTTAATTGCTAAATTACATTATTACTTTACTACTTAAATACTTAGTCACTCAATTTAAATTTGAAAAAATTTTGTCGCGTGGGCTATGTCGAGTGAGTTACGGCAAATATTTTTTTGAAACTCAATATATTTTTAAAAAAGCAAAGTCCATAAGTAAAGTGGGTTTATTATGAAACTTCACTGTTTTCCCATTATTTAAAATTTAAAAACAAAAACAAATTATATGGCACAATTCGCTGAGTTTTTACAACCTAAACATGCTTGTAAAACACACTTCCTTTTTGTCGCGTGAGTTACGCCCATATTTACCACTGCCATTCGTAATAATGGCGTTTTCGTTTCCCGAAAAAATGCAACATTTTTTCAGCCCTTTTTTGGGATTCTGCCCTCTTGAGAATAAAAATAGTGACCTCTAAAATTGAATCGTATTCTTTCGCGAAAATGTTGACTTCAAAAGAAGAAAAAAATTCAGATTTCTCAAAGATGACAAAAAGAGGGCAGAAACGAAAACGCCATTAATAACATTAACGACAATTTTGGTAGATCATACCATTGCTATGTCTTGTAAGACATATGTTCATAAGAAATTTTTTTACATTAATAACATAAACTTCCGAGAAAACGAAGCTTTAAGTCGTGCACATGTCGCATGAGCTACGATGGAAATGCCCATATGTTAAATAATTACAAAAAGTCCTAATAAGTTCATACAATTTAAAAAAAAACAACTGATTAACATTAAAAAACACAAAACCCTGGCCAATATCTGTCATATCATATTTATATTGGAGGTACAAATTTCTTTTGAGGAATTTTTGTTAAATGAACATTTAAAGTTTTATTTAGAGAAATTGGTAAAAGGTATTTTATTCAATCGTTAGCTACAGATGTTCGCCATCTTTCAGTCAGCATACGCATTTTACGTTGAAACGTTCCTCGTTTTTGAGGCGTTTTTGAGGCTTCTACGTAAAAAGTGAAGTGCTTCTCGGGCAGGCCATCGACCGGAACAAGTGGTAGCCTGCAATGTCTAGTGAATACGGCGGGTGGGGTAGGACATCCCTTTGAAGCGCCTCCAAATTTTCCTTCACGGTTTTAGCAACTTGTGGCCGAGCGTTGTCGAGCTGAAAGATGCCTTATGGCACTTTGTCATGCCTTATGGCATATTGGGGGCGTTTGTGCTTCAATGCTCAGTCAAATTGCATAAATGGTTGCTAGCATCGGTTTTCGGTGATGGTTTCGTCAGGTTGAAGTAGCTCATAGTAGATCACTCCAAACTGAGCCCACTAGACGCACACACTTTAAAAAATTTGTATAGAGTTATTACACCGATCGGTGTTCCAAGGAGTCCTACACCGTTCGGTGTTAGAAAACACCGTGTCAAAGTTTACGAATTTTATTTCCGAAAGGGCATATTTTTCACTCCGAGTGGGTAAATATCAGATAGGATGTTTGTTTTGTTTACTGTTAGGTGTTAGGTGAATACGTAAAATGATGATTTTTTAACATCGTACGGTGGAATTTTGAAGTATATGAAAGGATTTTTTTAACAAGGGCAATTCGCAATGGTGTTCACATTGGGTTTATTTTTGCAGCATAAAGTACTTTTCATCCGCTCGAAAATTTCTTCGCGTTGTGATCTTGAATCAGTGTGTTGGTTAGAGCGTAACGATAGCAACCGATTCAGTTTGATTAGCGATTAAAACTTACGAATGGATGGAAAAAAATGTTTGTCACCTTCTGTAAACGCAAAAAAATAATTGTTCGCTATTTCTGCGGCATAGCAGTCATTCTATGAAGTGACGAAGTAATTTTAATATAAACATTTTGGTATACTGTTTTACTATCTGGGACATCTGGCTCCTGAGATATATATTTTTATTGAAAAATTGGAATAGAACTTCTTGTTTTTTAATAAAAACACTATTCAAGACACGATATTGAAATGTTCAACACAAGTCTTTTTTTACGTCACGGAGGTAGGCCGGTATGGTGTAAAAAAAAAATATCCAAAAATTTTTTCATCCATTAGCAAGTTTTAATCACTAAGGAACTTTGATCAGGAACAAAAAGTACGAGAGTGTTATTCCCTTGTATTGGTGCCACAGCACTTCGACATCAAGATTCTTGTATGTACAGTGTTTGCGGGTGGGTCGCATGCATTAAAGTATTTCCAGCAACTCTGTATATTGTTCTAAAACCATGGGCGAAATAGCCACCTCTGTTTGAGACATCATAGAAAATTTCCTAAATTGATAAACAAATCAAACGCTACATGGAGGGAAATAATATTATTATATTAACTCTATATCGCGCAATAACGTCAATTTCAATTTTTTACATAAAAATCCCTTAAACTGTCTTAAAACAAAGAAAAACAACTTTTGTTTTAAAATTAACACTTTCTTTATACAAATATTTGCAAAAAAAAATTTTGTACAATTTAAAAGATTAACATATTTCAGGGAATATAACATTGCTTTTAATATAGTAATTGATGATTAATGTAGTTTAATAACTCACCAAAAAGCTCTTAAACTTTTATTTTAATTATTAACACTTTTATAATAGTTCTAGTCATTTACAAATATATTAAAAATATTTCAAAACACAAGCTGCTGCCAAATTCAAAATCACGCTGTTGCAACTAAAAAAAAAAATAACTGTTGAATGATTTGCTCTCTATTGAAAAGCTCGAGTTGTTTAATATTTATTTATTTATTTATTCGAGTCTATGGATTAAATCCTTACAGACTAAGCTTAATCAAAGGTTATAAATATAAGAAATGTAATTAAACTAAAAATAAAGTATTAGGTATTGATTTAAAACACATTTTCGACAATGAGAAATCAATCAAAACATGTATCGACAAATCATTATACAAAGGCAAAGCTCGTTGCAAAGGTTCATTTCGTGCATAATTAGACCTATGAAATTTAATATAGAACAAGTTAAAATGCTGCAACTGTCTTGACGGTTTATCAAAATTTATAAGAGCCAAAAGAGAAGGACAGTCAATGTTACCTGAAATTATATCATATATAACGACAAGGGACTGAACTTTCCTTCGCGATTCTAACAATTTTATACCTAAGAGTAAACATCTTACATTATATGGAGGGAAATCTTTACGACTATAAAGCAAACGAAGAGCAAATTTTGTAAATCTTTTCTGAACTTGTTCCAGCCTAAAGGTATGAACGGCATAAATCGAATTCCAGATGAAGGAAGCGTATTCCAGTTACGAGCGAACAAAAGCCTTATAAAGTGACTTAACAGTATGTGGGTCAGAAAACTACGAACTATTTCTGCGTATAAAAGCTAGTATCGAGTAAGCTTTAGGAACAATAAAATTAATATGTTATGACTCCAAGATCTTTTATAGATTCAACACATTTAAGTGGAATTTTAGAAATATTGTACTGAAATTTCAAAAAAAGATTGCATTAAGAATATATTATATGAAAGCATTTAGAAATAGTCAATGGAAGAGCGTTAATCTTACTCCATTTAAGTAAATTATCTAAATCAGATTGCAATGAAATAGCATCAGATATGCTACTGACACTCTTAAATAATTTAAGGTCATCAGCATAAAGCAAATATTTTGAGTTGCAGAATATTTTATTTATATCATTAATAAATAATTTAAATAATAAGGGGCCCAAGATACTACCTTGCGGCACCCCAGAAGAAGCAATGAACTTATAGGATTTAACATTATTAATTGATACACAAAAAGATCTACCACTAAGGTAAGATTTAATCCAATCTAAAAAGGTTAAGTGGAAACCCATTTTGAAAAGCTTTGCGATTAAGATATTGTGGCAAACCTTATCAAACGCTTTAGAAAAATCCGTGTAAATGGCGTCAACACTACAACCACCCTCAAAGGATGAAATGCAATATTGATTAAAGATCGTTAGGTTAGTTAAGGTAGAACGACCTGAAATGAAACCATGCTGTTCAGGACATAAATATCGTCTAAGAAGAAAACATATCTTATTTTTAACAATTCTTTCAAAAATTTTAGAGATAGAAGACAACTTTGAAATGGGTTGATAGTTAGAGATATCATGTTTAGTTCCAGATTTAAGAACAGGAGTAATATGTAAAACCTTACAACTATCTAAGAATGTACCAACCGCTAATGACATATTAAAAATATGGCACAAGGGAACAGACAAAGTCTGAGCACATCTTAAAAACACTACAGAGCTGAAACCATCAATGTCGACCTTAAAAGTGTTTTTTACTTGACAAAATGATTCAAACCAGGGACCGTTTTTTTATGCATTTTATTTTTTCGGACAAAAATAACTGTTACTTTTGACTTTTATTTTTTAGGTCAAAAATAACAGTTATTATGTGCCTTTTATTTTTTCAGTCAAAAATATCAGGCAATTAGAATTTTTTTAAAGGCCTCTTGAACGACAAAAAAAGTTTAATGCAATTTTCACTGTCTCAACAGTGCGCACATTTTGAGCTATAACACTTTTTTAGTTTTAATAGTATTTTATATAGTCAAGCGGTCTTTGATAAAATACAAATTGCCTGATATTTCTGACCGACAAAAAATAAAAGGCACAAAATAACTGTTATTTCAGACCAAAAAATAAAAGGCAAAAGTAACAGTTATTTTTTCCAGAAAAAAAAGGAAAAAAATAACAGTTAAATTCAACTTTTATAGTAACAGTCGAAAATTTAAAAGGCGTTTAATATTCTCGAAGCTGCTACCACTACGACTATAATGGTTTATTTAAAAAAGTCCACCGGCAACTTTTTCGTTATGCCTTTTTCATCTGAAAATTGTAAAATAACAGTTATTTTCGGTCCCTGGTTTGAAATTCAAACACATCCAATTCAGAGATCGTTAGGGAGCCAAAATTCAAAAAAGAATCAATATTAGATAGGTCAACACCACTAAAACATATGGCGGACACAATTATGCGGACAATTGGTACTAAAAAAGTCAGAAAAAAGTTTAACTGTATCCACTAGGGAAACTGAAGACACCCCATTCAAATTCACTGTTGTTGGAATATTTGAGCAACCCTTTTTTGACTCAATAAAATTCCAAAAAGACTTGGGATTTGTTTTTATATTCGATTTAAAACCCACAATATACTGTTTATATAAGAATTTGTTTAGAAAATTAAACTCTCTCATAAATTGTAAATATTTCGACTTATGCTCATCATCATTTGTAGATTTAAATAACCTAAGATGTTTATTTCGAAGGTTTTTCAATTTTTTAAGGCCATTAGTGTAGCATGGGAATCTAAAAGTTTTACGAGCCAAACGAGGAATATTGTTTACACAAACTGAAGTTACTTGCGCTTTAAACTCATCAAAACAAACTGCGACATTTTTACCATTAAATAAAGATATCCAGTCAGTTTATTTAAAAATACTTGAAAGATTATTAAAATTACATAATTTAAAGTTAAATAAACTAGATGACGGAGCAGAGTGTATAAAATCATAGAAATTAATATTTAGGATGAGCGGAATATGATGCATATCAGACTGACGAATCGGACACATGCACTCTGAAAGTTCATACTCAATATTATTAGATATAAATATAAGATCTAAAATTCGATTTCAATTATTTAAATAAGAATTAATTTGAAGTAGATCGATACTCAGCAAACTATCGATAAGATACATTTCATGAGAATGATTGATATTCACTGGAGTAAATTCACTACCGAGATTAGTCCAAGATACATTGCTGAGGTTGAAGTCCCCAAAAACAGCTAAATGACAGTTGGCACCAATTGATGACTGAAGCGCAATAATATTATCCACATGAGCAGTGTAGATAAACTCAGAACTCGATGGCGGAATATATGATACGCACATATAGAAAGCTCCAAATGGTCCAGTTAGTGCGACACAAATTTGGTCAAGCAGTGAATCAGGACATTGCAGATTGCCTTTTTACTGCAACAAGAACGCCGTCACCTCCATTAAATCCAGTTTTCTCAGAGTCACGATCTTTACGATAAACTTGAAACTTTTTAGTAGCGAAAAATTCCCCATCGAAAAACTCGAGGTTAAGCCAGGTCTCCACAAAAATAAAAATATCAATTTGACGTGAAATTGAAAATTATTTGAGAATTAGTTCTCATTCCAGACATATTCTGGAAATAAATTTTAAGATTTCGGCAAACAACTGAAGAATCTAAGTTGGTAACGGCGTTCTCCCTACGTTTTGAAAAATTATAAACGGCCGAACAGTAACATTTCTCTGCCAAAAGTTAGGCTCAGAACTTTATCATAAAACATTTTAGTCACACCAAGTTTAAAATTAATACTCTCCAGATTATTTAAGTTTACATACTTTTTCACAAGTTTGTGACATGTAAGATGAATACTATCGATAGAAGCATGTTTAATTACATAAGAAATAATGTTTTCCTCAGTAACGTTAGGCTTGAACGACGATAAGTGCAGATAGTTTTTCTTCGTAACGACATCAAGCTCATAGTTTTCATTAAGGCCAACTATAGGTATAGAGCGATTAATTTGTTTATTCTTGCTTTGAACCGTATTCCAGTCATTGTTACTATTATCATTATATAGCTCTTGCTCCAAAGAATTAAAACCATTAGCAGGTACATTAGCATGAGAGAATTCTGGAGAGGCAGCAACAAAAGCTTAGAATGTTTGTAGGTCATTTATAAGAATTCCGACTTAATTTTTTCTCTTCGAGTTACTTTTCAAGAGCAATTCCTAAATGTTGTAGATCTACAATACGGCGCGATATAGGGTTAGTTAAGCAAATATTTTGCTTGATATAAGAAAATTTAAAATTTAGTCTCATTTGCTCAAATCAAGCATTAAAAACTAAAATTAAAAAAAACCAATTACAATGAGCATTTATTGCCAAAATTGAGCAAAATAAACAACAGCTTGAAACAAGCATAAAATACTTGAGTCTACAACCTGGAACAAGACTTGAATCAAGAAAATATTTTCTTAATTTCAACAAACGCAGAGTTTTCGCCTTTGAACAATTCAGCGAATTACGACAATCATGAAAATCTTGAAGTTGTTGTAAAAGAGTCGCTAGACATCAAAACCTGCGTTCAAGATCACTGTCGTCAATGTGTGCCAACAAAGCATGCGAAAGTGTTGTTTCTTTGTGCAAATCAAGCAAATTATTCTAGTTTTCAGTAAATTATTTACTTGCATCAAGCAAAATGTTCTCAATTGAAGGAAAATCAATTTCTCAAATCAAGCAAATTATTCTAGTTTTCAGCAAATTGTTTACTTGAATCAAGCAAATTGTTCTCAATTCAAGAAAAATAAATTTCTCAAATCTAGCCAACTATTCTAGTTTTCAGAATTATTTCACTATTGTTTACTTGAATCAAGGAAATTTTTCTCATTTCAAGTAAATATTAGACTCGACTGTAGAACAAATATTCTTGAGTTTTAAGCAAATATTGCTTGAATTGAGTATTTTTTTCTTAATATCATGTGTTCTAAATTTGCTCTGTTCTAGCAAAATAATGCTTGAATTGAGAAATTTACGCTTGAGTGTAAACTGATAGCCTATTTGCTTGATTCAAGCACAGAATGCTTGATTTTTTTTCTTTCCGCTTAGCTCAGATCCCAGGGATTATTGCAAAAAATAATACAAATTGCTTACTCAAAACGTATCGACCAAAATACCTTTTCTTCTTCAGTTGATGGATAAAATCCGTGCACTACTAAGTTGGCCAATCTGAATAATTTCTTGAGAATTTTTAATTTGTTTGTCAATGATAATGTGATTTAAATGTTGCTCTTCTTCTTTGTCTTTCTTATTTCACACCGATCGGATAAGTTCGGCATTTCACAACGGGTGAGCGGTGTAAATTAATACCGTTCAGTGTAAAAAATGCAAATATCACATATAAACAGCATTTTTGCGCGGCGATACCAACATCACTAGTTCGATCTAGTATTGTTTCTAGATAATAAAAATCACAAGACTTTTCCAAGAGGGTGCAGATTTTTTTTTAGATCGATTTTTTTAAGTTTTGAAAAATATGTCCCCAGTTATGATGCTGTAACTTTAAAAGTATTTCTTCAAAATACAAAATTTATACAAATTTACAAATGAGATATTTATATCTTTCATTTAAGCTATCACATTTTATAAAACAAAACACATTTTTACATGAATTTAATTGTGAGCATTTTAGATCAAGTAAGTTTGAAGAAGGCAACAACAACAACAAATTTGTTTTTGAATAATTTTTATTTAGAAGATGAAATGTTTTAAAATATTTTTGAAAAGTATAAATAAAAAAAACCAGAATTTTGTTCAATTACTGTATAAAAAGGAATTCTACGTCTATACTTACGATACTATCGAAAATGTGTCTTCTTTTCTAAACAATATATTGAAAATCCTCTACGTTCGGCTATAATCAATAATATATAATTTGAGAATCTTTTTCGGTTTTTGTCCTCAAAAAACGAACGCCACTGTCAACGCCATTGAGGCCAGATTCAAGAGCTGCCATTTACAAGGGACCATTATTCAAAAACATACCATTAAAAAACCCAAAATTAAATTTCTTGAAGTACTTATTATTGTTTTAAAGAGGTGGACAAAGTTTGATATGAATCCATCAAACTGATTTATTTTCAAAAAATAAACAAAATTCAGACGTTTACACTGGTCATACCCCTTAAACAGTGGTGGCCTTAACCTACTGGTAGAGTGCCGTAGCCCGTAAGCTTAAAAGCCGCAGTTCTAACCCCAGCTCAGACAGAATATTTTTCAATTGAATTAATATTTCTATTCGGCAGCCACCTCTCTGCAAGCAATGGCAAATCTCATGGAGTAAAAATTGCTATGTAAAGTTTCTTGAGAACCTAAGTCGTTCGGAGAACACAATTGATCAATAGAAGCTCAGTCAATGTCATTCCAAGGGCTGAAATAGCCAATTTATTTTTTATATTTATTTATGATTAATAAAGGCGACTAGTTTTAGTGTTTTATTTTATTCAATTTTCTTAATATATTTTTTTTTTTTTTCAAATTGTATGGATTTGGTGAGTGTTGATTTATTTCTTATCTTTCATATGTTCTGTCTTATTTGGTGAGCATCTTATAAATATGATATACATAATACTATACTTTACTAAACAATCTTGTATCATTGGATTTAATTATTTTCAACTAGAAATACCTTTGGTTAAAATTTAATTTAAATTTCATAACCCAGAAATAATGACTCATTCTTAACCAACATTGTGGTCTCAGTGCTGCAAAAAAAATTTGAAATCTGAACTTTTATAATTCTACAAATATGTTTAGAAAAATTTTAATTTTTTTCCAAGTGAGACAGCTTTCACTTTTTATGATTTTTTTCTGTTTAATAAACCAGATAATTTAATATAAGGATTTTCAAAACAAAAAATATGCAAAACATCAATAACTTAAATATTCAAAAATTGTTTTTTTTTTATTCCTCTTTTGCACACAATAGCATTAAATTATTCATAATTTGAAAAAATGTTTTTACCTTCATCATTGGAACACATACATAGTTAGAGTTTGGCGATTGTTTTATACAACAAAATAAAAAAAAAGTTGTTTTCAAAAGTGAAAAGTCACATCTCTAATAGTCTTAGTCTAATTGTTATGTTAAATAGATAATTTCAAGAAAATTTCAATAAAAGACTATCCATACCATTTTTGGTATACCTAAAATCGTTTTTCAGCAAAGCTACTCTTATTATTCTGACCAATAACTTTGCTGAACAAATATACCTAGTGTGGGGCTGCCATAAGTCTACAGCACTTGACCGGGACAACTTTGCACACTTTTTGAAGTGAAAACTTCTTTAGGCGCGTTGAACGATTTTGGTAGAGGGTAAATCATTCGTTTGCATCATCGTATTTTTCCAAGGAATTCGTCATTCGGCCGCAAGCTCACAAAAAATCACTTGGCAACTCCTGAAATTAATGCATATAATCTGTTTGTTAGTATATAAATACTTAAGTTAGGTTGCAATAAGATGTTTGCAACCAAAACTTATTATTAATTCGGTTTATATTTATATATATATGCCTTTAAAGTTTGGCAATTTCTTCAGTTGTTGTATTTGTCAACATTTTTGAAAAATTTGCTTTTACTAAAACAGCTGCTATTCATGGTGAGATTTAAAAATGGATCCATCTTCTTCTTTTTCTTCTTTTTTCTGCTGGAACTTCGTTTGCAAACAAGAAAAATAATGTATGGATTGAGTGTTTTAACATTTTAATCTTTAAGTTGTGATAAAGGAATATGTTGAACATTCAAATAATTACATGCATGCTCTTATTTTATCACATATCGTCAAACAAAGTTTGACAATTTTCATACTTGTTGTATTTGTCAGTGGCTTTTTATTTTCACCACTGCAGCATTTTATATTCAGAAGTTGTCAACTATGGCTGTGTGTCAATCGGAAAGTTTTCAGTCGTGGTAGGATAGAAAATATCAAGTTGAATAAAATTTGTGTGTGTTGTAATAAATTTGTCTTTTTTGCTGTGTCAAATGGACGATGAAATTTTGACAGTTACAAACTTTGACGTTTCATATTTCGGTCGTGTTTTAGCGCAAATATTTTATTTTATTTGCATTTTATCAATTTGCGACATATCTAATTCGAGAGCTTGTACTTGCAACATATTTCAGAAAATTCACAGAAAATATAGCATGCAAAGTGCTGTATATTTTACGCCGTCAATTCGGTTCATCCCCTCTAACGCTGCGCAACCGCTGGGATCTTGTAATTCTCTTTGCGTTGGTGTTGTAAATTTGCTAAGTAGTTATTGTTGTACAGTAAGCTTTAATTTTTTGTGGATGTTTATTTGTAGCTACAGTCAGCATATGACATCGAACTAATTTAGAAAACAGTTTATACATATGAATTATAGAGTATGTATAATATTGGTTAATCTATTTGTTTTTAGTAAAAGTGTTACCGTATCGGAAATACATATATATATATATATATATATGTATATATTTACATATATAAAGTTCATATATATGAACAATTTAGCTCATTGAGGAAAATTAAAAGAATATCTAATATATAAAATTCTTCTGTCACGGGGTACGTAATCGAACTCCTCCAAAACGGCTCGACCGATTTTCATGAAATTTTGTAAGTATATTTTGTAGGTATGAGAATAGATCGTAAAGTATATTTCAACCTCCTACTAACAGTGGGCGTGGCACCTCCCATACAACCCAAATTTGCGATATCGAATATCTTTGGAGTTATAAGCCGCTTAGCCTCGGAATTCGGTATTCGACAATTTACACGTGCCGCTTCGCAGATAAAATTTTGTGAGAGTTGGACAAGGGGGCGTGGCACCTCCCATACAACCCAAATTTGCGATAACGAATAGCTTTGGAGTTATAGGCCGCATATCCTTGGAATTCGAAATTCGACCACAATTTACACGTGGCGTTTTACTGATAAAATTTTATGGGAGTTGGACAAAGGGGCGTGGCAGCTCTTATACAACCCAAATTTGCGATATCGAATAGCTTTTGAGTCAATCAAACAAAGCAAACAAAGCCTCGGAATTCAGCATTCGAACTCAATTTACACATGCAGTTTTACTGATAACTTTGTATGGCGTTGGACAAGGGGGCGTGTCACCTCCCATGCAACCAAAATTTGAGAAATTCTACAGCTTTTGAGTTATAGGTCGCACAGCCATGGAATTGAGTATTCGACCACAATTTACACATACAATTTCACTGATAACATTTTATTCGCGTTTGGCAACGGGGCCGCGGCAGCAACGCGCCGGGTTTAAGCTATCTATATATATAAAATGGAATGTGTGTTTCTTTATTTGTTTGTTTGTACCTTATAGGAGACCAAACCTCTGGACCGATCTTCCTGAAAATTTCACAGCATTTAACTGGGACTCTGGCATGATTAATAGGGTACTTTTTCGACCACGCCCACTTTTACGCCCACTTTTTTAAAATTATGTAATGGCTCCCATATAGTTTTTAACAGATTTACTTCAAATTGTATACACATTATACTCCAGGCGAGGTAGAAATAAACATTTTTTACGCCACGCCTCCTTTTACGCCCCTTTTCACGCCAAATTTAAGTTTTAAACTTTTTGTTCTCTGTACAAATTTGTTCCTTCCAACGGATTATTTTTTATTTGGTAGTATATTGCTCTTAATACTGTTAACGTCGCCATATTACTATGAACCACGCCCACTTCACCGCCCCCTTTTTTAATTCAGATACTTACTTATACCACTAACAATGTTTGCTATACAAAATACTTTTTTGTAATATGTATTTACCTAAAGTTTTATATAGTTTTTATCTACAGGTAAGGTAGCCATAGATTTTTTATTACCAAATCCCCCTTTTTCGCCCCATTTTACTTTAATTATAATAAATCTGCTTTAAATCTATATATATAAAAATGAATGTCTGTCTGTTTGTTTGTTTGTTTGTGCTTTATAGGAGGCCAAACCCTTGGACCGATCTTCCTGAAACTTTCACAGCATTTTACTATGAATCTGGAAAGAATAAAAGGCTATATGAAGTTTTTGTTTGACAAAGGGGCGTGGCACTGCCCATATAACCTAAAAATTTAAATCGCCATATTTTGGGCATTTTTTGACCTACGTTGATGCTATTTGGTACATATGGTATTGGCATAGTTAGGAATACGTAGCAGGAGAAAAGTGGGTGGGACCACGCCCCTTTTTAAGAAAATTAAAAATCGCAATATAGTCTTAACTACTGGACCGATCATCATTAAATTTTCACAATAGGATATTCTTACGAAATAATAAATTCTTGACTATATAAAGTTGTGAGTGGACGAAGGGGCGTGGCCTCGCCCATATAACCCAAATTTTAAAATCGTCATATCTTGGGCATTTTTTGACCAACGGCGGCAGTATTTGCTATATATGGTATTAGCATGAATAGAAATACGTACCAAAAGAAAAGTGGGCAGAGCACGCCCCTTTGTTTGCGATATATTGGAGGCTGGACCTGATAACCGATCTTAAATTTTCACAGCGTTCAGCTTTGACTCAGGAATACTTATTACATGATAATATTTTTCGACCATGCACACTTCTGCACCTACTTTTTTACTACGTTTATTAACGGCTATACCACAAATCATGTCATTAAAATCATTAAAATACATATTAATTAAAATAGTGGGGTAGCTCAATTCTCTTTCTTCTACCACTGTCTTCAAAACAGCTGATTTTATAATACGTGTTAATTAAAATAGAGAGTGGGGTAACCCCATTCTCATTCTCCCACAACAGACTGCGAAACAGCTGATTGTGTAATTGCTGCTTTTTGATTGGTCTAAAAATAAAAAGGGGGAGCATGAAGCAAATTACATGCGATTCAGCGCTGAATTCTAATTGGTTTACAACAAAAAAAGAGGCGAAGCATTCCAATAATTAAATTAAATAAATAAATTTTTGTAAATATATAAATACTTTTAATTTTATTTTAAACGAGGGGGTAGCGAAGCACACCGGGTTCAGCTAGTTTATGTATATTTATATAATAACAATTACGTATTAAACCTGCAAAATAATTAATATTTTCAGTAGTAATTGAATAACTAAGGTCTGCTTATCCTAAGCATTCTATTTTTTAAAACTGTTTAGCTTAATTTCTTATATGGATTATATATAATTTATAAGCTATAGATATTTCTTAATTTTAGAATATTCTATTTTTAATACACAACGCAATATAGATATGGTGAACATGTATATTGTGTAAGTGTTATGATATAAATAGATATAAATAAGCTTAAATTTTTTATATTAATTCAATAATGAAATAATTTAAATAAATTACTTTAATTATATGTATTTTTGATATGGTAACACTTTTCCTTAAAATAAACAGTTTCAGTAATATATAAAAAATTTAATGAATTGTTATAAGCTCTTAACAAAAATAGTTTTAATTTCATATGCCGACTGTAGCTACACGTTTAGAATTCACAGCGTCTACAAAAAATTTCCGGCTAACTGCGCCAACAACAATTACCAAGGAAATCTACAAACAAGGACGCACAGAGAAGAACAAGATCAGAGCGGAACTTTTAAAACTTTTTGATTTCATCCTACATGTAGGACGGGCTGCAGTATGAGCTTTCGCACATCCTACATGTCCGTCCGACCTGTCAAATCCATCCTACATGTAGCATAGTCCGAAACCCCCTATTTGCATGAAAATTCTTATATAGCAGTAAGGCGGTCCGTGGCAGGACAACGTCTTCCATTTATATTTTATGTATAGCTTTTCGCTTCGGTCGGCAGTCCTCTCACTGCTATACTTTTTTTATATTATTTCACCCAAAAAAATACGCAATTTTAACATTATAAATAAATTGATATTTAAAAAAAAAATTAAACAAAAATAATGCACAGGTACACATAGTATGTGGTACATACATAACTAATAAATCTTATACAAATAAAATATGAAACATCAACTCTTGGGTTTGGCCCAATCATATTTTGCAGTTTATTTTTTTTCGCCAAGAACATGCTTTTGCGCTTTTAAAAAGTTATAAAATTCTGTGTACGTCATAGAATAATAAAATTTGCTTTCTATAATACTTTCCAAGGTAGTCATGTTTATTAGCAAGTTTCTTTCCTTACTCCATTGCGAGGAGACCACTGAAAATATTCGCTCAACATTTCCTTTGTGTCTTGAAACAGCGAACAAAAATTGTACTATTTTAAACAAGTTTATTTTCCCTCTTTTAATTTAGTATTTGATTAAAATACTTCCATTTTTTATGCATTTTTTATGCATTTTTTTCAATATTTTTAACCGGGACATTTTTACTGTGTACCGGGACACCGATATCAAAACCGGAACATATCCCGGAAAACCAGGACAAGTTTACAACAAGTCTAGTTTAAAGCTAGCATAGGTTGCAACCAAAAATTAGATCATCATGGCGTATGAGTAATCTTAATTGCTTGGAAGCGTTGAAAGCGGGCCAGAAATATGTGACTTGTAAAAGGTTTTAAAACAATTTCAAAAGATTTTTTCATATTTATTTGTTTAGCAAAGTTGTTGGTCAGAATAATACAAACACGATAAAATTACACTGTGCGACAAACTTTTCGGGACAAAATGAATTAGGCACCCAGCTAAAGGCCCAACCAAAATAGACGAAACGAGACGATAGCATTTTGACGAACGTTTGCATTCGTTACGGATGTTTACGGATTTAACCCAAAATGAAACGATTTGCTCAACTCGTCTAAAACAGCTGATGAGTAGGCAATTGAGTATTATTTATTTATTTATATTGTGCATTTTGTAATTTTTAATAAAGATTTGTGAAAAATGAGTGAAATAATGGCGAAGTTGAAGCAAATTGATAAAAATAAAATAAAAAAGCACTCCGCACTGCTAGTTCAGTTCTTACGAAATAATACGTCTTGTCAAACTGTTTCGTTTGCTCATTTTGGGTAACAACATTAATATGTATTTAACCGAACACTTACGTTTTTACTCGTTACGAAGCAAAACGTCTATTTTGGTTGGGCCTTAAAGAAGACATATTCAGGTATTCAAAATCACAAAAGATTTTAAAATGTTAGCTAAAATTTTTTTTATATGGCAATTCAAAAGTTTTGAGATTCAATTGAAATTTTTAAAATTTTTTTTAAGTTTTATTTTTCTTTTGCTGGTTGTATCTTAAAAGATGTTTGAAATTTGTTCAAAGTTTCTGTGGCAAGTTGTCCTGATTGACTTGGTTAATAACTTTGCTGACCATACAATACCATTAAGTGCTTTATTGAACTTATTTAGATGTTTTATATAATTTTTCAAGGAAAAACACTAAACATATTATGTATTTTTGTAAGAATGCAATCTTTATTCCGCTTTATTCGTATATCGTTCTTTGACTCAAACACAAACACTACCCCTGGCAGGCCGGAGGGACCGAAACAGAATGGCAGCGTTGTCTTAAACGAGCACTATACAAAAACAACGGAAAAATGCACGTACAAAATCCAAAAAGTTGTCAATCTGATTCTCGTCATATTTTGTTTTGAAAAGTACTCGAGGAAGTCAATCAGAACAATTTTGCCGAAGAAACTATGGACGAATTCTTAACCTCTTTTAAGATGCTACCAGTACAAAAAAAAATTAACTTCAAACAAATTTTAAAAATTTCACTCGAATTTTAAAACTTTTAAATGGCCATAAAAATATTTTTGACTAACTTTTAAAAATCTTTTGAGATTTTAAATACCTACATATGTCTTCTTTTGCTGAGTGCTTAATTTGTTCCGTCGTCCCGAGACGTTGACCTGATATTTGTCGCATAGTGTTATCAAGTACGGCGAAAAAATGGTACAAAAAAGCGCCCAGTGTAGTCATTAATTTTACATAAAAACAGTCTTTGAAAATTCTGAAGAACCAAGAATGAAATTTTTTTGGCATAAATTGAGGCTTTCCATAGTTTTTTTAAAACAAGTCCGGACAATTTTCCAGGAAGGGTTGTTATTTTTCACAACATTTTTTTACATATGTTTATTTGTAAGAACTATTGATGAGAGAGAGAGAGAGAGAGAGAGAGAGAGAAAGCAAATGAGCAAATGGGAGAGAGCATAACGTCATCCAGCGCAGTTATTCACATTCAATGAATGCATTTATATACAATTCGAGTCTTTTCTTTGTGTTTTTAAAAGAAATACTGTTTGGTTTTTATTTTTAACGAACAAATTTTGTTATGAAAAAATCATTATGACTTTTATGTTAATTACTTAATTATTTTTATAGTTCCAAAATATATAATTTTTAGAATTATATTTCAGCTTATTACCAAATAAGTTCATGAAGAAACAGGTTGCAACAACAAGTTTTATATTTGAGAATTATATTTTTTAGAATTATAAAAATAATTAAGTAAATTTTATTATTATTTGTTAATTCATAATAAGGCTATTCACAGTTTAAGCGTACTTTCAACAAATCGTATTTATAGCATTTGTTGTTGTTCAAACTGTGAGCACCTCGCCATGTGACTGTCGTATTAAAAAATTATGCAACCCTGTGATGTATGTGATTATGCGGCTGCAGACAAAGCATAAAAATACGAGGTACAAAACACACGTCCAAGGGCTACTTTTATTTACGCGTGCCTGCGTATTTGCGTTTGTATGCAAAACAATAACAAAGCAAAATACGCTTTCGTAAATTGGCGTACAAATAGCAAATCGTACGTCTAATTTAGCAGACCAGCGTATTCAAACTGTGAATAGTCAAAATGTTATTCAATTTACGCTTTACTTTATAAGTGTTTTGTACTATTTCCCAGTTCAGTTTTTGTATACTTAAAAAACATTGATGATGTACTTTCAGAATTAATTTTAAAAATTTCCACAGTTTTTAATCATTATGACATTTCGGTGACCTTAAACATTGTTTTTTGTGTAATATTTGTGTAGTCTTAGAACGAAACCAGCGTTAATTGTTTTAATAAAAAGTCCTTTACAATTAATTAAAATTATTACAAATAAGTGGTCGATCTTTTTGTTGAACGATCTCACAAAGAATATCCGTTATATATATTTATTCAATTCGAAATCAGGCCTGTTAAATGTTGTCTGATCGGCTTTAAATTATATGTCTACTTACTTTAGACATAAGAACATAAAAATCCCAATAACTCTTTTAAAATGAAACATCTAATGTAAATATTTAGAATTTTAAAATCCTTGTGTCAAAACCAATATATTTATATTCTGGAGAAAAAAAAAGAAATAATGTATTCATCGATACGTGAAAAAACCTTTTGTAAGTGCCCTTAGAATTCCGTTAGATTGGTTCACTGGGTTCAGCCAGTCATGTGATCGGTACTCGTGCACATTTCTTTATGTTTATGAGTTGAATAACTCAGCTGCTGACTAGTGACTGAGTAAGTGTGTATTATTGTGTGTTAGTGTGAGTGTGTGGTGGAGGCAGCGGTGTTGAGTGGGTGCGTTACTCGTCACAGGGTGGGTGGCTAGGTTGATTTCACAGTTTCTTGGTATCCTTTGCAACCCCTTTTGTTGTTGGCTACATTCTGACTGCTGCTTTTACAACTGAATGTTTACGTTGTTGTTGTTTTTTTTTTTTGTGTTGTTGTTGACTTGTTCAAATGTCGTCTCTCGTCCTGTCTGGCGTCGGTGACGTTGATTGTCTATCTAGCTCAAGGCTTGTTTCAAGGGTTTCTAGCGTGCATTTGGTGTTTTTAGTTGTTTTATTGTTGCCGTTGCCGTTGCCGATGTTTATTGTTTTTCTGGCGTTAGTGTTGGCTTTGTTTTGTGAGGGTGGAAAATTATAGAATTTTAATTTGTGTAATGTTGCAAAAAATTAACACAAAAGGAACTTTAATAGTTTTTGACTGTGTTCATTGTTAAAATCGTTAAAGGATGCTGCAAAGTTTTAAAATGGAAATAATGTAAGATATTTTCGATAGTCAAATACGTCTTTTATATATATAAAATCGTTCGTGCTGGTTGGTGTCCGTTAAGATCTCAGGAACGGTAACACCTAAGGTAACACCTAGTGCGCAAAAAATCAGATAGTAATCCGAAGGGTTGAAACTAATGCATCTCATGAGCCTACTGTTTACTCGAGATATGGGCCTTGGCAACAAATTTACAATAAAAAAAATGTTGTAAATTTGTTGCCAAGGCCCATATCTCGAATAAACAGTAGGCTCATGAGATGCATTAGTTTCAACCGTTCGGATTACTCTGATTTTTTGCGCACTATCATGTCATGAATATCATTTTAAAGGATAAAGATCAAGCTTTCGATTAAACCTAGTTAAACAAATATTAAAAATGTCCAACTTAGAAAAATAAAAAAGAAACTAATTTTTTCAGTACAAATATTACTGAAATTTTTTTTTAATATTTCTATCAGAGGCTGTATTTCTTTATTCATTCCAGATGTTCGGAATGACTGTTTTTGTTTCTTTATTCAGTTTTGATTATCCGGAATATTCTTTTTGTATTTCTTTATTCTTACGGAATATTCCGAACGCGTTCTTTTTATACTATCAGCTAAGGTAGAATAAAAAGAATATTCCTTGTATGTGAGGCTATATTCGATTGATTGAAGTAAAACTTCGTTAAATGAAAATGGAAAAATTTTTTACATTAAATGTTTTAGATTGCTTTGTTGCATTTTTATTTTTTAAATTTTATCTGGTGTATTTGTTGTCTTTCATGAAATACGAAAAATATGTTTCTGGTTTTAATAAAAACAAAATTTTCTTTCTTTTCCAATACTGTTTCTTTATTCATTCTGTTCTGGATAAACAACAATCTATTCTATTCGTTCTCTGCTTTATCCGGAATGAATAAAGAAATACACCCTAAGTTTCAACGAAATCAGAACGTTGAAGGTTTTTAGGTGGCACACTTGACGTGTTTTTCTCCAAGCTTTGACAAAAGAAAACATGCTAACTTTTAACTAAAAATTTGGCATAGAACAAGTATACATTTTTGTGACTGGTCACAAATTTTTTCTGCTTTACAAAATTTTCCTAATCAGAAATAATGTACCAATGAAGCATGTGAAAAAATATACCAATTTCGGAACATTTGTACCAAAGTGACTACTGTGATCGTACCGTATATTTGGTGCTTTTTCCTGTTTTTAGAAACAATTTGAATTGATCTTTTCTAAAATGTAAATGGGACTCGTCCCATATATAAGTCCAAACTTGGTATTAACAAAACTGCAATCAGAAAAGCAAAGAGGGCCTCTTGGTCCTCCTTATGCACAGAAATAGAAGGTACTTCCGAGACTTCAAGGGTTAGGAAAATACTATCAAAATCCCCGACAGCACCAAGCTTCCTTCAAAAGGAAGATAGCACCTGGACAGATTCATGTATCGAAACCTTAAATATACGTATCGATACCCGTTTTCCTGGTAATGTTCACACTAACATCTCCAGCTTTCAAATACCCCCTGCGACCTTACGCCTCAACAGATTGAGCAACTGACCAGCAAGGAGAAGTTAAGATGGGCGATCTATTCATTCTAGGCTTGTGCTTAACAGTTCCAGAGACGGAACGGACATGGAACGATTCTTTTGAAGAAAGGAACTAGTTCACGGAAACATGTCCGCGGAACTATCTAGTTCCTGTGCTTATTTGAACTGTATAGACTATTTGGACTGTCTGCTTGTTGAACTACAGAGGGAATTTGAAGCATGTCCGCGGAACTATCTAGTTCCTTTGTTTATTTGAACTGCAGAACTATTTGAAGCATTTATTTGAATTAAGTGCTTGTTGAACTACGGAGAAAATGTGTAAAGGTCCATGTAGATTTTCAACACATCACTCTGACTAGTCTTAAATCAGTTCCAATCAGTTCCTCATAAGCTCGAAACTCAGTTGCATCTTATAGTTCATCAGCTTTAAGCATGTTCGCGGAACTATATAGTTCCAGCAGTTCTATTTATAAGAATGAAAGTAACAAAAGCATGTTCAATGTCCTTTCGTGATTGTTCTGTTTCATTGGTTAAAAGCAAAAAAAAAACAGCAATGCTGAACAATGCACACAACTGGAATGACGATATATCATTTTTTATTTTATCTATTATTTCTTTCACTCTCTTTCACTTGCATAATTGGCTTACTTGTCGTCGCTCAAACAATTCGATTAAGTTATGTAAGTGCGGAAGAGATGTCAGCTTATGTAGCTCAATTAAAAAAAATTTATTGCAATCGGAATTGTTTGGACATGCTTAAATCGTACAGATGTCTGAGAGTGCACATAGTTCCACGAACTATGCAGGTCCGAATCGACCCAACTCTAATTCATTCCAACTATATAAATCTCCGGGTCCCGATGGCATTATACCAGCTCAACTCCACTATAGTTTCAATGCAATAGTACCCTGGTTTCAGGACATCTACTATGGTTGCCTACTCCTTAACTATATTCCAACAGCTTGGAGAGAGACAAAAGTTATCTTTATACCGAAAGCGGGTAAGTCCTCTTACACTAAATCGAATGACTTCAGACCTATAAGCCTCTCTTGCTTTTTGGTTAAAATTCTAGAGAGGCTTATAAGGCTTCTGTTTAAGTCGAAACTTGATAGGCTTCTAAAATCTCAGCATGCCTACATTAAAGGGTGATATACAGAAACAGCTCTCCACTCTCTTGTGTCTACCATCGAAAAGTCACCTCGGCCTTGTCGAAGATGGGGTTGGAGGATTTTTCGTGAGTTTCATACACTAGATGCTCTTGGGCAGGGTGGTTAACTCAGAACTGGGGGATCCTCCACTCGCAGGATTGTAAGCAGAGGTACTCCGCAGGGAGGAGTCTTGTCTCCGCTTCTGTTGTCCGTGACGGCTGTTACGCATCATAGAGGGGGAAGGCTACAAGGTTGTTGCTTATGCAGATGATATCGCAATCGATTTAAGCGGTAAATTTTCCTAGACTCTCTGTCAACTCATGGAGAGAGCACTTTTAATCCTTTTGAGATAGACATCCTCGTGTGGTTTAAGTGTAAACTCAGAGAAAACAGATTTCAGCCTTTCCACTAGGAAATATGTATAAAATCCCCAACTTAGAACCTTAGGAGTTATTCTGGATACGAAGTTTATCTGAAATGTTAACATTAAGGAAGGTGTTAAAAAGGCAAATATAGCACTATTTGCCTGTAAAAAAGCGATTGGTAAAAAATGGGGGTTTTCCCTCAAAATGGTACGCTGCCAATTGTCCGCCCAATACTATATATGGCTCACTGGAATGGTGGAGGGCCCTTGATAAGACAACTGCACTTCAGAAATTTGCAAAGGTAAAAAGAAGTGTAGGTCTATGTATTACTGGGGCATTGTCCTCAACACCAACCAGCGCCCTTAATGTCATGCTTCACCTGCCTCCTGTCGATATCTTTGCCACAGAATGTGCTAACACAGCAGCCCTCAGACTGAGAGAATCTGCAAATTGCATAGGTATTAACTGCGGCCACACAATTTTTCTGAACTCCTCTGCATCCGACAAAACAGACTTATGTGTGCCTAGCTTAAATCTTGAAAAGAACTCCGTAGTTCTCATCCCTTCACGGCTAGACTGGGCAAACAAAATCCCCCTTAAAACCTCCGGTATAAAAATCTTCACAGATAGGTTCAAACTTCTAGAACAAGTAGGGGAGGTATTTACTCCCAGGATCTCGAAATCGAAGCGTCCTTTAGACTTCCAAACTATTGTAGTGTTTACCAAGCGGAAATGATGGCTATTCACGAAACCGCTAAGATTCTAGGTCAAAAAGACCTTGAAGGAAAGAGTATTTCCATCTTTTCAAATAGCCAAGGTGCACTGAAGGCACTGAAATCAAATATTAACAACTCTAAAACTCTCACTGAGTGCCGAAGATCCCTGAACGAGATGGCAAGGCTACTCAGGAATCACCTCATATGGGTAGACGGACATAGGGATATCGAGGGAAATAATATAGCTGACGAATTGGCAAGAAAGGGTACGACCTCTAACACCCTCTTAAATGAGGACTTTATTGGTATACTATAAACTCCTTCTATAAACTCCAGTACAAGAACAGATTCTTAAGTCTTGCACAAGAACGCTGGGAACACCTTGATACATGTAGAATAACTAAGCTAACATGGCCTACCTACGACTTAAAACGCACCAACTCACTGCTTGAGTTAAGCAGGGTAAAACTGTCTAAAATAGTAGGAATCCTAACGGGTCACTGCCTGATCGGAGCGCATGCTCTTCGGTTGGGAGCTGCATCAAACGATTTCTGCAGAAGCTGCAGATGTGAGGAGGAGGTAGAAAATGTTCAGCACCTCCTCTGCGAATGTCCGGCTTTAACTAAAAGGAGAATGGCAACTTTGGGCCATCCCTTTTGTTGTTTTGGCGATCCTGGGATTTTTGGGGTTGAAAATTTCAATTCCGTGATCATGTGATTAGTTCCGGAATTGCAACTGCATTGAAGAAAATTTTAATTAATTTTTATAATTGAAAGATTTTGCTTTTTTAAAATAAAATATACGTAAAAAAAAATCTGAAATCGATTTTAAACTAAAAGTTATTGAAGCAACTGGAAATAATAATTTATTTTGGAAATCTAAAAAAGTTTTCTCCAAATTTTAATAGCAATGACACGCAATAAAAATTTTTAAAAAAAAACACAAAATTTAAAAATAATATTAAAAAGTAACAGTGAAAAGAATAGTGAAGGGAATAGTGAAATTCAAATTATTTATTGTTTGATTGTTAAAAATCAAGAGACACATCAGTTTTTAATGTAATATTTGAATTTGTAAGTTATTCTGATTGATAATTTTGTTCGAGTCTCAATAACTGCAGCAATACTGCGCAACATATCAAAGTATCACGTTCAATACAAAAATCTTGCAACTATTGCAAAAGTTAAACCTTCAAAAACAACTTGGTTTTCTTGATTTTCCATATTTTAATAACAAGTTGCTTCCGTTGTCTGCAAAGTTATCAATCGCTAAATGTATTGAAAACAATCTTTCTGAAAGTCTCACGTTCGATCACAAAACCAGCTCAAAATATATGCAATATTTAGGTAAAGTATCAGCTGACCAACTGCAACAGAGCTCCGAATGAGTAACAGTGTTGCAGAACTGCTGCAATTATTGAGTCTCGAACAAGCCTATTGTTTTAATATTCTTGCCACAATATCACTTTTTGTATTCGTTTTAAAACAAACAAAATTCCCTGAAGAAACTGAAAACTAGCTAGCGAAACGTCGGGGTAAAAAAATTAAATATATTTTTTATTTGCATAAAAGCAGATCATTTAGCCTGAGAACTAGTGCAAGAAATTGTATAAATTTAAAAAGTGGGTCAAATACACTTATTTGAAAAGGAACAAGTCGAGATCCAGTCTTAAAAATAGCACAACAAAAATTAGATTGTCTGTTGACAATTTTTAAAAACATTTTAAAAATAATTATAAAAAAAGGAACTATTTCATTACATTATTTAAAATAATACGTTACAAAATAACTTTATAAGGGGTCTAGTGACATAAAGAGTATAGGTGTAGGTGTGAAAGATAGTTTAGGAAAAATTTTGCCACACCCCCTTTTATCGCCCACAAATCAATATAAGTGCTATATTTCGGACGGTTTTGATCGTTCTAGACTAAAATTTAGAAATTTAGTTTATATAGTTACTGTCGGCAACTGTACCTAAAATGGCTCTCCACGCTCCCTTTTACCGCCCACAAATCAATGAAAATTCTTTATTTAAGACGGTTTTGGTCGTAAAGGGTGTTTTTTATAGAGTGATACAAGTTTAAACCATAATAACATAGTAATATATTTTTAATATCAATGAAAGGAGCTTTATTGGATAGAAAATTTTATGACATTAATGCTTAAATATGATTTTGGCCCTCTGACCACCACAGCTGGTGTGTACAAGGCGCAATCTGGAACACCAATTTTCAAAAACTTTTTGCAGCATTTGCGGCCGTATCTCGCCGATAACTCTTTGAATGTTGATTTCCAGGTGTTCAATTGTTTTTGGTTTATCGACGTAGACAAGTGACTTGACATAACCCCAAAGAAAATAATCCAATGGGGTTATATCCCACGATCTTGGGGGCCAATTAATTGGGCCTTTTCGTGAAATTATTTTTTCGTCAAAAGTTTCCTTGAGTAAATCAAATGTAGCGCCCGCTGTGTGGCATGTGACTCCGTCCTGTTGGAACCACATATCAGCAAGATTAATGCCAGCTAATTGAGGTACGAAAAAACTTCGAATCATGTTCCTTTACCGTTCACCATTGACAGTAACATTCTGACCATCATTGTTTTTGGAGACATATGGGCCACTAATTCCGCCAGCCCATAAAGCGCACCAAACAGTAATTTTCTGTGGATGTAATGGTGTTTCGATAAAAGCTTGTGGATTCTCCTCACTCCAAATACGACAATTCTGTTTATTTACGTACCCATTCAACCAAAAATGGGCTTAATCGGAAAATTAAATTATCCATGGAAATTCCAAATCAATATCAATTTGTGCTTCAGCCCATTCGCCGAATTGGCGGCGCATACGATGGTCGTTTGGCTTTAATTTCTGCACAAGTTGAATTTTGAAAGGTTTTAAGCCAAGATCTTTTCGTAAAATCTTCCATAAAGTGGAAGGACACAACCCCAGTTGCTGAGAACGGCGACGAATTGATTGATTAGGATCATCTTCAACGCTTTCCTGTACAGCGGCTACAGATTCTGCAGTGCGCACTGTTCGGCGTCTCACGGGATGCACATTATCAGTAACAGTAAATGTGGTCCGAAAACGATCTATTGTTCTTCGAATTAGCAGCTCTGAAGGACGATCATGTACGCCATAAAATGGACGAAGTGCACGATAAATTTAACGCACAGAACCATTATTTTGATTAAAAAATTCCACAATTTGCACGAATTTTTCTGGTGTAAGTCAATCCATAATAAAATGTCAAAGCAAGTTTAACAAAACGCAATAATCAGCTATTAAATAAGTGATCAAGTAAAGTAGTGATGCCAAGTCAAAGTTGTATCACTCTATAAAAAACACCCTTTATAAGACTAAAATTTGCTAATTCAGTTTGCTTGGTTACTTTCGGGAACTGTACTAAAAATGGGCGTGGTCACTCTATAGCCACATCCACATTTTATAAACCATTAAAATTACTACTGGGCCGATTGCGCTAAAATTATGGCAGTCAATTTGTTTCGAGTACGAGATAGCTTAGGACAACTTTTTGCCACACCCCCTTTTAACATCCACAAACCAATAAAAACTCCATATTTCAGACGGTTTTGATCTTGTTAGATTAAAAATTGGTAATTTAGTTCATTTGCTTACTTTCAGATACTGTTCTAAAAATGAGCATGATCACCTTATAGTTACGCCCACTTTTCAAAGGATAAGAATGGAGTGAGGGAAAGTACATCAGGTATAACCTGAATTGAGCTGAAATTTTAGCAGTCGATTTATTTCGAGTACGAAATGGTTCAAGGGAAAAAGTGTTGACCTCTTTTACCGCCCACAAATTCATAAAAATGCTTTATTTCGGACGGTTTTGGTTGTATTAGACTAAAATTTAGCAATTTATTTTCTATTTTTTGTGAATTATATGGCAACCCCCAGAAGGGTGGCAGATAGAGCGTAGGTATGCTTAAAAGTTAAGAAGATTCGCTTCTGTACTGCATACACGCTATACTGTGATATTTTTTATTAAGGTTTTACTATTTTGATGACGTCACTTTGTATTGGAGGTGGACGGCGTTTTAAAACATATTCCTAACATCAAGTGCATAGTTAAGAATAAAACTTATTTGCAAAATTTTAAGCTTAAATTAAATTTTGAGATTTAAGAAGATTTTACAGTTTTTATAAGGCTTCTTCGTATGGGCAGATTTTACAAATTTCTTACTCATTAAGGTTTTATGCTTACGTGCAAAATTTAAGGTCATTAGATTTATTTTTCAGGAGAATTTACTGTTTTGGTCAAATTTTGTATGGGAGGTAGGCGGGGTTTTCATCTGATTTGGCTCATTTTCCAATTTGATCTCCATTTTTTAATAAAAAGCTTTTATATTGAATTTCGTAACGATAGCTCGAAAATTACGGCTATTATCGTGATCACAAACGGACAGGACGACACAGCAGGTGTCGTGATCACAGCAGGTGATGGTAACGTGTGCGTTCGAGCTGTTCACTTGGCATGACCCGGAATGACTGCAAGTCACAGGACTTGCAAACATTGCGTTTCGGACTGGTTTTCATTGAAATATTTCACTGCATTTCTATGCATTTCATTGCATAAATTTTCTGTTATTTTAATCAATTTCAGCCAGTGGTCCGCAATACCCCGAGATTTTTCAAAATCGCAAAAACAAAATTTTTATTTTAACTGATTAATACAACCTGTATAATTTAATACAATTCGATGAAGCTGTTGCGACCCAAAGAGAGTTTATTTTTCATACTACAAATTTAAGCTTAGACATTTTCAGAAAAAGTTGATTTTTACGAGTTTTTAGCCAATGCTCCAGTGTCCCGTTATGATTGCTGTAACTCAAGTCCGGTAAACCAAGGGATTACTTCGTAAGAATTAATATTCTTTTTTGCTTATTGATCTAAGGATAATTTTCGTATTTTGCATTCTTTTTAAAACAATTTATATATTTTAGACCTATGCTCGTAATTTTTAAACTATATTTCCTTTACAAATATTACCAACTCTTTAGTCGATTAACTTTTAATCAGAATCCAGTGTTTGGTGTCTTACGCCTCTCTTTGCATAATAAGCCTTCGAAGTTCTAAACAATTTTTGCGTATTAATTTTCTTGTGAAAGTGGTAATGAATTGAAAATCACAAATAATCGTCTAAAAAAATACCCTCAGTCAAAACTCTCAAAGGACATTAACGCGTTAAGCGTAGCGAGTTCATTAAATTACTACTTGTTTCGTTTGTTTGGTATAAATCGCATTAAAAATGGCCACGCAGAATATCAGTGCCTTTTGGAAGGGTCTTTCGATACACAGCCAAGAGTAAGCAAAATATTCTACCCCATTTTTGTGGAATGTTAGTATGTCTGCTTCGTATTTTACTATGTCCTTAAGTTGGCTGACTTACTAGGTCCTTTTTTACTTTCATTACGAGATTAAGTTTCATCACAAACTTTGTATATTTTGGACATTTTCGTCGTTCAAACTTTTGCTGATGCTATTGATACACGCACTGATGGGGACTAAATGATGGACTAATGACAAAGTCATTGACGGACAAACGGATGTATGAACGGAACCTTCGTTTGAGTATGCAGTGATGAAGAGCAACTGTTTACGTTAACATCAGGCCCTTCTCTGCTCAGCTAATTTTTTAGGGGTTATTGGCAGCAGCATGAACTCTGCTAATGAGAGGTTAATGAAACTTGCTAATGGGTCTAAAAGGTGCTAAGGAGCTAAGGAGCTTAAGTGACAAACAAATTGATGCGTCCACTTAAAGTGTTGGCACACAGAGCCACACAAATATAATGCGAGAAAAAGAAACACATAACTATTGAATAAAATACATACTTACACCTTCAAAAAAAAAAAAACTAAAAAGAGAAATTTCCCTGATTATCCGCTTATCGCAGCCTAGCATCGGGTACTCCATATAAACAACATGGCGATAAGTCCCTGCTTTATTCAGTTGTCAAACAATGAAGTATAAAGTTTACTTTGGCAGACATGTTTTTCAGTCTTTCAATCCGCTACTCACTCCGTCGTGCTGTCTTCATCCTCATGCTGGCTGCTACTCTGACGATAGGTTCGTTCATTCTATTGCTAGAATGCGTAAACATGAAAAATTATAGGCATAAAAAATGGCAGCCACTTTATAAAGAAAAAGGTGTGAAAAGTAAAGTCTGCTTTTAGGCTGAAAAATGGTTGTTTGTACGAATTATCACACTTTTTTATAAATAAGTTAGCTCAACAAGCAACAACGATACGTTTACGTTGTTCGAAAATACATAGATTGCATGTAAAGAAAGGAACAATTTAATTAGGAAAAGATACTACTTTTAGAGCAGGGAATAGGGCATAGAGTTGGGTCATTTGCAGAAGTCATTTCTACCAAAACCAGTCGAAATGACGTCTGATTTATTTTAGATAAATTTTTTACAAAATTCATTAAACTTCTATTAATTAATAAAGTAAGTCGAAAAAATATAGTATAAAGCTGAAATTTTAATCTCAAATTGTAATACCGGTCATTTTGATTAGTGAGAGAGTGTTAA
The DNA here is from genome assembly GCA_963920525.1 of Dichetophora obliterata. Taxonomy (NCBI): domain Eukaryota; kingdom Metazoa; phylum Arthropoda; class Insecta; order Diptera; family Sciomyzidae; genus Dichetophora; species Dichetophora obliterata. The sequence continues at coordinate 192,504,435 of OY986437.1, forward strand.
AGCCTTATATTTAAACATATTTTGTAAAAGTTCTATTAAATCCTTAGTACAGAGATGAGCTTTTAAACACTTAATATTACTTCATGTTATATGTGTTCTCATTAACCTCAATGATAACTGACTAAAAAAGGCCATTCAAGACTACAAACTTTGTTTCGTTTAGAAAACTCAATAATAGATTTAAGGAGAATTGAAGGGGCTTCAAAAAAGGTGTAATAAAGCTCGAATATATAAATGAAATCAGATGCGTCGTTGGACACACGAGAGAAGCGAAGCTTTTTTACAGTTGCATAAATTTGATAATGAAATGGTTTTTAATAAAAATATTTTAAATTAGAAAATTTTCAATACCATAAAGTAAATAAAAAAAGTACACGTTCTTATACCCACCAGTAAATTTTATTGCATAACATTATTATTTTATTTGATTACATGTTACATTACTTTTGAACTATTCTTGTAAATGTTTTCAATTATTATTGTGGAAATTTATGAATGAAATTATTGGTTTTTGATACATAAAAAAGCAAACGTTTATTATAGATGTTATGCCATCGATATATCCAGCAAATACTCCACCAATAATTGTCCTTAATCGTGTTGTACAAATTTTTGGATCGCTTATCATTCGTAAATTTTATATATCAAAAAGACATTTGTTTAAGTGCCTGTGAACATTCATGCCTTAATTCGCAATTTAAATCTACACCTAAAACAATTGGCATCTTGTGATTATTTTCACCCAGTTCAATGGAACCTTGTTACTTTTGTTATTTGGATAGCCAATACACAACAATTTTAATAGATTATTGTAATCTGCTGCAACATAGCTTCACGCATTCACATGTAGGATAGCTAATGCACAATCCTTTCAATGGACTCTTGTCATCTGCACACGGCCGTAGCCAGGAATGGTTACTTGGGGGCGCTGAGCAAGTTTTTGGAGGAGCTGACTTTTCAAGAAAATAAATAACTATTTATTCATAGATAACATCTACTTGCAATGAACCCAATCTTTTCTTTTCAAACCAAGGAACATAAAACCACGCAATCGTTAATCGGTCATTGAGGATCGCCGTATCGAATCTATTCTTAATTTTGACATGCGATAAAGGTTTAAATTTTCGTTGGTCACTAAAGTTTTGACAAAGGAAAATTCCTCTCGAAACGACAATTTAGTTTTATTTAATGGTTGCAATGCATCGAATTTAAAATGTATGCTTAAAAGTCGTTAACAGCTTTTAAGTCGTCATTATTTTTCTCAAAACGTTGATCAATTTCTGAAATAATTGTGTCAATTATTTCATAATAAATGCGCCTTACACAGTGTCTACACTTGCATTATTTTATTGCATGCGAACTATCAAATTGAGTTTAATGAGCAATATCGCAAGTATAGTACTGCTTATGAAATCGCTCATATCATGAAATTTATCTCTTGAAATATTTCTTGAGATATATTTCATGAGATGAGCTGTCACTTTTCAGTAGAATATGTAAGTGTGTGCACTTTTAAGAATCTTTCAAGCAAAAAATATTGCAATAGCATTAAAAAAGAAAATAACATGAAATGGAATGACGAATGGATGAAATTATGAATTTAATAAACTTTTAAAAGCAATTTAGAAATGAAATGTCATGAGATGAAGTGTCCGCCTAAATATAATAGCATGAAATCTAGATATCATGAACTTGACAGTTCGCATGCAATCAAATATTGTAAGTGGAGACACTGTGTTAATGCAGACTCATTGTAAAGATCACTTTCATGTTTGCAAAATTTTGTTTGCTGTTTCTATTATTCCCAATATTTCGCAAGAAATCCCATCAGTCTAACAGCTAAAAACATTTCATCTGCACCAAGATAAAATTCCGGTGTCTTGAAAAAGATGAAGTGTTCAGTATTTTCCTTAATTCTTATCAATGAGTTGAAAATTTGATCGAAGTCATTTTGAATTACAACAATTGCTTTGTAATGTACTGACAACGTTGCTCGAAAAGAAGAGAAATGGTGGTCTGTTCGTACATTTTTTTAACTTTGAAGCGACTGAAAAAATCATCTAATTATTTTATTTGGTCGAAGAAAAGTCGGGAGTCATAATTTTTTTTCACGATTTCGACAACGACAAGATGAAGACGGTGGTTATTAGAACCGGTGGAATGAACCTTTGAAATTGTTCAATTGAAAAAGTCTGGCTCAAAATATTTTCGAGCTCAATTCCAAATCCTGACAGTCGTTCGATAATAAGTTTAAAGAATGCCTTAGCTGTGACTTTGTCGGCCTTTGTAGTCTAGTGGAGAGTGCGCTAGACTATCAACCCAGAGCTCCCTGGTTCGAATCCGGGCTCGGGCATGGTTCTTTTCACTTTCTTTGTTCTTTCCTACATTTACGAATTATGGAAATCCACAACAAAAATTGTGGAAAATGTTGAAATAAAGGACAGGAACAACTAAGGACTGGAAATGCTTGCCGAGGTGAAGGCATAACACTATCCTCAGTTAAAAGCTATTCAAATTGTCTTTCACGGTTGTTTCGCTTAATCAATAATTCACGTATGGTTCCAATCAATTCCTCTAAATAAATCTATCAATTTTCCTTTCAGGTCAAAGACCAAACCTTGTTTGTATAAGGCGCATGCCTTGGTTCTTTGATCTTTTTAAAAACAAAAAAAAAATCAGCTTTTTTGAAGCAAAGTAACAAACAATGTACAGAAATGCAATCAAAAATATTTCGTTCTCACTCCTATCTGTCGTATCTGCAATCAATGCTGAATATGATTTAGCTCATTAGCACTTATTTCTCGGAAACAATTTGCAATAATATTTATGATTTTATTTTGCATTTGCAATGTATAAACAGCATTGCTAAGCATACAATATTGACATTTCTTTAAGTTTTTATGCTTTTCGATCATGTCTTTAAACTTTAAACATATAATAAAACAGTCTTGACTCTTAATTTTCTTCGTTAAAAAGCCCATTTCCTCGAAAATGCAGCTTATTCTTAGCCACGAAAAAATTGTAGAAACAATCCCTTTGACATAATATTGTCCTGTCTTAATAAGGACAGTGTTATTAAGAAGGCTTGAAATTTCTAGATTATTTTCAATACTTAAATAATGTTCTTTCCACGCAACCATAGCAGAAAGATGTATACTGCTTAAGTCATGTTTCTTCAAAGCTTTTTCTGTTGCACTAGCCTTAGACTATTTATTATATCCCGTAGTGCAAACCTTTAATCTTTAGTAATTAGCCTAGCATGTAACAACACAAACTGGCGCTTAAATTTTACTTCAATCTTTTCTGTTGAGAGCTTCTTTTCTTAAATTGAATTCTGAAAACTTTTCTGTTAACATTTTGAAAAGTAGCATAGTTTATGGGGGAGCTCGGAAAACGTTTGGGGGTGCTCACCTGCCCCCAGTACCCCCCTGGCTACGACCGTGCATCTGCAACATATAATCTATATAGCATAATACTATACTTATATTAAATTAATCACATTTTGTATCAACGGGTTTTGGATTAGTGGTTAGTGTGTAAAAGAGTCGATCGAAAGGGTTCTAGTTCGATTCCCACAAAGAAATATTTTTAATTTTATATCCCCTTGTTGTAATATATGCAATCAAAAAACAACAACAATTCTAAGAAAAATGTGTATGGAAAAAAAGTATCGTTTTTGAGATTTCACTCAAGCAAATTACAAAACGAGGCGTAAAAAGCTTCGCTTCAAAAGCTGCGTTATTACTGAAATAAAAAGAATTTATTCAATTGCTCAGCATCAGACTACACTTTTATCTATGAATTTCAGAGTCGTTAGCAAAAAAAAAATTTATAAACACCTCGCTTTCTAGGTTTCATACAAGACCGGATCGAAACTTAGATTCCGCCGTTCCGGGTTTCAAAAGAGTTCCTCTTGCTTTTGGATATCGTAAACGGTTGACTTTTTTTCATACAAATTTGGCCAGTCTACTGTACATTAGGATAGAGCGATTTAATATAGTTTTACATGGACAAAAAACAAACAAAAACAAATATTAAAGGACAAAAAACGATTCGTGGAATATTTTTTTCAATAAAAATAAACGTTCTTTACCCTTTTTTATAGTTATTTCAAAATTTAAAGCTGTAACCCCTAAATAGATCTTGCAAATCTATACTTAGAATAAAACTGTAAAAAAATCTGGACATTCATTTACTGTACTGTCATTTTTAAAAATATTATCTGTCTGTCTGTCTGTCCGAACGCTCATCACGTGAAAACAACTGAATGGATTTTCTTCAAACTTGACATGTAAGTTCCTAACGTCCCTGGTTGGCACATAGGCTACTTTTAATCACCAAAAAAAGGAGTCTCTTCAAAACAACGATTTTGTTGTAAAGTAATGAAAATTAAAAACATTAAAAAGTGAGTTTAAAATTTAGAACAACCCATGAAAGAGTTTTTGGTAATTAAATGGACTACAAACACCACCTTAACAGTTTTCGTTTATCTCTAATGAGTACCCTACAATATACATTTTTTTATCCAATATATGTTAATGTATACTAACTTTTTCAATTTTCTTAACCCGCCGTTAGTGTGGTGGAAAAAAGTCACGCCATTGGTGTGGTGGGGTACGACATACCCCAAAAGTAAAAGTCGTATAAATACTACAAAAAATTTTTTAACGAAAAAGTTCAGATCGCTTCTGATTTCTTGGTTGAATTACTATTAGGGATGCAAACGATGCATCGATAGTATCGTCATCGACGATATATCGTTCATAAATATCGATGTCAACATCTATGTTCTTATGAGCGATACATCGTCGATACATCGGTCTGAAAAGGAAAAACATCGATATCGTTTGCTCATTTTTAGCCGATTCACAATTTGACACCTGGAAATACCACAAGAAGCTAACACACAATAACACAAAAAATAAATATTCTGATGCATATTCAATAGCAAATGTAAGCAAAACAGAAGTGCAGATGTACCTGTAGTCTCCTATTACCCCACAATAAAAAAAAGATGCGATCGAAATTTTGGGATGACATGAAATCTCTATTTTCAAAACTTGCGAAGATTGGAATGCTATATCTGTACCCACTTGTTCTTGGAACCTGGAGCAACCATCACTCAGGAAAGAAACAGGCTTCTAGTGACGAGGTTATCTAAGCTTCTTTCCTTAATTCAATTTCCAAATTGATAAACTCCAACAAATAAATGTTTTAAATTTATGAAATGGGAAAACATGTTTTCGCAATCAAGTGATGCCTGGTGATAACCCGTTCTATAAAGTAAGGATAAGTGTGTTTTGAGGTCGAAAGAAAAATGACAAAAATGTGCCAAATGTTTAAATTTAGTTAGATTTTTTATGTGTCATATTACTAATATAATGCTAAATTAAATGTGAGTTTCTTGTTAAATATTTAATTGTTAGAAAAATTGAAAATATAATATGTATTCTTGTGTTTACAGTGTTTAATAAAATATATAATCCCCTGAAGAAGAAGAAGGAAAGAAACCTTCGAAACGTCGGGAAAATTAAATATTATTAAAGTTTTTTAATTTAATGATTATTTAAAAAAATCAAATCGACCAAAAGAGCCCAAGCACAATATATATGCAAATTTTAAACAAGGAATTGGTCGAAATATACAACTTTTGACAAAAAAATAAATTTTTCATACAAAATACAGAAATTTTGTCGATTCTTTTTTTTAAAATTTTGTTTTTGTTAATTTTTCTACGTCCATACATTGTAAGAAATTGTTTTTTCTTTCATATTTTATAATAGAGTGCAAATAAAATATATGTAATTTATAAAAATATTACTTATATTTTTCGAATCCAATACTAGGCCTAATTCAAATATGAAAACATCGTAAAAGCATCGATGTATCGGTTTTATGAACGATGTTTTCAAACATCGATAATTGTCAAGAGAACATCGATGTTTTCAAGCATCGATGTTTTTAAGAACGATGGCCAGAGAAAAGTTATCATTATTCGCCCTCACTGTAACTGAATTAAAGTGTTACATTACCTGGTTTTTTTCCTTTTGCTTGAAATCGTAGTTTTCTTGGCTGCAAATTTTGTTTAAGGGTGTAGTCTATTTTTTCTTTTTTTTACATTTTTCGAATGTGTATGTATCAAAGAATATTGTATTAAATTTTTATGAAGTTTTTTATCAGATCATCCAAGCAGTATAAGAAATTTTTTTCAACCGAGAGCTTACTCTACCGGGGCGCACGTTTTTCTCAAAACAACGTTTTTACGGACGCCCCGCCCACACGATTTCTCCAGAACCCGTTGGCCGATCCTTCTGAAATTTTAACCACATATTTAACACATAAATAACCACAAAATAGACTATAACCGTGTTAAAAGATTGATGATTACTATATTTTTTTTTTACAAAAACCAGTTAAAAAAAAAATTTATTCATTTTTTTTTGTTTTGTTATTTAAAATAATAGCTACAAATTAATATGAACAGTCTATTTTATAATTATTGTCACATTGAATCTAAAACACTTTGGGTTTTTTGTTTCAGATAAACCGTTGTCGAGATATCGTGTAGGAGCCGACTTGCCTCCAAATTAAGGCGTTCTGTTTAAGTACGAATTTTGTTTAAAAAACCTGAAAAACATTAATAAAAAATTTTTATTTTTGTAATTTAAGACTTCATTTATCATTCCTAACAACGTATATAAACATATCTTTCATAGCAAGCTCACGAGAAATTCCCCAAAATAGCCTATTTTTTTAGCTGACGAACTAGACTATACCCTTAATATGTCAGATCTTGTCTTTAAAATATTGTAAAACTCGATACAGCTGTATTCAATATTATTTTTTAAAAATAAATTGACTCCAGAGTTTGTAATTTTAACGCTGTTAACTCCAATTTTCAAACTTTTTCCGCTTTTGCAAACAAAAATGTTCAACCGGAGCTGAAAAGTAAGCATAATTAAGTATAAATTTTAAATGTAAGTAAAGAATTTTAGTAAGTATATAAAGCTGAAAATAAGTATGATACTTACAAAGTAAGTATAGTTGGTAACATTGGTCATACCCAACCACACTAACGGCGGGTTAAGGATAGTCAAGTAAAAAATTTTCATTTGTTTGACACCAATAACATTCTGATATCTTGAAAATCATAGAAAATCTTAGTACAATAAATTTTACTAAAAAGTTTTTACCGAAAAACTGCAACATTTGCGTTAGCTAAGGATTTATATTTTTAATCTGTTTTTAAAAAAAGGTTAAAAAAAATGTCTTTTTCTTCCTAAAAATGGTACAAAAGTTGTTTTTGTTGTAAAAATAAAAAAAACCCGAAAATTGCCATTTTTATACTCTTTCATATGACGTATCACTTTTATGCAAAAACTATTTCAATTTGACACAAAATGGTTTTTCTATTTTTTTTTTTAAAGAAAAATGCAAGGGTAACCCCTTTGATTTTTGTGACGAATTCAATTTATTTTAAATGTTGTTTTTATACTTTTTAAAAATGCTTTCACTCCAAGAGTAATTTCTTACCAGCCCCTCCTATTTGCTCCTAAGCATTTTTTTTTTTTGTTTTACTGTTTTTTACAACTATTGCAAGTGTTTATCCAATCTTAAGAAATACTTGGATTCCTTGGTTTTTGCTTTTACATCTATATTTCTTCGTAAAAGTTACAGTGAAGTATACAACAATGTGTACAACAACTCAATAACAGATTGTCTCATAATCAATTACAATAAAAAGGAAAAATATAAAGAGCTTGAAATAGGGGGATTCACACGGTACAATATACTTGGCATAATTTAAGATGAACGCAAACTCAAAATTTAAATTTTTTCAAAAAAAATATATGCATTAAGGCCTTCTAAGTTCAGTTCCGTAAAAATTTCAGTCCGCTCTCGAGTCGTTTAGAAGTTATAGGGGTCCACAGCCTGAAAAACTTGTGATATTTTTAATTTTTCTACAGGATAATAATTATGGATATCAAAAGAAAGGTGATACTGTTACCTATTCAACGAGCCATCAATCTTAAAAATCCATGCTTTACTTTTGAAGATATAACATTTTACGTATTATGCACACTTGATTTTTAACCCTTTTACGGAATTAAACTTAGAAGGCCTTCATACATACGATTAAAAAAAGTTTCCGTTCATCTTCAATTGTTCCATATGCTGTACAATATGGCCAAAAATTTAGTATGGTCAAAAGAATTATATTATTTTATATTTAGCATGTAATTGTTTCGCTTGCTTAAATGGCGCCCGCTACGTGATCAGATTTAATGAGCGCTCTTATAATTTTACCATTTATCGCATTTTAACACAATAGCTAGTGGCCAACTGTTGACTTCGCTGAATGCGGCTAATATCAACAGACAGATGAAATGTCAAATACAAGCGACATCTAAGCAACGTTGTAGATATGGGGGGTTCTAACCCCCCTTAGGAATTGAACATTTTTTATATATTAGATAAAAGCACATATATCTCAAATTATTTAATTACCATAACATGAAGATAAATTGAAAATTGTTTAATGAACACGCTTAGTTTGTTCAGCAAACATTAAGTTAAATATAATACAATATAAATGGTTTTCTTAATTGTGTTCCTATTTATTGTTGCTTACGTACTAGCGTTTGCAGAACGTTACATATAAATTGAACAAAATTATTCTAAGCCAGTCTATGAAATCCAAATGATGATAAGCAATGCTTCATTGTTCGCTAAATGACACTGTAGGTAAATTTTCAACTTTTGAAAAGACACAAAAAAACGCTGAGAAACGTTAACTTTATTTTCGATCGTAGAATTTAGTGGAATATTCAGTTGTTCCAAATAAGATCAAATTCTCGAGATATTCAGATTTTTGATATTTGACCATTATTTGAATAACTTTTTATTGTATTTTCGAACATACCTCCAATCAAAAAATCAAGTTAGCCTTGTGTAATCTATGATTTTTCAAAGGTTAAGCAATTTTGCATTTCTCTCCATTTTGACCAAATTTGAATGTTAAAAGTAAAATCTTTAAAAAAAACTTAAAATTTTTTTACTCAATTTAGTACTTTTATAAGTAGATTAAATTCTGAAAATTTAAGCAAAATCGGAGTTGGTCAACATTTTTGTTCTCCAAAATAAGGAAAATATAATTAAAAATGGGTCTAAAAGTGACTAAATTTTAATCGCAAATATCTCGAGATTTTGATCTGATTGGGAAAAACTGAGAATGCCACTAAATTCCAAGATCAAAAAATAAGTTTATTTGACTCGGCATTTTCGTGTGTCTTTTTGGCGTCCCTACAGTGTGATTAAATGAACGTAAAAGTGAATTTAATTTGTACATTTGTCAGTTTCACGATTTTTTAAGCTGTGTGTGAGTAACGCAAAGTGGTTTTAAAAAAATGTTCTCCTCAAATTCTAGCGGTGACACTTCGTCTCAAGCACACCTATTATTGTATGCAGTTACGAGTCCAGAATTTTTCGTTGCAATTTATTTAATACATAAAATATACTAATTTCCATCAGTTTTGACTATGCCGTAGTAAAAAATCGATAAAGATCTAATAGAATGATGTTATGGTTTAGCGCTATTAAATATTCATAAGGATATTTCTATGAATGAGGGAACTGTCAAATAAATTGACTTCGCCTTCCAAAAAAAAAAACGGGCACAATATGTCGTAGAGGCCAATGGCGACCATTTACGAAATATCATATTCAAAAAATAATGTAAGCAAATCTACTTGAACCCAATTAAATGATATTTATGACGAACAGACAAAAAATTGTGGTTTCTTTGCTTTATTTTAAAATAAAATGGGCGCTTCGAATATGGACAACCCTGTATATATATGGTTTTCTTTTAAAAATGTCTGTTTTCGTTATATTACTTAAATAAATACTTGTCGTCCTGCTCTCCATGAAGCGATTGCATAGATTTTTTTATATTTTTTGCATCAGCAACCCCCCCGTCCCCCCATCGCCCATCATAATCTACAGCTTTGTTAACAGCTCATATTAGTTCAAATAGAAATTGAGTAGGGAAATTAACCCCATGGTATCACAATGGGCCTCATTGGCTTAAGTGTATCTCTATAAAGTGACAGCCATTTTAACCTTACCTCGGTTAAAACCTCGGTGAGTCGGTTGAGTGAAGCTAGTGTAAACTGGCACTAAAATTTAAGTTATATATTTTTAGTTTACCACAACGAACAGTCTGTTTAACAACCATAATCGGGGTTGTCTTTTAGCTTTTCAGAGTTTTTCGCTGAAAAGCAAACAATAAGCAGCTTTTTGTTTGAAATTTCTTCTATGGCGAAGAACTTAATAGGTCTGTTTCCGTACTAACTTCAAGTAATTGAAATAGAATAGAGAGTAATATTTTGCATGTTATTCTTCTCTCTCGAGCTTCAAAAATTTGTAAAATAACACCTTGAAGCAACTTCAAGTAACTTGAATCGAGTACGGGAACAGACCTAATATCATGCAGCTTTTCAGCTGAAAGCCATTACTGTCCGAAAAGCAGCTTGTCGGCCTTAGTGTGTGAACATAGTATTATAGTCGATTATATATAAAAACATCAGGTAATAAGACACCATACATTAATTTTTAACTGTTTTCATTGACTCGTAAAATTCATGAATGGAAGATATGGTAAACAAATTTTCATTTTCCCTCCTAATTTTTATCCTGCCTACGCCCTTGTACGTATATATCTATTTTCAGACCCGACAAAGAAAAAATGCTTTTATTTATGAATTTTTAAACTTCTATGACCGTATAACTTTGAGAGAAAGTTTATTTTCGAGTTAAAAAAATATACATTGCAATATCTTATTTGTTGTTCAATTAAAGCTTTCAAGAATTATCAGATATCAAAAGTCGTTTTTCTCTCTTTATTGTGCATCTACTTTTTTGTTTTCGTTCTTTCTTTTCTTTCTTCAACACATTAAGTACATTTAACCCACAGTCCTTTTAAAAGGTAATCGTCAATCTTTTTATTGCGTCTTCTAAGCGTTACTTCCCCCTCCCCCCCCCCTCCCATTTTTAAGATGGTAGCAAGATATTTAAGAATTTTTTCACTTTGTGCTATTCGTTAGAGTTCACATAAATTGAGAAATCCAATTATTGTTGCTGTCACATGTGTCGACCGTTTGGCTTAAAGTGAATGGTTTCTCCAGATTTTCGGCAACACAATCACTTTTTTAATACCGAACTAAATTGGCAGACTAGCTAAACTTAGACCACAAGAAGAACACAAGAGTTAATATCCTGAAACTGATTAGGAAATAGCTAGAGTTTGTTGAGCGTAAGAAAAACCAAAGATAATTATAGTAATGCAGGCCCGTAGACAAGGGGAGTTTTAGAGGTTAAAACCTTCCTCTTAGGGTCTAGAAAGTATAAAAATCTAATATATAAGCATTAAGGCAACTACAACGCAACAGCGTAAAAAGTTGCAAACCACTTAAATTTTAAATTAAATGAGACCTATGCTTTCAGATCATAGATAATATAAGGACTTCGGCATAGATTGAGATTTTATGTTCGGGACGGGTTACGATGGTATGGCTGTCATTAATGGTAGTGACAATTAATGTCACTACAAGTATGTAGCGGAAGAAGAGCTACAGGATGCTGTTATTAAAGCTTAAGATAACGCAACCGAATTTCGAAATACCACAATATCGCCTCTCGCATTTCAACTTATAAAAACAATAAAAACTTTTGATTTTCAAATTGCTATTTATGTGGTCGCAGTTCCAACTAAATACATTTGTGATCAAGATTGTCCATTCACATTCTTTGTTGTTTTTCCCAAAAATTGAATAACTAGAACAGAAAAATGTAATAAGCGTATTAATCACTAGTTTAGTAACGTCAATTGAAATGTTTAACAGTTATATTTCACTTTGGTTATGTTGCAGAGTTGCTATTTTAAAATATTTAAAACTACTATATTTTTTTTTGCATGCAATAACAATAGAGTTCAGCTACTACAGCTTTTTCACACTTTCTCCGCAATAGATCATTTTAAGAACCAATCCAATATCATTGAAATAACTCAAAGATATCGATAAAAGTGGTCCAATAAAAAACCAAAAGGGAGAAAAATTTACCCACCATAATATGGGTTGGGCTCAGGGACAACACAAGACATAACAACTAACCATGCGTTTACATAGATCTAATCATACATTAGTTTTCAATCTACTTTTGAGTTGACCTTTCGACAAGTTAACATCAAACACGTTACAGTTGTTAACAAAGGTACTCATGCGATTTAATGGAGCAGTTAACATATAATTTGTTCTACTAAATGGTAAATAAATCAAGTTGTTAGAGTTTCTGCTGCTTCTACGGTTAGTGTTAAAATTTATAAAAGAAAGAAGCTCTGGAGAGTCGAATACAAGTCGAATACAAGTGTTTTTGGGAAAAACAACAAAGAATGTGAATGGACAATCTTGATCACAAATGTATTTAGTTGGAACTGCGACCACATAAATAGCAATTTGAAAATCAAAAGTTTTTATTGTTTTTATAAGTTGAAATGCGAGAGGCGTTATCTCATAATACACCAGTTATGAGTTGGTGTAAGTAGACGATATCAGCAGATTTTCTTCTCTCACTTAAAGATTGCATCTTTAATAATTTTAAACGATCCTCATATGGAGGAAGGTTAAATGTGTCAGTTCCACTCAAGCCTCTTAGAGCAAACCGAACAAAACGTTTTTGAATTCTTTCTATTCGATCAACATGCACATTGTAATGTGGGGACCATACTTGACTTGCGTACTCCAAGTGAGGACGCACGATTGAATAATACAGAGTTGTAGTTGTTATTAAGCTATTTGGCCCACCGTTTTATAAAACCAAGCATAGAAGACGCTTTTTTACAAATTCTATCAATATGCATGTTAAACGACAATTTAGAATCCATGCATATACCAAGGTCTTTGACGGTAGTAACACGACTTAAAGCAGTATCTTTAATTTTGTAATCAAAAATGAAATTGTTCCTTTTACGCGAAAAGGTCATAGTTTGGCATTTATCTGGATTTAAAACATGTTATTTTTAGAACACCAAACCTCAAAGGAGTTCAAGTCTGACTGGAGCAGGTCTGAATTGTCATTAGAATCAATTGTTCTGTATATTTTCATATCATCTGCATAAATAAGCAAATGGGAGTGTTTAATGACGTGGGTAACATCATTAATTGCCAAAATAAACAGAAGTGGGCCCAGGTGGCTTCCTTGAGGAACAACCGATTCTGCAACAAATTCAGAAGACAACACGCCTCGGAACCGTATTTGATAAGATCGCTCCATCAAATACGATTTGATCCAGTTTACAAAATATTGTGGAAATCCCATTAATTTAAGTTTAAATAAAATTAGATTATGTGGTAATTTATCAAAAGCTTTGCTAAAATCAGTGTAAATACAATCGACCTCAGCAAGGCATATTATTTTATATTATTTTAAATGATAAATAAAGTTTTTTAAATTTCTTATGATTTTTTTTATTTTGTGTTTGAAATGCCTAAACACAGGCACTTTGAGGATTTTTAAAAAATTTTTTTGTAATTTTTTTCACAAAATAGCTAAAGACTATGCTATAGCACCCCGTTATGTCATTTTTTTTAAATTTTGCATTTTCGTATTTTTGGGGATTGAGTAAGCAACGTAATCGAACAACTTTTTGTATTTGATGAGTGCATGGTATAATTATTTGACAAGGTAGCCGTGACAGTTTTTTTGCGATTGGTAGTTGTCAAAAACAGCTAAAGGAGTTGTAGTTTGCTGCTGTTGACTAGCTGTGTGCTTATTTTTTACTTTTCTTTGATTCGTAAAATTCGTTCGCGAAGTTTATTGGAATGTTTTTAGTTTGCTGCGATTGACTAGCTATGTTTAAGTCGTTGCTTACTTTTCCACATTTCTTTCATTAATTGCATGAACAGCTAATTTTGACAACTATCCACTGCCGCTCATGAGAAAAAAACCAGTCTACGCTACTACCTTGTCAAATAATTATACCATGGATGAGTGTCTGTTCAAAAGAGCTTATTTTGACATTGTATGAAGTTGAAGAAAACTAAAAAAGTCTAGTTTTTGTTGTGCTTACAATACTGAAATCAACAGCTAATATATGATGCAGGGTTCGCAAAAACTCTCAATTGAAGAGAAAAATTGCACTAACGATTCACTTTGTTTTCCTCATTAGTGAAGAAAAAAAACTTGAGCGCTCTTATGTTAAATATTCAGAGTGATGAAAACTTTTTCTTCGCTCTTTATTCGTAGAGCTCCGTAGATTGAGCTCCTCAAAAAACTGAGTTGAACAACGCCTTCTCTTTGTTATTCATTTATTGTTTCTCGCTCGCGAGTTTTTGCAAAAAAAAAACTCATTTCATTGGAAATTTTGCGTTCGCTCCAAGCGCCCAATAAATGATTGGGTGTTCACAAGGCTCATTTATAAGGTTGTGGCACTTGAGAGCGAGCTCTATTAAACTGTCAGAATGGATGAAAAGAAATTAATAAAATGAATGCATAGAACAAAGAAAAGCACAGTGACAGTTCAAGCAAAGGCCGAGAAAGAGAGCATTTCTCTCAAGTGCCACAACCTTATAAATGAACCTTGGGTGTTCACACGTCTGTCAAATGATTGAGTCAATCAAAATTTGTTGTTGCTTTCCTATGTTAAAAAAATGAACTCTCTGCGAGGCGAAAATTAACTTCAAACTCTTCATTGAATCAGTCAAAATTTTGATTGAGCTCCAGACCTGCATCAATCAGTCAAAGGGTTGCATTTTTTACTTATATGTTGTTTAGTAGCAAATTATTTCTAAAAAAGTACTTATTTGAACAAAACAGCAGTTTTTTGAAGAGAAAAAAGGAAGAGTAGACAGAAAAGTAGGCAAAAAAGTATGCAGAAGAGTAACAAATGCCTGCATCGGTACTTCAATCAAAAAATCATGTGTGAGCAGAGATAAATCAAAAATTTTAGAGTGAGTAAAAGAGAGTAAAAAATCGCGATATAATTCAATCAATTGACAGTCGTGTGAACCAGAGAACTGCACAGCCTACTTGAAGTCTATTTTAAGTACTTGCTTAAAATACAAGTTCAAGCTAGCTTGAGCTTGATAATTTTGAATCAAGTATAGCTTGTAGTTGAATATAAATAAGCCCACTACAGCTTGCGACTTGCAAGTATGCTAGCTTACAAGCGAATGGCACAAAGTTTCAAGTAAAGGGAAGCTTGACGCCTTCGGCAAAAAGCTTGAAAAGCTTGAAATTGAAGGCAAGTATCCAATTAATTGAATTTAAAGCAAGTATCCAAAAAATTCAATGAGCTTGTGTAGGAAAAGCTTAAGCGTATTATGATTTTTAAGGGTTCTGTGGACTCCGTGGTTGGCAGTTTTAGGGGGTAGATGATTTCGGATCTGATGTCAGAATTTAAAATTCAAGATGGCGGATAGAGTTGCCACCTAGATTTTTGGGTATTTTTGCGAATTCTTTTAATTTTAAAATTTGATTTGATTTCGAATATAATGTCACAGTTTTAAAATTTAAGATGGAGGTTAGGGTTGCTACCTAAATTTTTAACACAGTATTGCCACCTAATAATATGTATTTTTAAGAAATTTAAACATAATTTAACAGTGTTAGGGAGTCACTGATTTCGAATCTGAAGTCAGAATTTTAAAATTCAAGATTTTGGGTAGAGTTGCCACCTTAATTTTTTTATTTTTATGAATTCGGGAATCTATTTCGAATTTTTTCAAAAATTTTGCATAGGAACTTTTGAACAGACACTCCTCATTTGCATTAAGTGTGTTTCAGAAAATATTTCAACAAAATTTCAGCGCAATTTCTCAAATTTGGATTTTTACAATTTTTTTTATTGAAACAAGAAATAAAATAACATTTTTCGAAAAGTAAAATATCAAATCTCTGGTATTTTAAATTCTATTTTTATGTTTGATAACTTATTTTAAAGAACAATCACATTAAAAACGAAATGCATACCTGTTTTTTAAAAAAATTTACTTCAAGAGATATTTTGCACTTTTGTAAAACGCTTTTAAATTTATTGGTCTCTTGAGCTAGTTTTAAAAATCTATCAATCAGCACTAAACTTTATAGATTTTATTTTTATAGGTATCAAATCGACTATTTTTAGTCTATGGCGTCCACAATTTGGTCTATAAGGGAGCAAACATTTAATATATATATATTAGGGCGGGTCAATTTGTATGGACGAATTTTTTGGTGGTCTGGCTCAGCGAAATTCGTAAAATACATGTAATTTCAAGACTTTTTCTCCACTACAGCATATACAAATTCTGAAAAAAAGCTGTGCGGACTTTCGTAAATAGATTCATACACATACATTCATACATTCATATTTTATAATTGAGAACAAAATCTATTTACGAAAGTCCGCACAGCTTTTTTTCAGAATTTGTATATGCTGTAGTGGAGAAAAAGTCTTGAAATTACATGTATTTTACGAATTTCGCTGAGCCAGACCACCAAAAAATTCGTCCATACAAATTGACCCGCCCTAATATATATATAAATATCTTTTGATTTATCGATATCAAAAACTATCAATATTTTTTTGTTAATCAAAACCCCCACCCCCCTTGGGTAAATCCTGGCTACGGGCCTGTAGTAATGCATTTGATGAAAACCGCAGTTACGGGAAAGAATATATCAACTTTAATAAAATGCGTTGCTATTGACATTTTTTAGAAATAAATTAATTTTTCACACAGTGCGGCTTGATTCCAAAAAAGGATGAGATACATAAATATCTTCTTCTTCTTCTTATATATAAAACAGAGTGGCATACGTATGACCCATGATTTAAATATTAAAAGATTATTCGTATTTTTGACGTTTTCTCAAATTGGTATGCTTATTTTAAAATGAGAGCAGAATAAAAACATGAGAGCAATGTCATAAGAGCAAAAAGTTCACACGGTTGCATTAAAATCATACTATTTGGTACTAAATTGACTACAACAAATTTTTCTTTAGTACTTTTAATACTCCGAATTCTTAGAGCATTAATAACTTAATAAAATATTTTTTTCGCCTAACTTGAAGAAAATTAATTTAATTAATTTAAAGGAAATAAAAATACTAAAATAGAAATTATATTTTTTATTTTAAGAAAATTTTACCTTTAGCTAAAATTGCCTTTTTTATTTATTTTTTTTCGAAATGTGTATTTAAACCCAAAAAAGGTAATAGTGAAAAAATTAATTTTAGAAAAAATGGCCTTAAAACATGTTTTTTTTCAACAAAACTATTCTGTATAGGTATCAAAAGAAAGTTAATGCAAGATTCTATTTAACGAGGTATAAGTCTTGAAATTCCATGCATATCTCTTGAAGATATAGCTCTTTTTTCTCACTTTCTGAGTGTTACGTTTGAAGATGTTTTTGTGATATGATATCTTTGTCCTTGAAATGGTCCCAAATTGATGTAAAACCGAAGTTTTTACACTATTTAAGGTTAGTGTGTAAATAGCATTGTGATTTAGAAAATAAGAAGTGTTGTAAAATTACTCTATTTTTTCTAAATCTCTATTTTTTCGATTTTGCCGATTATTTATAAATTGCACACCTTAGAAGACGCTTTGAACTGCGTACCGTATATTTGTCCCACCGCTGAAATATAAATACATCGGTATTTACATTTTATTTTTGCTTTAAATAAAAATCAAAACTTACCTCATTAACCCGAATCAACCCAGAACTTTTTTTTTTTAATTTTCCGGAAATATTTAATATGGCATGTACGTAGGTCCTAGGGATTAGAAATCGTACTTTTTTTCATTTTGCCGTTTTAGATCGGAAGATATAGGGTGTGACCATATGGTCACATTGGGTACGATTTGTGTTCGTACAACAAGAAAAAACCAGTGATTTAATTTACATGTTCGTTTTTATTAATTAGTTCGATTTAGTATGATAAGTGACAAAACATTTTACACAAAGCCTAATGTCGCATTTCGAGCATTCAGTGCGCCCGACAGATGTGCAAAACTCCCCACCACAACGTCTTCTTTTTGCACATGGACGAACAAAATGGTCCTGTCTATCATATCGTAGAGATTCTTGTGTTGTTTCTGTGAAATTCCTTTTTCGTGGGCCACATGCCTTTGGTGTTTGCCCAAAATGTTTGCAGTAATAAATGGCGATCTGTAGTCTGAACTCGAGCTGTGGAATTTCAGGATGTGCTGAACGATGTAACTGCCATGCGTTATGTACCGAAACGTCCACCAACCACGTGAAGATACTGCTCCACCACTTTTTTCTTCTAATTCCAATTCTATATAAGCTGACGTTTTGGTCCATGCGGTCTACACCACACATGAACTTGTTGTACTCCTTTACAGTACAGGGTTGCGGAATACTAATCCTTTTTTTTTTGTTCTCCGGAATACCGTTGAACATTCGCAACAGGATTGACACCATATGCACTTGATGCAATATTTACAACAGCGTTGTCGTTCCATTTGGTTAATAGTACGTTGTTCTCCTTTATTGTAATGGATTCTATATGGCCACGAGCTTTCTTCTTTATACTCTTTTTATTGGCAAGGGGACAACTTTTAGGGATTCGATTTTCTCTAATTGTACCTGTTGCAGTGTAACCACGACATTTTAGATAATGGAGTACCGGAAACCCGGTGAATAAATTATCAAGGAAGAACGAAAATGGTAGGCTTTGAACTTCTGGACAGAATTCGTCTATCAAATTTATAAGAGGTGCAGTGCATTTACCAAATCTTTCTTCATAGTTGCGATTGGATCGAGGATTTGTGCCTTGGTAAATTTCGAAGTTTATTAGATACCCCTCTGGCGTACCCAAGGACCATACTTTAAAGCCAAAGCACAATGGTTTTCCTTTAATAAATTGCTTGCAACCGTGTCGTAGTAGGATATCATGCTTTCGTCATAAGATAATTGCTGCACTGGATGGAAATTTTTCAACATGTTTGCTTTTAGGTGATCTGTTATGGGGCGAAGCTTCCACATTTTGTCACCATCGTTTACTTCTTTTCCCCTATCTTCAAAATGTAGAAATTGTTATATCTGCTGAAATCGGTTTCTTCGCATATCAGAATATATCATTTCATTTCGCAAATCATCGTCAGAACTCCAATATGACCTATAACTGGTACGACCGTCATAACCACTCACTATCAAAATACCAATGTATGTTTTTAGCTCCGCCACAGTAATATTTGGATTCGGCTTTCCAAGGAACACGGCATATTTGTGAGATTCGTTTACAATGTGTTGAAATAATTCCTCGTCAAAAAACTTTTGAAACGGCTCATAAGGTGTGACGTTGTTGCAATCTTCAAAATTTGCTGATGGAAATAGAGGAGTCCGGGCAAATGAGTCATCTTTCACCCAGGTAATTTTAGTAGCCTTATTCGCTAGTGGAAGTTGCAATGCGGACAGGGTGGGTTTCACCTTTTGCAGGTTGTTTTCACGTGAAGAAGATGCCGACGTCGATGCTTCAGTTGAAGGTTCTGTTAATGGCTCAGCCGATATATTTGAAACCAAATGTTCACTGGAATGTGCCATGATAATATCATAAATTATTGATATGTCTGCCATTGCTCATTACGACTTCACAAGATGACTTCAGTTGGCCCACACAAATGTCAACTGGAACCCCAACGTCATCCTCATCAGCATCATCTTCACCACTAAGTGCGCCACTTTCAACTTCAGGTGGAAGAATGTACAACGCTTTTACAGACTCGTCTTCATCAGACAACTCATTTATGAAATCAATGGCTTCTTGTGCAGTAAATGGCCTAAAGAATATCAAAAAAACGAAAAAAATACCATAAAAAATAAGAGATATATTTTTGTTTAATTTCGCCCAGCGTGACCATACGGTCACACCTGTAAACACTTTGGGAAAAAACACTAAAAAATTTTGAAAGCTGAGAAATGGAATTTTGAAACATACACAACTTCAATTCATTCCGCAATAAAAAATACTCGTTTGAAATATGTACAACATCATTTCATTTAAAAATATTGCATACTCACTTTTTGTAGTAACATGATTTCAGGTTTTTTGCCATTATATTTTTTTAAGTAGCTTTAGCATCCAACCGCTTCAACAAACACACAATTACTAGCTAAGAAACAAATTTGACAAAAGCACACACCCTTCACGAACCGAGTAAGTGCAAATTTATCGAAATCGGGGAATCACACGAATTTATGTGTTTAATTTGCTAGGTTTGTTGTGTGTGTGACCATATGGTAACACTGGGCTGATTCGGGTTAATTTGTGCTCAAGAAGATATCAAGCAAGTCGATGCTCACTTTTTTCAAAATTACTCGTTCAATTTATTAAATTTGCTTATCAGGTCTTGCGCAATGACAACATGAGCTTTTAACCCTTTATCGTTCAATAACGACAATTTCAATTTTTTACCTAAAAATCTTTTAAACTGTCGTAAAAATAAATAAAAACACCTTTTGTTTTGAAATTAATACTTTATTTACAAATATATTTGCAAAAATTTTTTTAAGTGAAAATAAGTGAAATAATGGTGAAGTTGAAACAAGTTGATGAAAAGGATCCTTTTTCTCCCGCAAGGACAAAGTTCACGATTTTGAAATCACGATCTCAAAATGCTTTAGTTTTTGTAAGAAAAACATATGTATTAAAGCACAAGTAAATATAGACTTTAACTAACAATATCCTGCCAAACACGATGCCACTCACGACTTTTACCACAATGTCCTGCGTGAAGGATATTCGAATCTAAATGTACACTCGAGATAGCACAACACTTTTAATTGTTATCTGATTGTCTAAATTTTTGCTGTTATTGATTACAGTGTTAACGTTTTCCTTAAATTTGGCGAATTAATAACACAGCGGTACAGTGAAAATGTACTTTTGAAGTGACATAGCACAGGTCGTAGATCTGGTCGAGTATCATACTTGAAATTTTTAATACACCCCCAAAATCTAATTTTACCGTTAAAAACCCGATTTTTAGGTACTTCACGCATTAAAAGAGTCTTCTTGACAGTGAACGAAAATTTACCGAACGATATTTTAATGTGCCTCACATGGTATGAATTTTTGTTCGGTTACTTATACGTGTGTGGAGACGAACATAAACATTATTATTCTGTTACGTTCAACAGCATGGTAGATTAAGTACTTTTGGTTATTGTGAGCACCCCAAATTGCAATTGAGTACTTTGAAGAAAATTTTTGGGCAGTGATGCATGTTTGTTTGATCTCCCCGGTTTATGTAGATGAGTAACAGCTGGAAAAGGCTTGCAACCAAATCATTTTTTGTCATTTTATGCGCGAAAAATTTAGGCGAATAATTGGGCGTAAAAAAGTTATTCTATGTCATTTACTAGCTATCCAGGGGAAAACGTTGTCCTGTCACAGACTGGCTTATTGCCACAGAAGAATTTTCATGCCAATCGAAAAAAAAATTTAAATTTTTTGTATATCTGAACTGGCATAACTGTAGTGCGACTACGCCCATTTTTAGTTCAGTTTCCGAAAGTAACTGTATGCACTAATTTATCAAATGTTAGTTTAATACGACCAAAACCGTCTAAAATATAGCATTTTTATTGATTTGTAGGCGGTAAAAGGGTATTTGTCAAAATTTTCATAAACTATCTCGTAGGCGAAACAAATCGACTGCCAAATTTCAACATACAAACAGTCAACATACAAACTAAATTACAAAATTTTAGTCTAACACGATCAAAACCGTCCGAAATATAGCATTTTTATTGATTTGTGGGCGGTAAAAGGGGTGTATTTTTTTATTTAACCGAGGTATTAACTTTATTAACCGAGATATTAACAGATATTGTAAATTTGGTTGCCTAAGGTGTTACCGTTCCTGAGATCTTAAGAGACACCGCACGAACGATTTTATATAAATAGAAGAGCGGTAGAAGTAGGCGTTGCAAAATTTATATATCTAGTGACCACCACTTGGTCTCTTAGCAAATATAAACCAAGTTTCATTATAAAAACATGCACAACTCAGGAATTATAATTTCTGAAAAATATTCGTAGTTATAGTTCGACCACGCCCACTTTTTGTTGAGCTGTCGATAGTAGTCATACGAACTAAAATACAAAATTTTAGTCCAATACAACTGAAATATAGCGTTTTCATTAACTTGTGGGCGGAAATAGGGGGTGTGGCAATATTTTGTGTGTTTTATTCGAGATATTAGCCTTGACAACAAATATTGTAAATCTGATGCCCTTAGGTCAATTATTGCCTATTTTTGCAAAAGGTGGTAACGCATGGAAAAAGTACTCAATTTGGCAAGAAAACAATCTACCCAAACAAGTCAGGGGGTCAGCTAGAGAAGATTGGTAGATGGGTACTTGGGTAGAATGGCACTTTACAAAAACAAAATGTACTGCATTTGCCAATCTACCCAACTACCCAAGTCAGTGTGAATACCCCTATTGTTATAATGTATGCGTACAAACTACTGAATACATACGGCATACGATATTTTCACGTAGGCTTCTCTCTCTCATTTTGTGACTCAGAATAGTGCCCTTGATACGGTGCACTTGACCCTACTAGCTTTTCCAAATATAAAATTATAGTCTAACAAGCTTAGTAGGTCCAAAAAGAAAAAATAAAAAATCCCATGTCACGGGATTCCGAAAATTCCATGAAATTAGGGTAAAGATGATTTTTTTTTTGGGATTTTTGAAAAACTAGCAACCTTGGCTGCATGTGCTTGAAAACAAATAAAATGGTTTTTCTCTGCTTTCTCAGTCTCTCAAACAACGCTTCGTAAACGGTTATTTAGTGTAGCTTATGGTACGGAATAATAATAAGGGTTCTCATCTAAGCATGTAAACATATAATCATGTGAAGCATTTAAACTTTTGATGAGCGATAAAGTGCAAATAGCGTGAATGTCGACAAAATGGCGGCTGCGACAACATTATGACTCTTTTTAAATTTTAAACCTTTTAAAAACCTTCATTTACATAGAAAAATAAATAAAACGTGTTCAAATTTACTTCAACTACTTTAAATATGTAATGATTAGCGCCAAAGGCAACCCTTATTCACACACGTAGATTTACATGCTTGTTTACACTACAAAATAGGCTCGGAAATGATGTAAACTCACGCCCATACAATTTTTGACAGATAGTTTACGCGCATGTAAGTTCACAAGGTTTGCAATGTTTACGGGTCAGCTACATGCTTAGATGAGAACCCCTAATGTTTATGTTCAAGTATGCAAACTTGAATGTAACCGAATAATGAGCGCCGTAATGAATGCTACACAACATTAATGTTCATTCAGTTCTCTCAAATCAACTCATTAGTACCTTAACGAACGTAACGTTAGGTAAATTTTCGTTCACTGCTTCTTGTACTTGCACACACGTACTAAAATATTTCCCCTATTGGCAATGAGGAGTTTCCACTAAGCACATTAATTGGCTTTTCAGCGGAATTTAAAAATTGAATACATATAAAACACGTCTTTTAAGTATTTTTGATTCCATATAATAAAGCAACATTGAGTGAAATGATAGTGTTTATTTATTTAAGGTACTCGATAACAATCCTGAGTTCAAAGACGATCCAAAACACTTTATCAATTATAACTATGCCATTGCGGCCATTGTCCAACCCAAGGGCCTACGTGAAAATGAGATAAAGCTCATATCCACCAAGCCACAATCCCAATTAGTTGGATATGCATTTGGGCCTACGCAGACATAAACTTGTGTGGGAAAGAGATAAACTCTGGTACACCAATCCAGGTGGTAGTGTGAATTTAGTCTAATTCCAAAACATGAAGCTACGTGAGCACATAAGTCATAATTCAATTTAAAATTAAAATATTAATTAATTAAACAGCAAATTTGAAAAAGGATTCATATTTGATGGTGCTTACTTTATAAAACATTATATTGAGATAAAAAGAAGATACAGAACAATCACAATTAAATGGAATTACGAAAGCCAATATATTTACCGATATTACATTGTTATAAAACTGCGTTAGGTATAATAGGATGAAGTTAAATTGATTGAATTATTTAAATGTAATATGATTTTCCGTTTTAAGATGTCTACCATACTTCAATTATTTATTTTACAATATTTTTGGGAATCTTGACTATATTGTCACGCTTCGAGGGCTATTTTGTTTTAACAATGTTATTGATGCGTTCTTATATCTCAATATTTTAAGAAATATTTTTTAATTGATTTTCATTCTTTAATTTTCAAAACGATTTTAGTTAATTTTCCATTTGGTCTGAATTATAAAATAGTAAGAATTGTAAGTTTTGAACTATTATAACTTCTTTGTTTTGAAACTTATTAAACTACTTTTTAGACAAAAAGTAAAAAAAAAATTAACGATATTAAATTTTATGAGAAAAGACACTTAAGAGGGGTAATTCAGACTAACGGGGCTTACTACACTGAAGCATATTCGCTTTGCCGCACTACTTTTATTCCATTAATTATTCAATATGTGTAAATAAAGGGCATAGCTTTTTGCAACCGTGGTAATAAAGTAATAAGCCACAATGTCTGTTTTTGAAATACGTAACGGTTGTTTGCCTTTTTGTTTTGTTATTGTTAAAATTTAGTACGACTGTGAACGCACTTCGTAGTGGCAGCATATTCGTATAGACGTAGTGAAAGAAATTTCATTTTTAATAGGAAATAACAACAAAATTAAATATTTTCTTTTCATAACTATAAAATAAGTAAGTTAGCTTCTGTTTTTTTTTTCAAGAAAATTTAGAAATTTTATGTAAAGATTAAAAAATGCCACGTGGAACTTACTTAACCGATCAAGAAAAAATTAAAATAAATTTTTTTAAAGAGCAGGAGTGTTCCGATCGGAAAATAAGCCGAAAAATTTCGCGTTCTGATAAAGTTGTAAGAAATAACTTTAAAAATTGAGCTCGTTATGGAATAAAGAAACCAACAAAAGGTCATCAAAAGCTGACAAATCGTCAGAAAATTTTAATTCGAGAGGAGGCTGCTAAAAATAAATTAAATTCAGCACAAATACATTCTAAATTATGTTTACCAGTAACAAAAAAACATATTGCCCATGTTCTACGCACAACACCAAATGTTGTTTGGAAGAAACCAGCGCGAACCAATGCTTAATGAACACCATAAAAAGGCACGCTTAAATTTTGCTAAAATGCATATGCACTGGACTTCCGAAAGGCAGGAAGTCATTTTTTCCGACGAAAAAAAAAATTTATTTGGATGGCCCAGACTTTTGCTATTGCTAAAATAAACTTTGGAGGCGGAAGTCTGATGGTCTGGGCCGCCTTTTCCAATGAAGGAAAGTCAACTTTTTGTTTTGTTCCTCCCCGAATGAACTCGTAAATGTACATTGACATGTTAGACGATGTCCTTATTCAATTTATAGAGGATAAAATGGACGACAGTGTTATTTTTCAACAGGACAATGCGTCCATTTATGTATAGTTTTAGAATGGCCTGCATGTAGCCCCGATCTAAGCCCCATAGAAAATCTATAGGATATTATGGCACGGATAGTTTACACCGAAAAAGCAAAAGTAACCCCATTTTCTACTGTTACAGAATTGAAATGTAAAATTAAAGAAGTTTGGACTTCAAGGAATTATTCTACAAAACCTTATCAATTCAATACCTTGTAGGATATTTTAGGTGATCCAAAAAAATGGTGGGCATACTCATTACTAAATTTTTATAATTTAAGATTTAACTAAAGTGCGTCTAAACGAATACGCCAATTGTTTCAAGCGTTATGTTTTAAGTTAATTAAAAAATATGACATAATGCTAACAAGAAGTTTTTTGTCATTGTTTTGCAAAATAGACATTTTTCTTTAATATAAATAAAAAAAATTGGCTTAAAATATATTTTATGTGTATTTTCTTTTAAGTTTTTAAAAATATGTATATTGCGTCTAAACGAATATTCCTCAGTGTAGTTGAATATTTTAAAGCCCTTTTTAAGATTTAAGATTTTTGAAGATCGGACATGTTATACTCAAGTTATGAAAAAAGATAACCTTTACTGTTTTCCCGGTGGGCTAAAAAACATTTTTGTTATTGGAATCATCTCGATTACAGCTTTGATATAGGTGAAATTTTTTTAAATTTTTTTTCGACCCACATTGTGCATACGAACTTTTGTCTCTTGCTCTTACATAAATGTGAGCGTAATTTATTTGATTTCTCTTTCGCTTTTTTAAAATGTTTGAATTTTTTTTAAATTTTATTTTTGCCTATTACCTTCGCATTTTAACTATCTACATATTTAATAATTATGATTGGTTAGTATGATGTTTTTTTTAATATTTCGAAAGCTTGTTCACAAAAAAATGCTATTGTGATATTTGTCTTTGAGAATTTGAGAAAAGTAAAGTGGCATGTATGTATTTTAGAAAAATTACGGCTCATAGTAGTATTATTATTAGAAACGTAAAAACTGAAACAAAAAAATGGTAGAAGACAATCAATTAAAAGTTCTTTCCTTTATTTTTCCACTAATTTTCTTTAAAAGTACATTGTTTACTTTGTTATTTTTAGTCAAAAAATAAACAAGGCACATTTTTTTTGGCGTTTTCGATTTTCTGTCGTTGATTTTCAATGTTGGCGCCATAAATCTTTTGATTAGTGAAAAACTATTGATCCGTTTAAAAAACTTTTCTATACAAATACAAATTTGTAAGCAAGTTTACTTACCTTTGACTAGATTAGCAGATATTACCAAATCGATAAATTTGAACCCAAGAATTGTTTTAACCTACATATACTCGCGCATTGGTCTGTCAGACGCGGGGCTTACATTTGATTACATTTGCTGTAAAACTTTATTTGGTAAGTTTTCACACACAATTGTAAAACATTACAATTCATATCATATTATGATGATGTTTTACAAAAAAACTTTTTAACAAAAAAAAACCAACTTCAAAACCACTGCAAAGTAATAAATTATTTCAAATTACTTTTCACAATAATTCTTGGTCAAATTTGATAATTTATTTAAATATAGTATTAAATTGGAAATCTTATTATTATAATTTTTTTTATTATAATATGGAGAAATATATTAATTATTTTTGTTTTCATTGAAATTGGTTTTTACGGGTGGGCTTCAAACCCGACGCACAACCTATTTTAGGCCTAGAAGGCCCGCCGCTCAGATTAGCCGCCAAACTAACGGTTGTCAGTTTTGACGTTGCCCAGGAAACACCACGTGGAGGTTTGAGTCGACTTGAGGCGATTTCACAAAGATTATGCTGGCCTCGCCAGGTTGAGACAGTCAGACATGTTACATTATTCATCGCCCCCAGTTTTCCAAGTAGCACTAGATTCAAGCATCTCAATATTCATAAAGCCACCTGGATGTCCCCTGATCAAAAAAACCAAGAATCAAATTGATCACGTTTTGATCGACGGAAGGCACTCTTCCAGTGTATTGGATGTACGCACGATCCGTGGCGCAAACATTGACTCGGATCACTATCTTGTTGCAGCCAAGATCCGTACACGTCTGTGCGCAGCTAAGAATACACGCAACCCTACACAGAGAAAGCTAGACGTCGACAAGCTGCAATCGAAACAGACAGCCGATGCTTTCGCCACTCGACTCTCACTCCTGCTTCAAAGCACTCCTCCAATCGATGATATATGCGCGCAGTGGACACACATTTCCAACTCCATGCGTGCGGCTGCTGAAGAGGTGATTGGCTACCAACGCCCTCGCCGAAACCAGTGGTACGACCAGGAGTGTCGCGACGCCACTGCAGAGAAAGACGCCGCCTACAAAGCCACCCTGCAGTCGGTTGTAACACGCGCTGCTAAGGAGTGATACAAAGAAAAGAGGAGGGAAGACAGACGTATTTTCAGGCGGAAAAAAAGAGAGGCAGAAAAGTGCGAGCAGGAGAAGATTGAGATGTATGGTGACAGGAATGAGGCCCGAAAATTTTTCCAAAAAATAAGACGCCTTGCCGATGGTTTTAAAACCGGGGCCTCTTCCTGCAAGGATGAAAACGAGAATCTAGTGACAGATGTCCAGAGTACACTGACGTTATGGAGGGAACACTTCTCTAAGCTTCTTAATGGCGACGCTGACAACAATCCCGCCAATAGAGATGATATTCCGGAAACCCCAATTTTGGATGACAGCGTTGAGGTTCCGCTGCCCGACTATGATGAAGTTCTGACAGCTATAGCTCAGCTTAAAAATAAAAAAAGCCGCGGGAGCTGATGGCTTACCTGCTGAGCTGTTTAAGAATGGAGGCGAAGCTCTACTTAAATGCATTCACGAGCTTCTATGCAGAATATGGTCGGAAGAATGCATTCCGAACGATTGGAATATCAGTGTGCTCTGCCCAATCCACAAGAAAGGCGATCCCATTATCTGTGCCCATTACCGTGGGATAAGCCTTCTTAATATCGCATATAAGGTCCTGTCGAGCGTTTTATGTGAAAGATTGATCGTCCATTGTAAACGAACTGATCGGACCTTATCAGTGTGGCTTCAGACCTGGAAAGCCCATCATCGACCAGATTTTCACGCTACGACAAATCTTGGAGAAGACTCAAGAAAAACAAGTCGACACCCACCATCTTTTTGTCGACTACAAAGCCGCCTTCGACAGCCCAATAAGGAAGCACCTGTACTCCACCATGACTGAATTTGGTATTCCTGCAAAACAAATACGACTTTGCAGGATGACACTGAGCAACACCAGCAGCGCAGTTAAAATCGGGAAGGACCTCTCCCCACCATTTATTATCAAACGAGGTTTCAGACAAGGTGATTCCTTATCGTGCGACTTTTTCAACCTAATGATGGAAAAGATCATCCGAGCTGCTGATCTGAGACGTAGTGGCACAATATTCTACAAGAGTGTTATGCTGCTTGCGTATGCTGATGAGATAGATATCATTGGCCATAATACGCGCGAAGTCAGTGCAGCATTTTCCAGATTAGAAAGAGAGTCAAGTCGAATGGGTCTGTCAGTGAATGCAGATAAGACGAAATACTTAGTGTCAACAAACAAACAGTCCCAGCGTCTTGGAAACCACGTTACCGTTGATAATACCTCCTTCGAGGTTGTGAAGAACTTCGTTTATCTGGGATCCAGCATTAATTCAACCAACGACATCAGCATTGAGATCAAACGAAGAATAACTCTTGCCAACAGATGTTACTTTGGGCTCAGTAGGCAATTGAGAAGCAGAGCCCTCTCTCGACGAACGAAAATCACGCTCTATAAATCGCTTATCATGCCCGTCCTACTTTACGCATCACAAACCTGGACGCTGAGCAGTTTAGATGAAAAGACTTTAGGAGCATTCGAGAGAAAGATTCTTCGTAAGATCTACGGACCATTCCGATTTGGTACCCAAATCGAATATTCGATTTGGTACCCAGCGGCGGTCAACGTAGAAGAGGACGATCGCATCTTCGTTGGAAGGACCAAGTAGAGGACAATCTGACGAAGCTTGGAATTTCCAACTGGCGCCAGCAAGCGAAAGACAGAAATGGCTGGCGCAAATTCTTAGATGAGGTCAAGACCGACATACGGTTGTAGCGCCAACTAAGTAAGTAAAGTAATATATTAATTTATCCATGAATAAAAAACCTTTAAAGCCGGAGCGTTTATTTTATAAAAGTCTGATTATATAAGCGCCAACTTTGAAGGTTTTTTATTCATGGAGAAATGAATATATTTATGATAATAATACAAAAAATTATAATAATAAGATTTCCAATTTAATACTTTATTTAAATAAATTATCCAGTTCGACCAAGAATTAATGTAAAACGTAATTTAAAATTATTATTTACTTTGCAGTGGTTTTGAAATTTTTTTTTTGTTTTTTGTTAAAAGGTTCTTATTTCTTCCTTTTTAGAGATTATGATAACAATTTTTCCCATTCTTGTAACGGATTTTCGTACCCATGTACCTAATTTCAGTATCCTAGTGTAAATATTATTCGAGTTACGGCGTTTTTCTAATATTGCCACGCCTTTGTTGAACAACGCCCACTTATTGACCGCAATTTGATATAATTTATCCAACCCTTGTGCCAATTTCCAGTACCCTAGTGTCAATATTAACTGAGATACAGCGTTTTTATTATATTGCCACGCACTCGAATAACGCCCACATTTTTTACCATAATTTGTAATAATTGTTCCTACCCCTGTACAAATTTCGAGTACCCTAGTGTCAATATTAACTGAGATACAATATTTTTCTAATATTGCCTTTGTCGAACAACGCCTGCTTTTTTGACCGCAATTTGTAATAATTTTTCCAACCCTTGTACCAATTTCCAGTACCCTAGTGTCAATATTAACTGAGATACAGTATATTTCTTAAATTTCTACGCCTTTTTGTTCAACAACGCCCACTTTCTTCACAGAAAATTTTTATAATTATGCCTACCTCTAAACCTAATTTCAGTACCCTAGTGTCAATACTGTTCGAGTTACAGTGTTTTTCTAATACTTCCACGCCCTTTATTGAATAACGCCCACTTGTTTAACATAACTTTTAATAATTGTGCCTACCCCTGTACTAAATTTCAGTACTCTAGTGTTAATATTATTCGATATGCAAAGTTTTCCTTTGTTGCCACGCCCCTATATCGAATACCCTGACGGGCACCTATGCGTCTAATATCTCTATCTGTTGACAAAAAATTGTGGCAATCGGGCAAGCACTTTAGGAGTTATCGATGTACATACATTTGAAAAAAAAACCAACCAACTTGAGAACCTCCTCCTTTTTGAAGTCGGTTAAAAAGCAACAAACATGGTCCCAGCACTTTCTTACATACTGTGCATGTGAATATGTGTAACACTATTTGACGCGACTATACGTAAGTTAATACATGAAAAAAAAATTTATATCACAACACATCCATACGAAAATGTTTCCCAGTGGAGCATTTTAGCGAGTGCTCCGCAAAAGAAGGCATGCTAGCACTGCTATTATTGGCGTAAATACACCTTCCATGATCACTGCATTGATGAGTACTTCTGTAAGGCCTACCTTTTGAAGGTTCTGATTTTTTTTATATTAATTTACAATATATGAAAAAATTTACAAAAAAATTAAAAAAAAAAATTTTAACAGTTTGTAAAAACAACAGAACAGTTTGTAAAAAAATGTAGATTTAAAAAAAACAAGAAAAAAATTTTTTGTCCGAGTTGGTTATCGAACCAGGGCTCACTAAAACTAACACATTACATATTATATTATATGAAAATATTTCTAAGGAAAAACTTCGAGTCTTTTCTTATATTTTTGTATGAAGAAAATTTATAAAAAAATTCAAAAAAATTTTAAATACACAGAACAGTTTGTAAAAAAATGTAGATTTGAAAAAAAACAACAACAATTTTTTTATTAGACCCAACCCGGGCTCCCGAAAGCGTTCATTCATTTGTATTGATGCAAAATAAGCTATTGATTCTTAACAACCACGATAGACGAGTGGGTAAGATGTCGGACCGCCACATGAAAGGACCATGGTTCAAATCTGAAATTGTTAGTCGTTTTTTATTTCAAGTTGATATTTATATTGCTTTTCCTTCTAGCATGACTTCTCAAAAGAGCGCTTCTGGCAGGACAAGAACCTGACATATTTTCCCATTTCATAAAAGGAATAAAATCTTGCTTGCAAGGAGTGTGTAAGGCCTTTTAAAACCTAACGCAGGCCTGCTAGAAGGCCTTCGGACTCCTGCAATTGCCCACTGGGTTGTTGCTATTTTCGTGCTAAGAAACCCAAAATACATCAAGTGGTATTTACTGTTTAAAAATATTTAACAGTTTGCTTAAGACTTAACTTCGGCCCAGTCGCAGATAATTCCTTACTAGTTTTTTTATTTTCGCGCATAGTGTATTTTTTTAATCTATTATCTTTAAATTTTGTAAGTACCGATGGCCTATTTCAGATGAAATCGATGTGTCATTTATATCATTATAGTCCGAATGTTGAGTAATACTGAATATTTTGGCCATTGACCACTGTAAAATCTTACATCTTATGTGTCCTAAGGTTTTAAGTTTTCAAGAAAAGGATCTAAAGCAAAATTAAAGTCTTCAAGAAATCTCAAAATTACGGTCAAAATTAAAGTCTTCCTTTATGTCTTCTTTTATGTCCCATAAGAGGTCTAAAACCATAAGCATACATAGATCTCTACAGCGTTAATCATAGATTTACACACATTTGAAAATGGTTAAGAAAAACTGCAAAACTACCTCAAAGAAAAATCACACAACATTTTTATTAAAAGACACGTCTGCTTATTATGGGGCCATATATGTATCGCCATCATTCTATCAATATCCGAACTATAATCGGCATTTATTGAAGGATACACATTTTAAATGACTTCTCTTAACTAATGTCATGCTTAATGACTTCAACTCATAAATTAAGTCGCTCCATGCTATCAGCTAAAAAACAAAACATGCAGGCTTTAAGCGCTTTTGAGGCTCTCTGTTTTTTTTTTTCTTCGGTTGCACATCTGAATGCAACTACCTGAACCAAAATGTATTTTAAGCCATGCAAAAATGAGTAGGCATGCTTTTTGTATCGAACAATTTCCAAGCAAACTGATGGCCGCATTATCACATTACAATTAATTTCCGCTCGGGAATCATCGTTGGAAACACAACCAAGGCTGCGAGGCCAGATGAAGTCAAGCCAACTATACACTCCGTTTCATAACTATAGCACACTTTTTAATAATTTTCTTAACTGCTTTACGAACTTTTGTTAAAATACTTTATTTATAAAAAACTTCCCCACTCTTTTCTCAAACTTATTTCTATTTATTTTGCTTTGTTAATAGAACCGTTAAAAATAGTTGAATACTTTCATTTGTTTCTTCGTTTCATGAGAAAAGTGAGAAAAGTGAAAACCTTTGGTATAAATGGACCAAAAATAGTAAAGTTTTTCCACATGAAACATTGGTATATTATTTTCTAATTTAGAATATTTTGTAATGCAAAAAAATTTGCAACTACACACAAAAATGTAGCATTGTTCTATGTCTATTTTGAGTTAAATGCTTATGTTTTTATGTTGTTTTTTCTTATTTTGTACATTACAATGCTTCCACTTTTGAATTTTAAATATAATTTTGAAAAATGTATTTGATTGTTGTCCACTAGCTAAAACGAAGTGCGTTACTGCCACGCCTTCGTTACCAATCGCCCATGAAATATTATTAGTGAAACGGCATGTTTAAATTGTGGTCGAATACTGACTTCCGAAGCTGTGCGACCTATAATTCAAAGCAATTCGATATCGCAAATTTTGGTGGTAGTGGGCACGCTTCCTTTTCCAACGCTAATAAAATGTTATCAGTGAAACAGCTCTAACAGTAAAAGTGGGCGTGGCAACATTTATTTATATAGTGAACACCACTTGGAGCACCTACATACAAAGTTTCACTATAAAAACGCGGACAAATCCGAAATTGGCATAATTTCAAAAAAGTGGGCGTAGATATAGTGCAACAACGCCCATTTTTTGTTCAGTTGCCGACAGTAACCATCTGAACAAAATTACAAAATTTTAGTTTTTTACGATCAAAACCGTCTGATATATATGTACCTTTTTCTTTTGTTTGTGGGCAATAGCGCAAATTTGGCTTGTATGGGCGGTACCACGTCCCTTTGTTTAATCAACGCCAAACTTCACAGGAACACTCTCAAAATGTTTTAAAAATTTCATAAAGATCGGTTCCGAAGTTTTTGACCTACACACATACATACACATTTTTATATATATAAATTAATTTCAGGAATAGAGGTTTTATAAAACGAAGTAACATTACTTCAATACATGTTAAGGACCAAAGACATTTTTTGAAACTTAGGAGGATGTTTCATTGACACTAAAGCAGAAAAATTTTTTAGCTGAAAATATTTTTTTGCAGAAATTTTATATGTTAAAAAATAAATTCAGGACAGATATTAAACTTGGAAAAAAGATTTAAGCATTATAACACTTTGTTGTCCATTTTGTTCAAACGAAAAAATGAATAAGTTAATTTTTTAAATTGTATACCTAAAAAAGCATTGTACTAAATCTTTGATCTGCTATTCCTTTTTTCAAGCTTAGCTTTTTGACACTCCTTTTAACGAAAAGTAAACAAATGTTTAAGGAATTTAACATTATGTGAAAAAAGTAAGGGTGAACTTTTAAAACCTTTTCTTTCGGCCCACTTTACGACACATCATTACAAAGGTCCATTATTCGTATGTGTTTTTTTTTAAAATTTTAACCGGGTATATAAGAGATATAAAGTAATAAATACAAATTAAACAACATATTAAAAAAATTGGTTTGTGGACCTCAAATCTCGATTTTGAGGGTAAATTCTAAAATTCAAGTTAGCAGTGAAAATTTTCGAATATAAAAGTGAAAGACTTTAGGTAAGAAATTGTGTATTGCAGAAAAGGCAAAATTATTGGATTTTATGAGCAACGTCTCAAAGAAAATTTGAACGAAGGAAATTTTTAACCGTCCCTGTGTCCACTATATTTTTGGGTACGTTATGTGTCCACTGTGATGATTTTGTCTACGCTATTTTTTTACCCCTATTTTTAGAGACATCTTTAAGCCATAAATTTAGTTTTGGGGTTTAGTTTTAGGTTTAAATGAAAGAATAAAGAAGGTTTTGTTTAAAAATATTTGTACAGTTTTTGCGGAATTACTTTTGGAACAGTCAAAAACGAGCATAGTTTTGCTTTTTATAAAAAAAAACTTCTATTTCTGGTCTTAACTAACATTAAGAAAAAACGTTCGAGGGCATTTACTTGAAAAACAAGTCTTTAAAAAAAAACCTGT
Source organism: Dichetophora obliterata (assembly GCA_963920525.1). NCBI lineage: Eukaryota > Metazoa > Arthropoda > Insecta > Diptera > Sciomyzidae > Dichetophora > Dichetophora obliterata. Next base: position 192,539,382 of record OY986437.1, read on the forward strand.
CCCAATGTGGCTACGTTTCAAAAACTATAATTATTCCACCACCTGAAAAATTACCTTTTTGTGGGTACAAAAATTTTAGAAAGTTCAAGTATTTATAAAAAAACATTGCCTTAAGAGTATCTAATGACCCTAAAAGGTTTTACGGATCATGTGATAGCTATTTATAAAAAAATAAAAAAGATTTTGTGCAAAAATATTAAAACAGTTTGTAACAATAAAATTACGTATACATATTACTAAAAATTCTTTTATCAACAAAAAAACATTTTTCTTTATTTACAAATTTTTTTTTTAAAAAAAATTCAAATATGAAAAAACTTAATTTTCAACAAAAATATGCCAACTTTTTACTTACACTGAGGGATATATGTGTTAAAATAACATGAAGTTGTGTTCATATTAAACGAATTTGTTTTTGAAATTGAGCTTGAAGTTCATTTAAGTTAAACAATATATTTTTAAAGTTAAATTTAAAGTAAAAGCTTTAATATTTAAAAGAAATATTTTAAAAAATATTTTAAAATTTTGTTCTTAAAATACAAGCAATTAAATTAAACCGCCATATTTTCTATGCAATTTTTTTAATTTTTTTAATTTTTTTAATTATTTTGAGTTTTCGACGTTAGATTCGTGATGAACGACCCCTGGCACCCTTGATTACCCTATTTCAACTCCATTCGACGAAGTTTGCATTTAATTGCGGCTTAAAATGTTAAATTTTTTAAATGCAAAAATATTTTCAAACAATCAAATGTAAAATCGGGGTTTTTCGCGACTTGGTCTCAATTGTCTGGCAATAATGGTGTATCACGGTGAGCTTGAACTGAAATTATCTATGATTGGAAATTTTTAGACAGAATTCCTTTTTACAACGCTTAAGCATCATAAAAAGCTCAAAATTAAAATCATCTGCCGATATCTTTTGGAAAAAACTAGCATTTTATATTTTTTACTTTTTTTTTAGAAAATTACGTTTTGGGAGTAATCCGTTTTCAATACATTATTATCATACATAAATAAAAAAAGGAAAATGGCTTCCAATGTTGAAAATCATTAGATATTAATAAATAAAAGTAAAAACATATTAACACTGTTTTAACAATAAATATGCAATTTAAGTATTGTACATTATATACATATAATCATTAAGAGAGTGACTCTATGAAAGAAAAAAAGTTGTCCGGGTCACACCCTGAAAATAAACTTTTGTTTATGTTATGATGGTTCCCCTAATATTTCGGCTTTAGCGATAGTCGTTAGGTAGATAGAATGGTTCGAAAAAACCTCTCAAAAACGCACTTTTTATGAATAATATTTTTTCCATGATATTTTTAGTAAAAATAATTGTCACAAATAGTGTAAATCGAAGAACTTCAAAGCTCTGCATCAAAATTTTGGAAAATTTGCCAACACAAAAATTTACCACAAAAGATATTAAGTTTCTTGCAGAGATTTTTTTTAATATCTTTTTGTTAATTTTTATTAAAATATGTATTACACCTCCATCTTTCGCCCAATCTACCATTCCGAGGTGTCATTAGAAAGGTGATGGCTACTGCTTTTCATTCCTGTCACTCAATTTACCCTTATAGGCCTATTTTTATGTTGTCAGATAATCGCCTGATTGACTGAATTTGTTCAAATTTTAGAATAAACTTATTGCAATCGAATAGATGGAGAATGCACCAAAAAGTCTATGAACTCTAAAGTCAAACAAAATGCTAAGTATAACTCGTCGGTATCTTTGTAAAACTTACCAAGTACACTAAATTACCTGTTTTTTACTGAGAAAACTGTAAAAGTTACAAAGGCGCCTCACAAAAAAAGTTGTCCGAGTCACCCCCTTAAAATAAACTTCGCTCTATATTGTGCTCTCCAAATTATGGTACATTCTTAAATATTTCGTCTTTAGCGATAGCCGTTGGGTACCTACAATGGTTCGAAAAATCCTCTAAAAATCGCATTTATTATGTATAATTTTTTTGCTATACTAATTTTAGTACATTAAATTGTTACAAATAGTGTAAATCGAAGAATTACTACAGAGCTCTGCATGTGTTCGGACAAATTTCCCAAAAATTTAGATGCAGAGCTCTTCTTCGATTTGCACTATTTGAGAAAATTTTTTTTTTCACCTTTTCCACATTCTTCAGCAGTTTTTTACAAGAATTTTGCCTTGAATTCTGCTTTACCATGAGTACGAGTATTTCACGACTTGCGTAGAGAGCTTCAACTCAGACTATCGAATCATTTTCATGGTCTTTTAAAATATGGGAAAAAATGTAATTCCCAACTCCTAGCATTAGATGTAATTCCGGAGATGGAATGATATTTTAAAACTATTGTTCTTTCTTAGTCTGTAAAAGTGGTCGATGAATACAGTAAAAAATCTTAAGCTTGCTCTTTAAATTCTCCTCTTGCACGACATTTCGCATAATTTTGCAATAGATTTTTCGGAGATGACCTTTTGGGGCACACAACAAACACACTCTATGCCAATTTTGTTCATGCGGATGGGCTTGATAAGGCATGTTGAAAATAAATTATTTATTAATCGACTGCACATTAATTATAATTTAAATTTTTTAATTGTATAGTAACGATGCTTTCAATAATAAACAATTTTGGTTTACATATTGGGCTGACAGGCAAGCCCTGACAGAACGCAATGTAAGCCCAATGATAGCAAATTGGGTGGACAATATGCTCAAACACAGGGCTGTCAACATGCAGAATGGTAGAGTAAAGACTAGAGGTAGAGTAAGTAGAGGATGTCCCCAGGGCGGGGTGTTATCGTCAACCCTGTGGAACATAACTGTGGACTCACTACTGGTTAGACTGGATGAATCGGGCATACACACGATAGAGTATGCAGATGACATTGCGTTGGTGGTCCGCGGCAAGTTCATTGACACCATCTCTGACATCATGAAGGGAGCACTCCGAATGGTGGAGGAGTGGTGTCGAGAACAAGGCCTTACCGTAAACGCAGGCAAGTCAGACAATATTCTCTTTACTAGAAAGAGGGTAGGCCTGAGGACAGAACCATTCAGACTTTTTGGAGCTGAAATCAACATGTCCACGAAAGTTAAATATCTAGGGGTAACCCTTGATAGCAAACTGAACTGGAACGAGCATGTAGAAGATAGGATTCAAAGAGCCAAGAGGGTTCTGTTCCAGTGCAGACGCGTTTGTGGTCTCAAATGGGGGCTAAACCCAGAGGCTATGAAATGGGTTTACACTATGATGGTTAGACCTGTCATCACGTATGCTTCGGTGATTTGGCAGACAAAAGTCAGCCAGAAAACCATTGAGAAGAGACTGGACAGAGTCCAACGGCTGGCGTGTGTTGGAATAACAGGTGCAATACGCACCACTCCAACAAGCGCAATGGAGGTTCTGTTAGGTATGCTGCCGTTGGATTTAGAAATAAAGAAAACAGCGGCGCTGTCAGCCCTCAGGATGTTGCGAAATGCTACGTGGCATGGGGCAACGGCCCTGCATGGTCATATTCGCATCCTTGATTTTGTACAGAGAGATGTCAGGGAGGCGCTTATGCCTATGGACGGAGGGCAGAGAGTAAAAATAACAGAAAAATGTTATAAAACTCTTATAACGGATGGAGCCGTTTGTGAAGAAATCGCTGGTAGCGATATCAGTATATTCACAGACGGCTCTCTGATGAATGGCCGGGCCGGGGCAGGCGTGTACTCAAAAGAGTTAAGCCTATCCTGTGTACTGAGGTTGGGGAGGTTTGTGTCTGTATACCAGGCAGAAATGCTTGGCGTAGTGCATGCGCTGGACCACCTGATAGATGGCCGGATCAGTGGCAAGAAAATTGTCATCGCTCTCGACAATCAGTCTGTGATTAGGTGTATGCAACGGACAGACATCACTTCCAGGTTGGCCATAGAATGTCTTACAAAACTCAATAGGTGCGCCCAGACGAATGAGCTCACACTTATGTGGGTGAGAGGACACTCTGGCATAGAACAGAATGAAGAAGCTGATTCTTTAGCAAGAGCAGGATCAGCAGAAGAATTCTGTGGACCAGAACCACGTATCGCCATAGGCGACAATATGGTGGCAGGCCTTATTAAACAATGGACGGACTCGGAACACAGTAAAAGGTGGGAAGAAGCTGTTAATTGCAGGCAATCAAAGGCGGCCGTGAAGTGGTCTCGTAGTGAGGCAGCAAAATTTATCCGATACAATCAAAGGACTTTAAGCTGGCTTACTGCACTGGTCACAGGACACGGTCCCTTCATGTACCATCTCGGGAAGATGACTCTGACCGAGGACGATGCGTGTAGGTTATGCCTAGAGGAGCCGGAAACAGCAGCACACATTCTGTGCCAGTGTCCGGCGCTGGCAAGCATAAGATTGACCACTCTGGGACGCCCATTTATTGGCGAAGCCGAGATTGGTCAACTAACCTATAAGGATATGCTTGAGGTGACAAAGGATGCTTACACAAGGAGCATGCTCACGTACGAATACTCCGAGCAGTAGTACCCTTTGTCCAATGGGGGACGAAAAGGGACCCACTGTGGTCTGCTTCGGAAAATCCCCAACTTATTATATATACACATTGGGCTTTTTTCGCAATACGATCAAGAAGAGGAAGGAACAGGAAGTTAATATGTCAAGAAGATGCTGTCATTCCTCAGATTTGTCATCCTGCTTAAAATTCGAGTCTCTTAGCGACGTATAATGTATAACATTTATAACTATACTGAAAATAGATTACTCAAAAAACTCCATTTTCTAAAAAAATATATAAAGTTAGTTATTTCAAAATGATATCGACAGATGATTTTAATTTGGAGCTTTTTATGATTCTTAAGCATTGTAAAAAGGAATTTGGTTGGAAAATTTGCAATCATAGAATTTTTCATTTAAACTCAGATTAAGCTCACCGTGGTATGGTTTTACTGCACATAATTTTTTAACTCAATTTTGGACTTAGTATTTTTTGATATTGAAAAAAAGAGAAAATTAGACAAAAAAAAAACAGAAATTAGTTTATAGTTAAAATTTAAACACGCTCTTTTTAAACTTTTTTTTTTTTTGTAGAAACGCAAATGCGCTAAATTTCTATTTTAAAATTTTTTCATTTAATTTTAAAGCATGTTTTTCTTCTCAGTGTACCTAAAATCGCAAAAAAGTTACGTTTTGTGTCCACTATGACGATTTCATACATTCCCATTTTCCAACTTTGACAGTACTCTGTGGACGAATGAACGGCTTGATAGAAACTGATGCATCTTGGCAGCTGTTCCCGCTCAAAGTGCATGTCTGAGATACAGCTACACCGCAAAAAGTTGGAGAACGATATCGTCATAGTGGACACAGGGAGGGCTAAAATCGGAAAAATTTAAAAAACAAGGTGACGCATGAAGCAAATTTCTAGCTTCACATAGCGAAGAACTTTTTAAAAAGCTAGAAACTAACTCATCCCTAAGCTGCAGCCGACTTGCTGTGTTATCTTGTTGAAATGCGTATTTTTTTAACATTCTGTCTCCAAAATTTAAGTATACGTAGATAACACTAGAGCATCGTCATCGCTACTCCTTACTTTTGGTGAAAAACCTGCAGTTCTAACATACCATCCGTCGAAAATACATCCAATATCATCAACGAACTGCCACAAAAACTTGTCTGTGAAAAATGCCGTATTTCTTTTCCTCAATCATGCCAATCTTTTCAATTTTTTTTTTTCATTAAAAAAAATTATCTACCTTTTAATCCCAGTAGGCTACGGCCACCATGATACATAAAAAAAAATGCGTGTGCGTTAATACCTGAGACCAATTTCTTCGTCTTGTGTTCTCTAAGTGAAATTATGACGGCAAATTTAGGGATGCTTTTTCATTTTTTGGCGACATATGTTTGGTGCATCTTTTTAAAATTAAGAAAAATTTATTAGAAAATTTTTATTAACTTTCCTTTTTCTGCAAATCTTCGATGAAATACCGCTTATCTTAAGCCAGTAAATCTTCATAATACTCAATAGTTTTGCCTTTAAATACAGTATACAACTTCTAATCTCATTGCATTTAAATTTTTTTTTTTAATGTATTACACAAAAAAAAATATTTTAATCCTAGGATTCTACACTGGGGTTCTTCAAACCACACAATGTATTTTCGATATTGGCTTTTGGGAGGACCGAGTATTGTAGTAGAGAAAATTTTTGTATTGGTGTAGAGAAAACCTTTAGTTCTGTTTTTTTATCAGTGAGATAGTAAATATTTTAAAGGCCGTTGGGACTAGCGGTACTAAACAACACACATTCAAATAATACCTTTCAACACTTCTTAACAATTTGATGCTTAGTTCAGATGATGATGATATGCAACTTTCATAACACTGTTACTTGTGAACTAAAGGCCAGATTATCATGAAATTTTGGCACGTATCGTTGTGGCGGCCGTAGCCTAGTGGGTAGAGTGCGTGGTCCCTACGCTAAGGAACAGCGGTAGCTCGCTTTCAATTCCCTGCTCAGAAAGAATGTTATTTGAATTGAATTAATTTTCCTGTTCGTTCGTCACCGGTCGTCACTTCCTGCTGCCGTGTAAAGCTTCTTGAGAACATAAGCCGTTCGGAGTCGGCATTAAACTCGTAGGTCCAGCTGTCAATCATTTGTGTTCAAAAACATTTAGTAACTCGCATAACACAATTATCAATAGAAGCTTGGTCTAAGTCTTTTCTAGGGCTGAAATGGCCAAATTTTTTATTTTTTATCCTTTAAATGTTGGTACTTCTTAAAAATGAAAAGAGTCCTTTATACGCTATCCTACGAGCTTATGCAATTCAAATTTTAATTCATTATTTTTTCACGCTTCACTCACTTCTTCTATTCCAATAATCAACAATAAAATAAAATCCTTAGAAAAACAAATTTAAAAATATAGGGGAAAGTTTTCTTTAATTGTAGAAAAAAAATAAAATATACTTTTTATTATGCATTAAATCTCGGAAATTTTCTTCGGAAAATTTGATCTTCTTCGTTTGGCGGTATACCATTAGATTTTTACTTTTTGTTGAATCAAATAGATAAAGGAATATCTTTCTATGACAAAAACTTAATTAACAGTTTTGAGTTGACCCCAGTGTAGTGATTATGTAATATTCGGATAGTGCAACGTTCTAGGGTTAAGACCGCGTGATTTTGCTTTTACGTAACCTTTTTGAAATTGTGCAATTGTTATGAAACGAAAAAACAGATACAAATATTCGACCACGTAACTATTTTTAACGTATCTTTTTACAGAGCAGTATTTAGAAAAACAATGTTGTGGAACAAAGTAAAGAAGAATAAAGGTACGTTTTCTATAAACTTCGTTTTTATATATAATGTGTTTGAAAAAACTTTATAAGCAGTTAAATAAACATTTAAAATGGTGCTATATTTATGAGACCCAGTGCAGCAGCTTTGAGTAGATACAAAGTCAAGGCACACTGAGTTTACGCTGACTCCGATGACAGAGCCTCATTTATGTTTACTTCAGCTTGGCTGTTGTGCCTCTTTATTTTCCCGACTTCTTTTTTTACACTTTTCACATTTTGCGCAATTTATTTGCCTGGCTTGCCTTTAAAACTTGATTGCGGTGAAACCGAAGTGATTCGCAATGGTACCAAGCAGCCCAACTGAACAAGGAAGTACTTGCTTTGAAGGAGAAGATGTTATGGCAAAAAAGAGTAAAGAAAAGAGCAGAGAAAAAAGCATGACAAATACTTAATGCAAGAGTTTGAAAATTTCTTAAGTCAGAGTTGCAATAAAATGCACTCAATGCATATCCATGAAATAGAAAAAAAAAAAAACGCTTTGATCTGCATTTTGCATGTCTTTCTAAGGAAGCAAAAGCAAAAGAAAATAAGAATCCATCAGAAGTGGATGAAGAAGGCAAAAGTGGAATTAATAAAAGCAATAATGCTGTAAAAAAGTTGCTGCACTAAAAGCATATCCAAATGCCAAAGATAGACATTACGACAAACTACCGCCGCACGGTGGATCGACTGAAAGGACAGGGTAAAATTAGAAAAAAACAATCTAAGAAATGCATATTAAGATATGACTTTTACAATTAATAATTATCCAAACTTTGAATATAATTCCAATAAAATTATTAAGGGTATTCATGCAAAGTGGCAATCTTATAATTTGAGCAATTAGTTATTTTTATCAGGCAGGTTGTATGAACAGCCCTTAAAATCGATATATCATTTGATGCATATAATTTCAACTGCAATATATGTTGCATATGTTGGCAATAAGTTTTTAAGTTGTAATTTTCAATTAAATATTTGTTACTTTTGCTCTAATTCTATAATAAAATTTTTACCTCTTCATTGCCTTTCTGCCGGCTTCTAATAGGAAATTAATTAACTTTCGAAAAACGAAAACAGCTGATAGATTATAAAAGTTTGCCACCTCGATTGCTGAACTAAATCGAATGGCAAATATATCTGGTTTGGGCAAAGGCTTCTCCATACAAATTTGACAGTTCATTTATAAAGCTGATAAACTTACAATGTTTATACCATTTATAAGGGTATTGCCCATATGCATGAATACCCTTAGTGTTTGTTTTGGGAATTATCAGCACGTGTTTGAAATCAATGATTTTTGGCAAACGTGACATGTCATGTTCTTAAAGTAAGCCCTTCAATTATTTTTCGTTTTTTTGAAAATATCAAATATTTCTACTGAGTTTCAAATTACTACAAATTTTGGATAATATTTTTTAAAATTTATTTATCTAATGAACTCACTGTGGACATTGGCAAAGATTTATGGCCTAAGTTTTTTAAACAAACGCACTCATTTTCGTTGAATTTTTTTTATCTGGCAATATATTTACAGGACTTATTTGTAAAACGCACGAAATCACCTCACTTGGGGTTTTTATGTCTGGCAATTCCTTTTGCATATGAATAAAAACAAACCCTCTCTCTCACTGAAATTTTTCTTTAAAATATATTGCCAGATATATGTTAAAAAACTCCAATTGTTGTGATTGCGTGCGTTTTACAAAATAAGGCCATTCGATTTTCAGCAATATTTTTGCTAGATTCAGTGATATTTCAAAAACATGAAATTTTTTCTTGAGATAGAAGAATAGGTGAAAATTTTCTGCAGGAATGGATTGGTATTTTTTGTCTATTCTTAAAATGAAAATCAGTTTTAAATTGTTTACTGTAATATTATCATATTATACTTTTTTAAAATTAAAATTTTCGCACTAAATTTAAAAAAAAGTTTTGGTTCAAGTTTTAGTTTGTGCAAACATTAAACATCAATATATTCTCTAAGATACTAAATAAACTTTCTTTAAAGTACGAGCTATTAGCGTCTATGAAGCATTTGTGTTTTTTTTTTTTTTGTTTAAACAAACATTTGTTCCTTTTTTTGAAGTCGTTTTGTTCTTTTTTTTTGAAGAAGTTTTGAATCCATATAAATTCCTTTTCAATCATCGTGCATTTAGTTTTGAAGTGCAGTAGAATTTAATGCCGGAGTGCATTAAAGAAAAAATATATTCACACACACACACACACACACTCATACACGTTCTAACAGACAAGAGTACCTACACCTATTTTACATATGGTTCTTCCAGCATAAACAAACAGCATAAACATTCAATAAGCACGCATAGAAGAGCAAATAAACCGAACCGACCTGTAAAACCCAACCAAAGCAAACCGAATGCAACAAATGATGGATATCTGCTTCATTAGCGCGATGTGGTTAGAAACCATTGCAGCGTAGAAAGACGACGCTGAGGCAGGAGACGGAAAACTATCAACTGCTAATGTTTACTTTTGACTTTAACCGAAACACACCTTTGAAAATACAATGCATCAAATGAGTAAACGTTGAGCTTAACAGTCACAGCGGATATCAGATATCAATGATAGTGAGCCGACTCTACAACAAAAGCAACAACAAGTCACGTTATCATCGCTCAAGAACTCAAGATATGAAGTGAGTTATAGAAATAAAACTAGGAAAGAATTATCTTCGACTGGGCCGAAGTAAAAATACCGCCACAGTCATGTTTAAGGGTATTCGAGGTTTTGAATGTTTTTTGAAGCGAAGCTTTTTACGACTCGTTTTATGATTTGCTTAAAAACGACAATTTTTCCATAGACATTTTTCTTAGAATTGTTGTTTTTTTGCTTGCGTATATTACAACAAGAGGATATAAAATTAAAAATACTTCTTTGTGAGAATCGAACTCGTACCCTTTCGATCGACAGTTCTGCACACCAACCACTAAGCCAAAACCCGTTAATACAAAATGTGATTCATTCAATCAACTGAAGCTATGTTGCAGTAGACGACAATAATCTATTGAAAGGATTGTGCATTAGCTATCCACCATGTGAATGCGTTACGCTATGTTGCAGCAGATTACAATAATCTATTAAAATTTTTGTGTATTGGCTATCCAAACAACAAAAGTAGCAAGGTTCCATTTAACTGGGTGAAACGGATCACAAGATGCCAATTGTTTTAGGTGCAGATTTTAATTGCGAATTAAGGCATGAATGTTCACAGGCACTTAAACAATGCCTTTAAGATATACAGTGTTGCGCAAAGCAAACAGCAACAAAATAAGTGCGCTGCAACAAAATCGTGTATCTTTTTTAATATTGGGGACACTCAAAAATGATTATACTAATCAGAGCATATATTCATTCATCATATATAAAACAAATCAAATTCAAATTTGGTTTTTTTTTTCAATTAAATTTCAAATTAATGTGGCTACATTCAATGTGTCTGAGAGCAAAACAAAAGCAACAAAACTTGAAAAATGTAAAAAGAGAACAGAAGTTCCAAGAATTTCCGGTAAAAGTTCCATTATTGTAAAGCACGTGTTGTTTGTAAGTCATAAACATTTAAGTTTCGTTTTGTTTTTGCGCTAGTTGTGACATTGACTGTTCCATTTATAATGGCACGTTTTAAATACTGTGAAGCTCTTAAATTGCAAGTTATTTCCGAATATAAAAACGGAAATTCACAAATATCTAACGTGAAGCAGTTTGATATTAATCAGTCAATAGTTTGCAGATTAATAAAGGAATATACCATCACAAAAGACATAACAACGGTACATTAAAGAGGGTGGCCGCGGAAGACATCGCTGCGTGATGACAGGAACATTTGTGGCGTGTTCAAACGAAATGCATTTGCCACATCCAAAGAGGTTGTTTGGACACTTGATTTAGATATCCATCACAGCACTGTTTGGTGACGAGCCGTTGAGAACGATTAAAGAAGTTACAGACCGGCAGAGAAACCTTTGCTTACAGCTAAGCATAAAAAACAAGGTGAGGTGTTACAATTCAAACAATTCTGTCTCAAATTGTGACAACAAGTTGCAATTTATTGTTTTTTAGACATAGTCTTGCAAAAGAGCACCTAAATTGGACCGTTCAAAAATTGAAAACCGTTTTTTAGCGATGAATCAAAGTTTAACTTGATTAATTCAGATGAGATGTGCACGGTACGGCGCCACCCAGGTACACGACTTGAAGCCCGAAACTGCAAAATAAATTTTAAACACGGATGCGGTGCCATTATGGTCTGGACTTGTTTTTCCTATAATGAAGTTGAACCATTTCAAAAAATCGATGGAATTATGGATGGATTTGTATATAATGACATTTTAGAAAGCAAGATGTGACCACATTCAGAGTGGAATATGTCGCTTCAGTGAACATTTCAGCCCGACATCGACCCGAAGAACACTTCAAAGCTCATCAAAGATTACATTAGAGGCAATGGCATTCAAGTCCTTGATTGGCCGGCACAGATACAATGACTTGAATCCCATTGAAAATCTTTTTGGGACTTTGAAGGTAATAGTTTATGGTCAAAGGTTTTCCAATAAGACTGCACTGTATGAAGCCCTGAAACTTAATTGGGAACATATACCTAATACCAAAATATCTAATTTAATAGAGTCGATGCCGCTCAGATGTGCTGCGGTTATCAAAAATAATGAATCTTACACCAAATATTAATTATGTTGCTTTTGTTTTGCTCTCAGACAAACTGAATGAAATCACATTAATTTTCATTTTAATAAAGAAAACAAAACTAAATTTGAATATGATTTGTTTTTAATATGATGTATGAATATATACTTTGGTTCCTATAATCATTTTTGTGTGTACCTAATATTTAAAAAGATACACGATTTTGTAGCAGCGTACTGATTTTGTTGCTATTGTTTTGCGCAACACTGTATATATAATTACCGAATGATAAGCGATCCAAATATTTGTACAACACGATTAAGGACAATTATTGGTGGAGTATTTGCTGGATACAGTCACACAGATAAATATACGTACCCCCCTCAAAATCTAATTTCTGGCCAAAGTTTAAACTTCCTTAAAAAAAAAATTACAGGAATATTTTTTGCAAAAAACTTGAATAAAATGTATTGGAAAATAGTTGGTTGTAAGTCATTTACTATTTAAATTTATATAACATCATTTTTTGCAACACAGAAAAATATACATACGAGAGTTTCATTTAACTGTTATTTAAAGAGAAAGCGATCGCATGATGAATGTATATTTTTTAATGGACAATTATGACTTCTTGTCTTATATTAACCACTTTCTGATCAAGTGCTAATTAGTTTTTTTGCAAATGGGTCCAAAAGTTAAGGAATTATGTTTTGACGTGCGTGAACTAATTATTAAGCATAAACAAAATGGAATATCTTTACGGGAAATCGCAAATATAGTTGGACGTCCAAAGTCGAGTGTACAAACAGTGATTACAAATTATAATGAAACCAAATCACTGAAAAACAAACCCAGATGCGGTCACCCTCCAAAAATTGGCACACGTGTAAAAAGACATATACTAACTTAAATCCGAAAAAAATAGAAAAAAAACAGCAATAGACCTAGCTAAAGATATGGAAAATGCCGAAATTGTTATTGTACACCCAGAAACAATGCGAAGTGTATTAAGGAAAAGTGTATTTCATAGCCGCATTCCGCGAAAAAACCGTTTATTAGTGCTAATAATAAGAAAAAACGTATTAACTTTGCAAAGCTGAATTTTGATATAGATGAAACGTTTTGGAAGAACGTTGTGTTTAGCGGTGAGAGCAAATTCAAGCTATTCGGATGTGATTGTGCAAGCAGAAGGTATGGCGCAAAAAGTACGAGGCGCTCCTTCCGAAAAATTTAATTCCGACAATAAAGCATGGAGGAGGATCGGTATTGGTATGGGGTTGCATGTCGGCAACTGGGGTAGGAAACTTAGTTTTTAATGACATAACCATGGATCGATTCGTATATTTGAACCTACTCCAACAAAGTTTGATGGAATTACTGCATAAAATGGGTCTTACGGAAAGCTGATACTTCCAACAAGACAACGACACCAAGCACACAGCGGTTGTTAAGGAGTGGTTTTTGTACAATGTATCAAAGCAGCTTCATTCTCCTCCCCAGTCGCCGGACTTGAACCCCATCAAAAATTTAAATTTGTGGGATGAGTTGGACCACCATGTTCGAAAAAGGACAATAAATAACAAACAGGATCTTAAAATTACACTTATGAAAGAATGGTCTAAAATTACAATGCAAACAACAACAAAACTAGTATTTTCGATGAAAAACAGATTGAGCGCAGTTTTAGAGAGCAATGGCGGACCAACAAAATACTAAATTTTTATTTATTTTTGTTTCTATTAAACATTTTGTAAGGAGTATACTTTTCAGTGTTGCGAAAAATGAAAATCTGTGTTTTTTTTTAATAAATCGTTTGTTTCTGAAATTTTTACTTATCATTTTAATTTATTTTAAGTACAGATTTATCCTATATAATTTTTTTGTAAGGAAAGCTTATACTTTGGTCAGAAAAAAGTTTTTGAGGGGGGTACGTATATATATCTGTGTGACTGTATATCGATGACATAACATCAATAATAAACGTTTGCTTCTTTATGTATCAAAAACCAATAATTTCATTCATAAATTTCCACAATAATAAGTTTTGGATTGTTTTTGAAATCAGGATTGTTTTTCGAGTACCTTAAATTGATAATCAGTGTCATTTAATTCGATGTTGCTTATTTATATAGAATTAAATATATCTAAATACGCGTTTTATATGTATTAGATTTTTAAATTCCGCTGAAAAGCCAATTAATGTGCTTAGTGGAAAATCCTAATTGCCAACAGGGGGTTTTGTTTTAGTACTTAGGTGCATTCTGTCTGTCCCGGCTGATCCGGGCAGGATCTAGAATGTAAATAGTGCATGCGTATAGCTCGGGAAGATTCCATGCCTCCGTGCGAATCCAAAAAAAATAATTGAAAACATTTACAAAAAATAATTCAAAATTAATGCTACATGTAATGTAATTTAAATAAAAAAAGTGATGCGGTCGGGGGACCCCTGACCGCAGGAACGAAGTTCATTACACTTTTTCTGCAACTCTGAATGTAATTCGAAAAAATTTCTGTTTTTATTTTTTTTATTATTGGAGCGAGCGAACGAAGCTCCCATGGAACAGCTTGTTTGAAAAATGTTGGACAGAGCATAACTTCTAAATGGGTTGACCGATTTTAAAATTGTTTTTTCTAAACTTTTCTACGCCTCTAATATTCTTTCCTTACGAAGCCGAAATTTCGAAATTCTATTTTGTTTATAAGTTAGTTGAGAAAATATATGTTTCTTTGTTGTTGTTGTTCGCTGAATTCACTTTGCTCCAGCTTACTGCTTCTTATTGCTTTTGTTGTGCAAACAAAACAAATTTATGTATCTGTCAAAAGCAGATCGACATGGAAGGACAAGTTCGCGTTTGTTTGTCGGTGTACGATTAGAAAGTATGAATAATAGTGAAAAGTGCTAGAATTTAGAATATTTCGCATAAATTTTTATTAATTGATTATTAATTTGGCATTTTTATACCTTTTGTATTGTAAGTATTTGATATTTATCTGATGAAAATTTATCAAACCATTCAAATTTCTATACAAACAAGCAAAATACATATACAGAGTGTCCAGTGTAAGAGTACGAATATTTACGGAGATGAAAGAGCTGGTCGAGTGAAGCAAAAAATCGTATGGAAGGGGGAGGGGGTCGATTTTCGCACCATTAGGCGTTACGGGATCAACTGTTATTTCATGACTTTGATGCATACTATTGTCCAGGATTTAAATTGCTGCTGCCAAATTAGCAAAAGCATCAAAGTTTTTACTTTGGCTGCGCTTTAGCAATTTATTTTGCAATTTTCCATAAATAAATTTTGTTTCGGCTGCAAACTACGAAAGAAACAAATAGTTTCAGCTGCAGCGAGCGTTCGGTTTTTCAGTTGTGCTGTAATTTTGGAACATTATCGAAGCCACAGCAACAGCAAGCTATCGCATTTTGAAGTCGTTTTCTTGCTGTTGCTGTCGCTTTTTACATTTTTCAAGCAGACTTTACAGCAGCAGCTATCGATTTTGGCATGCGGTGCGGCTGTGCTTTATGCAGAGTTGTGCTGTAGCTTTTTGCACTTGCTACGCTGCTGCTATTGTTTGTAATATTTTTTAGCAGCTTCGGCAGAGAATGATGAATGTTTGCATGTTAAAAGTAAATATTTATAATGCTTATTTTCTAATTGAATTTATGTTTAACAGAATTCAAGATGAAATTCTTCTATATCTCCTGAAATTTTTTCAACCCGCACTGCACGAGATTTATAAGAAACTGTCACAAAACTTTTAACCTAAGAAACGTTCATCATTCTTAACCAATGCTGCTAAAAAAGGGTACATAGTGCTGTTCTTCGAAGATTTCAATCAACTGCAGCCAGTTGGAGATATCCCACTTTATGGGAATCCGAGGTCAGGTGATGTTACCGCGACTCAAGGTCAATTAGTCTATCGTCAAATAAGCAAAGTGTTCGTATTGAACCAGATAATGAGATAAATTCGATCAGAACAACAAGCTTTCAGGGAATGTTTACTAAGAGTATCATTAAGAGAACTGACTCTACACTAAAATGTGTTAAGAATAATCTCGAAGAACGCTAAAATTTAAGAATATAACATTGCGAAGCTCAGAAATGTTGGCAATGTTGTAACAATCATCAATGCTTTACACAATGACCCACGAGCGTTGTTAGCCTCATCCGACGATGCAAGAGCTTTGAGCCCAAAGTTATATCTATGTAGGGGTGCACAAGTTATTTTGAGGCAAAATCCTTTTACTTCAGCTGGTCTGTCCATTGGCAGGATCGATGAGGTTGTTGAAATTCTTTATAACCATTGCGAAAGTGCCGATTTGTAGAAGAATTTCCTTTGTGCATTTTGATTAAGTTTCCCAATTATTCTGGACCAAAATACAACAACTCTAATGTATTACCTATTCCTTCTGTTGAAGTATCATTTAAAAGAGGATCAAACAATTTTACTCGCAAGCAAATTCCACTACAACTTGCTTATGCGAGTAGTATTCATAGATCGCAATGATTAACTCTCGATCAAGCAGTTGTCGATATTGGAGAAAAAGAATTTGCATTAGGAATGGCATATGAAGCATTCTCAAGGATTCGTAGTATAAGTGGACTTTTTGTCGAACCAGCTATTTCTCATGATCGGCTTAAAAAATAAATGACAAGAACGGGTTGGTTGATAAACGCCAAGAATTAAATAAATTAATGAATATGCAATAAATTTAAATAAATTAAAATTTTTTTGTATAAAAATGTTTATGACATGAGAAAACAATTGACAAATGAGAAAACAAAACAATGACAAAACGAAATATGTCTATTTTTTGAGACAACACAACATTACATCTTTACTTTCATTGCTTTGGGAAAAGTTTATTAGAGCGGGAGACCCAACTTAAATGCATCTTCACCGTATCAATTTATGTAGCCAGCTTACGCGTTTGCTAAGCAACTGCTACTCCTAGTTTTATATTGAAATAAAAAATTAGTTTCAAATATTTTTGACTAATGAACCATAAAAAAAACTATTATGAGGAAACAAATATTGGTGGCAAATATTGAATGGAATCATGAACTTTTTAAAAAAAATTCGATTGTACAAAAAAAATAAAAAAAAATTTTGATAAATAATATTTTATCAAAACGGCAACCCTGCATTGAACAGTGGCGGTGGAATATCTGTGATGTTAATAGCGGAGTTCACATGGTCCTACATGTTGGCACGCATTGTAGGACAAGCCTCATATTTGACCGCCCGTACGCTCGATACAGCCGACTAACAAAATGTTATCTTGAATTCGAGATATTTCAAATTCAATGCCATCACACCAGGCGCGACAACATGTAGGATCATGTGAACTCCGCTTATGAAGTTTTTTGGCTTATTAACAAAAAGACTTAACTTCACGTACAACGGCTATAATTCCTTGCGAATCGATGTGCTGGTACCACTTACTTGAAGTTGACGAAATGATCATGCATGGCGAAATTTGTCACGGCTCCAACGAGTGCGCACTTTTGAGACTCGTTATTGGAGTATCGAGGAGAGCAAGCAATTTTTTCTGAGACGGGTCACATTTGTAGTCCAACGGACTTAGGTCTGGGTTGCCAGATGGAAATGTGGAAATGAAGTGCCCAACGTGGTTTTTTAAATCAAATTTGAGACGTTTTTGCCTTGTGAGCTAAATCGAAGTCTTATTGAAAGGTTCACGGCTTTATCGCGAACATTTTGTTCTTGATGGACTTCATAACGGTTTTTTAAGCGTCTGCTTGATACACTTTCGCCAAAGTTTTTTTAATCCTATTTTGCAAGAGTGAAGCTCGGTGATCTTCTTATAGGCGAAGATCACCGATCTATCCCCCCACCACACTATCACAGAAGCCAGATGGTGGCCACGTTGAATTCTTGGAAAAAGTTCAGACGCTTATCGTGATGACACAGCATACACTCTATTGTTCTATAGCAGTGGTCCCGATTTTATAGTTTGCGAACTCGAGTTCGAATTAGGGGCTTTCAGACGATCGTACATGTGCGATGACTTGGGCATGCTCGACGAGTCGGCCCGCAATGTCGGACGAAAATCAAAAATTTTTGATATTTCTGCCGGTTGGACCGACATGTTGGCCATGTGAACGCAAGTCGGTCCGACTTACTGCATTTCTTCATTTCATTAAAAGCGGCAGCGGTTGAACAGCAACGAAGCGGAAAAAATATTAGAGAAAATTAATATGAAAAACGTTTGAAACATTTAATAATAGTTTATAATTAATTAAAATTGATAAACAATTCTCTAAATATGGAAAATGACTGCTAAATCATAAGGTCATCAAAAAACTGTTCAGCCATTACGCCGATGTGTTCTATTTGAGAGCCAGCAATCAAATGAAGTCTCGCACATGTACGATTATTTGAAAGCTCAACAAAATATTCCCGTTAGTTTGTCGTCGTACATGTCAGCGTACAAGTACGTTCGTCTGAAACCCCCTATTCGAACCGACACTATCATGGTATAATTATATGACAAGGTAGCCGTGACAGTTTTTTGGCGATTGGTAGTTGTCAAAAACAGCTAAAAGAGTTGTAGTTTGCTGCTGTTGACTAGCTATGTGCTTATTTTTAACTTTTCTTTGATTCATTGAATTTGTTCGCGAAGTTTATTGGAATGTTTTTAGTTTGCTGCGAATACGAACAATTTAAGGACTGCCATAATGCTTGGTTTACCAACGTACAGTGGCACATTGGAATATATTTTGTTTTAAAGGCCTATAGAAATATGGATCCTCAATATTCGTTTGTGGAAAATGAATAACGTAATGCGTTAGTTCTTAAAGTAGAGAAAGAATACCTTGAAAAATTTATTCAGGACTCATTGGAATGTAAAAATTCACAAATTGATACAAATAAAAAAAGGCTTCCCATTTTTGTTTCTTTATAATAATAAAATACTAAAAATAGTTTTTTTATAATAATAATACAATTCTTGCTTAATATACCTGAACAACAATTTGTGTCAGTGCAGAGAGAGAGAGAGCAACTAACATAAGCACAAAATCCGAAAATTCTAGTGTTGCCACAAAAATATTTTAAAATTGCACAAAACTTCCCGAAAATTACACAAAAAAATTTTTACATTAAAAACTGATGTGTCTGTTGATTTTTAATACAAAATAAAATTTAATAATCAAACATTACACAGCTAGAATTTCACTAGTCTCTTCACTGTTCTTTTTATAATAATTTTAAATTTTTTGTTTGTATTGCATTTTATGCAAAATAAACATTTTAAAAAATAATTTTATTGCATTTTATTGCTTTTTAAACTTATAGAACACTGTTTTCGATTTCCAAAAAATTATAATGTGGTTATTTCAATAATATTTAGTTTAAAATCGATTTTAGATGTTTTTTACGTGTATCTTATTGTAAAAAACAAGATCTTTCAATTATAAAAATTATTTAAAATTTTTTTCAATACAGTTGCAACACCGGGACTAATTCCGGGATCCCGAAATTGTAAGCCCTACTTGTGACGTTCTCACAGGGCACGGAAAGTCGATTACATCACCGGTATCCATTCTCAAATAATTTCAGATTTCGTTACGCAAAAGTTTGCGTGACATCCAGCGACTTCAGTATCTGGAAGATTTTCTCACAGCCGCATTTTTGCAAGCCAATTACGATACCCATTCCATGATGATAAACAACTGAGGCCAGAAACTTTAAGCGAGCTTATGTGGCATAAATGTCACTTTTCAACTAGCCATCAAGGCGATATCTAAATGAAGGACCGTCGTGCAATTGGCCCAAGGATGTTACGCCATACAAAGAAATAGAATTTAAACTAAAAAAATCTCAATAGCTTTGAAGATAATATTTGACAGTTGTCAAATAGCATTGTTTGAAAAGAATAATCCTGCAGGAACGAAAGGAACAATCCTGCACTTCAACGCTTCTTACGTCTTAATAAAACGAGCAAGATTAAAATTCCTTTCTCAATCAAGTTTACTAGCGTATCTTTGCTTTACTTTCCATGTCCAGAAAACTGTTAAGAACATTATTATTTTGCGCTTTTCTGCTCTTAGGACTGTTTCCGGCACCTTTCTCTCATGTGTGAACCCCAAATCATGTTTTTCGAACCGACAACCTGCAACGTTTGAGAATTGGCTATCAACGCCACAAAGATAGCAATGGTGGCAAAGATGGCATCGAGTGCAAAGAACGCGTTGCAAGTTCACTGATTCTTATGTAAATAAAAACCAATACATGCACTGTTAGCACTTTTGTAGACTATTTCGACCGAACGAAAAATGTAGCAATCACTTATTGTTGTTGTCGTCCTCTGAGTACATGTTCCTCATTTTCCTGACCGAACACAAGGCACACATTTAGTATAAACAATCATAAAAACAAAGTTGATAACTACAAATGCACTTTCATGTGTAAAAGTCGATAAGGTGTTGACAAGAGAAACAACATTTTTTTAATTGAAATTTAGACGCATCAAGAAAATCATACTTTTTACTAACATTGCATTAAAGCCGTTTCTCAATCCCCTTTCCCAAACAAAAAACATAACAAACCACTAGATAAACAAACTTCAACTTTATTGTTGTTGATTTGTTTTCGTTCAGCCTACTCCTTGAGGTGCTATTGATTCCAATTTATTGTTAGTTCATGAGAAATTAACACTTTTTAGTATGGGTGAAATATACTAAAGAAGACGGCCGTTCATTAAAGTTAATTGCTCCAAAACAACGTGCTAGAAATGCAGCACTGAGGTCGTCGTGTTACTCACAAGCAGCTCATACATCAAATAGATTTCTTAAATGTTCCATTTTGCCTTTAGATAAGATACGATGCCATACTTGACGTTTTCAAAGAGGTAATTAATTGGTAATCACTGTATGATTATTTTATGGCGGGAAAAGAAATAAAAGCTAACTTTATAGCCTTTACTTAAGAAATACACAATTCGCAGCAGCTGAAAATGCTTCTAAACATGCTTTCTAGTCGTAAAAACTTTTTCAAAAACTTAAAATGTGTGTGCATTTTGTACCTAAAGTAGTTGTGAAGCAACAGCAAAAAAATAAATAGAATTTATTCATTCCAAAATGTTCACAACTGCTCACGAAAATCTTCAAGGACTCTTGCATATTTTCCTTAAAGCAAAAAAATGGCATCCTATATGTAAACGTTTAGAATCGTACTGAGGAAAAAAATACAATAAAACAAATATAACCCGCGTGCCTTCGACACCCATAAAAATGGTATTTCCTCTAACATGTTATGCCATAAATTCTCTTGCAACTCATGTTGCAACAAAAAAGTTTGGCTGCATATTTGCTGCTGGTGTTTTTGCATTATTTTTTCGCAACCTTTCTTGATTTCAATTTTGAATACATTTTTTGCTCCTTTTTTCTTGTACTGTGTGAATTTCTTTGAGACTTCAATGCGATTGTTGTTTTAGTGAAAATGCATAAAATTATGTGTTTGTTGTTATTGTTTGTTGTAATGTTGCTGCATTAAGAAGTTTTTAAAAGATTTTCATCCGTTTCGAGTTACTCGTATTCGTATTGTTTGCACTGTATTTGCAGGGTTTGAACTGAGGCCGCAAAAGTAAGCAGCATGGTTGGAAAGTTGCAATAAAGTTCATTTTTTTTTATCTGATGCAACTTTGTACGAAGTCTTCGTGGTGTATGTGTATCAGGGTTGATAAATGACTTTATTATTTTGGTATACAAATTTAGAAAAAATTGTACTAAATGAAAAAAGTATGAAATAAATTTTGTTTACTCCACGCATACTGCGCTAACTTTTCCACTCCGTTTGTAACGCTGACAAGGAGGCGTGGCAGGTATAGAAAAGTATATATATATTCTTGATCAGCATCACCTCCGGAGCCAATTTCGCTAGGTCAGTCTGTCGACACGATTACAGCCGCATTTTTAAAGCTATCGTATTCAAACTTTGTATATGTTCTTATATTAAAAAAGCAAAGATCAAGTTCGATAACGATCAAAATCGGATTAAAACCACGCCTTCTTTATCAAACAATAAAATTTCTAAAAACGCCACAAAAATGATTGTAGTTACTTAGCATTGTACACATAAGCTTTGATGTAAAATATTCCCCATATATTTTAAATTTGTGAAAATCGGATAAAAACAACACCTACCTCCCATACAACGTTACTTTATTAAATCCTTAATATATCTTAAAATGACTGTCATTATTAAAATTACTGTCATTATTAAAAATTTCCACATAAGCTTTGACCGCAAAAATTCAAAATATGAAGAAAATTTTTAAAATCGAAAAAACAACGCAACAACCTCCCATACAAAGTGAGTTTAACAAAATGGTAAATCTCTGAAAATGCCACAAAAACTAATGTAATGACTTGAAATTTTGCACATAAGCTTTGGTCTCAAATATGCACAATATATTTTAAATTTGTCAAAATAGTATCACGCCTACATCCTTAGCAAAGTAAATTTATGAAAAAGGTTAAGTCTAAAAATTCCGCAAAAAATAGTTAATAAATGAAAATTATAAACATATGCTAGGAATATTAAAGTTCACTTTGAGTTTGGAATTTGGAAAATTGATAAAAACTCGACCAATCTCCCATACAAAGTGACGTCATCAAAGTAGCATAACTTTAATAAATTCCATTTCTGCATTTGAGTTTTCGCAAAATTGGATGAACACCAACAACAGTAATCTATACGAAGTGACGTCGTCAAACTTTAAAAGCATGCATAACTAAGAATATACAGTATCTACACTTCGACCCAGTTGAAGATAATTCTTTTTTCTACGGGTTTGATTCCCGGCGGTGGCATAACAAAGATTTCTGATGAAGCCTTTAGCAGGGCCGAAATTGCAATAAAATCAGCTAGTGATGTTTTCCTTTTCATATTGAAAATGTTGTTGTTTCTTTGGAAAACAAAAATCGTTAGAGCAATTCTTTGTTCTAACCTGACCTAAAGCTCAATAAACGATTTTAAACTATCAAACAACTAGAATTTGTATTTAAAATCAAGAATGATTCAAACTATCAAACATTAAGATATATTTCATCTTTCCTACTTATGCGTAGTCCTAATAATCCTAATAATAGGGAACTCAATTTCAGAAAATACACATAGGGAAAATTGTTTTTGTGATGTATCATGTTTTAAATGTAAGCTCCTCAATAACGTTTTAGCTTTTACCTTGAAAATATTAAAGATATACAGACTACAGGGTATAGCTACAAAATTGAAGGAAAAATAAGAAAAAAAAATTAAAAAAAAAACACACAAAAAAAAAAGACATATATAAAAATTACACTAAAATGACCGTAAAACCAAAAAATACAATAATTAAAAATTACAATAAAATAACTTGAAAATCTCCTAAAATGACCAAAAAATGCAATAAATCTAGTAAAAATTACCTGAAAACTAAAAACGATGAAAAATGACGAAAAAAATGTCCTTAAGACTTTTCATATTTGGAATTTAGGAAACGTAAATAGACTTTTCAAATAAGCAGGAAATGTCTTAGAAGCAGCAGAAAAAGATGACATGTCATCGAAATCCTAGCCCTGATCATCACCAAACAACAGACAGTCTAAATACTTAATTACATTGATTATGTCATTTATAAATATCAAAAAGAGAACTGGTCCAAGAATACTACCTTGTGGCTAGGGCTGCCAGGTCAAGATCTCCACGCGGGTTGTCCCGATTTTCAGCTTAAAAATGTGCGTCCCGCGAAGACCTTACGCGGGACGCCAAATATCCCGATTTCTTGAAAAACAATTTTATTTTGTAATATTTTCACTATTTTTTAAAAATACTTCATACGTTTTTATTTCTGACTTTCATGACTAAATTTGTACAGATTTTTTTGTACGCCACTAATTAATTGCACCGAATCGCATACTTTTCAAGCAACCGAACAGTGCATGAAATAAAGAAAAAGGGAGGGAATAAAACAATGACATCATTCTTTGTGGATATTGTTAATTTTGCTTTGCTCATTTTCACCCACGAAGTTCGTTAAGTTCAACATATCGCATCCTTTTTTAGCAATCAAACATAGCATGAACGAAAGAAAACAAAATGAAAAAAACTATAAGTGCATTATGTAAAATACATTATAAAATACAAGTTTTGAATTTTCAGATATTAATATGGGTTAGTAAAAATATAGGTTTAATTTGTTTCTATATTCATTTATTTGAGTTCTGTGTCACTGACTTTTGTTTAAAATATCAAATTTATTTTTTAAAGTTACATGCAACTCGAAAAAATCGATTTTAAGTAAACGTATTTAGTTTTTTTTTTGTTATTTTATGCGTACTGGACGATTGAGTCTCTGTCCCGATTTTTTTCCTTATGTCTTAATTTTTTTTTTTTTTTTGTAAAATCCCGATTTAAAAAAAAACCTGGCAGCCCTACTTGTGGCACACCTTGATGCCATAAATGAAGAAGATATAACATTTTCAATCCTTACAAAACACATTAGGGGTATTCACACTGACTTGGATAGTTGGGTATGGATAGATTGAGTATTTTTGGTTATTGCGAGCACCCCAAATTGCAATTGAGTACTTTTTAGAATAGTTTTGGGCAGTGCTACATGTTTGTTCGATCTCCCCGGCTTATGTGGCTGATGAGAGATGAGTGACAGCCAAATGAGGGCTATGCGTTTATTGAGCATAAAAAAGTTATTTTATATACGAATAGTTTTTAACGTGAACTTCGCAGCATTTTATCATTTACTAGTAATCCAGGGGAAAACGTTGTCTTGTCACAGACCGGCTTACTGCCATATAAGAATTTTCAAGCCGATCGGAAAAAAAAAATTTTTTTTTATATCTGAACAGGCATAACTGTTGCGACTACGCCCATTTTTATTTCAGTTTCCGAAAGTAACTATATGCACTAATTTACCAAATTTTAGTCTAATACAGCCAAAATTGTCTTAAATATAGCATTTTTATTGATTTGTAGGCGGTAAAAGGGGGTTTGCAAATTTTCCTAAACTATCTCGTAGGCGAAACAAATCGACTGCCAAAATTTTAGCGCAATCAGCCAGTAGTCAATTTTAATGATTTATGAAATTGTGGGCGTTGCTATAGAGCAGCCACGCCCATTTTTACTACTGTTCCGGAATGTGACCATACAAACTAAATTTAAGTCTTATACGACTAAAATCGTTATAAATAAAGTATTTTTATTGATTTTTGGGCTGTAAAAGAGGAAGTGGACATCCAATTTTAATACAGTTTCAAAAAATAACCATACAAACTAAATTACTAAACTTTAGTCTAATACGCTCAAAACCGTCCGAAATATAGCATTTCTTTTGATTTTTGGCTTTTTTTTTTATTAACTGAGATATTAACTTAATAACTGAGATATTAACAGATATTGTAAATTTGGTTGCCTTAGGTGTTACCGTTTCTGAGATCTTAAGAAACACCGCACGAACGATTTTATATAAATATAAGGGCGGCAAAAGTAGGCGTGGAAAAAATTATATATCAGTGATCTCATAGCAAATATAAACCAAGTTTCATTATAAAAACATGCTTAACTCAGGAATTATAATTTCTGAAAAGTAGGCGTAGTTATATTTCGACCACGCCCTTTTTTTAAATTGTCGATAGCAGCCATACGAACTATATTAAAAAATGTTAGTCCAATACAACCGAATTCGTCTGAAATATAGCGTTTTTATTAACTTGTGGGCGGAAATAGGGGGTGTGGCAATGTTTTTTGTATATTATTCGAGATATTAGCCTTGACAGGAAATATTGTAAATTTGATGCTCTTAGGTCAATTATTGCCTATTTTTGGAAAAGGTGGTAACACATAGAAAATGTACTCAATTTGGCAAGAAAATAATCTACCCAAACAAGTCAGGGGATCAGCTAGAGTAGATTGGTAGATGGTAGCATGGCACTTTACAAAAACAAAATGTACGGCATTTGCCAATCTACCCAACAACCCAAGTCAGTGTGAATACCCCTATTCTATTTTTAAGATACGATCTAAACCAATTCAAGATACTAGAGTGAAAACCAACTTTATAAAGCTTATTTATTAGCAAAGAGTGAGAGACTTTGTCGAAAGCTTTAGAAAAGTCAGTATAAATAGTATCCAATTAATTTGCATTTTTATATGCTGAATTACAAAAATCTGTAAAAAGGGCAAGGTTGTTTGTAACAGTGGAGCTACCGGATAAAACCCATGCTGTTGCGGTGATATAATGCTTTTTATCGAGAAAATAATCTTATTTTTAACAACACTTTCAAAAAACTAACTTACTGCCGAAAGCTTAGTGATGGGTCGATAATTACCAATATTATTCTTATTTCCCGATTTTAAAATTGGTGCTATAAAAGACACCATCTAGTCATTAATAAAAATACCAGATTGAAGTGCACTGAATATGAGCACTTTTTTAGCAAAGTTGCAGATAAGCCATCCTAATCATCTTTATTAGAGTCTTTTATATTTAAAATACCCATACTAACGTCTGCATACGTCAAGCAAAAAGAACCAATATTTAGTGAGTTAGACAACATGCCATCATAGTCATTATTTATTGAAAACTAAATAAATTTTTGCAAATAAATGCTATGTCACATGGAAGGTAGTCAGTAATACAATTTTCGAAACAGAAACATTTTTTAAGTCATTTTTGAGTAAAAAATCCGTACTTTGGATCTGTTTTCTTTTTTTAAAAAAAATTTATTTGGAAAGATATATAAAAAATATACACTCACCTAACCGCACAGTTCAATTTGTATTAACATTTCAACATTTTAATGTGTTCAAACATTTAATAACACGCACAATTATCATAAGAATTAATCGCTGGGTCAAAGTTCTTTCTAAGGCTTAAATTAACAATTCGTTTCTTTTTACTAATTAATATTTATTATTTCATTTTGTTGCAGGGATCCAAACGGCCACCGTTCAACTAATAAGCAATCGCAAAGATGAAGTTATTCTTAAGTGTCATGTTGAAGGATCATCCGGTGATGGGTTACTCGAAATTGAATGGTTTCGAAACAGTGAAAAAATGAGCACACTTCAAAATATCGAGTTGCAAGAGAATCGTCTAATAATCAGCCATCCAAGCACCAGCGACAATGGCCTCTACCGTTGCATTGCCTCCAACGCAGCTGGACGTGCCATGAGCAAAAAAGGCTACGTGCTTAAATGGTCCAGCAGCTCAGGTGATGGCGGTGGGGCCGAAGCATCTAGTTGCATACCCCGTCTTAAGAAGAACCAAAAACTAGCAGCTTCCTCACAGAATGTTTTCTTGTGTCGTGGCAAACGAGGTGGAGCTGGTGGTTCTCCTTCTATTGAAAAGCTGCCCATTGCTGAGGATGTCAGCATCACGCAAGGCCCGAGTGGCAAACAAGTTGTTAATGAAAACGAAGCCATCGAACTGCCCTGCCTCCACTACATACCCGACCAGTTTCGTCAGGCAGTCGGGGTGAAGCTGTATTGGCGCAAGGATGGTAAAGTTTTTCGTCAAGTTGAGTTGGGCCAAAGCACATCGACTACGGCAGAGCCTAATATGGAAACGATGCTACGTGAAGATTCGCGTGTAACTCTGAATCGACAGAATGGCTCCTTGATATTCGCTTCGGTCATTGCCAGTGATGCTGGACTTTATCAATGTCAGATAAGTGTCGATGGCCATCGTCTGGTTACTTCGGATGCGGGTGAGCTGCAAGTTATTGAACAACTGAAATTCGTGCCACAGCCAACATCAAAGAACTTGGAGTTGGGCTCGGTGGGGAAAGTGCACTGCAAGGCGCAGGGCTCACCTACGCCAACTGTAAAATGGATAAGGGTGAGTAACTAGCACGAAGAAAATATAAGTACATAATAGTAGAAAAATAGTAGTAGTTTTTGGTTGGCTTACTTTGACTTTTTTCGTTAGTTTCATCTTTTTGCATAAATTGCAACGGTAAACAAATTTAAGAGTGAAGCAACTGAAAAGACTAATTTGAAAGGTCCTTAGGCACAACATATATTTCAGTGGAGAATCGCAATTTTTAAGCATTTTTATATAAAGTTTTATTTAAAAAAAAATTATTTTTTGCAATATTTTTTAATGGAACCTTCAATTTCAGGTTATTATTGTTCTAACGCCACAAAAATTTATTAGATAAAGGTTGGAAATAATTTTGTTTGTGTCTATTAAAAAATGTGTCAAAAAATTCCGATATTTTGCTATGCATCATGATTTAATTACTATAGGTTGTCCATTCGTTTGACGTATTCTCACTAAAAAGAAGATATACACCCGTAAAATCAAAGAGGAGAGCAAAAAAGTAATTTTTTAATGACAAAACATAGCTCAGTTGCCTAAATATCATACTTTTTCGTAGTACGAAATACCTAAAGATACACATCAGTACTCCTTTTTCTACTACGTTTTCCACTTCTGGTTTGTTTTGATTGAAAATTCTATTGTGTTTTTAAAAAGATAATCAATGTTTTGCTGTGTAAATCAATACAGAAATAATAAAAAGAATGTATACAGCACACAAAGCACAAAAAAATTTTAAATTTTATGAATATTTGTATAATTTTTTGACTTTTAATGTTCAATTAGTAAAAGAAGAGTCAGTTTAGAAATAAATTTCATTGAAAACATGTTTTTAAATATAGATTGAATGTTTTAGTAGCATTTTGCTTAAGTGTGAAAACAAAACTGAAGCTACAATAAGCCTGCAGACTGAAAGCTTTTTAGCGACGACAGAATTTATATAAGTATACATGGCTGAAAAAGACCTTAGCTCGAGAGCTAATTTCAATAATGAGAGCATCATGAAATATATTTGTAAGCATTTTATTTTTTTTTGAGTTGTTACAGGAATGACATAAATTGTCAGGAATGACAAAATTGTCTTTATTTGAAGATCGCAGGTATCAGAGATAACTAAAACACTTTTCCGCACGTTTTTATCATATATTTGATAACTACTTTAATGTGATATACTAAATTTCGATTAAGTCTATCACTAACTGAATACACAGCTGGTTACAGAAATGACAACTTTATCTTGGTTTCCACTCGTCAAGACTTAAAAACTTGATGCTTCAATTTACGCAATGGAAAAAATTTGAAACTTTTAGCTGATCAGTTTTGGTCAACAGCTTCCATTTTATAAAAATAAATAGTTGATCATCGCAACAAATATATTAAAAACGAATATGGATTTTGATATATTAAATGAAAGATAAAGCAGTAGGCTTTAAATATAAAATATATTTTTGACACCTTAATGCTACAAATTTTTGAAAAAATAACAGAATTATTGCTTTAATTTATTTTATTTGTATTTTGTCTAGTAGAAAATTTAATTATATAATACATGCCAATATTTTAGATCTATTAGATAATGGTAAAAATATAGATATATCACTGAACAGATATTGTTCCAAACAAAGAATTTTAAATATCCATTATTCGATAACTTTTTCAAATCGATAACTCGATAACATTTTCAAATCGTGGCGCCCCAGTTATTGTAATATAAAATGTAGCACTATATAGAATAACTACTTTTTTAAAAAATAATTCACAACGAAACACTGAAACATAACTTCTTTCTGAGAAGATAACAAAACCCTGGTTGTCATGTATATTTGAGAGAGAATATATTTTTGTTTACATATTTACGAGTGATGTCAAACGAATGGACAACCTACAGTGTTGCCATGAAAAAAAATTTTACAGCGTAACTTTTGTACTCTGCTCGTCGGATTTCTCGTCGAATTTGTGAAACTCTGAAAACAAGAACTAAGAAATTTTCAGTCGCATTTTACAACAAAGAAGACAAATAAAATATTGCATTTTATAAGACGTATGACGTATATTTAAGGTTAATATATTTAAATAAATCACATTTTTTTCAAAATTCAATTCGATAATCATTATAAATATAGAAAATATATTATAATAAATTATATTTTGAAATTATTTTTTAACACAAACCAAGAGTTAAAATCAAATTAAATACATTTTCAACACAGTTTGGTTTAATGTAGATCTCTTCAATCGGTAAAAATGAAATACATAGAGCTATAATACATAATTTTTAAATTTTAACTCTATAAATGTAAAGCTTTTGCTTCAAGTAAATTAACGAAAAAATGTTTTTGTTTTACTGTCTGACCAGAATCATGTCGTTGTCGTGTCGGCAGGCAGAGCGCTGACAGAGACAATGCAAACCTTATGGGAGAAAATTGCGGCAGAATACGACAACGAAAACGCCAAGATAGAAATGTTTCTATTTCTATTTTGACTTTGTCGTTTATTTGATAGCTCTCTCAGCTTCTCTCTAAAAATGTTGCCATATTTTAACAAAATTTGAAGAATCTGTCAACCAATGTAGCGAGTAAACAGTGTTCCTACTTGCTCTTATAATGATAGGAGTAGCCTTCAGTTAAAAATGCAGTAAATTTATATGAAGAGTATTGCAAAAAGTAGTGAAATAAATGGAAGTGGAGTAATTATTAGTTCAATCGGAGTACGATGAGAATACTGAAGCAAGTTCAAGAAAATCAACAATGAATAAAAGCAAAACGACAAAGCCAACGCTACAATTCTGGGCCAACTCTTAGCGATTCTCTCTCACCGACACGACAACGACATGATTCTGGTCAGACAGTTAAGCCAGCAAAAACTACAAAAAAATTAGATTTTAGTGAAAAAAATGTGTATAAAAAATAGAATTTTTTCAAAGTCATATTATATGCATTGCTTTATTAAATTTTTTATCAATTCTTTATCAATTTCAAGACAAAAACAGTTCAAAAAGATTTCATACGCAGATAATCATTTGTATGCAGAATTCCTTCCATTGTATCTAACTCTAATCTATTGCGAATTTTAGTTTTATTAATATTCATTTGACTAAAAGTTCGATCAACGTTAGCTGAGGAATTCGGTTAGCTAAAAAATTCAAAAATAAATTTTCCCATTCTTGGAAATGCAGAAGTACCATCGCATATTTTTATTTTACAGTTGCCATCAATTTTATTATACTAATTTTTTCTTTTCATATATATATATGGTAATAAAAATATATGCAAAATCGGACGCCGCATCTACTTTTTCTGAAATCGTAACATTTTGAAGAATTTTGGTCAAATATCCGAACGTCGGATTCAAGTATTAAAATCGTAAAATATCCGATATATCGGACCATATGGCAACACTGACAACCTATAATAATTAAATAATGCTATGCATGTGGAGTTCAAGTTTATTTTTGTGTTCTGTTCTCATCTTATAATGATTTTCTTTTAATCTGGACTGTTGTTATAAAGTGTTTAAAATTTTGTTGTGCTATTTTGTGCGTTTTAGAAAATATTAAACTTTTTGCAAACGAACTGCAATCGCTTTTATCAAATTAAGCAAGTGCAACTACTAAAGAGTGTTTTTGTTGTTACTGCTCTGCTTATTTATTTGTTGTTTTTTTTGTGTCTTTTTTTTATATTTTTTTCTTATTTTTCCTTTAATTTTGTGGCTATACCCTGCAGTATGTATATCTTTAATATTTTCATGGTAAAAGCTTAAACATTATTGATGAGCTTACATTCAAAACATAATATGTCACAAATACAATTTTCCCTATATGTATTTTCTGAAATCGTGTTCCCTACTATTAGGATTACTACCGCAGTACTTAAATGAAAATTTGTTGTGACAAATCTCTTTTTGAATATTATTTCTTCAAATATATAACACACTTTTACAAAATTCTGCGTTTATTAAAACTGATCTGTATTTTATTTATTAATATGATTTCTTCATATTTATGGAATACGAATTTGGCATTGAAATTTTTAAAACATTTAAAACTCTTAATAAATAATGTTTAATGTAGCGTGTACCACTTATCGACAATGCGGAATAGTTGTAATTTCTCCGTTAAATCTGTGTTTAATTTGTTGGTATTTTATATGACAATCGTATGCTTTTAAGCAATTAATAGTGATGTACTATTTTGTTATATGGGTATTCAGGTGTTCAAGTGTATTTAAACTTTAATATGAAAATAAAATGTGCTGTCTATTTTTTAGAAACTGCTTCTAATACATTTTTTATAACTTGCCAAAAGTTGTACGATATAATGAAAACCTCTGGGCATTCTAAATTTAATGGTAAGTTTCAGTATTTGAGAGATGAAATGAAGCGACAAATTTGTCCTGCGGAGAAATATGAGGAAGGCTTTGCAGAAATAATAAATCCGTTTATTCATGCATTCAAGTTACGTTGAACAAGATCACATAGAATTGAGGCAACTTTTTGAGTTCTAATCGCGATTGGTTAGCTTCTTCAATATCTTTCACTACCTCTAATCCTCAAAAACGTGGGCGTTTGGCGTATGCCACAAAAATAAGTTTGCAAGCTGAAGGTCATATAGAAGCTTTAAAATTGTTGCATGAAGTGACAACTTCATCACCTCAAAGAGCAAGTAAATATAGGCAATGTTTTGAAAAATATAAGAAGGAAACAAAGATCAGTAATGAAGACGCTCTTGCTATGCTTGTAGAAGCAAAATTATCACGTCATCAATACAATGTTATCAAAAGTGCTGCACCCAAAAAGTTTCCTTGCTATACCGCTGTACAGTCAGCCAAAAAATACTGCTATCCTGCGCGAGAATTTATTAAAACTAGTATCGCCTGTGGCCGAAATTCGGCAATCTGTTTCTGTAAGGTAACGAAACTCAAGTTGTTTTGCACATAATGAATTGTTATTAATTTGCATGGAAATTCTTAAGGCTTACCTTGACGCTATGAGAAAAATAGTGGCAAAGGACAAAAAAGGAAGCATATATACGTCAGTAACAAAAATTTATTCAACATATAATATTCATTCAAAGTAAATAAATAAATTAAAAGTAAAGTAAATAAATAAAAGTAAATAAACGGTAGAAAAGTATTAGAAATAAATCAAGATAAATGATAATTCCACATTAAATAAAAAAATTAATGACTTAAAGTTTCAGTACAAACTACCTTTTTTGTAAACACTCTTTCATCGTTAGCCAAATGTCCTTGTCCATCAATATCAGAAACATAAAAGCTCAGGCTGTCAAACGATCTAACTCGACTCGTGGAAACATACAGTTGACCATGCGAAAAAACAGTTCGTCGTAACAAAACTCCTAATTTGTTGAAAGTTTGTCCCTGTGCTTTATTAATTGTCATTACGAATGCATTGAGAATGCATGCATTGCAATGCATCACTGGAAATTGCGTCCTCTGAAAATCAAATGGCATTATTGTTCAAGAAAAAGTTAAATTTATGCGAGGAATCAAAATTCGCTTGCCGTGAGCGATTCCTGTCAATACTTCACAATCGATAGCATTATTATGTAATGATTTTACGCGCATTCTAGTGCCGTTTACCAATGCCTCCTTCGTATTTAAATACCTTATTAATAAAACAATGCCATTTACTTTAAGCTCCAATTTATGTTGTGGCAAGCCACTAACAGACAATAAATTCAAAAATTCCACTGGATAATTGCTTGCCTCAGCTTCATTTTCACAAATAATTTAATCGTAACTGTGATAAATTTTTTTATTACCAACAATACGATTGAGCACATCGTTGTTTATAAGATTGCAATCTTCGTTAGTAGGTGCTAACACAACAGACTTCAACATTCGTTCCGATAAAAGATTTTCATTGATGTCCCCATAAATATCATTTAATATGTTAGATTCATTACTTACTAAATTTTGCGGTATTTCGATAACATCTTCGCAATACAGTGGGAATTGAGTGGCTTCGCCATTGCCTATTTTCTTTAGAAATTCAACGAATTCAATTTCTTCTGGAAGTGCTCTCATATTTTGAGACAAAGTGACATGATGAAAAGAGGGATATTCGCTCCAACTCGTAACACAATTTTCAATTAATACTGCATGCGTCCCATGAGGGACAACAGGTAATATTTGACGAAAATCGCCACACATAAGTACGGTTTTTCCCCCAAAAGGCTTATTTTTATTTTCTGGATTGACACATATATCTTTCAAGAAAGTATCTATGCATTTCATTACTTGAAGCGGACACATGGAAACTTCATCAATTAAAAGCAACGACGCCGAATTTATGTAATTAGCATAGCTACTATTTGCTTTGATATTGGGTACAGTGTTTTCCATAATTTTAATTGGCAACTTAAAAATATTATGAAGAGTCCTTCCTCAATCTTCCTTAACAATCTTGAAGCCATTCCGCTAAACGCAGTTGCAATACATTTTAGATTAAGAGAATTTAATTTATGAATAATAGCAGTTTGAGTAAAAGTTTTACCGCAATCTGCATGGGCTGTCAAACAAAATACATTTGACCTTGTATCCTGATACTGAACTTCACGTATGACACGATCAATAACATCACGCTGTTTATTATTAGCACTTCTATAAATTTCATTAAAAAGAAAATCTGCCACCAAAGGATCAAAATTATCTGTGTCATCATGCTCTGGTAATGCTGTTGGTACAGGCAAACCGATCAAAGTACATTTTATATTATGAGTAATCAATATATCTTGAATTTCTAACAGCGCTCGATTGAATGATATGTTTTCGTTATGACCATCGCTAACGAAATCCTCACTAAGACTTTCTTTGAATTCATTCCAAAGTGCTAATGCATTTGCAGGAATATTCAGCGCACAAATGATTCCAAACAAATGACGCATTTGCTTTGGTGAATTGAACCCCTTGGCTTCATTTAGGTAATTTCTCCACTCATTGTCATTAGATGCAATACCTCGTGCATGGAATGCTTCGATAAATGTATTATGGATAATTCCGTTGTATTTCCGAACATCTTCGTACGATGTCGGGTCTGCAACATGCAACAAAAGCAATCTCAAATGAAAAAGCTCAACGTCTTTAGGAGATACCATATACATTCGTGCTATAATTTTATTATCTGCGCCTCGTGATCTTTTTTACTATTTTTTGTTCAGACTGTCTAGTCAGCTAAGTGATTGACTCTATACAGAGCTGTTGTTGTTGTTGTTGCCTTCTTAAAAACTTACTTGATGTAAAGCTCGCAATTCATGTAATAATTTAATAGATCATAAAACTAATTAAAAATCACTGAGTTCGACCGTCATGCAAGCCACTGTCTTGAATACCCAAAAACTAAACATTACGCAAAAACCATTTTGGAAGCACTTGAACAAGGCTTGACATAAAATTAAGCTCGATAGATGCCACATAAATTAACGCAAAAAACCTCATTGACCGAATTTCCATGTGCGAATCGCTGCTAAATTGCAACAAAATCAACCCTTTTCTGAATCAGATGGTGACTGGTGATGTAAAGTGGGTCACTTATGACAACGTCAACGTGGTATTGCCACGGAATAATCTACTATAAGCTACTTCCTCCCTTACGACCAAAATCTTAATTTGGACCTCTTTTTTCAACAATTGTACCGCTTGAAGAAAGCAGTCACCTGGAAGCGGTAAGCTTTGGCCAATAGGAGAGGAATTGCGTTACATCAGGACAACGCCAGGCTTAAAGACAACACATCGATAGTGACTCGCCAGAAGCTTGATTGAGAGGTTTTTATGCATCCACCTTATAGTCCAGCAGCTCGGTTCTGTAACTTTTCTCGGCGTAGTTCTCACCAGATTTTCTCACTTTGACGTCATTTTGATGTCATTCTCACTTTCACTGCCTCTGCAATAAAATGAGAAAAATCGGTGACTCGTCTCGCTTTTTTCAATTCTACTTTCAATGGAACTCGATAGACTAAGTGTTTCTGTAAACTAAAATAAACGACTCGAATGGATTGCAGTTCTCGCTTTTTTCTTAATTGGTTAGAAAAATGTTTGCTTGCTTATCAGTCATATTCAATGAATTTTTGGAAATAAATGTATTCACTAGAGTGGACCTTATTTTAAAAAGATCACCCCAAGGGCTCAAACTGTTGTAATTGATGATAAAAACATTCGTGAAAAATTTTAGCAAGATCGGATGCAATACAAGCAATACAACGGTGTTTGCAAGGAGTGTAGAAGGTCTTTTAAAACCTAACGCAGGCCTGCTAGAAGGCCTTCGGACTCCTGCAATTACCCACTGGGTAAGCATTAATAATATAAACGTGTATCGTGTATATCCGCCATTTTCATAAATAAAGCACTTATATTTATATTAAGTTTTTATTTATTGCTTATAAAAGAACCTCACAAATCTCACACAAAGTTGTTTGTGACTTGTTGCAATTTCATGTGTATCTTGTGTATCTTTTTCATCACAGTTATAGAAACACTAGTTTTCGCAAAAGTGAGTATTTTGGAATGAAACACTGTGACGTCAGAAAAGTGACTATTTATCGCAATAGTTACAGAACCGAGCTATAGACAGACCTGTAGCTCGTTCCTGTAACTCGTAACGATCGTAGTTACTGTACGTATCTGAATCGATTTCTGTTCGAATCGTTCGTTCCAAATCGATAAGCTATCACATGCTCCGATTTCATTACAATGGAACCTTTTAAAAAAGTGTTTCTGTACGTAAAGTGAATCGATAACAATGTGTCACTTTTCTCACTGGCTTTGTGGCAAGTGAGAATTCTACCGATTTATCTAATGTCAGTAATGTTGTGTATTATTAAGTTATAAGGACTTGAAATATACCTTTAAAAATGGTTACTTTCATGTAAGTAGAATTTTTTACTGATTGAAAGATTTTGTAATGCTTAGAAAGTTTTAGTTTTAAAGGAAATGCAATTTATAACTAATGCCTATTTACATAAAAGTTTAAAATTTTAGCAAAACAGTATATGTTTGAGCTATGAAAAAGTACCCGGTTGCATATATTTGCCAAGTTTTTGCAGCACAGCACTAAGTGTAAAATTATTTACATTAATAATCGTTGATTATTTCCGCAACCATTAATGCACATCATTGTAACATAATTAATTTTCTTAAGCTGCAAATATTCACTTTTTATTAACAAGACAAGCACCTATTTACAATATTATAAAGTTTTAGCGCAACTAAAATAATATATTCGAGTAAAAAGCTGCTTGTCATTTGACTCAATTTCGCAACTTTTCTTCTTGATTTGTGTTATTTTTCATCACGGTCCGAGTTTTTACCGATTTAAACGTTGGTAGGATCCAAGTAGCTCTAGTGAGCCGTTTTGATACCATAACCTCGTGTTTCAGTTGGTTGACTGGGTAGCGCACTGCTAGGTTATAACCATCCGGTGCGATTGATGAACGTTAGGAGATTGTTGATTTTTGTTGTTTAGAGTTCCTCTAGGCTGCTGAGGAAGGGCCTGCCAAGCGTTGTTAGTCTGGACCTGACCAGGGCCGGGCAGGTGCACAGAAAGTGTGATAGTGTTTCTTTTTCATTTGGGTCATCGCAGCTGCGACAGTGGGTGTTGAAAGGTAGTCCAATTCTCTCGGCATGAATTCCGATGCACCAGTGACCCGTAATAATAGCCGTTAATCTGGCTATGTCGTTCCGGGGCTTTGAGAGCATCTGTCGAGTTCTGCCTATGTTGTAAAGGGGCCATATTTTTCTTGATGTGTTGCAGGTTGGTAGTTCTCTCCATCTACGACCGGCTAAGGTTAAGTAGTAAGAACGAATTCCTCCCTTGACTGTGTTCAGTGGAACTTCGACTGGTTCCGCTCTGGAAACGTCAAGGGAAGAACCCCGCCTGACCAATTCATCCGCCTTTTTATTACCATAAATGTTCCTATGGCCGGGAACCCATCTATGGGGTGTAAATCTATGGGGAGTAAATGTGTCAGGACATTAAGTGCATCAATGGGGCATGAGCGGATACCCCCTGTGATACCTATGCATGCGGATCGCTGGATCCGAACTAGTTTTGTTGTGTTGTATGCTTTATTCAGTGCAGGCCACCATACTAGTGCACCATACGCCAAGATAGGCCGCACTACCGCTTTGTATAGCCATAAGAGCATTTTTGGTTGAAGACCCCATTTTCTACCAAAGGTTTTTTTGCAGGCGTAGAAGGCTATGCAGGCCTTCTTGACCCTTCGTTCGATGTTAGTTTTCCAGCTTAGCTTAGGATCCAGAATGACACCTAGATATTTTGCGCTACTGGATAGTGTAAGAGGTCGGTTGTTGAGCTTTGGAAGGACAAATTGTGGCGCTTTGGTTTTTGTGGTGAATAACATCAGTTCCGTCTTGCTAGGGTTAACTCCTAGGCCGCACCTGGCAGCCCAGACACTGAGTTTTCCCAAAGCAACCTCCATTAGCTCACGTAGAGAGGAACAGTCCTGACACCATAACAACCACGTCATCCGCATAAGCCACCACTTTGACCCCATTGCAATTTAGTGTATTAAGAAATTCATTCATGGCGATGAGCCAGAGTAGGGGGGAGATCACTCTTCCTTGCGGAGTACCCCTACTGACAAATCTCGTGAGTTGGCAGCCACCCAGGTCTGCCTGGATTATTCTGTTTCTGAGCGATGAGACTATCCAGTTTCTCACCGGTGCTTGTACACCAAAGTTGGTAAGAGAATCAAAAATGGCCCTAGTATGAATATTGTTAAAAGCCCCTTCTATGTCTAAGAAGGCCGCAAGAGTGTATTGTTTAAAGTAGATTGATCTTTCAATAGTGGTAATAACCTCGTGTAGGACGGTATCTGTGGATCTGCCCTTGAGGTATGCGTGTTGGGCGCTGGATATGTTAGCACCCTTTAGAACGTCCCTGAGATGAATATCCAGTACACGCTCTAGGGTTTTCAGTGCGAATGATGTGAGGCTTATTGGTCTAAAATCCTTGGCTGATTCGTGACCTCTCCTCCCAGCTTTTGGTATAAATATTACCTTAACTCTTCTCCAGCTCCTTGGAGTGTAGTTAAGGCAGAGACACTTAGTGAAGATAGAGAGTAGGATAGGTGCAACTACATCTTGTAGTTTCTGCAACATTATTGGAAGTATGCCGTCGGGACCTGGGGATTTGTATGGAGAGAAGCTGCTTAAGGCCCAGATAACCCTTTCCATTGAGATAAAGGAGCCAGTCGGAACCGCCGCAATTGTCTCAGGTGATTCTAAACCTAAGTTCTCATTGCAGTTGCTCCTGCAGCCGGGGAAGTATGTGTTGAGTAAGTGATCCAGTGATTCATTTGTAGATTCTGTCCACGTACCATCGTCTTTCCGAATGAAAGATGGACTGGTGCTTTCTTTGGACAGGATTTTACTTAGTCTTGCCGATTCCTTTATATTATCGATCGATTGGGTGTATTCCTGCCAAGAATGCTTTTTCGCATCTCGAATTGCTTTCTTGTAGGTTTTGAGGATGTCTCTGTATGGTTGCCAAAGACACTGTCTATGACACGAGTTGAAAATTTTCCTAACCCTTTTCCTAAGGTCGGATAGATCTTTGCTCCACCACGGAGGAAGAGATTTCTTCTTGCCCCTTCTAATGGGACATGAGACTCTAAAGGCAACCTGCATGGTTTGCTCTAGGGCCTCCACAGAAGAGTCTAACTCCTCCGCAGTTGATATTTGCTTGTAGGCTAAAGAACGGATTTTTGGGCGAGCCACTTTGGCAAATTTGGCCCAGTCAGTACGTTTGGGGTTACGAAATGGAAGAGGGGCCCCTGTTGCAAGATTCAAATCAAAGAGGATCAAGCTGTGATCCGAGAAGGAACTTTTGCTCGAAACTCTCCAATTGACTACTTTTAGAGACTCGTTTTCGGATAGAAGGGTAATATCCAAGACTTCACTCCAGCCTGTGAAGTTGTCAGTACTTGGAAAGGTGAAAGTAGGTGTATTTCCTTTATTGCATATGTTTAGATTAGAGTTAATTATGAAGTCGAATAAAAACTCACCTCTAGTGTTTATCTCAGAGCTGCCCCATAGTGTGTGTCTCGCATTGGCATCGCAGCCCAAAATTGTGGTGGGGTTGTCCAGCATTGCCGTAGCCACTAATCGCTTCACCTCGTCTGGAGGAGCTTCCCTGTCGTGGCCCATATAGGCTGAGGCTATGAAAAGATTGTTGGCGCCCTCCAGTTTGACAACTGTCAGGTCTGAAGAGCTAAGGTTAGGGAGTAGAAATAAGTGTATGTGCTTTTTGGCTACAATGCAAGTTCTTGGTTTACCTGCTGTTCTATTGTAGTAGATGTTGTAGTGGTTGTACTTGAACCCTTTTACTACTGAGTCTCTGACCCAGGGCTCCTGTATAATGCCCACGTCGATACCATCCTCCATCATGAGGATGGCCAGATTATCAGCAGCACATCTGGCGTGCTGCAGGTTAACCTGTATTACCGATAGTGGCATTACGTGGCTGGTGGTTGCTATGGCTGCTGCGTGGAAGGCACTGTCGGATCCTCGTACCGGATTGACCGGTGCGGAAGGCACCGGATTTAAACGTACATAAACATTAGTTGTCGCGAAATCGGTAACTAGGGATCGATAACGGCTGACGTCACACAAATCGGTAACTTGCCGATTTTGTTACAGGAACGAGCTACTAGCACCAAGTGATTACCACCTATTTCTGTCTATGGCGAATGATTTTGCTTGTAAAGCATTCGCCTCAAGAGAAGCTTGTGAAAATCGTCAGCACCAGTCTTTCCTCAATTTCTGTCGAAAGTTTCTATGAGAGAGAGGCATAATAAAATTACCTTCAAAATGGCAACAAGTTATCAAACAAAACGGTGCAGATTTGAACATAATCGGATAATTCTAATTATGCTAAATAAAGCCTTTAATTTTATGGAAAAATAATGTAATTTCACTTAATTTCACTACACCTGATAAAAATTAATATCTAGTCGTATATTCTGCCATCATAAGGAAGAGTGCGGCATCTACATATTTCAATATTCTGAGATAAACGACTAACAGTCATGCCAAAACTAATGCCAAAACTGTGGAACAAACACTGTAGTTGTCCCTTTTTTTATTGTTTGTTCTATAAATTTAAATAAGCTCAAAAAGCCGTATCTATGTATATCAAATATACGTTTTATATTGTAAAAAGCTTTTTGTTTATATATTTATTATCAGGGAAGACAATTATATGCAAATGCATATAATATATGCTTTTGCATATTTGAACGTTTTGTTAATAATTTTGCATATTTATAACGATTGTGCTTATTTGTGCATATTTTTACATATTTTTAACTTTTCGAACAGATTTTAGCTTGTAATCGGGCAAATTTTGATACTTCCTTCACATCTGGCAACATTGTAATTTCTTTGATATTATATATATTTATAAAGAGATATTATATTATATATGTATAAAAAATATTTTGTTTAAAAACTCACAGACAATGGATCCATACGCCGAAAGTCTCCTTCCGAACGAAGTCCCTTATTTTAAATTGTGCCCAACTACATCCTGCGATGTCGAGCGGTCTTTCTCACAATACAAAACATTGTTGGCTGAAAATCGTAGAAAATTTCTTTTTGATAATATAAAAATGCATTTAATTGTTCAGTGTAATCGCTGAATGCAATACACTGTTTTTGCTATAAGCACCATATAAAATAATGGACTTCGTCCGGAAGGAGACTTTTGGCATTGGCTTCGAGCTACCAAACAAAATATTCATTAAATGATTAAAATAGAATTAAATTTTTACTTTATAATTAAAATTATAATTTATTTAAACTGAAATATTTACTTTTACGCCTTGAAAGGGCTATTGTTTTGTTTTTTTTATGAACTATTGAATTAAATTTTGAATAATAAAACTCCGACTTCGACATTTTTCGTGCTTATTTGATGGCATATTTTGCCATTTTTTAGAGCATATTAGCATACTTATTTTAGATTTTTTCGTGCATATTTCTGTCTTCCCTGTTTATTATATTCAAATGATATATTTTTAAAACCATCATATCTTAAAACAAGGATATTTAATAAAAAATCAATATGCTACCAATATGCTTAATATTAATAATCAATATTTAATCGATTTTTTTTTGTCACAAAAATAAAGAAGTAAAAAGCAATGCAGTATCTGTTTGTAGATACCGCTTTTTTATCTCTTTTTATGTAGATACTGCGTTTTTTGTTTGAATGATTGCTTTAATTTGTGTAGAAATGATATTTCATGTTAAAATATTAAGCAATTGAGCAAAAAATTCGAATTTTTTTATTTTCTTAAAGATGGAAGAAAGATGATTAAGAAAAAACAATAAAATTAATTTGGATTTTCATGCTAGATGCCGCACTCTTCCTTATGACGGCGGTATACACTTGAGTAATGGAACGTTTACTGGAAAATTTACTCCCAAGCGCAAGAGCCCTACGTAAGAATTCGTGCAATAGTTAACAATCATGTCATGTAAAATATGACCATTACCTTACACTTGGTATTGCAAATAGCTTTTACGTGGTCTAGCGAAAAATATTCTACTTTTAAAGTTTTTTTCAAATAAATAAATCGAAATTTTTCAATCTTCACACATCGAAAATTCAAGCGAAGTTGTTTCGAATACCAGCATAACTAATTGTATAGTACATAGTTATATTTCTGAGTCAATTATATTTCTGAGTGAATAAGCATAACAAGAGTCCTTCTCAAAGCAATTTTATAGTTTTTCAATTTTAAATTTTTTTAACGCTGACTAAATTTAATGTTTTACCATTTGCAAAAAGTTACACAGAATTTATTTTAATTTTTCGGTTTTACGTAAAATCGTTTTTTATTTGGCTGTTCAAACGTGTTCTGCGAAAGCGTTTACTGTCGTAAACGTGGCATCTCTGTACCACATATGTACATACTTGTCTGATTCATTCCACAAAGGTACTCTTCTTGACTATTCTTTATGAACGGCAAAAAATACTATGAAGATTGGAGTCGATTGCTGCACTTCTATCTTTTAAATAGCAATGGTTTGAAAGGCACTGGTAAGCAAATCTCCAGAACAAACAAATGTCGGGTCACAAAACAAAAAGCACACACAAAGGAAAAAAATTGTTTAAAATAATGCTGCTTCACTTCATGCACAGACACAAAAACACGGTCTTCGTTAGAATTTTCTTAAAAATATGCAAAGAAATATTCTATGTTAAGAAAAAAGGTCAAAAAACAATCCATTTTGCGAAGCATACACCAGCAGCGGGAACGATTTGCAAGCGTTGCAAAGCATGCAATTTTTGTATCCCCTCTTGTTTATGCACAGCAACTTTTTATGTCCAGCTCTCTGTTGTTGCAACATGTTTCTTTCAGGATTTTTAGTAACTAGTCAATTTAAAAAGACAAACGCAAAAAATAAAGTTTTATTGTTTGTTTTACAGCTTGTTTGGATTGTTGGTTCCTTTGGAGAAGTTTCTTCTTTTTTTTATGTAAGATATTATTAAATTTTTTACTTATCAAAATAATTTAAATAATTTAAACAGAGCGTGGTATATGTTTTAAGAATAACTCTTTAACATAATACTTGAAAACCTATTCGAGGCAATTATTTTGACCAAATAAGATACTATTAAAAAATCTTCCCTTTTTCACGGAGAGAAGCAATTTTTTTACATCGAAAAAGATTTTTTTCTTGATTCAAAAATATGTCAAATCATTCCCAAAATACTTAATATACCTAAATATTGATATTTTAATATACTTACTCGTAATATTCAGGGTGTAGTAAAAATAAACACATTATTTTTGGATAAAATTAAGGGGCAGTCTGGTTGTATTTTTTTTAAATAAATTTTCTAAAAAACTCAGTTTTATATATGAGATAACTCAAATAATTTCTTAAATAAGATATTAGAAATAGTTATAACATCTTATTTAAGTCGCCGAAATGGAAAAACATGTGACAGATACTTATTTTTTATTTTTTTTATTTATTTGTTAACGTCTAAGGATAATATCCTTACAGACTAAGCAAACATAATTTAATAAGTAATATAAATAAAGATTAAAACTAGTTTCTATTTAACAACAGTGTAATAGTGGTTTTAAAAGCAACTTTGGGCATAGAAAAATCGAGTAAGTTATTATTATAGATACTGTTTAAAGCTATAAGAGCTCTATTAATTGGCTCATTAGTGGCATAATTAATTCTAAAACGATATTAATTTAAGTAAGTTTTCACAAATAACATTTCCATTAATCAGATCATAAATAAACATGATACTATGCAGTAGTCTTCTATCTTCGAGAGATGATAGACCAATAAGCAACC
The DNA here is from genome assembly GCA_963920525.1 of Dichetophora obliterata. NCBI lineage: Eukaryota > Metazoa > Arthropoda > Insecta > Diptera > Sciomyzidae > Dichetophora > Dichetophora obliterata. The sequence goes on from OY986437.1 coordinate 192,583,584, forward strand.
GACGTGCCCTATATGAGGGAAGAGGTTCAGGAAAAATAAAAGAGCGCAAAGCAAATTTTAATAATCTTTTTTGAACTTTTTCCAGTCTAGCAATATGTATAGAGTAAAAAGGACTCCAAATAAATGAAGCGTATTCAAGGCTAGATCTAACAAGGGAAGTATATAATGTTTTTAGTGTGTAAGGGTCAACAAACCCAACACTGTTTCGCCTAGGAAACGCTAAAAGTGAATATGCTTTGGGGATAATTCTATTTAAGTGAGAGCTAAAAGTCTCTCTAGAATCAAAAATTACACCAAGGTCACGAATTTCTGATAATCTGGCTAACTTAGTGTTATCAAAATTATAATCAAAAATAGTTGGTGAGTGGAGCTTGTAATAAGAGACAACATAACATTTTCCGAGGTTAAGAGATAATTTGTTTTGTTTAAACCAGCAAAAGACATTATCAAGATCAGACTGGAAACGAGAAGCGTCGCAATCACTTTTAACTTTAAGGAAAACTTTAAGATCGTCCGCGTAAAGTAGAAATTGAGCATTAAGAAAGCATTTAGAAACATCATTAATGAAGATAACAGAAAGTAATGGTCCAAGGAAGCTACCTTGTGGAACCCCAGACACTGCTAAAAATGGCGAAGATTTTGCATTGTCAATGACAACATAAGAAACCCTATTTGAGAGGTATGAACTCATCCAAGATAGAAAAATGGAATGAAAACCAATCTTTGAAAGCTTGAGCAATACAATATCGTGTGACAACCTGTCAAAAGCCTTAAGTGTCAGAGTAAACGACATCAAGTTGGTGCCGATCTTCAAAAGAAGAGATGCAGTAATTTGTGAAGACACTCAGGTTAGTTGCCAGATACGAATCCATGTTGGTTTGGACAAATTGAGTTTTTTATAGCAAAGTACATTTTATCTTTAACAGTTTTTTCAAAAAGCGTTGAAACGTTAGTCAACTTTGAGATGGGTCTATAGTTTAGAACATCGTGCTTGTTGCCAGCCTTGAATATGGGTGTGATAAGTGAAACTTTCCATTTATCAATGAATTCACCAGATTTAAATGATTTATTGAAAATTATATAAATTGGTAAGGATAAAGAATGAACACATTGTTTAAGTAAATAAGCACTAAGACCATCTAGATCGCACTTAACTGAATTTTTCAGGGAGGCAATAGCTGTTTTAACGTCAGACAGGGAGACCGATAAATAGCCAAAGTTTACGCAGGAGTCAATATTATCAACAACCTGAGGGTTAACAGAAGCCAAATTTTGGTCAAAATTAGACTTAAAATAGTCAGCGAACAATTGAGCTGTTTTAGCAGCAGAGTTTGATATTTTATCCATATAAAACATAGAAGAGGGAATATTTTAAGAGATCAGTTGATCTCTTATATTAGTTGGTGTCGGTTGTGTTTTATCGTGTTATGTAAAAGCCTTTGTTTTGTTATATTTCGTGAGTGTATTAAAACAGTTTCATCAGCTTTTTTTAATTAAATATTATATTATACTTACTAATATCATTAATATACAACTATTTTATTAAATAATAATTGTGCATTTAAGTTGTGTAAGTTTAATTCTTGCATATTAACTTTGTTTAACTTGTTTAGTTAATGCAGTGTTGTTGTTTTTGCATGCTTACTGTGTTTTAGTTTCTTCTTTGTGCAGTGATTTGTTTATCTTCAGCTCAGTGAGTGTTGTTTTTGTTTTTTAGTTTCTACTAAACTGTGCACAAACTACCTGAATATAATAACCCTAAAAGCACATTTTGCATCTGCTCATTTTTTAAAAATTAAACATGGATTATTTTTCTGCAGAAAATATCGTTGCTTGTTCTTTAGACGAACTTTGCAAAAGCCAAAACATTCTGAACCCCATGTTCAGCTGTTCTGGTCCATGTGAGCAAATGTTTCATGCATCTTGTGCCGGTATTTCCAAGTCATGCCTTGACGACTTAAAATCTCTGCGATCAGGTCTTCGCTGGTACTGTGCTTCGTGTAGGGCACTTTCCCCAGATGAACTTTATTCAAAAATTAAGCTTTTTGGGGAAAGTCTTAACTCGTTAACCAACAATTTTCGAGAAATTGTAACATTTTTTAGTGAAGTTAGGGCCGCACCCAGTACTAGCGTCTATGATGGAAATTCCATTTCGGAAAATATCCCGCTTGCTTTGTCACAGACTGTTTCTTCCGGGACACAAACAATCCTTTCATCAGAAGACCATATTATCTCAAATAGAAAGAGAAAAAATAAAAAAACCAATAAGAAGCGAAAATCATCTGGATCTACTTCTCAGGCCAAGCAGCCCTCAGCACCGCTTTTGAACAGGAACACTCCAGTTACTTCCTCGTCACCTTCTAACCGTCCTTCTTTGACTAATAGTTCAGTTTTGACTCCTATTGAGCCTAGAAATCTATCAAGCTTAAGGGCAGTGTCGAGGAAAAAAAATTTATTTATTTCACGTCTTCAGCCCGACACAACTGTTGAAAATGTATTGACTTTTATCAAACATAATAAATTGTTGAGTCAAAATGCATTTTGCTCATGCAAAAAAATAGGTAATAAACCTTCCCATGCTTCCTTTATTCTCACAGTTCCTGCTGAAGAGTTTGCAACTGTTCTAAACTCTAATTTGTGGACTGATAATATACTCGTTACAGAGTTTCAGCCTAAGAATAAGCCTAGAGGGACGACTCAAGCCGCTCGTCAATCCCAAAAAAACTGAATAGGTTATCCCTTTACTATGTAAGGGGACTACGCTCTAAGACGCGAGACATATTTTTAATGTCTCAGAATTTCTCTGAGGATATTATCGCACTGACTGAAACTTGGTTAAACGGAAGCATTACTGACTTAGAATTGCTTGATAACAGTTTTGAAGTTTATAGAAGAGATAGACATGCTGACAATACTTCTGCTGTCGGTGGAGGTGTCTTATTAGCTGTAAGGAACTCCTTAGTTAGTTCCATTATTGTTATTCCCTGCTCTGCTAACATCGAACTTATATGCGTCAAGGTTGTACATTGCAATTCTAATGTATATCTTATTAATGCATACGTTCCTCCTAAGAGCAGTGTAGAAGTTTATGCAAGCCTTGCGGATTGCATAGAATATGTCATAAGCATAATTGACGTTAATGACGACATTTTATTGTTAGGTGATTTTAATCTGCCTGACTTGAAATGGGAATCTTCTGACGATGATACATATTTTTGTGCATCTAATTCGAAGACTCGCCAAGAGCATATATTTGTTGATAATATATGTTCTGACTTACAACAAGTGAGTTGTATTTATAATAGTCGTGAAAGACTTCTTGACCTGGTCTTAACTACAGATAGTAACAATGTGATTGTTGAGAGGGCCCCTCATGTTTTGACTGCTGTTGATGAATACCATCCACCATTGAGAATATGGTACAAATCAGACAGGGAAAATATAGTTAAGTCTAACTCAATAGATAAAGTTTATGAATTCAATTTTAAAAAAGCTGACTTTTTGAAGTTGAATCATTTACTTCAAAGTAAACTTCATGTTATTTTAGAATATGTTAATAATAACAAACATCTTGATGATTCAATTAATTTTTTTTATATGGAAATCTTTGCTATGTTTTCTCTGTCCGTGCCATATAGCCTCAAATTTACGAAAAATTGTTCTTACCCCTGGTACACAAAGGAGTTAAAGATTCTTCGCAACAGCAGGAATAGGGCATGGAAAAAATATGTCTGTAGCTTGGACTTGAATGACCTAGAAATCTACAAGCGTTTGTTTCTGGACTTTGAAAATTGCTCAGCTACCTTATATCAAAATTATTTAGACAGTACTAAGCTGAGAATATTGTCTGATCCGAAGAAATTCTGGGGTTTCATAAACACCAAAAAAAAATCTGATGGATTCCCTTCATCATTTAAAACCTCTGACGGATTTACTGACGATCCTGTCGTAATTTGTGGTCTATTTGCCAATCTCTTTAAAGAGTCATTTTGTTCAGACTCTTTTAATCCTGATGAAGAGTACTTTGAATATATGAACTCTACACCCAGGGTTTCGTTGGATTCTATATCCTTTACTTCAGAGGATATTTTAAAGTATATTGGATTGATCGATGAGGATTTTAATGCTGGACCTGACGGAATTCCTGCCGCAGTGTTAACACGATGTGGTTCCGTTCTAAGTCAACCACTGTCCATGTTATTCAATAAATCAATTAGCGAAAGTATTTTTCCACTTTTTTGGAAAAAATCTTTTATAGGTCCTATCTATAAAAAAGGTTGTAAGAACGATATAAACAACTACAGGCCTATCGCGAAACTCTCGTCGATTCCAAAACTTTTTGAGCGCCTCGTGTATGATCGTGTGAAAATTCACTGTGGGAAGGTCATGACAACTCGTCAGCATGGATTTGTTACTGGCAGATCCACTGTGTCTAATCTCCTCGATTTTACAACGTTTTGCTTAAATTCATTTTATTCAGGTAACCAGGTCGACTGTATTTACACTGATTTTAGTAAAGCATTTGATAAACTGCCACACAACTTAATTCTATTTAAACTTAAGTTAATGGGTTTTCCACAATTTTTTGTAAGCTGGATTCAATCGAATCTGACAGAGCGATCTTATCAAATACGATTTCGAGGCGTATTGTCAGCTGAATTTATTGCTGAATCAGGTGTTCCTCAAGGTAGCCACCTTGGTCCACTTCTGTTTATTTTAGCCATTAATGATGTAACCCACATCATCAAACACTCTCATCTACTTATCTATGCAGATGACATGAAAATATACAGAACAATAGATGCTAAAGACAATTCAGATCTGCTCCAGTCTGATTTGAAATCCTTTGAAATTTGGTGTTCTAAAAACAATATGTTTCTAAATCCAGATAAATGCCAAACTATGACCTTCTCGCGAAAAAGGAATAATTTAATTTTTGAGTACAAGATAAAAGATACTGCATTAAGTCGTGTAGATGCTGTCAAAGATCTGGGTATATGCATGGATTCTAAGCTATCGTTTAACGTTCATATTGATTATATTTGTAAAAAAGCATCTTCTATGCTCGGGTTTATGAAACGCTGGGCAAAAGAATTTAATAGTATGATCACAACTACAACATTGTATTATGCAATTGTGCGACCTCACTTAGAGTATGCAAGTCAAGTTTGGTCCCCAAGTTACAATGTACATGTTGAACGTATAGAGAGAATCCAAAAACGTTTTGTTCGGTTTGCTCTAAGGGGCTTAAGTGCAACTGACACTTTAAACCTTCCTCCTTATGAGGATCGTTTAAAACTATTAAAAATGCAATCTTTGAATGAGAGAAGGAAGTCTGCAGATATCGTCTATTTACACCAACTCATAACTGGTGTATTCGATTCACCAGAACTCCTAACTCTTATAAATTTTAACACTAACCGTAGAAGCAGTAGAAATGCTAACAATTTAATTTACTTACCTTTTAGTAGAACAAATTATATGGCTACTGCTCCTTTACATCGCATGAGTACCTTTGTTAACAACTGTAGCTTTTTTGATGTTAACTTATCGAAAGGTCAACTCAAAAGTAGATTGAAAACTAATGTATGATTAGATCTATGTAAACGCATGGTTAGTTGTTATGTCTTGTGTTGTCCCTGAGCCCAACCCATATTATTTTGGGTAAATTTTTCTCACTTTGGATTGTTTTGGACCACTCTTATCAGTATCATTAAGGCTATTCACGGTTTGAGCGTACTTTTAACAAATCATATTTATAGCATTTGTTATTGTTCAAACTGTGAGCACCTCGCCATGTGACTGTCGTATAAAAAGATTGTGCAACCCTGTGATGTATGTGATTATGCGGCTGTAGACAGAGCATAAAAATACGAGGTACAAAGAGCACGTCCAAGGGCTGCTTTTATTTACGCGTGCCTGCGTATTTGCACTTGTATGCAAAACAACAACGAAGCAAAATACGTTTTCGTAAATTGGCGAACAAATAGCAGATCGAACAAATGGCAGACCAGCGTATTCGAACTGTGAATGGCCTTATTGAGATGTTTTAATGATATTTGGGCTGGTTCTTAAGATGATCTAATGCGGAGAAAGTGCGAAAAAGCTGTAGTAGCTGAACTCTATTGTTATTGCATGTTATGAAAATATTTGATGAAATATTTTTAGATTTAATAAAGCTCCAGAAGGACTTGGCATCCATTTGTATACGATTTTCAATGCTAAAAATGTACTGCTTATAAAGAAATTTGTTAAAAAAATTAAATTCACGAGCGAAATGTAAATACTTTGCTTTGCAATCGAGGTTTCCAGTTCGTATAAATATATTGAAAGATTTATTCCTTAAATTTTTCAGTGTTTTCAACCCACTAGTATACCAAGGAAGCTTATGTAATTTGGTCTTAAAAGGAATGTTATTTGCAAAGATATTAGATAGGTGCTTAAGAGAGATATCATAGCAACCAGAAGCATCCAAATTATCCAACAACGATTCCCAATTTATATCAGTAATGAGCCGATTAATAGTTCCAAGATTGCAATTTTTAAAATCATAATGATGTTTTGAAGAACTAGTAACACTGAGAAATTCATAAAATTTAATATTAAAGGCAATGGCTGAGTGATGAATACTATGTTCAGAAATAGGGAAAGGACACTCATATAAATCAAAACTAAGTGACTTATTTATAAAAATTAAATCGAGTAAATTACATAACTTGCTTATTTAGTAGGCGCATCAAGATGGCATCAATGTCAAAAAAAAGCTAAAATTTTTACACATTATTGTACATTAGGGATATAACTTTTTTTGAGTGCAAAATACCAGTCCATTACCATGTGAGAAATATTGTTCTGATACTAAAAAACAATTTTTAGGTTGATTCAGTGAAAAAAAATTGCGCACCAAAAGCGATTTATTATAATATACAAATACTACCTTCTTAGATAAGAAAAATAAATTAAAAGAAGTTAAAGAAAGGTACTCTTTCTGCTTAAAATATCGCGATTTGATCAAACTTTTGCATAAGACTTATGAAAAATGGTTTGGTATTGAAGATTATATAAGAATTTAAACAAAAATAACTTATTTAAGGCAAGAGTAGGTAGCTGCTATAAAGAAAAAAAAAATAAAAACTAAACTTCAACGCTTTCGGTGCGGAAATGTTTTTCACGACAGAGGAAAAGTGACACAATATTCGTTATTATTTTTTTATGCCCCACACTGCTATGCGGTGGTATTTTTGATATTTGCAAAAATTGCAAAAAGTTATATCCCTATTGTTTATGCATATATGTACTCATATCTCGTAGTAAATCTATAAATATCCAATAATATTTAAACTTTGCCATTTTGGTTTTTTTTTTTGCCCAAAATACTTGATTTTACTACCAGACGTAGTTTAGGTAAGGTAAAGCCAGGTGCCTTCTAATGAAGGATCATATAGACCAATTCTGGTCTTTAATGGTGCCAGTCACGTACAAAGGAACCTTTGTGTTAAGTGAAGACTTTAAAGATTTGCGCTAAATACGCAAACCTTAGGGGTCGTCCATAAACTACGTTACTGATTTTCCGGTTTTTTTTTACCCCCCCTCCCCCTGCGTTACTTTCCGTAGTGCTTTTCAAAACCCCACCCCCCCATAAAGTAACGTGACATATGAAATTCATTCATTCGAATGATTATATATTTTGACTAGCTCTGACAATTTTCACTAGTATTAGTGACTAGTATGACTTGATACATTAAAGGAACAATTGAAAAAAATCTATAATTAGTATCATCTGTAAAAGCTATTCCATCTGCGATCCAAGATTCGATGCTCTCAATCACTGGGATAGAAGAAGCTGGTAGCTTTGTTGAGGATTCTTCAAAAAAGAATTTTTCATCGGATTCTATGTCGACCCATTCAGATGAATCCTCATTTTTAACGCAAAGAAATTCACCTGGTCTTTGACAGAGTACCCTTAAAGGCTGCAACCGAGCTGCACCAAGTTCTGTGATTTTGTGTAAATGCTTTCTGAAAATTGATTTATTTAAATAGTATTTTGTATTGCGATTTATTGTAAACGATATAATACAAACTTATGGCAATTCATAGAAGTTTTAAAAACGAAATACAAGCCGCAGGTAGGACACGACCTTGAACCGATTTCTTCTTTCTGAGAAGGACAGTACATGTCATACGGTATCTCCTTTGATCAAGAACATTCAGGCCTTAACGTCAAAGCCTGTCGCAAAAGCAAAGACCCAAATTTTTCAGACGTGTGCTGAGATGGTGAAGGAATACCAAAAGGTTCCTGTGTCGAGGGAAAAGGTGGTGGAAGAAATCGTTGAAACAAAAGTTAACCATCAATTTAGACGATCAAACATAAACTTGTAAGGTTAAAAATTTTTTAAATGATTGTGTTTTTAATTAGAGGTTTTTCGTCGATTTTTTTAATTTTTGGTAACGTTACAATATCTGAACACCTCCTCCCCCGTACCGTTACTTATCGTATTGCATTTCAAAACTCCTCCCCCCCCCCCCCTAAATTGGTAACGTAGCTTATGGCCGACCCCTTAGGAGACATTCCAGATATGCTTTGGGTACATCTTTTAGCGACGGAAACGTAGATGAACTTGACAATTCTTCCGTACGTCAACAGCATGAATTTTCGACATGGAAGATCGATGAAATCTCGACAAGATTGATCATGAATGTTCAAGCAACAGCTTTTGATAAAAAGGAAAAGGAATGTTTCCACTTTAATTTTCAAAACAAGGAAGAGGACTACTTCCAATTCACTTTTGAGGACAGCGGAGAGGAATGTTTCCACATGACTTTTTAACACAGCGGGGAGGACATGCTATGACATGCTATGCCTCTAATGACATGCTATGTAAAAAAAGCAATGGAGTGTGCAATCAAGGGGAATGCTTCCTACATTCCATGGAATGTTTCCTGGTAACATCCGGGAATGCTCACATTTTCTGGAGGGATGTTCTTAAAGTAGGGCTGGGCCATGGTAGAAGAATACAAGTATATGCACCAGATGAGAGCATACTGCCAGAATAGTCAAAACGAAGCAAAACTTTTTCTCTATTTTCTTTTGTTTCCATTCGCCACACAGCTAAATTTTACAGACATGGCAGTATAGAAAGAGAGTACAGTCAGCGCTGCATATATCTCTATCCTTCTACCATGGGCTGGGCATTCTATCACAGTCACATTTTATTTGTTAGTATTGGTGCGCTCTCGAATAGCGCACACTGAGCGAAATAGTTGTCACAATTATCTTAATTTGCAAGTTCGTATGTTTATACCTAATGTGACCAACCGTACTCCTTTTGGGAGTTTTTTCCTTCTTTTTTGCTCGCTGTTCTTCTTGTATCGAAGTACGCTAAAAGTTCTTCTTTTTACTTGTTGTACTTCTTTTTGACATCTTTTTTACCATTTTTTCATAAATCAATTCACAACCCTCTCACACAAACATCTCTTACTACTGCAAAAATTTATTTTATACTTCTTTCAGAGTAGAGAAGAGTTCACTATCTTCTTTAACTCGAAAAATTCAGTTTGTTTGTTTTTGTTAGTTTCGTTGCTTTCGCTCAATAGTTTTTCGGCTTTCTTGAAAATTAGTGATTTTTGAGTTGTGACAATTATCTACTGCGGCCGCGATATGTGCTTAGATATATTATATATTGTTTTTTATTTTATTTTTGATTTTAAATAAATTCGGTATCTCACAAAATTTATATTAAAGTAGTAGCTTAGAGTGACGACCGAAATTTCTACGTTTCGTTTCTTCTACGATCGTTTTCAAATTTTAACATGTTTTTATTGGTGTCTCAAAGTATTCAAAAATGTTATTTTACTTAATTTTACATTAATTTGCATATAATTATTTATATCAAAGTAGAGTTCTCAAAAAAAGGTGTTTTGTTTGGGGGAAGCGGGAAGTACGTATACATCTGAAACAAAAAAATCAAAGAGAATATCGTTCTGCAAGCTTAATTGAAGTGCACTTATCTATATTTTAAAAGAAACAAATAAAATTTTCAGACATGTGAAAAAATTTGTAAAATCTAACTTTTTTGTTCTTATGTGTTTAAAAAAATTAACTTGTTATTGAAAAATTGATTGTTTTAAAGATTCCAGATCTAGCTATGTATGTCTTAAATAAGGCGTGTAATTATTAGCCAAATCGGCTGAATAGTTCTTAGTCAGTGCTTCCCCGACGTTTCTAAAATGTAGTTTCGAGAAAAAATTGTTTAAAGTTTTTACAGCACTTTTATACAATACATACTAAGGCGCGGTTTTTTCTTTTAGCTTTAAAAAAATTTTAAATTTCGGTCTGAAACTTTTAGAGTTTTAACATTTAATTTTAATATTTTATTGAATTTTGGAATCCGTCACACTGAACTACTACCTTAATAAGCACTGAATAGCACAACAATTGTAGGGATCTGATTTTTAATCTCTTATAAATAAAATTTCTTGTTCAATGGATTTATTTATGCATCTTTTCATATTTCTATATTTTTTGTGGTTGTACTTCTTTTTTGTACTTCTGTTTTTTTATGTCCTTTTTTGTACTTCTTTTTAAAGTCTGTACGTGTACTTCTTTTTGCTTTGAAAATGTTGGTCAGATTATTTTTACCTCCACACATACTGTAATATGTGTTTATTTTTAGTCATTGGTATTGTTCACTATTTCTTCTATGTCATTATTGCTCCAGCATTTTCTTCTAAGTCTGTGTGTCAATCGGAAACTTCTCACTCGGATGATCAAATTTTGACAGTTGGTAGAGCAATTTTTGGCATTTGTGAGGTGAATATAAGTGTCAAAATTTGTGCTAGCCCCAGGCGCTACTACAAATTTTGACAATCGAAAGCGAATTTTTGACACACTCAAAAATAAGGAAACACACTAAAAAAAAACAACACATCAATTTCCGCGACGTATTTAATTCGAGTGCTTGTACTTGCAACTTATTTCGTAAACTTGTAATATTGTAAACTTAAAAAACTTAAAAAATAACAAAATAATTAAAATAAAAAAACTAAAGTGCTTGAGCTTGTGTTTGCGTGTGTGTGGGCCAACGATCTCCCGGTACATCAGCAACTCCAGCAAAGTTAAATTGGCTTTCTATGCTGGCGAACGTCCTCCAAGTGCCACCAGCAGCAGCACAAGCTAATGAAGCGCACATTTTCCGCTTTCAATTTATTTAATTCACGCCGGAGTATAATGGCAGAAATTTGCCTCTGCGCTTGAGACATTCTGAAATGGTGCTTCTGAAATATTGGAGAGTTGACCAGTCAATTGAATTGTGCTGCACTTGCTGGTGCTGCTCGTGGCGACTCTCGGAGAACGTTGGCAAGCAAAAGAATCAGAAAATTTGCGCTCCACTTGCTTGTGCTGCTGGTGGTGGCACTTGGAGGACGTACGTCAGCAAAGAAAGCCAATTTAACTTTGATGCACTTGCTGATGCACCAGGAGATCGTTGGCTCACACACACGCACACACAAACTCAAGTACTTTCGTTTTTTTATTTTTATTATTTTGTTATTTTTTTATGTTTTTTAAGTTTACAATATTACAAGTTTACGAAATAAGTTGCAAGTATAAGTACTCGAGTTAAATATGTCGCAAATTAAATTAAATGCAAATTAAATGAAATGTTTGCGCTAAAACACGACCGAAATGTGAAACGTCAAAATTTGTAACTGTCAAAATTTCATCGTCCTTTTGACACAGCAAAAAAGACAAATGTATTTCAACACACACAAATTTTATTAAACTTGATATTTTCTATCCTACCACGACTGAAAAGTTTCCTTTTGACTCACAGCCTAACAGCTCTATTCTGGTTGTTAGCTTAACAAGAAATAGTTAAGCAGCTCTTGTTAAGCTGATTGTTGTTTTGTAAATGTTGGTATTCTTAAAAATCATTAACAACATAAAAGCTTAAAAAGCTTTTAAAGTTCACCATGCATGGTGAAAATCGATTTTCCTATTGAAAGAAGAGATGCGCTATATAAACAGATGCTACGAGTGCAGCTTGTGACTTTGCAAGCGCTTGAAAAATTTGTCACGGATACTGAAAGATTTCAATATCAACACTTAAAAAAAGTTAAAAATTCTTCCATTTTTCAGTTCAATGTATTTAAACCCAATATTATATTATAATTTGTATTTTTTTTATTATTTTCACAATTTTCTATCTAGGCACATACATTTCATTCGTTGTTAAGATTCTTTCTGTTATTAACAAAATTGTAAGGAAAAGCGCTTTTAAATTTGCAGCAGAATACGAAACCTTAACAAATTGTTAATATTAACTATTTTGTTAATGTGGTGAGCTTAGTTAAGCTGCCAGAATAGGGCTGTAAGTATATAAATTATATTAGTTTGCCTGCAGTGGCAAATTACACATTCTGCTTCATAAGAAAGGTTATCTGCAGAAAATAAATCACATTGCGATTCAGAGTCAAATATTGTTTTTTTTTAAGGTGTTTTGTTGTAATATTTTTACATCCTAATATATACGAATCATTAAAATTATAATCAAAACCTCAAAAAATTAAGAATCAAAAATTTAATGAATACAAATAATATGAAAAAATACTGCAAAGAATCTTAATAGGGAATATGTATGAATTATATGCATAAGAATTATGAATCTACAAACCAGAAAGATGGTTTTTTAAGAGTGTACATAAAATTTCCGACATAGGTCTTCACAGCATCACAGTCAGCGAACGACTGAATTATATTCTCTTCTGTTGTGAGTTTTGTGTACATGTGAAAAGTTACACTCAGCAGTGTGACCAGAGTGGAATATTATATTCCACTTTGGCATATTTTACCTTCGGGAAGCATATTTTTTTTTTATAAAAATATGCAGCATAAAAAGTGGAATATTTTGCGTATTCCTATATTTTTTAAAATTAACAAAATTTGCAATAAAAATGTCTATTTGAATACTAAGTGGTTATTTTTGGCTATCGACATTTTATATTTTTTCATCTCTGAACCACCTTGTGAAACGCAATATAAGGAATTCGTTTTGTGGTTAACTTCTTCATTGTCAATTTTATTGCAATTCATTTAATAACTACACGCAGCTTAAAAAGTAAAGTAAATTTGCTTATATGTTTGTTTGGTTGGATTTTTTATGGATTATGTTACAGCAGAAAGCAATATACTTAAGACAACATAAGGGGTATTCACGATGTGTTGTATTTCTCCTTGTTTTGTGTATTTTTGATAAATTTGATATTTGTAGTAAATTCTGTAATATAACAAAAACAAAATGCACAGTTTTCAAAATACAACCCTGTGGAAAAAATGCAACGATGGAACACTATTGTATTCTGTGTAAATTTCGTTGCGTATAAGATCAGATGATTGTACAAGCATTTCTACTCAGCATATAGCAAGCTACCGGCTACGCTGTTAGTTTATTTAATAAAAATTAATATAATTTATTCTTTCATTTCAATTTTTGTATGATTTCCCTTAGTTAAATGATGATTTAAATTAATATTTCCAAACAGAAGTTCATACCAAAATCAGCTGATTTTAAAAATACAATATGTACTTTACTGAAGGTTCGTTCACAAAGTTGTAAGTATTGTAAATTTTTATCAAAAATTTATCAAAAATGCACCACATCGTGATTATCCTTACTATTGCAAACAAAATTTATTTCTTTTAACTATTTTTAAAAGTGGATTCAAAGCAACAAAGCAGAAAAAAGTTATTGATCAAAGTTGGGAATCTGAAGATTTTTCAAAATTTGTGCTTTCCTCGCATAGTTTACCATTTAGCAATGCTGAGGTTGAGAAAATTTTTAGTTATATGAATCTTATTTGAACGAAAATTCGAAATAGAATTCAAGAAAAACTCTTAAATAATTTGTTGAATGTAAAAACATGGCTACATGTTTAAAAAAAGTGTTGTTATACCTATTAAATACCAGATAGCTTAATAAAAAAATTTAGAAATGCGAACTTCTATGATAATAATACAAGCAACAATTTAAGAATTGACCTCGAAGATGTGCCTGAATTTTAGTTTTGTATATTGTATATCGTTACTTAAAATTCAAAAAACCATAACAATGTTTATAATTTTTTATATTTTAAAATTAAATATTTTATCAAATAAATAAATGTTTTTAAACTTGCTTCTATGTTTTTTTTTTATATGCATATTTAGACTTATTTAGATATATATCTTTGAAATTGAAAGTGGAATATTTTTGTGGAATATAAAAATTAAAAGTGGAATATTTAGCATATTTTATTTTTAACAAAAAACATATTTTTTCAAAAATCTTCTGGTCACACTGGCTATGACCCCTTTTACATTGATCAAGACTTACAGCCCTATTCTGGCAGCTTAACTAAGCTCACCACATTAACAAAATAGTTAATATTAACAATTTGTTAAGGTTTCGTATTCTGCTGCAAATTTAAAAGCTCTTTTCCTTACAATTTTGTTAATAACAGAAAGAGTCTTAACAACGAATGAAATGTATGTGCTTAGATAGAAAATTGTTGTGAAAATAATAAAAAAATACAAATTATAATATAATATTGAGTTTAAATACATTAAACTGAAAAATGGTAGAATTTTTTACTTATTTTAAGTGTTGATAATGAAATCTTTCCAAGCTGCACTCGAAGCATCTGTTTATGTAGCGCATCTCTTCTTTCAATAGGCATATCGATTTTCACCATGCATGGTGAACTTTAAAAGCTTTTTAAGCTTTTATGTTGTTAATGATTTTTAAGAATACCAACATTTACATAACATAACAATCAGCGTAACAAGAGCTCCTTAACTATTTCTTGTTAAGCAAACAACCAGAATAGGGCTGTTAAAGTCAAGTTTTTTGACGTTCTCTTTTGAACTTGACGAAAGCTTTCACATTGGTCAAGACTTAAATTCAATTTCTTGTCCTCTTTCCTTGTTTTCTAAAAATAAAACGAGATAGGTAGCAAGCAAATGAATTATAATTTATAGAAATTTGCAAACTAAATTTTAATTTTTCACCACGATGGAAGTTAGCAAAATGTTTTTGCTTAAAAATTTAATGCAAAATGAAATTAAATTATATGCAAAACAATTTTATTGCAACCGAAGTTTAACAAACTCACATTGATATGCGAAAAATAAAATAAAAAGCACTGCCAACAACGCGAAAATAACAAAAGGAATACGAAAAATTGCCGGTACAGCTTCAAGTTTCTTTTTCCCTTCCATCGCTTCCGATGTGCGGCGAATTGCGTACAAACTTTGAAACTTGACTTCAAGTCTTGATCAATATAAAAGGGGTCTATCGTAAAGCAATTAAATGTTTTTCTCATAAAGCAATTTTATGAGTCAATTTGGCTCATAGCCGTAAAAATAGGTATACCACATTCGAATATGCGAAATGAGGGGGTCGTCGGAGAAGAGAAACCTATATTTACCTAGATTTCATTACGCAACTAAAAAACCAACATGTGTATTTTTAAAAAAAAATATTTCAGTGTTATATATTTATATAGCAATAAAATTTAAAATGAGTCAAATTGGCTCAGTCCGTAAATCTAGTGTTAAAAATGTAATAAAACAAACCCGTTTTAAATGTCTTTTTTTTAAGCACAAAGAGAAAAAATAAATCATTTTATGCTTAAACCAAGGAAAAAGCTATCGGTGTCACAAATGCATTAAATTTTCAATTTAAGCATTATTTTTCTTGTATGAACAAAATATACAACATATGTTATTTAGGAAAACCAACTTAGAGCACGAAAATTTTTCCAAAACTTCAGTATATTTCTACTTCATTCTACTCTTTAATTACCATGAAATGATAATAATTAACTTTTTCCAAGTAACTTCTTCTCAAAACAAGAACATTTTCCTTGATGACACAAAATCCTTTCCTAAATAAGAGAACTATTTACTTGACACAAGTAAGAGCATTTTCCCTGTTCTTGAATCATTTTTGAGTCATTTTTACTACTCCTTTTTAAATCGATTTCTATGCTATTCTAGAACAGTTTTTTAATTTAAACTGCATCACATGGACTCTAATAAAACTCCAACAAATTTGCATGCCCTAAAGGCATCTTTGACAAAGGATGTTTCAAAGAACTTTCGGCTCATCCTAATATCAATGCATGGCATAAACGGACTTTTCATCCGTACATACATACGTTCATAGAATGGCTGCATTGGTCATTCATCGACGTGTCTCGTTATTTGCTAATCCTTCTATTTTTTTTTTTTTTGTTCCTTTATAGTTCACCTGATGTCATGTACCTAGGTATGTTTGTTGTCCATGTTTGCCTTTCATATCAGAATTATGCGTTGCTGAACCATATGCAATGGTATCCAGACGAACAACAATAAACCAAACGTTTTATTTGTGATCTATTGAGTGAAACAGATGGACTTTTAATGTCGATTTAGGGTTTTAATTTTTTTTATCAAATTGTAGAAATTTATATTGTTCAATGGAGAGTTTTTGCATATTTTAACTCCACTTAATATTTTATTCAGAACTTTTAGAGTTTTATTTTTTGGAAATACACGGAGAAAAACATTTAAGAACTTTATGCCTAAACTTAACAAGAAAGCCTTCTTCGGTTCTTGCTCGTAAATAAAATTCTCAATTCGAAATTTAAATTCACAATCCAAAAGTAAATTAATTCTCAATTCAAATAAATATAAGCTAAATTTAAGAAAGAAATACGCATAGTAAGAAGTTGTTCTAATGAATAATATAAAATACTTGATTCAAGATAATTAGGATTGATTGTTTTACTTGTGTAAATATAAAAAGGAGTATGTTTAGTTTTATCAACTCTACTCATTTTAAACTTTTTATTCACTTTTTTCGTTTCAGGACATGAACTCTGACGTCCAGTTGGCAGCAACAATTGATGACATCAACGGCACGTTGATATTCAAAAGTGTGACCGCTGAGCATCGTGGCAACTACACCTGCATTGCTAGCAATAGACAGGGACAAATAAATGCTACAGTTAGCATAAATGTTGTTGTTGCTCCAAAGTTTGCAGTTGCACCGGAGGGGCCCATTGAAACAGTCGAAATGGGGGTGGCCACCATGCATTGCCAAGCGGTTGGTGATCCGAAACCTACCATTCAGTGGGACAAAGATTTGCAATATTTAAGTGAGAACAACACAGACAGAGCACGCTTTCATTTTCTCGAGAATGGCTCCTTGGAGATACGTGATGTCCATTTAGATGACGAGGGACGCTACGGTTGCACGATTGGCAACAGCGCTGGACTAAAACGCGAAGAAGTGCGCTTCATTGTGAAACGTAAGTGGCGAAAGGCATTAGGAATACTTTTATATGTATTTATAGCAGTCAGGCTAGTAGTGAAAGGGATTATGTTAGGAGTGCAAACCCCTCCATATTGTCCAAATGTATACAAAAACTTAATGCAAATGAGAATTTTAAAAGTAAAATATTATAATTTTCACTTAAAAAAAGAACTCAACTCATTTTGTAAACATTTTTAATAAACTATCTTTACGTATCTAAAAATACATTTTTAAATCTATTTTAAGAACAGAAAATTCTTAGTTTTTAATTGGACACGTCAGAAAGAAATTTTTATTTTTATTTTGCAACGCTTCTTTTTAAATCAAATCGTTTGGTTCTATGAAAAAAAGATGAACCAACATGATAAAAATAATTAGAGAGAATTTAAATCGTAAATTTACAGGCTAATCCGCTAATAAACAGGCTAAATCTAGCCTGAAAAAGGCTGTAATGGTCACATTGCTACTGACAAAAATAGCAGATAACTTAGTATATCCTCCTTGTATTCCTTGCAAAGTGTCATTCGTATTAAAAAATACACTAATTTTAAAATAATTCACAAAACGTATATAATAGAACCATCAAAGTGATACATGAACGCTCCCAAAACCAATTTGCCAATGAAGGTGTAATGTCTTATTTATAAACAAATTTAATAACTCAGTAAATTTTCATCCAATTTTCATAAATGAACATTAATTTTATTCCTAACCCTTGGACAAACACATGGTTCTGGCCAGGCATATTTCATTTTTGAGCGTTAATTAAACATACTTCTAGTTTAGGTAGATACCTGTATTTCCCGGTAGTCGCCTAAAATATTGTTGGCTTTCTATTTTAAAAAAAAATTCTAAAATATCGTTCCAACACAAAAAAAACTGCAAAAAAAGTCCCCCTCGAACAAACACATATGCCTGACCAGACCCCTATACAATTTGTATGAAATATTATTGTTATACTCATTTTGGATTATTTTTCTGCAAATACAATGCAGATTGTTGTTTCCAGGTATTTTTTTTATATTTTGGGTTGTTTTTATGTGAATTCAATGCAGATGTTTGCTTCCAGGTAATTTTTGTGTTCATTTTTCTCTTATTTCTTTCTTTCGTTTGTGATTTTGGTTTTGAGTTCAGTTAGTTTATTATTGAATGCTGAACATACAACATCGACAGTCCGAAATATAAATTTTTTTTGCGAAAACTAAAGTGAAATTATTACAATTGTTATGGCAGAGGATTTAGAATTTGTGTACAATACGCGTTTGCGTACAGACAGCCTTACTAATAATTTCCAACAACAACTATCATCAGCGTTACAGCGTGATTTCGCACTTCACACAGAAGCAGACGAAGAACTAGATTTATTTGAAGACCAAAGCGGTGAAAACACAGATTTTGTGCCCGAAGATCCCGCTTCGGACATTGAATATGAATTGGAAATTGAAGCAAATGAAATATTCGACAGCGATGAAGAATCCGAAGAAGAAAGTGAGAATGCATCAACTCAAGGTGCAGACGGTTTTTTGCTTGGAAAAGATGGTACCAAGTGGAGTACAGCTGAACCCGCTACAGTGAGATTCCGCCAGCACAAAGTCATGCGTTTCAGAGGTGGACCAAAAACAAACCTGACCACTCCGCTTGAGGTGTTCAAGCTTTTCTTTTCACCGAATATTACGTTCATCATCGTAACACAAACAAATCTATATGGAGAAAAAGTTACACGCAAATGGAACGCAGAACATGCAAACTGCACACCACGAGTATGGGTTGATATGACAAGTGTTGAGCTTGACGCTTTTATTGGGATACTATTGGCTTTTGGTTTCAGTCATAATACTATGCAGCTCTCAAGATTGATGTGGCAAACTGATGCACTTCCAATATTCCGTGCAGCCATATCATATACACGATTTGTAACTTTGATGCGCTGTATTCGATTTGACGATAGTCGTACGCGCGCATTTCGTCAACAAACCTACAAAGCTGCTCCCATTCGCGGCATATGGAACTTCTTGAATAACAATCTTGCCAGTAATATTGAACCATACGAAAGTGTAACCATCGATGAGAGCTATTTCCATACCGTGGGCGCACAAATTGCACGCAATACATCCCATCAAAGCCCGCAAAGTATGGCATAAAAGTATGGTGGGCATACGATGCTAAAACCAAATATCCGTTGCAAGGAAAACTGTACACTGGTAAAGAAGGAGAACAACGAGAGACAAACCGAGGCGAAAATGTGCTCATGAGTTTGGCTAATCGATACGCCAATAGTGGCAGAATTATTATTGCTGATAACCTCTTTACAACAATAGACGCAGCTAAACATCTTTCGTCGATTGGACTAGCATACGTTGGCACCATTAGATCCAACAAAAGGTGTCTTCCCAAAGAAGTGAAAAAAACAGCAAACGGCCAGTGCTTTCATCTGTGTTCGGTTCCTATGATTGTAAGAACTGTAAGAACATAAAACTGACTCTTATTACAATGATAACCTTATATCACTGTGCAGCTATGTTCCAAAGAATAACAAAGCAGTAAATCTACTATCCACTGTGCACTACACCAAGAAAGTTGAAGGCGTAGCAAAAAAACCGGAAGCTATATTATTTTACAATTCAACAAAGGCCGGTGTTGATACAATGGACCAAATGGTAACACATTACTCCACAAAACGGTGAACCAGACGTTGGCCATTAGCATTTTTTTGCAACATGATAGACGTTATGGGACTAGCCGCTTACATCATATGCAATGAAAATACAGAAGGAACCAGAAAAGAGAAGCGACGAATGTTCTTGAACACGCTGAGTAAACAATTGGTGCTTGCTAATACTGAAAATCGCATGAACAACAGCCATATTTTGGGACAACATTCAACCCGTTTGGACATTGAATCTTTCTTTGGAAGGCCGTTGAATATTCCCAGCAACATGCTGCTTAACCAACAAAGCGGCCCTAGTACACTGAATTCCAGAAAAGATTGCAGAATTTGTGTCACGCAAGACGAAAAGCTGCGTAGGCAGACACGTTTTTACTGCACCAAATGCACTAATTCTGTGTGCCAACAACTTTCTAAAGTTGATTATACTTGTTTTTCATGCATTCCACAAAATGAATAAAAATATTTACATTTAGGTAGCTACATATATCAACAAATCAAAAAAAAAGTCTAAAGACAAAAATAATAAACGAGCATACTTAGAAATTCAAAGTTACGATACCCTTTTTGCCATACAAATGCATAAAAACGTATAGGGGTCTGGCCAGGCATATGTGTTTGTTCGAAGTTTCAGAATATGTGTTTGACGGGGGGTTAGTAAAGTGTTTTTTTATAAAATAATTACGTTTGTAGTGGCTTTTTTTACAAAGCTTTGGCAGTGTATAATCCTCAAAGTTGGAAAAAATGTAAAAATTTTAGGTTTGTCCAAATATATATTTCCGCTAGAAGATATTCGGATTCAAAGTTCACCGAAATCGGTCATTTGCCAATATCGCCGCTCCTCTATGTCGGACATAAAATCTGCATACCGCCAAATTGTAGATCTGATAATTACCTTCAAAAACGTCTCACATGGTTTTAACGTAAAGCAACAGTTTGCACGCTATGAGACTATTTATGTCTAAACAGCGCAAAGCAGAAATTTTTTACTATAACAGATGTACAATATGATTACAATACATTTAATAGACAATGTGTTTGGTTGGAGATAAAAGTTCGAACTGAGAAAACAACAAACCAATATTAAATTATGCCAATAACTTCTTATAATTAAAGTTCAAAATCTGCTCATAATAAGAAATTTCTACTTTGCACATAGACATAAATAGTCTTATAGCGTAAGAACTGTTGGTTTTAGGTAAAAACTTTTAATGACATTTTTGAAGGTTATTATCAGATCTACAATTTGGCGGCAAGCAAATTTTTTATGTCCGACATAGAAGAGCGGAGATATTGACTAATGACCGATTTCGCTGGACTTT
This sequence comes from Dichetophora obliterata, assembly GCA_963920525.1. Classification (NCBI taxonomy): domain Eukaryota; kingdom Metazoa; phylum Arthropoda; class Insecta; order Diptera; family Sciomyzidae; genus Dichetophora; species Dichetophora obliterata. Next base: position 192,604,904 of record OY986437.1, read on the forward strand.
GAATCCGAATATCTTTTAACGCGTACATGGTATCATAGGGAACTCATGACAGGTTGTTAATTATGACTTAATTGAGAGGCATCAACAATATTGGAACGTTAATTTTTCGATTTCAGAAAATTTCAGTGAAAAAAAATATGTCAATGAAATACAAAAACCCTCGGGCAAAGTCAAGAGTTATGTCGCAGAAAAAAACTAAGGAAGCAGAAAAATTTGTTTTGACAAGGAGTATTTAAAAATATATGAATCCGGTGAGGTAAAAAAATTGTTCCACTCTAATGTACATCGATAACTCCTAATGCACTTTTTTGTCAATAGATGGATGTTATTGAAGAAAGGAGCGTGGCAATATTAAAAAAACAAAAATTTTGTTTTTCTGTCAAGAAAGTGGGCGTTTTAGAGAAAGTGCTGTAGAAAAAACAATATTAAAAAATTTTCGATCTCGAATAATATTGACACTATGGTAGTAAAATTCTTACACGAATGGGTATAATTTTTACAAAACAAGATGAAGAAAGTGGTTGGAATTCGGAAAAAAGCGTGGCGCTATTAGAAAAATACTGTATATCAGTTAATATTTACACTCTGGTACTGAAATTCGGTGTAGGAATAACGAAATTTTAATGGTGAGGTAAGTTGCATTACCATTAAAAATTTAGTGATAATGCAAATATTTTCCATTACCATTAAAATTTTTCATTACCACTTGGTAATAAGTGGTAATGCAATTTTTTTCCATTACCATTAAATATTAACGGTGATTTTGCATTATCAGTAGGTGATAAAATTTTTTTAAACATTCGTTTTTGCGGCATTTAAAAAGATTTTACCATTTTGTTAAATTTACTTTGTAAGTGCGGTGGGAGTGGTTTTCACCCTATTTTAACAAAATTCAAATATATTGTGAACTTTTGCAACCAAAGCTTATGTGCAAAATTTGAAGTCATTGCATTAGTTTTGTGGCATTTAAAAAGATTTTAACATTTTGTTAAAGTCACTTTGTATGGGAGGTAGGAGTGGTTTTCATCCGATTTTAACAAATTTCAAATATATGATGTAAATTTTACTTCAAAGCTAATTTACGAAATTCCAAGTCACTTCATAATATTTTGTGGCATTTTTAGAGATTTTGTTGTTCAGATAAAGTAACCACGCCTAGGTTTTAATCCGAATTTGCTCATTATTAAACTTGATCTTCGTTGATCTTCGAATATAAGTAGATATACCATATATCAATACGATAGCTTTAAAATTGCGGCTGTTATCTTGTCGACAGACAGACGCACATGGCGAAATCGACTTATGATGTGATGCTGATCATTAAAATGCCTATGACACAGTACGCTTAGGGATATTAATGGCGTAATTATGAATATAATTGAATTGTGGTAAAAAATTTTTTTTGAAGGCGTTAGAAAAGGGTAAAGGGGCCCCAAAAATTGCATTGCCTAAGGGCCCCGACATGGTTAATCCGGCCCTGAAAGTTACCGACAGAAAACATACAAACTAAATTACTAAATTTAAGTCTAATACTACGTTCATACTACGGCATAAATTACTTAATTTGCCATAAATTACTTCACTTAAATCAACTGCGTTCAAACTAACTGTTCGTAATTTGTTTTGACAGTTCGTTGGCAACTCATATATTGTATTTGCTTATTTTGTGGCAAAAGTAAGTAAAGCAAAGAAAGTAAATAAGCCATTGCAAGGCATTAACGTGAATGTAAACAGTTTTTGTTTTATTAAGCATGTCCGACCAGGAAAGAGTGATAAGTTTCCACTATTTTTAATTTTAAATATATATACTGTCCCACTATGTACTTAAAATTTAAAAAAACAAATAAAACGTTAAATAGTTGCTTTTTAATTTTTAAAATTCTATACTGTAACATGCTGGTTATTTTATTGTATTTCCAACGAGATAAATATGATTAATGTTGGACGAAATGGAAGCTCTTTATATGACAGCAGAATTATGTATGGGAATCATTGTTTTAGCAGTTCTAAGCAGTGTTCTTAGCAGTTCAAGGTTTTTAATACTGAATCCAGGCATATCCTGCACGTACTCTTTTAATTTTTCCGGTTGTGACAAGTCAATAATCGTTGATGCAGAACGACACTCTTTGGTTAGTCCCAGCTGGCCAGCATCAAAGACACCCCCTAGCTGAGGCCACAACGTCGAAAATTCTTCAACATTCAAACTGCTTGGTTCGGGTAACGATTTGCGCTAGTCAGAGCAATGAATGCTCATCGCACAGCTGGTGAATGAATTGGAATTTGGGAATACGAATACCAATTTTTCTAGTACTTGGATTGAGGAAACTAATGCTTAAGTTCTAAGCTATCGTTCGATAACTATCGTTCTGGATCCCGGCAGCAAACGTTTCAACAACGCATCGTTTATATGCTCAGCTTTACCATAGCAACGAAGAGCAGCCAAGTCTTTCACACAAATTGCCACTGGTTTATGACAGTCTTGTCCTTTGATTTCATACAACTTTTGTATGGCCTTCTCATTGTTGGCATTGCAGGCTAGACCATAAACAGTGTCGGTTGGTAGAGCTATAACTTCGTCCGATTGTAAGCATCTTCGTGCTTGATTACAGCATTTGTAAAATGTTGTCATAGGTTCATCAGCAGAGCGATTTTGCATCTGCATAAAATAAGCTTGTTTGAGAGCACAAGCCGGACAATAAGCATCAGTTGAATCTACGTTCTCCCAAGCAGCTGCACCGCCCATAACATGATCCACTTCCTAAAGCATTGCAGGAATCTTAATAGTAGTTCGTCTCAAATACTTGGAGTACTACTCACCTTTAGCCGTAGAAAGGTACGCGTTGAAATGTTTTAATTGATGTTGCAAATGTAAGGACATGTATTGCATGAAAAGCGATGACCTGTAGTGTCTTCCTCTACCATTAAAATATTACCGCAAGTCGGACAGAACAAAATTGTGAACTTTGAGTTTTGGTTATTTACAAAAATGACAGCTTGTGATGCAATTTTTTCGATTATTTTTTGAAAAAACTAGTGCTGACACCGATTGCATCTTAATTTAAGTGGTAATTTATGATAAATTACTTAATTTCGAAGTAATTTCATTGACAGTTTTTCCACGGCGAAATTACTTAATTTGATCATGATTTATGCATAAATTAAGAATGAGCCGTAAATTACGATAGTGAGAACATGGTATTATACGACCAAAACCGTCTGAAATAAAGCATTTTCTTTGATTTGTGGGCGGTAAAAGGGGGCGTGAAAGCCTATTTTTAATACAGTTGTCGACAGTAACCGTACAAACTAAATTACTGAATTTAGCAATATACGAACCAACCGACTGAAATAAAGCATTTTATTGATTTGGGGGCGGTAGATGGGGGTGTGGCAACTTTTTTCCTCAACCACCTTGTACCTGAAACAAATCGACTGCCAAAATTGTAGGTCAATCGGTCCAGTATTTTTGGAGTCTATACACACATCGTTTTGCTTTTTATATATACAGATATTGATTTGTGAGCGGTAAAAGTGGGCGTGAAAGCATTTATGTATAGTAACCGCCTCTTGGGGCACATACACAGCAAGTTTCACTATAATAAAAACTTATTAACAAAAAAAAAAACAACTTCAAAACCACTACAAAGTAAAAAATAATTTTAAATTCCTTTTCACATTAATTCTTGGTCAAATTTGTTCATTTATTTATGCATATTATTAAATTGGAAATCTTATTATTATAATTTTTTTTCTATTTTGTATTATTATCATAAATATATTAATTTCTGAATGAATATAAAACCTTTAAAGCCGGAGCGTTTATTTTATACAAGTCTGATTACATAAGCGCCGACTTTAAAGGTTTTATATTCATCGAGAAATTAATGTATTTATGATAATAATAGAAAATAGAAAAAATTTATAGTAATAAGATTTCCAATTTAAGAATATGCCTAAATAAATTAAAAAATTTGAAGAAGAATTAATATGAAAAGTAATTTAAAATTATTTTTCACTTTGTAGTGGTTTTGAAGTTGGTTTTTCTTTTTAAAAACTTTTTCTTTTTTCCTTTTTAGAGATTATGACAACAATTTTCCCATTCTTGTAACGAATTTTCTTACCCTAGTATCAACATTAACTGAGAAACAGTTTTTTTCTTATATTTCCACGCCCTTTTGTCCAGTAACGCCAACTTTATTGACCGTAAGCTTTCATAATTATGCCTACCACTGTACGTAATTTCAGTATCCTAGTGTCAATTTAATTCGAGTTATGGCGTTTTTCTAATACTGCCACGCCTTTTTTTAACAACGCCCACTTTTTTGACCGTAATTTGTAATAATTGTTCCAACACCTGTACCAATTTTCAGAACCCTAGTATCAATATTAACTGAGATACAGTATTTTTCTTATATTGCCACGCCCTTTTGTCCAAAAACTCCCACTTTCTTCACGGTAAATTTTCATAATTATGCCTACCCCTGTGCCTAATTTCAGTACCCTAGTGTCAACATTATTCGAGTTTTTATTATATTGCCACGCCTTTTATCGAATTACGCCCACATTTTTGACCATAATTTGTAATAACTGTTCCTAACCCTGTACCAATTTCCAGTACCCTAGCGTCAATATTAACTAAGATACAGTATTTTTTATATTGCCACGCCCTTTTTCCAACAACGCCCAATTTCTTCACAGTAAATTATTATAGTTTTGCCTACCCCTGTACCTAACTTCAGTACCCTAGTGTCAATGCTATTCGAGTTACAGCGTTTTTCTAATATTGCCACGCCCACTATCGAATAACGCCTACTTTTTTTAACATTCTTTTTAATAATTGTGCCAACCCTATACTAAATTTCAGTACTTTAGTGTTAATATTATTCGATATACAAAGTGTTTCTTATATTGCCACGCCCCTGTGTCGAATGCCGCGGGCACCTCCGCGTCTGATATCTCTATCTGTTGACAAAAAATTGTAGCAATCGGGCAAGTACTTTAGGAGTTATCGATGTACATACATTCAAAAAAAAATAAAAGAAACCAACCAACTTCAGAACCTCCTCCTTTTTGAAGCAAATTTGGCTTGTATGGGAGGTACCTCGCCCCCTTGTCCAATCGTTACCAAACCTCACAGGAACACTCTCAAGAAGTGGCTTCAGTTTCCCTGAAAAGTTCATAAAGATCGGTTCAGCGGTTTTGGAGTCTATACGTGATATAGCCACATACCCACATATCTACATACCCACATACCCACATACATACATCAATTTTTATATATATATAGATAGATTATGATTTCTCTTAAAATTTCCTTAAAAAATTATTTTACTTTTGTTAACTTTACTGCATTTTTTTCCTTTAACAAAGGCAATTTCAACTTAATTTTGATTTTCTCCATATAAATACTTATGTTACTTTGTTAATTTCAATGTTGATTTTTGTCTCATGAGTTAACGATCTTGGTTGTACAAAAAAAAGGGGGAAATTCTTATTGTAAAGAAAAAGTGACATTTTTAGGTAAAAAGCTATTTTTAATCTTTTTAAAATGATATTGATTTAATTTTTATTTAACCCTTGAGAGGTATAGAAAAAAATACTCTGGATTCGGTGTCCCCGTGGTCAAATTAAAAAAATTAGGTTTGAAAAAATTTTGAGAGCCATCTATAGCCCCCAATTTATAAAATAAAATGGGGTCTTATGTGACCCTATCGGTCACATGTAAAACTTTTACGGATTTTTTCAGCTGTAATCTGTAATTGGAATGAACAATTTTTTTTAATGATATATTAAAAGCAATTTATGTGTTCAATGCAATTTAATTTTAAATTTAGAAAATTAATATATAATTATTACATATTAATACTGAAATTTTAGTTTTTTTGAAAGAAAGATCTCAAGTTAAAAAATCGCGAGTTATATTTTTCTGCTGACGTGCTTATAACTACAGTAATTTTTACTCAATTGACTTTAAACTCTCTGAGAATATTCGAACGCTGTTATACATTACGAAAATTTAAAAAAAATGCATTTTTGGTCGCCGAAAAACTTTCATGAGCCTTTAAACTGTTTTATCCTAACATATCTTAAATGATTTTATTTTAAAAATAAAAACTTTTTCTTTGATTTCAAAAACCATTTCTTATTTTCCTTTCATATATTTCGTCTTAAGTAATAAGAAGTTTTCCTTAATTTTATCAAAGATGTTAAAAGAAAATAAGTTTATAAACACATCTTAATTTTTAATATTTAGTACTAGAATTTAGTAATAATTTACTAAAAATGTTTTTTTAATTAAATTCAAATCAATTTTAGAGTAAAGCTACAAATTGTACTTAATTTTAAATAATTGAACTAAAGTTAAGTACAACTTACTAAAAAATGTTAGTAGCAAAAAATATTTTACAACTAAAGAAGCTCGCTTTTAAATTCAGAAAATGTGTACTTAAATATAAAATTTTCTTCATTATTATATTTAAATAAATATAGTAAGATTTACGATCCTTAAAACAAAGAAAAATGAGTATTCATTTTTAAAATGACATAGTTTTAATAATAGTAAATTTTACTTTAATTTAGTAAATTTTCATTAGTTTAAGAAAAAGTTCTTTATAATATAGACAAAAAGGTGTCCTGAATTCAAAGACAAAATGAGCTTAGTTTAAAAAAATTTTTTTTAGTGTATTAGAAAAGTTTTCGTAAAATATCTAGAGTACGGCTATCCTATAGCCACATGTAACTTGTTCCATTCGGTTTGAAGGAGAGCTTCAGGACCAAGATAATGATATAAGAAAGTTATATATAGTAAGAATAAGTACAGAATTGTATTTCTTATCCCTTATCCATTGAAAAAAAAAGACTGGATAAAAACTTAAAATCTGCCCTTTATGTTAACGTTCTGACCATTGTTTTGACGGACTTGTAACAGGTTCGAAACGGAACCACATCCGTTTTTAAATAGATTTTTAAGTTTTGTTGAATTTAAGCTAACTTTAAACTCATTGAAAAGTGAATAAAATTGAATTTGCTTTGAAAAAAAAGTTTACCAGTTCTATTTAAATTTCAGAAAGTTATTGAAAAATTTAATAGTTAGCACGTGAAGTGTGCTATAATTTTGACCACTACTTTATATAACTTTAATTTAAATTAGTTGACGCAAAAATGATCTTAAATGACAATTACCTTTATGTCATTGTAACTTTGTACAATTAATTATCAATAAAATTTGTTCATCACTTATAACTCTTTTAACCCTATCACACACACTCTCAATTCGCCCCTGCAACTATCCCAATTGGGTTCTACAGGACACTCGGTTAAACATAAAATCGGCTATATGTATTCCCAATCACCCTTTACAACACCATATATTATAACGGTTTAAGGGTTAAGGACGGTTTAAGGCCAATAGGTGATAGGGAATATTTACGATTTGTGTTTCTTTTTAAAAATATGTCTAAAAGATCCCAAACAATTTTTTCAATACTTTATTCTTTTAATTGTCCAATTCTACTGTCCAATTTTTTATGGCACCGGTTTAAGCTTATGTTCATCTTTTACTTTGCAGCCAGCGATGGTTTCGCCACCGAGGACTCTTCAGATGGTTTTCTTATCACCCGAGCTGTTCTCATCACCATGTCGGTTGCCTTCGCCTACATTATCCTTGTGGTGGGACTCATGCTCTGGTGTCGCTTTCGTCGTCAGGCACGGAAGGCACGTCTCAATGAAGCCATCAAAGATAGTCCTGAATCTGGTGAGGCTGGCAAAGCGGCTGAAAACGAACCTTGCTTACCAAACGATACCACTAGCTCAAGCAAAAAAGATGGCAAAACGAAAAAAGCCAATGGAACGAGTAATCCGCGCGGAAGCGGCAATGAAGCGCAAAAATCAGACGACGCCGCATCTAGTGTTCACTCAAAAAGTTCCAAAAAATCGCATGCTTTCGATCAGTTGGCGTTGCCACGTTCTGGCATAAGCGAACTTATACAAATCGGACGTGGTGACTTTGGTGATGTATTCCTAGGCAAAATCAAAGCTTCCATTATAAAGGTGACTGAAGAAAAAGATGCCGACACTGAGAAACCATCGCCACAGAATGGAACAGCTGGCAATACCGCAACGGAAAAGCGACGTTCAAAGACATCCATGGATGACATTGAGGAAATCAAAGAGGAGCTAGATGGCGCCAGTGAAGAGACGCAAGAGTTGTCATCTGTGGCGGATGGGTACAAATTAGTGCTAGTGAAGGCATTGACTAAAATCAAAGATGAGAACGCGTGCCAAGAATTTAAAAGGCAAATTGAAATGTTTCGCGCCATAACACACAAGGGGGTGGTACGATTGTTTGGACTTTGCAGGGAGAAGGACCCACACTATCTGGTGCTAGAGTACACCGACTGGGTAAGATTAATAAATTGAATAATTGAACAGAGCGACATGATTAGTCTAAAAATAGTATCCTCAAAGAATGGTTTGCAAAAGAGCTTCAAACATATAAACGTACAGTGAATCAAAAAAGTTTATTTTACTTCACATACAGAAAAAATAATATGAGCATTTAAAAAATTAAATTTTTACTATGTTTTAACAACAAAAGATAATTTTATTTCAGATTAAATGTTAGAAAAATTAAAAAAAACACATGATGAAAAAGTTTAGGCATATGTTGTGTGTCTACCAGAAAACTGACAAGAATACTTGAAGTTAAAGCCTTTTCAAGTACTTGAATTCAAGTATGTATCCAAACTTAAAAAAGCAAGCTTTAGCCTGCTTGCAAAAGTACCAATAGTGTCCGACCGAATATTCGGTTTCGGTTTCGGTTACGGCCAGCTTCGCTCCTTTTTGTCAGTTTCGGTCATATTGAGGCCCAATCGCCGAAACTTTTAAGTTTGGTTTAATAAAAATATTTGCAACGCATTGTACAATACCAAAATTGTGAATTCGTCTATAATTTGATTTATCGTGTTAACGCAAAACATTTTGGTTAATTTTATCCGTTCGATGCTATCATGTTATATATTTTATAATCTCTATTGCAATTAATATTAAAGTTTTATAGGTACTAGACCTCTGCACGAGTGCGCTTGAAATGCGTTTCAAAACACTCGTTTCTGGTGCAAGCGTTTGCTTTGTTTTGCTCGCATTAATGAAATCAAGCGTAACACTACAGAGAGCACTCGTCGCTTGAACAGAACAAGAACAAACAAAAACCAAAACAATGTTATGCACGATTCATGGTATAATTATTTGACAAGGTAGCCGTGACAGTTTTTGGCGATTGGTAGTTGTCAAAAACAGCTTAAGAGGTTGTAGTTTGCTGCTGTTGACTAGCTTTGTGCTTATTTTTAACTTTTCTTTGATTCATTAAATTTATTCGCGAAGTTTATTGAAATGTTTTAGTTTGCTGCGTTTGACTAGCTATGTTTAAGTCGTCGCTTATTTTTCCAGTTTTCTTTGATTAATTGCATAAAAAGCTAATTTTGACAACTACCCATCGCCGCTCGTGAGAAAAAAGCCAGTCTACGCTACTACCTTGTCAGTAATTGTGCCATGGCACGATTCGACAAAAAAGAATGCAATAACTGAAATTATGTTATGTAACCAACAGCAGAACGCTTGGAGTTATGCTGTGTTCTTTAGGTAGCAAGCGTATTAGATGATTTCGGATCTGGTTTCAGAGTTTAAAAGTCAAGATGGCGGATACGGTTGCCTCCTAGATTTTTTTTATATTATTGCGAACTCTTGTAAATTTGCAATTCTGATAAAGGATTTGATTTTGAATCTAATATCACAGTTTTTAAATTTAAAATGGAGATTAGGGCTGCCACCTAATTTTTACTACAGTAATGCTACCCAGCAAAATGTATTTTTAAGATTTTTAAACATCATTTCACAGATTTCAAATCTGAAGTCAGAATTTTAAAATTAAATATGGTAAATGGGGTTGCCACCTAAATTTTTTTTATTTTTACGAATTCGGGGCTGGCAAAAAAAATGGTACAACAAAAATGGGTCGCTGAATTCGAATCCGTGTTCAGAATATCAAAATTATGTAATTTTTCAATATTAGGGTTGCCTAATATAAATTTTTAAGATTTTTAAACATCATTTAGCACTATTAGAAAATCGTTGATTTCGAATCTGAATTTTAAATTTAAATGTGGTAAATAGGGCTGCCACCTAATTTTTTATTTTTACGAATTCAGGGCTGGCAAAAAAATTTTTTATTTTTACGACTTCAGGGCTGGCAAAAAAATTAATTCATAAAAATGAAAAAATAAGGTGACAACCCTATATGCCATCTTGAATATAAAATTCTGACATCAGATCCGAAATCATCTACCCCCTAAAACTTCCAACCACGGAGTCCACAGAACCCTTAAATGTACTAATACGCTATATAGAAATAATTACTTCGCCAAGGTTCTGCTGCGTTAGATGTGATTGATGCATTTTTCGCTGTTATCAATTGTTCTGGGGCCGAATTACAGCATCCGTGATCGAGCAAAATTGTACAAGATTGATAGGCACTTGTCTCGTCGTGCCCTTCGTAATATTGCTCGATCACGGATGTTGTAATTCGGCCCCTGTTTTGTTAAAAGGAACAACATCGTGCTCTGTTAAAGCAAACAGCGAACATGGTTCTGTTTGAATCCGACGATCTCTGTAATGCTCTGCAGTGCTTGTTCATTTTCATTAAATGACTTGGATAACGTCTGCTTGACTAACAGAGTGCTGTTAAGCTGTGAACTCTGCACTGTTGGTTCTACTGTTGTAGACAAAACGAGTGCATTCTTGTAGAGGTCTAATAGGTACTGAAGCCAAAAATTGATAATTAAACTTCCGAGCGAATTCTGTGTGTGTGGAATAAAGGAAATGAAAACGATATATTTATATTTCATAATATTAAACCTATATTAAAAAAACATAAATACTTTGTTTTGTAGTTCTATAAAAATGTACATTGTAGGTGCATACTATTTTGAGTATGTACGGAAGATAAAGAATATGCAATACTTTTGCAATAAAAGATAAAGTAAAAAATTATCTTATTTATTATTAGAGTAAACTTTAATTAATTATTAAAAACTTCAATATTCAAATAATACTTTTTTATATTAAATTTTTTTTATGAGTATGAAAGTAGTACTAATGATTCCTTCTAATAAAAAAAAAATATTTGCAAAAAGTTAAATTTTCATATTAATAACCAGTTTCGGTTTCGGCCGAATATTATAAAATGGCCGAATATTCGGCAAACAAATTGGTTACTAACAAGTAGTCAAATGAAAATTTTATTAAAAGTTAACTTTTATTTGCTTTGTTCAGAGCCAAAATACAATTAAGTTACAAGCCAAGTGCGACTGCAGCACTGTCTGATCAGCAGAGTGACTAGCTTTATTTGTTTTACATAAACTTACAGCCCTATTCTGGCAGCTTAACTAAGCTCACCACATTAACAAAATAGTTAATATTAACTATTTGTTAAGGTTTCGTATTCTGCTGCAACTTTAAAAGCTCTTTTCCTTACAATTTTGTTAATAACAGAAAGAGTCTTAACAACGAATGAAAAGTATGTGCTTAGATAGAAAATTGTTGTGAAAATAATAAAAAATACAAATTTTAATATAATATTGAGTTTAAATACATTAAACTGAAAAATGAAAGAATTTTTTACTTATTTTAAGTGTTGATAATGAAATTTTTCAGTAGCCGTGGCAAATTTTTCAAGCGCTTGCAAAGTCACAAGCTGCACTCGAAGCATCTGTTTATATAGCGCATCTCTTCTTTCAACAGGCATATCGATTTTCACCATGCATGGTGAACTTTAAAAGCTTTTTAAGCTTTTATGTTGTTAATGATTTTTAAGAATACCAACATTTACATAACATAACAAGCAGCTTAACAAGAGCTCCTTAACTATTTCTTGTTAAGTTAACAACCAGAATAGGGCTGTTAGTCGTTACTCAAACCACAATCTTTCGATTCGAATGTTGAAAAGCTTTTTGGAATTCGGTTAACAATTAGAAAGCTCACTTCTACTTACTTACTTACTTACAGCCCTATTCTGGCAGCTTAACTAAGCTCACCACATTAACAAAAAAGTTAATATTAACAATTTGTTAAGGTTTCGTATTCTGCTGCAAATTTAAAAGCTCTTTTCCTTACAATTTTGTTAATAACAGAAAGAGTCTTAACAACGAATGAAATGTATGTGTTTAGATAGAAAATTGTTGTGAAAATAATAAAAATATACAAATTATAATATAATATTGAGTTAAAATACTTTAAACTGAAAAATGGAAGAATTTTTTACTTATTTTAAGTTTTTATAATGAATTCTTTCAGTAGCCATGGCAAATTTTTCAAGCGCTTGCAAAGTCACAAGCTGCACTCGAAGCATCTGTTTATATAGCGCATCTCTTCTTTCAATAGGCATATCGATTTTCACCATGCATGGTGAATTTTAAAAGCTTCTTGAGCTTTTATGTTGTTAATTATTTTTAAGAATACCAACATTTACATATCATAACAATCAGCTTAACAAGAACTCCTTAACTATTTCTTGTTAAGCTCGTTACCAGAATAGGGCTGTTAGTTGGCGCTACAACCGTATGTCGGTCTTGGCCTCGCCACTTGGAAATTTCAAGCTTCGTCATGTTGTCCTCTACTTGGTTTTTCCAACGAAGATGCTGTCGTCCTCTTCTGCGTTGACTGCCGCTGGGTACCGAATAGAATGTTTTCTTTACTGGAGCATCGTCTTTCATGCGCTGAACATGGCCTAGCCAGCGAAGCCGCTCGATTTTAATACTCTTGACTATGTCGATGTCAGCGTTCAGCTTATACAGTTCATCATTCCACCGTATTCGGTACTCGCCATTGACGCAGATTGGTCCGGAGATCTTACGAGGAATCTTTCTCTCAGCTCACTTCACGTAACAGAATATTCCTGATAACATATGAGTTTACAGAGATCAAGCATATTCACCACGTTACATCGTTTCATTGGTTTTACTACCCGTGTAATTCGCCGTATTGCTGTATACGCGACTAAAGAAGTTTCACTTCAAAAAATTTGTTATTCACATTTAATTTAAAAAAAAAATTGATTAATTATTCATTTTCGTTATTCAGAATAATAAATCATTTTTTGTTCATATGAATGCTATTCACAAAGAATGCAATTCACAAAGAATTTCAGAATTTTCAACTATTTTTTTATCCATTAATATTCTTTATTCATTACTAATTTTTTGTTCAATACTCCTTTGTTATTCATTTTTTAGTCATTACTTCTTTGTTATTCATTATTCATTTTTTATTCATTACTCATTTGTTATTCGTTATTCATTTTATTAATTATTCAAAAGTGAATAACAAATGTGTATTAAATAAAAAATTAATACTGAATAACAAATTAATAACGAACAACAATCGAATTATGAATAAAAAATTAATAATGAATAAAAAACTAATAACAAATAAAAAAAAAAATAGAAAATTCTCAAACTCTTTGCGAATTGCAGGCTTTATGAAAAGCATTCATATGAATACAAAAATTGATTCATTATTCTGAACAACAATATTGAAAAATTGAAATTAATAATTAATCATTTTTTTAAAATTTAAATAAAATTTATGAATAAATTTTGTATTCATTGAATGGATTCCTATTTCGTTATTCACTGATAAACCTTTCTATAAATAAATTCAAATTGAATGCATTCCTTTAAAACTCTGTAATTAAGCAATTTTGCAGGACTTAACAAAATTAAGTGAATACCCTTACTATGTTTGCTTACTTTTTTTATATATGTACTTATTATGCTTTTTCCATTCAGGGTGATCTCAAGCAATTCCTGCTTGCTACAGCTGGCAAAGTGAACACCTCAAACTCTGGTAACAACACCAACTCACCACCACCTTTAAAGACAGGTCAAATATTGGCCGTAGCCTATCAAATAGCTCGTGGTATGGATGCCATTTATCGCGCAAGATTTATACACAAGTAAGTGCGAAATTTTAATTAAATAAAATCGTTAAAAGCAGAGAAAGCTGCTGCTGCTAATCACTAAACACATATGCTTTTACAAATTATACGTATATTTTAACAATTTCACAAATACATTCCTTCTTTAACGTCGTCGTCCTTTGTCAAATACCTTCCTTCACAGAGATCTGGCTGCTCGCAACTGTGTCATCTCCAGCGATTTCATCGTCAAAGTATCTTATCCGGCGCTTAGCAAAGACAAATATAACCGTGAATATTTTAAGCATCGTAATACTCTGTTGCCAATACGTTGGCTAGCACCGGAATGCATTCAAGAGGACGAGTACACAACAAAAAGCGACATCTTTGCCTTCGGTGTGGTTGTGTGGGAGCTCTTCAATCAAGCAACGAAAATACCTTTTGAGGAAATGAGCAACGAGGAGTTGGTGCAACGCAGCCAAGCTGGTAAATTGGACTGGGAATGCGCTGAGGGAACACCATCATGCTTGCATGAGATTTTGGTGAGTACAGTTCATTTTTAAATTTTAACAAATGAATCGAAAATAAAAAGAGATACAATTTATAAAACAGAAGAATGACAAATTGAATATTTTTATGGAAAACTAATGACGGCAAAAAAATAATTCCTGGAAAACATTTTATAAATATGTAAATATTTACAAACATATTGTTAATATGTTATTCAAGAATGTTGATTTTATAAGATTTAAATACAAATTTTAAATGTTCAAAGCAAATTCTAAAATCAAGTATAATTTGTACTATCAAACATTTAGAATTTGTATTTAAATCATATAAAGTCAACATAATAAATAACAAGGTCATTTAGGAAAAAACTTTAATCAAATCTTAGAGAACGACCAAACAGAAACAAGCTGAAAAATATATCAGAAAAAATCTGAAAACAACTTCAGTAAACATGCTTTGTTAGTGGAAGACTTCCAGCAGACTGCTGGACTCCATAATAATAACATAAGCATAAAGACTAAAGTAAAGCAAAAATACAACAACAAATGTGAAAATTTAAAATAGGAGAAAAACTGTGCGCTAATGCGCGCTTGCACGGGTATCACAAAGATTTCTGATGAAGCCTTTAGCATGGCCGAAATTGCAATAAAATCAGCTAGTGATTTTTTTCCTTTTCATATTAAAAGAACATTGTTGTTGTTTCTTTGGAAAGATTCGTTAGAACAATTAATTGTTCTAACTTTGACCTAAAGCTCAATAAACGATTTGAAACTATCAAACAACTAGAATTTGTATTTAAAATCAAGTATGATTTAACCTATCAAACATTTAGAATTTGTATTTAAATCATATAAAATCCACATAATAAATAACAAGGTAATTTAGAAAAAACTTTAAGTTATTCAAGAACTCTTTTTTTCTTACAATGTTATTTTATTAATACAAATATTTTTATTAATATACTAGCTGATATACCCGGTGTTACCCGAGAGTATTTATATTAACATTTTAACATACACATCTCGATTAAATGTTTTTTTAATTCTGGAATAATGAAAAACCTGTTGAATTTTATTTTTAAACTACCGTTAGAAAAGTAATTGAACGAACTTTAATCCAAAAAAGTTTTGGAAAAGTTTTGGAGCTAATTGAATTCAAAGAAGGGGTACGAAAAACATATTTTAAAAAATTAAAAAGAATTTTTTTATATACTTATTCTTAAGGCTAGCAAAATTACCTTTTCAACAATATAAAAATTATGGTAAGACTCAATGCGTCCTTGAGATATGGACATTTTAACATCTAAACAAAGATTTATATTAAAAATATATTGATCTTTTTAGCAAAAAAAATTTGAATGAAATATATTAAAAACAGCGGAGATATTGGCATTAAAAGTAAAAACTTTGATTGTCATATAATTTTTTCTCATAATTGCTATCAATGTTTTATGAAAAATTTATTGCACTAAAAATGATTGTACTAAAACTTATATTAGCTGCGTGTTTTTTTAATGGGAGATCAGGATCATATCACCGCATTTGCAAGCAAAACAAAAACAACAAAAAATCCAGCAAGTGATCTGGACATTTTAATTGATCCAATTCGCAAAACTTATCCGCTTGCTACACTCAGAAAAAACATATATCTTTTTGAGATAAAAAATGTCTCTATTTTCGAAAATAGAAATTTTCTTTATTTCAAATAAAATTTACTTCAATTATAACAAATTTTCACATATTCGAAGAAATATTTCCTTCCTTGTGGGAAATGAAAATATTTCATGTCTCTAATAATGATAAGTATTTTCTCTCACTGAAAAAATCTCATTTATAGAGAAAAATTTATAGAAAATGAAAAATGTTCTCTATTGTTGATAAATAATTCACTCTGCGAAATATTTTCTTCAATAACAACGATATTTTCTTCAAAAATCGATATATTTTTCTTATATTGAATGAGGTACGAAAAAAATAGAAAGGTGGGGAGGCAAAAAACTAAATAGATTACTATAAGGCAGATTTTATATAAACCAAAATGTTTGTAATTACTCTAGACACAGAACTGCATTCTTAGAGATAAATGGGCACTCTCAAATTATATAGAGAATTTAAATAGAGAAGAAAAAATAAAGTTTGCGAAAAAATCAAACCCTTGTTGTTTTGATGACATAAACAGTAAAATAATTTTTGCGCTTAGCTGGAAGAATTTTTGCAAATAAATGCTATATTATATGAAAGGTAGCCAGATGTGCAATTTTTAATTGATATAATTTTTACAACAAAAACAATTGTTGAGTCATTTTTTGAGTAAAAAGTTAATATTTTGGATCTTTTTTGACATCATTATAAAACATAGCTACACTGATTTAACGGTACAGCTCAACCCTTTTTGTGAAGTGATTTTGTTGAACTTCTCAACAAAAAAAATTTGAATGAAATATATTAATGGACAGCGGAGATATTTGCATCCAAAGACCAAACTTTGATTTCATGTCGTTTTTTTCTCATTCTTAGATAACGATGTTTTATGAAAAAGTCGTTGTACTGAAAATTTCTACAATTTTGAATATATGTGAATGTTTTGATGTCAAAATAACAGAAATTTTTTTAAATTATATACACAAAAAACTATAAAAACCGATACTAAAAAGTAGTATAATAACAAAATTACCGTTAGTTGAAAAATTTCGGAGAGGGCGGGGCAAAAACTACGTATGTAACATTTTATGTTGGAATTCACTTAATATATATACCTAATTTAAGCGAAATCCGTGGAGCCGTTTAGATTTGTATAAAGGCCAAACAAACAAACAGAAAATGATTTTTATTGCTATAGATTTACAATAGGTTTATTATTTTTTGTTTTTTTTATTTATACAAAAAATATTTTTGAAGTGAAACTTCTTAGGCTGCGATTTGATATTTAGGGTTACATTTTTCAAGTTTCGTCACGAAAAATTTATTCGGTTGCGTCACAAAAATATTTCGATTCTCGTCACGTTTTTGTGTACACGTGCAATGATATTTTCTATTTTGTGTGTTTTTTGTATGGGACCCACAAAAGGGTGGGAGATAGACTTTACGTATGTTAAAAAGAATTTTTGAGAGAGAAAAATTAGTATGACCAGCTCATTCATTTGATTCTCGCATAGTTCAAAGATTTTTTTGATATGAGCAATAATAGACACTTTATTATTTCGTGTTTTTGTATGGGAACCCCCCCCCCCCCCCTAAAAGGGTGACAGATAGAGTGTACGAGTAGGTATGTTTAGAAGAAATGTTGAAGGTGCGAACTAAATAGAACCAGCCTATACATTTCACCCCCCCAGGTGTCATAGATTTTTTGGTATGAACTATAATACACATTTTTTTTATATTGTATATTTTTGTATGGTGGACCCCCTCAATAGATCCCCCTAAAACAGATGCAATTTTTTTACGTTAAAAATAGCGAATCACGGACATATATCTTACATTTTAGTTATCAGAAACCATAAAATCAGTATTACTACTTGAAGCGCCAACCAATGACTCTGTAAATATTAAATAAATAGAATAGTGTATTGTAATTCTGTATTGTATTTCTTTTGAGATGAGAGCATCTCTCTCTCTTTCTCTCTCACTCTGTCTCTTTCACAAAAATCTCTCTTGTTCGTAATTTTAAGAAGTTTCACTTCTGTGCTTTAGGTATGCACTTTTTTTATATTAATATTTTATAATATACTGGTTTATAACCGGTGCTCTTTGTATCGCTCCGTGCTTATCTTCTGAAAAGTGGGCATAACTATGGTGAGGCATCGCCCACTTCTAGCACATTCGCTAACAGTAACCATACGAACTAAATTACCAAATTTTATTCTAATACTACCCATACCGAGTAAAATATAGCAATTTATGGATTTGTAGGTGGACTGCCCTTAATTTCCTTCACACCGACAGACAGACAGAGCGGTTTGTGTACTGGCTATAGATTTAAAAACTACTGGCGAGATTGAGCTGATATTTCGGCAGTCGATTTGTTTCGAGTACGAGATGGTTTAGGAAACAAATGTAGCCACACCCCCTTTTACGCTCCACAAATAAATAAAAATGCTATATTTCGGACAGATTGGGTCGTATAAGACTAAAATTTTGTAATTTAGTTCGTATGGTTACTAAAAAATGGTACTAAAAATGGGAGTGGTCGCACTATATTTACAGCTAATTTGAATAAATCATTTTAATTATAATAATGTTTAAATAGTGACATTTGCTATGTAGGTGCAATGGGTCCAAGTGGTGGTCACAATTTATGTAACGACCATTTGTATGGGAGGAAGGCGTGGTTTTATTCAATTTCATGAAACTTCGGACTTGAATTGAATTTCAATAATCCAAGCGTATGTGCAATATTTCAAGTCAATTAATAAATTTTTGTGACTTTAAGAGAAAAAACTCATTTCATAAAGTTACTTTGTATGAAAGGTAGGCGTGGTTTTCATTCGATTCCGTTCATTTTCGAACTTGATCTTTATTTTTGAGAAAAAAAGTATAAATATCCAATTTCATTTCTAAATGTTTTTTGTATTTTTAAACATAATTAGCATTATCACTGAGTCCCGTCGTAGTACGATATCGTAGAAACTACGAAAAAGGCATCACTGAGTTCTTTCGAAGCGCCATTCATAGATTTTTGAAGTAATTTGATACGACGTATTTTGGTGGTCGGAGAAAAATTTTGAAAAAAATTCAGAAGGAATAACCACTTTTACTGTATGAATTTTTATCAAAATTTTCTCCGTCAGCCAAAACACGTCGTAACAAATTATTTTAAAAATCTACGAATAGCGCTACGAATGAACTGAATGATGCCTTTTTCGTAGTTTCTACAATATCGTACAACAACGGGACTCAGTGATAGGGCTGAATAAAAACAATGCGAAACAATAAATTTTTTTATCCATCCAGTGAATGGAATTTAATTGTCAAATCGCTCATTTGCTCGAATAACGACATAACTCAAAAAACAAGATTTTTGGGTTGATGATGCAGAATTGTTCTTTATATCATGCTTCATAGTGTGTAAAAATTTCATTTTATTATTTGAAATATTCTCCGCGTGAATAGAGAAAATGCCTCTATCTCTTCATACAAGGTATGAGTCAATTGAAAACTTAAAATGCGTTTTATGCAAAATTACTTTTTTTTTGAGTTATGTCGTCATTCGAGGAAATGAGCGATATATATACATATTTCTTCTTTAAAAACTACTGAATGAAGAATTTTTTTAAAATGGGCATGGCCTCAATATCGTTAAGCCTACTTTTCAGGGGATAAGCGTGGAGCGAAGCAAATAGTGTCTGGTATATGCTAGTATATTTACAATATTAATTATGAAATTATTTTTTAAATTAAAAGTTTAACATATTTTATGCTTGCTTATGACGATGGGTTACATCAGTGAACTTATTTGTTTCACACCGCGAATCAACTGGGTGTGTCACATCTGAGAAAAAATAAATATAGAAAAAAAAAATATATTTCAAAGAATTTTTTTTATGTTTTTTATTAAGTTTAATTATTAAGTTTTAATATATTAAAGTTCTTTCTAAATGACCTCTATATTTATTATGTTGACTTTATATGATTTAAATACAAATTCTAAATGTTTGATAGTTTAAATCATACTTGATTTTAAATACAAATTCTAGTTGTTTGATAGTTTAAAATCGTTTATTGAGCTTAAGGGGGTCCTCTGGTAATCTATGCCAAATTTTAGCCTTTTTTCAAAATATTGTGGAAAGAGAACGAGTAAAGATATTTTAGTTCCGTTTTTTGATTTGGGTAGCTTAATTTATTGAAAAAAATACAAAATTTTGAAAAAGTGAATTTATGGACCGTTCAGAAAGTTCTCGGCCTGGTAACGAGGTTCTCCGGAAAAAAGGTGGGTCCAAATTGCGCACGATTCCAAGAGTAAACATCGTCTGAAAAAAAAAATAAATATTCAGTTACTTAGAATGAATGTCCCTATAGCCCCTACCTCGGAAACAAAAATCGAAATTTTTTTAGGGGGGGAGCCGCCACTTTGAAAATGAAAAATCGAATTTCGACCTTTTTTTTTGTAGTCTAGTGTAGAAAAAAAATAGTAAACATTATTTTTTCGGCAAGTTTGAGGTAGGGGCTATAGCGGCGTAAATTCTGCGTCGTTTCATGCCTCATATATCAAAATCGGTCAAAAACTGTTTGAGTTATCGTGCGCAAAGTTTTGAAAAACATGGTTTCGAGAAAAACGCGTTTAAAGTTTTGACTTCAATTTTGAGGCACACAAATGACATTAACACATATTTTTTTAATACAATACTTACGAATATTAATCGGCAATTCCAGCCCCATAAAGTGTGCCTTCCTCCATCTCATAAAACGAGTTTTCCATGGCTTTTTGGGCTCTGCGGGCTGTGCGACCCTCTTTCGATGATGCGTACGTTTTTAGCTCTGAGCGTTGAAGTCGTTTTCCGTCGCGAGATTCAGCATACATCTCGGCTTGTGGGCCGATGACAATACCCATTGTTGACATTATTTTTAAAATACTTGTGAAGCCTTCGTTGAAAATGCAGGTTGCCAGAAAATTTGCGATTTCGACTGTGGTAGCACCACAGTGGATATGTTTCGGCGCAAAGGTCCACAAAAGCGAGTTGAACGATTCGTTACAATTTTGCGTTTCACCTCCAGTGCATCGGTTGAGTAGATCGTCGGATGATAACGCTTCGTATATGGGCTTCATTACTTGCAGAACCTTTCCATCAAGTGGGGCGTACGTGTGGTGAAATGAGGCTAATGAGCCTTCTGCTGCTGACTTTTGATAGGCGCACCAGCTGGACTCACCAGGTGGGCAATACATATGTTGTGGATTACTATCACTTGAACTTTTGTGATAATATGTTGACCATATTTCTTTTCTCATGTTTTCCACAGAGTCCTTATTACGTCGAATAGCAAGTCCATAGTAAGTAGTCAGCTCGCTTATGACTTTGTCTGTCAGTTTGCCAGTGCCTTTTCCACCGATGCCTTTGTTTTCTTTTTTGGCCTTGCGCAGCCGTGTGCCCATGCGTTTTTGCACGTGAGCGATGCACTCCTTTTTTGTGACAACGGGGTCGCCGTTATACGGATCAAGGTCTATAATGGCCTTGAAGGTTTTGCTGTCACCATCGCCAATATATTTTTCATATTTTATGCCATATTTTTCGATCGATGAGGCAAACATTTCCTTCACGGCATCTACCTCCATCTTGCCCGCACTCCCACTGTGGTTGTTTGTGCATGTTTTCTGGTGCGATTCGTACCATTCTTCGAAGTCTGCAGTCATTTTTTTTTCCCCACATTTTGCATGCCTGGCAAAGGCTTGATTTGACAACGGAGTCAACCACTTTTTTGGTATGTTTACCGACGAGCGTAGTGACACCAAAAAGAGACGAGAATCCCCGTTTTTTCCAGGTGCCATCCCCTGAAACGGTCAGCACTGAGGAGTCACAGTCAGGATTTTTTTCTTGCTGCTGTTCCTGCTCTTCTTTAACCGCATTCAACAGGCACTGCTTGTAAACTGCTTTAGCAGACACATGCATGTTTTTCAAGGTGCCATAGTACGCATCAAGGCACAATCCTTGGCATATGTCCATTAATCCGCAGAACATATTAATACCTTCTCTCCCTATTCCAAGCAATCTCATGGCAAATATCAACCGGCGATTTACAACAAAAGATTTACCGACCACCGGCGAAGAATTAATATACTGTGTAGCTTTACATTGGCACTGCAGACTCACTTTGAAGCCGACTCCACGCATACATGTTTTTCCAAATCGAATTTTTTGTTTACATTGGGCGCAGATAACCAGAGCAGCAAGCGTTTGGAAAAATGAAAAAAATTCCAAGAAACAGAACTGGAGGTTGTTTTCGATGATGACTTCATTGTCTTGCGTTTGATGACTTCATCTTGGCCGATGTGCTGGCAAAGTCGGTGTCCTCTACTTGGGAGTGCTGGTTTCCACGGAAATGCCTCTTTTTTGTTCGATACGCGTACTTACGCGGCGCGTTTGGGTGGCTTTTTTTATCCATAGCAAAAAAAAAAACACAAAACGATTTTTCTTTTATTTTACAACAGCAGTTATCGCGCACGCGTAGCTTTCAGCGTTCGAAAATAAACTGAATCTCGTTCGTTTGCTTCTTTCATGTGAACACCTGGGCTCAAAATCATTTCAACCCCTAAATCAAAACATGCATGTATACATACTGCATGTATACATACTGTGTGTGTATATTTTGTAATATCAATACATATTTTGGAAGAATTCCACAGAATTTTCGACTAATGACTGCAGGCAAATAAACAACTTTGCTGATGCGTTATTTTGACGAAAACATACCTACACAAAAATGCCTGTATCTCCTAAACTATTTCGAATTTTGAAAAATCCTTTTGGGGAAATGTTTTTGAGTATCTGAGCAATAGAAATATGAAAAAAAAAATCGAAAAAATTTTTCGGATTACCAGAGGACCCCCTTAAGGTCAAAGTTAGAACAATTAATTGTTCTAACGAATTTTTCCAAAGAAACAACCACAACTAGAATTTGTATTTAAAATCAAGTATGATTTAAACTATCAAACATTTAGAATTTGTATTTAAATCATATAAAGTCAACGTTTTAATATATTATTATTAGTTTGAAAAAAAATCATATTCTGTTCCTTATACATATTTTTTTTTTTTTTAATTAAAGTAGAGATACAAAGGCGGGGTCAAACACTCCAAATTTGGTTGATGATCAATTTTGAACCTAATTAAGTTACGTTGAGAGTTTTAAAGTTATACTGACTTCCTTATAGATTCAACATCTTTTCAAAAAATTAAAAATAAAATTAAAAATTCTTGCTCATATTTTTATATCCAAAAAAAATTAATTAAATCTATTACTTTTGTACTTTGACATTATATTAACATTAGCACTAAAAAATTGTCGAATACACTTAAAACAAATTATTTTAAATTTCCTCTTTTTTCAAGTCGCGTTGTCGCGTACAACCCAATTTCGTGTTTCCAATTTTTGCCTCTAAGTCACCACATTTCAATCTCTTATATAAAATTTATTGACATAAAATAGGGAGTCCCAAACGAGAAACACAGCCCTTTAGCCAACATCGTGCATGAAAGGACTAATAGTTAAAAAAAATCGCCAAATAGTTTTCAAAACGACTATAATGCGACACTATTAATTAATTGTTCAATTAAATGAAGATCATCCAATCGCTAACAGTTAAAATGAAGTAATAAGACCAGTTAAAATGAAATTAAAATGAAGTAATAAGTAAAGAGACCCCGACAAATTTTTGCAACAAATATGATAATCTTTAATTTTACTGAAAGCATTTGCTGTGTGGGTATAACTACCCACCATGCCCACTCTATTTGCCGGGCCTGGTCTTTTGACAGTTGGAATATTGCATGTAATTTGAAAGTTTTAATTTCCGATTTCCGCTAGACTTTACCGAAAAAGTTGTTATGTTTATGGTAAATTAGCCTATTCCTAAAAATTTACTAAAAACTTTTATAAACATAATTTTACTAAATAATGTAAGCTATTATTGCATCTTCATTTGACCTTAACAGTAGACCAGATCGCTTATCTATGGGGAAAAAATAATCAGCCGTTCGGGGTCTCAAAAGTTAGAGAAACTCATAAAAACAATTTCTGCATACTTTTTTTTCAAATCGGAGAAAATTTATCGGAGCGTTTTTGATTCTCCTGAAAGTCCTTTTAGTTAAAAAAAAGACATGTTTTTTGCTTGTAACTTTTTATTTTTCAAAAAACACATAACCAAATCTGCTAAAGAAATAAATTCCTTACTTATACCAACATTTGGGAATAAATAAATTTTTTAAACTATGTTTTATTATAACTCTTATTGACCTCCAAACATATAATTTTTTGCGATTTTTAAAAACACATTTTGTTAAAACCTCTGTAAAAGACACATTTTCCATTGGACCTACGTAAAATTGATTTTATTGGAAAGAAATTAAGTTATACTTTTTTTTAATATATCGGTTAAATCAAATCTGTGTGCGAAAAATCACAAAACGTTAAAAATCTTTCTTGTATAACTCTTCTAAGTTCGGAAAATACAAATTAATAGTTTTTGTTCACAGATTGATCGTTCATAGTTATTTCATGTTTTCGGTTTGTTGTTTTCGGGAAAAAAAACTATTAAATAAAAATGGATCTTGCGCCAGTAAACTTAAATGAAATGAAGAGAGTATTGTTTTTCCAGGTAAAGAACGACCATCATATAAAGTTATGAAAAACTTCATCATAAAATTTGCTTGCAGCTTTTCCTTGCCACTCGCAGAATACTGAACGCTCAGTTAGAGCTGTAAGCCAATCCTGCAAGCAGGTTATACATTAAAATCGGTTAGGTCATATTTTTGCCGCTTTAAAATCTCGTGAAAAGTACACAAACTTGGAATCACTTTAAAATTTATTATAATAATAAAAAAGACTTTTTTCAAGCAGTTTTAATAAAATGTGTTTCTCAAACAATAAAACAATCTATTTTTATAGGTCAATGAGAGTTATCATTTTATGAGCGTTGGACAAGGAGGCGTAACAGCAACGTACCAGGTTTCAGCTAGTAAGAGATAATAACTAATTTTTAAAATTTGTTTATGCCTAAAAAAATGTATCTTTTTAGCAGATTTCTAAAGGCGATTACGTTTTGTCATTTTTCACACACAGATTTGTTTTAACTGATATATTAAAAACAAGTATAATTTAATTCCTTTCTAACAAGATCAATTTTACGTAAATCCAATGAAAATTGTTTCTTTTACAGAGGTTTTAACAAAATGTGTTTTTAAAAATAGCAAAAAATTATATGTTTGGAGGTCAATAAGAGTTATAATAAAACATATTTTAAAAAATTCATTTATGTCCAAATGTTGGTATAAGTAAGGAATTTATATTTTAAGCAGATCTGGATATGTGTTTATTGAAAAAAAAGTTACAAGCAAAAAACATGTTATTTTAACAAAAAGGACGTTCAGGAGAATCATAAACGCTCCGATAAATATTCTCCGATTTGAAAAAAAAGTATGCTGAAATCGTTTTAATGAGTTTCTCTAACTTTTGAGACCCAGAACGGTGAAATCCAAATTTCGATCCGGTCTACTCAACAGACAAAAATATTGTGAAAAATTCCTTTGTTAGAACCATGAAACTGATATTAAAAACCTTTTCTGAATTATTTTAAGTTTTGAACTTTAAAGGGGTATTTGAACTTCTCGGGATCATAAAGGGGGCAACAGTTACCTCAATTTTGTGGGCAAAGGATTTGAAAAGAGCTTTGCTAATGGTCTCAAGTCAAAACAGTGGCTTGTTTAGAAAACAAAGGAAAAGACATGGTAAAACTGTTATTAAATCTGACCTTAAAAATTGTCTTATCAGAGCTAGCCCAGATAAACATTTTGGTGTGTATGTTCTAAGGGCTAATAGCAACCGAAAACCATTGAAATTTTTGCAGCTATTTTCCGCTGTAGAACTGCGAATTTTATCAAAAACATTTCTAGATTTTGGTATCCAGTTTTTAGTCAGTTTCGTTTTAGAATCAAGTGTTGCAAAGTAAGAAAAACATGCTAAAAAAAAGGGGACAGTATTTTAAATGCTAACAGTTATTTGTTTTATGAATCGGGCATGTGCAAAAATTTTTAAAATATTTTCTTTTTCTAATTTCAGTTGACCTGCTGGAACGTCAATCCAAAGGAACGTCCGTCCTTTAGTCAGCTTTGCACAGCGCTCAGCAAAGCAATGCAAAATGGTGATAATTAAACTGCACATAATTTTTACTTTCTCGAACATTTTTCAAACACTTAAAAAAATTTTACTTAAGTTGTACACCAAAAATTATTTAAGTTATTGACAACTTAAATCAGCTAAAAAGCATATAGATGAAATAATTTCTTATTTAAGCACTTGTATTACATTTAAAGTAGTCACTGCCATTTTGACAAAAAACAAGAAATGTAGTGGAAACACTGAACTGATTACAAAAAGTGTCCAACACTTTTTCGTTTTTTTTTTTTAAATATATATAGATTTTAATATAAATTCAAAAATGTTCTTAAGGTTTATCAAGATAAAATATCGAGTATTAACATAAGTCAAAATAAAGCCATCATTACAAGAGTAAATAATAAATCATGTTAAGATATATTTGCTAGCTACAAATCATTGCCAATCTGTTTGTAAACATTTGATTTAATTTTATTCAAATACACTGCTGTAAGTGTTATTTCTCTTATCATCTTACCTAATATATATAAAAAAAAACAATTAAATGCATCAAATTTTTCAAACTCAATTCTTAAGTGGAATGTGAACGAAATATTTTGAATAATTTAAAGGATTACTCAAAACTTTGAAGTTAATCTTGTGAAAGACCCTAAACATTGATTGCAAAAACATGGTCCTAATATGGCCTCAATATAGTTTGAATGCTTAGATTCCGTTTGTTGCTTGCTTATGGTAGGTCCCCAGATTTTCAGGCGCATGAAGTGGACAATTTTGTTACAATTTCTTTCGAAGCCAATAAATAAATAACAGCCGCATTATTTTTACAACATTAATAAGCAAGATTCTGCCAACAAGAATCTAGCACATTTATTTACAACCCGAAACTTTTATGTGTATTATTTCTAATTTTGAATAATGCAGGCATACCTTCAAAGCGATAGACGGAAATGGACAAAACTAGCGTATAAACAAATATTTCTCTGTCTTCGGGAAGTAAACTTCATTAATAAAAAAATAAAAAATAATAATTTCGAAAATAGTTAGGTATAAGAAACAATTATATAATAAAATTTATAGCTTAGAAACACAGAAATATGTATAAAATAAGTGTTGCCGATATCATTTAGCAAAAAGTGGAAGTATTTTAGAGGACATAAAGAATAAAAAAATTTGATTTATACATGTAATAAAACAATTTTAAGCTTTTCACGTTTAAGAAACATTGAATATAATAATTATAGAATATTAAATTTTAAAAAATATTTATAACTTATGAATAGTATTTATAACAAACTTATAAAAAGTATTTATAATGAATACACAATGTATTAAAAACTATAAAATATAAATTAATTTCAAAAATTAAATTTGTCTTTATTTGCAAAACTACTCGTGGTTTAAGAGAATTTGACTCATAGTTGAAAGGAATGCAGTAGTAAGTAATTAAAATGTTTAATTCTATTAATCTATAAAATTGCGTTCCGTCTTAAGGCAATATTTTTTTTTCATTTATCGATAGTTTACATATCGATGATTCCATATCATGTCGACTAATTTTGAGCAAAAATTTGACCTTTGTGTTTCCGATTTTTTTCAAACTTTGTAGGTTAGTAGTGACTATAAAAATAATTTAAGCTGTGTTTTTGTTTTTTGCGAAAAATTTTTTTTTTCAAAAGTTATACACTGTGAAAATATTAAAAAACATAAAAAATACAATATCGCATTTGTTGCAATGATTTAGAAAATGCCACAAAAAACCAATAAAAACGCATTAAATACACACAAAAACACTCAATACGCACTAAAACGGAGTTTTTGGGGTAAAAGTTATTGGGGGAGTTTTTGCACAAAAAATAACAGTTATTTTTGTGCGATATTTGTTCCCACAAACCGCTATATCTACGAAACTGTGCATTATCTATATTGTCATAAAATTTTAAATGTGGAAACATGACACCAATATATAAGGAATGTATCGAAAAGAAACTGCACACATAGTTTTGCTTGTAATGCAATGGTTTTTATTTCTTTTCATTTCAAACTTTTTTTTATTAAACTAAAATTTATTTCCCTCAAATTTTAATTTTAACTTTTGAAATAGACTTATTATCTTAATATACACCGATTTTTTTTAGGTAATGCACTTTATTAAATTTTGCACAACTTCTTTGGCAACGGAACCGCTTGCCTTAAGCCAGTTTTTTTAAATACTTCGATGTCACCGGCAACTGGACCATCCCGCTTTTAGTTCCGTTTGACAATAGCCCAGTACCACTTTATCAAATGAAGTTCTGGAGCGTGGGTTCTCCTCTTTTGCAACCTAATTGATGTTGTTTTCTTTAAGCAAATTCAATATAGAACGGGTGTACTGTGCAGTGGCTAAATCAAGCCAAAATATTGTTGACACATTGTGGTTTTTATAAAATGGTATAAGGAGACATATGAGACACTCCTTTTATTTATTTATTTATTTATTTATTTATTTATTTATTGGCCAGGCAAGGCAAATTACTTATTCTAACAGGTTTGCTTATTTTATTTTTTTTCTCCTCTCCCATTTCCTTGTTTTGGTGTTCGAAGATATGCAAATCGAAGTGGGCGTAATCCGCCCACCTGATCGACATGAATTCAAGAACACTTCAAAAAGAAAAGGAGAGAGAAAAGAAAAAAGAAAAGAAACTTACATACTAACATTTTTTTTACATAGTAGCATAGCTAAGAATTTTATTTGATAAGAATAGGAGAGATCTGAGAATTGAATTGGGAATTGAAGAGGATACGCTATTTATTATCTTAGCATTTGATTCTTAACGACTAAAAGGACAATAAAGGAAGAGTGCAGGATTATTGGGCTTTTAGTATGGAAAAAACATTTGGAGAGGGCATGCTTAAATTATAGGTTAAGATTTCAAATATTTACATTTATAAAAAAGCCAAGTATTTATCTATTTATTTATTAACCAAAGCAAGGTTATCTTAAATAAACTTGAATTTAGCTTAAATTAAGGTGTCGGGTGCCTAGTTGCTTGAAAGAAGGTATTGTGACGGAAAAAGGGACTTGGAAAGATTTTTCTTAAAAGTTAATTTAGACATAGAGGGTGAATAGTACTCGCTGATATTATTGAATTCTCTACAGTACCTATTTATCGGCTCATTTCTTGCGGAGACAGTGTGATGTTGATATTCATTTAATAGTCGTGTATGCCGTGTAAGTCTAATCGGGTCACTAAATCGTATCTTGTTTGATATATACTCGCTATCAACAACACCACTAATTACATCGAAGGTAAAACATGAACTAATTAAAGACCTTCTTGTTGAAAGGGGCATTAAATTCAGAAGGGTAGCCTATAATCATAAGGTGGCAATATATTGTAATCACGGGGTTATACGTGTCCCTAAGCGCAAAAAGCAGAAATTGCTTTTGAATAGATTCAAGTCTTTCACTGTGTGATTCAAAAGCAGGATTCCAAATAATGCATCCATATTCAGAAGAGGGCACACTACCGCACAGTTAGCACTAACGCCTTCGTGACCCGAACATTTTTTAACTCTTTTGCACGTCGTTTTATAAAACCAAGTAGTATGCAGGCCCTAGATATAATTTTATCATAATGTAAGTTGAAACGCAAATTGTTGTCCAAGACTACAGCAAGATCAACAATATGGTTGACTCTTTCAAGTTCGATTCTGTCAT
Organism: Dichetophora obliterata; assembly: GCA_963920525.1. Lineage (NCBI taxonomy): Eukaryota > Metazoa > Arthropoda > Insecta > Diptera > Sciomyzidae > Dichetophora > Dichetophora obliterata. The sequence goes on from OY986437.1 coordinate 192,634,902, forward strand.
TTATTACTAACTGTCATTTGTTACTACATTTTTACGGGAGAAGGTTATTACGCAGCTTTTCTGAACATTAAGATAAAGTTTATTTTGATTGCAACAGTGCTCAAGAGATGACAGTTTCGCCTATAAGTAAATTACATCTATTTCCGATTTAATAACATGGTACATTTTTAGGTCGTCTGTATACATTAAGGCCCATTTCCAATAACGCGTGAGGTGCGTTGCGTTTTACGCCGCGGAAGCTGCAAAAAAAAATCAATTTCCAATGGAGCGTGTGCGTGAACATATGGTTGACGGTCTTCTGCTTAGCGAAGCATCATTTTAATGTGTAAAAGTTTTAAAAGTTTATTCAAAATAATATACACTGATGCTTTGTGTTGTGTCTTCCTGCATACAATTGGTCCCATAAAAGGTTTTGCTGCAGTATGGACAGATAGGGCGAGTTCGAAAATGCATTTTTACAAAGCATCAGTGTGTTTTATTTTGAATTGGTGCTAAGTTAAAATACAAAAACTGCGCAGCTATGTTGATATTCTTAAAAATAGTATAATTGCGCAGTTTTGGCTAATAATCTTCGAACTAATTCAAAATAAAACACACTGATGCTTTGTAAAAATGCATTTTGGAACTCACCCATATAGTTAGGCACTCCGGCATGCCGCTGCAGATATATCGTGAATGTGTAGCGCGTCTTAAATGCCTGTGACCATTTGCACCACCGCCTGTTCTTATATGCATTTTTGAACTCGCCCATATAGTCCATATATACTCCGGCATACCGCTGCAGATATATTGTGAGTGTGGAGCACGTCTTATATGCCAGTGACCAATTGCACCACCGACTGTTCTTAAATGCATTTTTGGACTCCTCGCCCATATAGTCAGGCACTCCGGCATGCCGCTGCAGATGTGTCGTGAGTGTGGAGCACGTCTTAAATGCCTGTAATAAATTTTTTAGTTTCTCTCAAATTCTACTAACCTTTTTTAATTTTTCCTTTGTAAAACTGAACAGCTGTTTTGCTGTCAAAGCTTCACGCGCATGAAATATTCAATTTTTCGAATATTTTACGCTGCGTGCAAACGCATGCTGTTCGTTGGAACCAGTTAGGTATATCTTCATGTATTGAATACTAGCTGAAACCCGGCGCGTTGCTGCCACTCTCCCTATTCAAACGCCCATAAAATGTTATTAGTTAAACAGCATGTCTAAATTGAGGTCAAATACTGAATTCTGAGACTGTGCGACCTATATCCACAAAGCTATTCGATATAACAAATTTGGGTTGTATAGGAAGTGCCACTCCCTCTTCATCACCGCTAATAGAATGTAATCAATTAAACTGGATGTCTACATGGCGGTCGAATACCGAATTCCAAAACTGTGCGACATATAACTCCAAAACTATTCGATAGCACAAATTTTGATTGTATGGGAGGTGCCACTCTCCTTTTCCCTACGCCCATAAAATTTTAGCAATGAAACTGCATGAGTACATTGAGGTCGAATACTAAATTTTGAGGCTGAGTTACCTATAACTCCAAATCTATTCGATATCGCAAATTTGGGTTAAATTGGAGGTGTCACGCCCCCCCGACAAACTCTAAAAAATTTTATCAGTAAATCTGCTAGCGTAAATTTTGGTCGAATACTGAGTTCCGACGCTGTGCGACCTTGAACTCCAAAGCTATTCGATATCACAAATTTTCGTTGTATGGGAGGTGCCACTCCCCCTTGATCAACGCTCATAAAATGTAATCAATGAAACTGCATGTGTACATTGAGGTCCAATACTGAATTCCAAAGCAGTGACACCTATAACCCCAATGCTATTTGATATCTCTAATTTGGGTTAAATAGGAGGTTTCACGCCCCCTTGTCGTACGCCTATAAAATGTAATTAATGAAACTGCATGTATAAATTGGGGCCGAATACTGAATTCTGACGCTGATATTCAATATCGCAAATTTACGTTAAATGGGAGGTGCCACGCCCCTCTTACCAATGAATATACATTGAATCAATGAAACTGCATGTGTATATTGAGGTCGAATACTGAATTTCGGCGTTGTACGACTTATAACTCTAAAACTATTTGATAGCACAAAGTTGGGTTGTATGGGAAGTGCCACTCCCCTTTGCCCTACGACGACAAAATGTAAGTATTGAAAATGCATGTATAAATTTAGGTCGAATACCGAATTCTTACGCTGTCAACCTATAACTTCAAAGCAATACGATATCGCAAATTTGGTCGAATACCGAATTTCTAAGCTGTGCGACCCATAACTCTAAAGCTATTCGATAACAACAATTTTTTATTTATATATGGGAGGTAAAAGGGGGTGTGGCATTGCCCTTAAACCATCTCGTACTCAAAGCAAAGCGTACTTACAAAATTTGAGCTCAATCGGACCAATGGTTTCGAAGTATTTTGATATTTTCTTAAAAGTAGGCATAGATGAAGTGTGACCACGCCCATTTTTTTCAAAGTTAATTATAGTTATCATACGAACTTATTTACCAAATTTTAATTTAATACGACCAAAACCGTCTTAAATACAGCATTTTTATTGATTTGTGGGCGACAAAAGGGGGTGTGGCACAAAACGTGCAAAGATACATACATGCAATTTCTTATGTGCACCCTCCACACAGACCCCAATCACCCGTAAAAATTTCATTGAAATCGGGCAAGCCGTCTAGGAGGAGTATGCGAACAGGAAGTTTTGCCACTTAACTTTATATATATAGATATCAAAACAGTGGGCGCAAAAGTGGGCGTGGTCAATTTTTCTTTCAGTAAACATTTAAATTGGATTACTACGAACATTTGAAAAAAAAATTATCCAAATCGGTCCAGCCGTTTTCCGATTTTATATAAATCGAAAAAAGTGGGCGCAAAAGTAGGCGTGGTCAATTTTTATTTCCGACAAAACTTAAATTGTATTACTACGAACATTTAAAAAAAAAATTATCCAAATCGGTCCAGCCTTTTTATGATTTTAGATAAATCAAAAAAGTGGGCGCAAAAGTGGGCGTGGTCAATTTTTCTTTCCTTAAAAACCTAACTTGGACTTAAACGAACATTTAAAAAAAAAATTATCCAAATCGGTTCGGCCGATCTCGATTTATGGGATTACATCGCATTCGGACACTTTCTTTTATATATATAGATTTGCGTCAATTTACGAAACGCATCTCACGCGTTATTAGAAATGGGCTTTTAGATGTGGGATACCGCAAAGAATATCAGATAGGTCTGATATAAAAATATTAAAGAGAAATGGACCAAGGTGACTACATTGTGGTACGCCGGATATACCTAAAATCTGTTTGGATAAGGTACCTTGAAATTTTACGAATTGGGACCTGTAAAATTTTTTGTAAATTTTTCCTGATATAGTATCATTTGTGAAGAATGAGGTGGTTCTAAGGCAGGAAGCGCATATAGCCCGCCAGATGAGGACTTTTGCGCCAAATTTTTATATTTCAATTGTTGAAGTTGATTAGTCAGTAGTACCACTTTTCTGTTTTGTTTAAAATTGGGGACCTGGTGATGTTCCTGAGTCCATTTTTACGAAGGTTTCATCGCCCATAGCAATGCACTAACATTATGTTAAAGCAAACGGTCGTACAATTTATGAATCTTTCTTTTCCCCACTTTCACTTGTCTATGACATTTTTTTGGTACTTTTTGTTTTTTGCACGTTCTTAGGTTATATATTTGTCTCACTCTTTGGATCATGGTATCACGGTTCTAGCTTTTTTTACTAAATCTCATAGAGGTATTGAAATATTTCTGTTTATTAAATTACTTGCCTTAAAATCAAGTTTCGGATATCTTGGACATTTTTTTTCCACTTTTTGGCAGATATTGGAGAGAACAGTAAGCAGCTCCGATCCATCCATTACACCTACACTGTTTGTGTAATAATCTGAATCGATTTCTGTTCGATTCGTTTGTTCCAAATCGATAAGTTGTCACATGTTCTGATTTCACTTCAATAGAATATTTCAAAAAAGTGTTTGTGTAAGAAAAGTGAATCGATAAAACTTCATGTTTTTCTCACTCACTCTGCGGCAAGTGAGAATTCTACCGATCTGTATAAATGACGGTAATGTTGTGTATATATGAAATAACAAGAACTCGCAATTAATATTCTAAAACGGGTACTTTTGCTTAAGTTACATATTTTTATTGTAATACTCTGATTATAATACTGTTTTTGTTTTAAAACGTTTTAATTTTCAAGGTAATGCGATTTAAAAGAATGCACATTAACATAAAAAAATGAAATTTAAGAAACAAAATATATGTTAGAGCAATGCAAAATAGCTCGGTTGCAAATATTTGCTAAGTTTTTATTAAACATCACTTATTGTCAAAATTTTTACATTCATAATAGTTGATTATTTCCGCAAACATAACACATATAAATAACACAGGGGAACAAAAAGAAATTTTTTTCTGCGGCATAAGTTTTTGGGGCCAATTAAGATACATGGTATAATGAAGTTTTAATCCTATAATTCACATTGTTTGAATTGACTCTGGTTCTCGCAATAAGCCGCTATTTTAAAAATTATGGAGGTTCCATCACAGATTTTAACATAACTCCAGAACAATTAGTCTGATTTGGTAAAATAAAATATCCAAACATCCGCAGCTAAATTGCCTCCAAGTTACATCTACAATGTTTTTTGATTAGCTAAATAGTTTCGGAAATATTCAGAAAGTTCTTCTGAAAAAAACATTTTTTTATGCAAAATTTAAACTTTTTTGTTATTTCATAATTCATAAAAAATCAAAAACGTCAAAATAGCTCTTGTTTGATATTAAGTTATAAGCACACATATGTTACGAAGAAAATAAGCCATATTTCATTAAAATCCATCATTTCCTATTGGATTTTCTTTTGTATTTTGGTTGCGCTTATTAATTTCAAATCCATTTAAAATATAAATCCATTTATTTAAAAGCATTTTAGAAACTATTTCAGAATACTCTGCAGCTTTATGATTCCTCAAAAAGTTTTTGACTGCTGATAAAAAATTTATCCATGCTTCTAATTCGACCTTAGTAATGTGCTTTGTGAAATCATTGTTTTTTATAAGAGTTCGGATTTGTGGCCCATCAAAGATGCCTGCTTTTAATTTTTCCGAGCTTTGGCCAGGAAATGTTTAGCAGATATATATGTAGCACTCGCCAATCTTATCCAATGCTTTTACATACTGTTTCCTTAGTTTAAGTTTTATATGAAGTGGTAGCAAAATTATTTTTTTCTCGACTTATTAATGGATTTGAACGATTTTATTTATGTCTACAGTCATATTTGTTCTGGATGGCCAAACTTTCTAGTGTAGTGCTTATTTTTCGCACGACTGTCCCATAGACAAAGAAAACATGGATATTTAGTGTAGCTTCCTTGCTGACCCAATTAAAAGTGAACCATTTTCAAATAAACACACACTGACCACTGGTGTTGAACATATACAATTTTCTCTAAAATAAGTTTGATACTTTGGTATTATTCTTTAAGTTTTGTTGAATGTGCTATCGCAATTGAAGCTAATTTGTTGCCATTATGCAGTAACACACATTTTAAACTTATTTTTGAGCTATCTATGAAGACCCATTGCATTTAAAAGTCCAGGAATATTCTAACAGTATACGATTTTCTCCTCCTTTGCAAAGTATCGAAGAATATCTCGTTCTATAGTCCGGTAAGTTTTAACTGATACGCCAGGCTGAAGACAACGTTTTTCTTTAAGTCTTGATGCTAGAAATTCCGCTGATTTTTTGGATAGCTTTAGATCTGGAATTTTCCCCTGTGTATTTATTTAGCAGTTTTTTATCAAAATGAAATAACATCATTAAATTTGTATTAAGGCAAAACACACCAATAGATTTTAATGAAATATGGTTTATTTTCTTTGTAACATATGTGTGTTTATAACTTAATACAGGGTTGCCAACTTTTGAAAAGCCCAGGCCCGGAGCTTTTTTTATTTAATAATTTTTTTATGGTCTGCTTGCTATTAATTAAAAAATTAATTTTTTCTTTGGTCTTTTCATACATAGTCATGTTTAACAATCATGTTTACAACAAATGTGACAACACAACTTGCATTTTCCCGTGAACTCGTTTTTTTTTTTATCAGCAACCAATCTTTGTAGTAGGCTTGTGCTTGTGCTTTCCAGAGACGGAACGGACATGGAACGATTCTTTTGAAGAAAGGAACTAGTTCGCGGAAACATGTCCGCAGAACTATCTAGTTCCTTTGCTTATTTGAACTGTATAGAATATTTGGACTGTCTGCTTGTTGAACTACAAAGGGAATTTGAAGCATGTCCGCGGAACTATCTAGTTCCTTTGTTTATTTGAACTGCAGAACTATTTGAAGCATTTGAATGAAGTGCTTGTTGAACTGCTGAGAAAATGTGTAAAGGTCCATGTAGATTTTCAACACATCACTCTGACTAGTCTTAAATCAATTGAACAGAATTTTTTGCTTTTTATTTCAATATTTTTAACTTAAAGAAAAACATTTCTTTAGTTTATATAAAAAAAGGAACTTCTATCATTTAGTAAATAATTTCATTTAGTAAATAAAGTTCACGAAGTAAATTTATAAAGTTGCTGAAAAGCGAGCAAAAATAATTTGCAAACAGTTCCTCATGAGCTCGAAACTCAGTTGCATCTTATAGTTCATCAGCTTTAAGCATATTCGCGGAACTATATAGTTTATCAGCTTTAAGCATGTTCGTGGAACTATATAGTTCCAGCAGTTCTATTTATAATAATGAAAGTAGCAAAAGCATGTTCAATGTCATTTCGTGATTGTTTTGTTTCATAGGTTAAAAGCAAAAATAAACAGCAATGCTGAACAATGCACACAACTGGAATGACGATATATCATTTTTTATTTTATCTATTATTTCTTTCACTCTCTTTTACATGCATAATTGGCTTACTTGTCGTCGCTCAAACAATTCGATTAAGTTATGTAAGTGCGAATGAGATGTAGCTCAATTAAAAAATGCAATATTGCAATCGGAACTGTTTGGACATGCTTAAATCGAACAGATGGAATGATTGGAACTATGTCCGAGAGTGAACATAGTTCCATGAACTATGCAGGTCCGGAACGACCCAACTCTACTTTGTAGCTTGGTATCGAGAGCCAATCGTTGTTAAAAGATGTTAAGTAATGTTTCCTCTTGCAACTAGATTCCATTATGCTGTTCTCTAAAATAGTTTTGTATCAGTTAATACACAAAACACAAATTATTGACCGAACTTACATAAATTGAACTGCAAACATTAATTAAAAATTCAGCCGCAGACAAGGTTAATTTATAAGGTTGTGGCACTTGAGAGAAATGCACTCTTTTTCCCGCCTTTGCTCGAACTGTCATTGCGCTTTTCTTTGTTCTAAGCATTCATTTTCTTCATTTCTTTTCATCCATTCTGACAGTTCGACCGAGTTCGCTCTCAAGTGCCAGAACCTTATAAATGAGCCTTGGCCGCAGAACTCAAAAGAAAAAGAAAAACAGAAACGAGTTCGTCAAGTTACCAAAAGAAAAGTTACGACTGGTTACGACGTTCCTTCAAAAACGAAGTTCAAGAAATAGAAAGAACGTCAAAGTTAAGTTAGCGTTCATTAAGACAAATGGTTCAAACATTCACTAAAAAAAAGGTAAATCAACACTAATAAATAAGTTAAACAAATTTTTTTGTAAGAAAAACTTGATTTAAATATAGATTAGAGCGAAAGCCGGAGAAAATGTGCCAGGCCCGGAGCGAAAAGGTATGTGTTGGCAACCCTGACTTAATATCAAAAACAGAGCTATTTTGACATATTTGAATTTTTATGAATTATGAAATAATAAAAATGTTAAAATTTTGCATAAAAAAATGTTTTTTTCAGAAGAACTTTCTGAATATTTCCGAAACTATTCAGATAATCAAAAAACATTGTAGATGTAACTTAGAGGCAATTTAGCTGCGGATTTTCGAATTTTTATTCAACCAAATCAGACTTACTGTTCTGGAGCTATGTTTAAATCTGAGATGAAACCTCCTTAATTTTTAAAATAGCGGTTTATCGCGAGAACCGGAGTCAATTCAAATAATCTAAATCAATGTATATACTAAAATTGACTACCAAATCCCATGCCGCAGAATCAGTGTTGTCCTGTGTAATCAAATAATCCCTTTTTAATAACAAGACCATCACCTTTTTATTATAAAATTTTAGCGCACATAAAATAAAATAAATGCAAGTAGACAGCTGCTTGCCATTTGACTCACTTTCGCAACGTTTCTTCTCGATTTGCGTTATTTTTCATCACGGACCGAATTTTTACCGATTTCAACGTACACAAACATTAGTTGTCACGAAATCGGTAACTAGGGATCGATAATGGCTGACGTCACACAAATCGGTAACTTGCCGATTTTGTTACAAGAACGAGCTACAGGTATCTTCGAACTTTATTGTATTATTTTTGACACTATTTACACTAGCTTTATAACTTTTGGCTAGCTTTCTGCAAGAGCGGTGCCCGGGGAATCAGAAGAGGGATTTTTCATTTTTCAGATAGAAGATAAAAATATCACATTTTTTTATTACACTCATGAATATTGACGGTTGATGAACAAATTGATATTAAAAATTTCCAAAACGTTTTTCAACTTCATCTTTAAAAGGAAAACTCCCTTTTCCGATTCCCCGGGTATAATAAATAGAGGCTTAAATTTTTTACGTAAAAATACATAAAACAGTATTCCAAAATATATTTGTTTTTAAATTAGTTTTATGATTTATTAAATTATTACATGAATTAAATTGCGAGCTTTAGATCAAGTAAGTCTTTAAGAAGGCTACAACAACAACTCTGTATAGAGTCAATCACTTAGCTGACTAAACAGTCTGTTTCGGAAATCGCTACATTTTCCTCTTCAGTAGTCTTTGAGTGAGTAAGCTGTGATCAGATCAGCAGATTTTAGGAATTCATTCGTTTGAATTGTATGGCTGCTAATCATATGACATTTCAAAGCAGTAGGCTATTTATAGATCACCGCCATCAACTCTACCAAGGTTGCCATCTGTTCTAGTTGCTTCTTTATTTATTTCAATATTCATTGGTGTTCGACAGTTTGTCGAAATGCACCATAGAAACGAAACCAATTTTTTGCTTCACCAGAAGCTAGTGTTCTAACTGAAAGGTGGCTATTTTCACAACTAAATGTTCAATTACACATGACTTTAACCGAAATCGATCAACTATTAGATTATTTAATTAATTTGACATTAATTAAACTTATTTTGCCTTATTTTTTTTTTTTGTATTATTAAAAATTCCCAAATGCCTACATTTCAACCGAGGACTGATTTTTTTAGAACTTAAACTTTAGTTGGTAAGTAAAAAGTTGCAATGCACATATACGAATTTATTTGTAGATGAATCCATAGAATTCAAAAAAATGGGCGTGGCCTGGCCATTTTGTCATATCGTAGATATTGGATTCTTGCTTTTGCCAGTCAAATTTTATGACTCTAGCATGAATAGGTTTTTAGATACAGTGATTTATTCCCACAAAATATCCCACAAAAAATTACTGTTTTTTTTTTACTCAAGAAATTAAAAGTTAAAAATTTACTGGTATTTATAAACTTTTATTTTTAAAGTTGAAATTTAACACACAATCAAGGAGTAACTTGGATCAATCCCCTATCCAAGAGATCCAAAATGATGATCCAAAAGATCATAATGGTTTCCTTCAAAATGTCCTGCGACTATTCTATCCACTTGTGGTTTTTCTTTAAAAGTTGAGACCGAAACCGTTATTTGCGGTTCCTGCTTTAAAACTCACAGTTAGAAAATAGGGCCCCAGCTTATTTTATTATTTGTAGAAAATTATGTATCTTATAACTCAATTTGTAAATAAATTTATTTAAATAAATTACGCTCAGATCTTATATTTTTTAGGTGAAAATTTTTACTGCAATGATTTTCATCCAAAATAAAACAACTTGTTCAAATGCAACGCTATCTCCCTAACTACTATTTTCTGAATATAAGCTTATGTATCTAATTTAAATACGATATCTTCGAAATAACGCGTGTAATCATGTCCACAGACGGACAGTATCCCTTACGTCTTTGGCAAATACTGCACTAGTTCCGTCATCACCTGCAGCTACTTTAAAAGGTTCACATTTGAACACATTGGAAACTAAAAAGAATTAAAGTTAAAACCAAGTGGGTGGCAGACGACCGAAGCAATAGGTGCCTTTAAGATTTTATGTCACCTACAGAAGGCACAACGCTACTGTTGTTGTTTTTGTTGGTTGCAGGTTGCGCACATCACGCAGCTTGAGGATATCATTATTTTTGGTTGCAAATCACGTTCACAATTTGCCATGAATTTTGAGTTGCCTTTGTGATAATAAAGATAAATTTCAAATAATACATACAAATTTGAAATAAATAAAAAAGACATATCCATGCAAACATTTTCAATCGCCTGAGAGCTGCTTGGAAGATGAAACAATCGCCGGAAGATGAGACTCACTCATTTGGGAGCAGATGTTTTTTTAAGAAAACTGTAATTTCCAAAAAAAAAACTGTATTTTCATCGAAAAAACTGTATTTTCAACAAAAATAACTGTAACCCTAAAAAAACGGCAAGTTTAATTTCGTTGGTATTTATTAAAATAAAAATAATAAAAAACAATTCATTTACAAAAACATAAACAATAACATAGCAGTTAAAAAAAAAAACTTTAAATAGCATTTGTACTTTTGAATAGATCACATTTTGTTTATGAAATTAGATTAAATTATTTTTCGTAAATTTACCTGTCTATTTTTTTTTGCACATTTGGTTTGATTTATCAAAAAGAATACAGTTTGATGTCTTCTTTTTTAAGAGATCTTTTGTTCTTTAAATTCCACAAAGTGCGGGAATCTCTAACTTGTTTCTAAGTTTTGTTTTATTAATTTTAATTGCTGAAAATATTATTTCAACATTTGCAGTGGCTATTGGAATGCATAAAACAGAAGAAACCGTTTTTTCCAAGAGAAGGAATGCTTCACCACAATCGCTTTTTTTATTTCTAAATTTAAATCGCTAAAATCACTATGATGTAATTCGCGCCATTCATCATCAACTTCTTGAAATTCTTCAATGCTTATAACATTTGTCAAATTTTGACTCAATTTCGATATAGATGGTTGATAAGTATTTAAAACTTTACTTGGAGACAGAAGTTCCACATCCTTTAAAAATTAATTTTCAAATTTAAATTTCATCACATTTTTCTTACTAGCTCAACCTAAAATTTTACGCAATGTTCTCTGAAATTGATTCCTTCCGATTGTAGTAATTTATGAGCTGACTGACTCATCAATGCTATAGATATTTCACTACCTAAATAAATATTTTTCAAAGACTTAAGATTGCCAATATTGTAATATTAATTTTTTTAAATTCAGTTAAATTCAGTTAAATTCAGTTAAATTCATCTTAAAGTTTTTTAAAAACCACATGTAAAAAAATCAATGACAACCAAATTGAAATATCGAAATCAATTCTATTCAAGCCTTCCATATTATTATTACAGCGATGGTATAATTGCAATGAATGCAGGGCTACAATGTTGTCACAGGGCATTTATTTATAAAATCTTTTAATTATCAAAAATAAAAATAAAAAACCAAAAATATTTAAATTGATTATTTCACATCTGAAATTTAAAAACTGTAATTTGCACACGAGTCAATTAAAAAAACCGTAAGCCTGTTAAAAAAACTGTAATTTACAGTTAGGTTAGGTTAGGTTAAAGTGGCTGCCTCAAATTGAGACGCACTTAGGCCAATAAGGCCCATTGTGGTACCACAGGGGTTGATCTCCCTTCTCTATTCAAACCAGCTTGAGCTGTTCACAAAGCTTAGGATTCGGTATATCGATATTTCCGAGAGTTCTTCGAGGTCTCTGAAAAACCAGTTGTTTAGGTGAAGAAAACGTTTTTGAGCCAGCGCTGGGCAGGTGCAGAGAAGGTGTTCTGTAGATTCCACCTCCTCCTCATCTCTACAGCTTCTGCAGAAGTCGTTGTGGGGTATGTTTAATCTTTGAGCGTGCCTGCCAATAAGGCAGTGCCCTGTCAGGATCCCTATCATGGTGCCAATGTGATCTCTACTAAGAGATATGAGTTCTTTTGAACGCTTCAGATTGAGTTTGGGCCAGATTTGCCGTGTTATATTACAAGTGTTACCTGCTGACCATCTTTTGTTGGTGTTGATACAGGATAACTCATGTGTAAGGAGTTTACATGTGGTGAGAGGAATACCAAGGTTTGTCTTGTCTGAAGATAGTTGTTTGGTAGTACCTGTGCGAGCGAGTTCATCTGCTCTGCAGTTACCTAGAAAATCCCTATGTCCAGGAATCCAGCATAGGATAATTTTGAGCTGCTCTGCCATCTCGTTTAGAGATCTGCGGCAGTTGAAAACTGTTTCAGATGTTATTTCAACAGTTCCTAGGGCTTTCAGAGCGGCTTGACTGTCAGAAAGTATGCATATATCCATGGAAGATATATCATTTTTCTGAAGCCAAGTTAACGCTACATGTATAGCAGCGATTTCAGCTTGAAATACACTGCAATGGTCAGGGAGCCTGAAGGCTATATTGATGCTTAATGTTTCTGAGTAGACTCCTCCACCTACTTTGCCATCTAGTTTTGATCCATCCGTAAAGATCTCAATGACATTGTGAGGTGAACGGTTTTCTTGTTCCCACTCTTCTCGAGAGGGAATGGATACATCGAACTTCCTCTCAAAGAGTAGTTTTTGTGTGATGTAGTCAATGGACCTAGGTAAAGGAGGGAGAAATTTTCTGATACAAGAATGTCCTAGTGTACCTTCTTTCCACTGGGAGGTGGCTACTAGGCGAATGGCTGTATTAGCGGCCATCTGTTTAGCTAGGATATCAAGTGGTGTAAGATGGAGCATTGTGTCTAATGCGTCTGTCGGAGTGGTTCTTAGGGCTCCGCTAATGCACAGTTCAGCTGATCTTTGAACTTTACGGAGAAGGTTATGGTGAGTCTGTTTTTCGAGTGCATGCCACCAGACAATAGCACCATATAGCAATATTGGCCTTACAACTGCTGTATAAAGCCAGTGAGTAACACTTGGCTGTAAACCCCATTTGCTACCCACCGCCTTTTTGCAAGAGTATAGGGCAATGTTCGCTTTTTTGGCTCTTTCGAGCAGATTGGGCTTCCAGTTTATAATTTACAGTTAAAACTGTGAATATGGCAATGCTGTTTGGGAGACATCCGCGATCGCCGGCTGTAAGCAGTTCAGGCCATAAAAGCGATTCGCCGAGAAGATTCGTGAACGAATCGCCTAAAGGGTTCGTATGCGATTCGCTGGGAAGACTCGCTAGCGAATCGCCGAGAGGGGTCTTAAGCAATTTGCCTGGAAGATTCGCGAACGAAGTGCCTAAAGGGTTCGTAAGCAGTTCGCTGGAAAGAGTTTCAAACGAATCGCCAAGAGAAGTCCTTAGCAATTCGCGGGTAGAGTCGCACACGAATCGGCAAAAGGAGTCTTAAGCGATTTGCCGACAAGAGTGGCACAAGAATCGCTTTTAGGGTTCCTCAGCGATTTGTTGCGAAGCGTCTTTGTTGAATGTTACAAGTTGTTTTACATTCTTTGTTATATCGGGTAAAAAACAAATCTACCACCGAAAATCGTGCTGATATGAATATTTTCAGTTTCCATGTGGCAATTCAATACAAAAAATTTTACGTTTTTAATTTGTTGATGATTATTTTAAGTTGAGAAGTATATAGAAAAGCCTGCTTCATATTCAAACAATCGATCTTTAAAATTTTATATAATCCTTCTTCCAACGATCGCCGGAATGAGCGAAGGAAGATATTGAAAATTTTTCTTGAATCGCGCATTCATCGCTTGGGCAATCGAAAAGCGATCCATCTTCCAACGATCGCCGGAATGAGCGAAGGAAGATTTTGAAAATGTTTCTTGAATCGGGCACTCATCGCTTGGGCGATTGAAAAGGGACCCATCTTTCTAAGAACCCTTGGGGGAATCGCAAGTGCTTCGCCAAATCAACATCTCTTCCAATCGTCTTCCAAATGTTTGCAGGAATATGTTAAGACTGTGGAAGCTGGAAATATAAAATTGGTTCCATGCTGTAACTACAATTTATTGAGAGCCATTTGAGATTTACAGTGCCTGCGCCTGTTGAGCTGAACTGTACTTTGATTGGAAAAAATTACTCGAAACACTACGCTTATAGTAAAATCTAACTAATTGAATGGTTTAAAGCAAAGACCGTAAATAATAGCGTTGCCTTCATATCTCTTTTAAAGAGGACATCGTCTCTTTTTTTTCTCGAGATCTTTTTTTATCTTTTTTAAAATGAAAAGTCCTCTTTTTTTTTTGAGACAAAATATATTTATCAATAAAAAATTTACTAAAAATCCACACAAAGAAATTTGCATTAAAAATATCAACACTAATTTGCAAGTTAATAGCTATATAGCAGTGCTGAACGCTATCCCTGAACAAACTTAACTTAGTCCTAGCTGTGAGCACCATATTTTTGCATACGTTATGTGTCCACTATGACTATTTCGTCCCAGCTATTTTTTCACCCCTTTAGAGACATCGGTTAGCCCTAAATTTGTTTTGAAGGTTTAATTTTAGGTTTAAATGAAAGAAAAAAGAAAATTTTGTGTACAAATATTTGTACAGTATTGCGGAATTCTCATTTCTCTTCTTGGAACAGTCAAAAACGAGAACTTTTTACATTTTAATAAAAAATTTATTTCTCTGGCCCTAACTAATATTAAGAAAAAACTTTCAAGGGAATTGTACTTAATATAATTAATATAACTTAATACTTAATATCTTTAAAAAAAAACCTGCACAAAATATCTTATGATTATTTAAAAGCATGGTCCAATAAATTTAAAAATTTTTCAGTTTTTTAATGAATATTTTATATAAAATACTTAACTGTTTTATAAAATACTTAACTGTATCGAATTTATTAACTTACAAAAAAAAGATTGCATAAGTGCCGCTTAGTAATATATTAATTTAGTTTGCCAATCAAAAATTGGTGATATACTTTCAAAGCTTAAAAATCTTGTCAGTTCTTTTTTTCGTTGCCTGCACAAAACGCTAACGTCGAAAGAATTTTATGACTAATGGGCTTGAAGTGGTCAAATGAAAGAAACAGACTGAAAATATCAAAGGCTCGAGCTTTTTTAACCAACTTCAAAAAGGAGGATGCTCTCAAGTTGGTTGGTTTCTGTGTTTTTTTTTAATTGTATGTGCATTGATAACTCCTTAAGTACTAGCCCGATTGCAGCAAAGGGGCGTGGCAATAATAGAAAAATGCTGTAACTCGAATAATATTGACACCAGGATACTGAAATAAGGTACAGGGGTAGGAACAAATATTACAAATTATTGTCAAAAATGTGGGCGTTATATGATAAAGGGCGTGGCAATATTATAAAAACGCTGTAACTCGAATAATATTGACACTTGGACACTGAAATTAGGTACAGAGGTAGGCATAACTATGAAAATTTACGGTCAAGAAAGTGGGCGATGTTGGACAAAAGGGCGTGGCAATATAAGAAAAATACTCTATCACAGTTAATATTGACACTAGGGTACTGGAATTTGGTACAAGAGTACGAACATTATTACAAACTACGGTCAATAAAGTGGGAGTTATTGGACAAAAGGGCGTAGCAATATTATAAAGACACTCTATCTCAAATAATATGGACCTTAGTGTATTACAATTCATTACAAGAATGTGTAGTACCAACTTGGCGCTAGTATAATCAGACATTTATAAAATTAACGCTCTGGCTTTAAAGGTTTTATATTCATGGAGAAATTAATATATATATAATAATAATACAAAATAGAAAAAAATTATAATAATAAGATTTCCAATATAATAATATATATAAATAAATTATCAAATTTGACCAAGAATTAACGTGAAAAGTAATTTAAAATTCTTTTTTACTTTGTAGTGGTTTTGAAGTTGGTTTTTTTTTAAAGTTTTTTTAGCAATAAATTATATTTTCAAAAACGTATCGTGTTTGGAGTTTTTTGACGCATGTTAAAAACAGAAACGCTTATTAAAACAAGCTCAGGAAAGCTTTAAGTATGCTTCTGTGAAAGCTTGATAAGTTAATGACAAATTGATCTCGTTTGTTACTTCAGTTGAAAAGACTTTATAAAAAAAACTCTAATATGATTATTTTTTGGTCCCATTTACTTGAACCTCAAGATTGTTTCCAGTTTTGAAATAATAAGAGTAAAATGTTTTTTATTTACATTTATATTTATGTATTTATTTCATAAAAAATATTTTTAAAAGTAAAAAACTGAAAAATAATATTTTAAAAAATGTTTAGTTGATGTTTTTACCTTGCATTAAATTTTATTGAATTTTAAAAAAAAGTCTCTTTTTGTCCTCTTTTTTTTTGTCAAAAGTTGCCCTAATTTACTAAATAATAATTATTTTTAGATTTTTAAACCAAAAAAGCATTGTAAAAAAGTTATCGCACCGCCGTTTTGAAAGCACCATTAGAATCCTCTCACATTGTAGATCTTAATTTCCTATTGATTTTTAAAATTTTGATTGTTAAGATTTTCAGCAAAAAATAATAATTATTTCTACTTTTTATTTTTTAAGACAAAAATTAAAACCAAATTGTTCCCTATATTTTTTAAACACAAATTAACAAGTAATTTTAGATTTTAATTTTTTAAGGCAATGTAACCGATATTTTTCACAAAATAGCTGGTAAGTTTTGATTTTTATTTTTTAAAGCAAAAATTAAAAGTAAAGTTTGCCCGATATTTTGTTGAACAAAAAATAACTTTTAAGTTTTGATTTTCATTTTTTAAGGCTAAAATAAAAAGCAAAATTTGCCCAACAAATTTTCGAGCACAAAATAACTTGTAAATATTGGTTTTTATTTTTTAAGTCAAAAATTAAAAGCAAAATTAGGATTTCAATTTACGGTTAAACCAAAATTTAGAAATGTATAATAAGGGGATTTATGTCATTTTGTAAGTGCTTCGTAGGGGGCCGTACTCAGTTTTTTCCTGTATCGTAAAATTTTCAAGATACAGGGTGTTTTACGTTTTTAGCACGTGCCAATATTGATCTAGATTGTAAACTACCCACCACAAAATAAAAAAAAATATTTTGTATTTTAGAAGAAATATCAACTTTTCCATTAATATATCAACCACTATGGTATCGTGTGCTGTAGCGAAGCAAAATAGTCCGATAGTCCGATAATCAAGTAAGTTTGAAGAAGCCGACGACAACAACAACAACTCTGTATAGAGTCAATCACACAGCAGACAAGACATGCAGACATGTATAAATTCAAAGAATAGATCACAATTATCTAATAAAGAAGTTTTGTATCTTTTCGGAGCAGTAATCGACCAAATCTAAAACGTTTGTTTTTTATGTAAAAAAACAACTTAATCAACAGTTTTTTTCTAAACGTTATCTTTGGATGATAACTACTCCGCTAAAATGCCCGTGTTGAAAGTTCATATAGGAATGATGAGCTTACCGGATCCGAAATTTGTAGACTAGTTTTATTTGTCCGAAAATGTCTGAATGTAAGAGCACTACTATTATTTTGCACACAGCTGTACACTAAAAACAAGAAATGATTATAATAGTCTTGCTGCAAGTATAATAGGGTAGAGTAAGTGCGGTTAATATGGCCCACGTGTGAATTATGGCCCACAGTAATATTTTCCAACTGAAATATAGCACGTGATAATTTTTTTGCGCTTTCATCGTAATTTTTTTAGTAAGTTTTCTTAAACGTATTTTATTTCTGGTAATTTCAGTTTTTCTGGCAACGAAAAACAATATTTTTTTATGTGAATTTTGCTGTTTATTATTTTTTTTTTAATTTGGACCACCATAACGCATGTTTAACAAAGGGTGGTCCATATTAGTCGCACTTTTTTGAGAAGCGCTATATTGAGTACGGGTCTGTTCGGAAATGCATCATGATGCGCAAACTGCTTTCGCAGCATAAGCAAAATGTTCGAAAAAGATAAATTTTTCAGCACTACAAACGTCAAACTTTCTAAACTGCAATTTTCTTATCAATCGTCACTCATCATACGCATCAAAAAAATTCACGCTGTAAGTTGAACGCTTAAATAATGCCAGTTGTGCGCATAGTGCAAATGCAGTATGCATTTTCCAACAGACCCTATCTTAAATGTTTCATTCCCAGCTTTTTGTTATATATTTTTTATGTACTTTTTTAATGAGAACTGAATTAAAAATAATTTTCAGACTATTTAAAAACATATAGCACTACCACTATCCGCGAATCGAATAGAAAACATGTAAAATTTTCCAAGGTGGTATCACTGTCCGCAAACTTCACAAATGTGATTTGACTCAAACGTCAAAAACAGACGAAATGAAATATTGGTGGCAAGCGCGTCGGAAGCGAATTTCATCTGGGGGGGCAGTACAAATGGGGGGCAGTACAAATGGTGGTGCAAAAAAAGTTCACCAAAATTTCTTCACATGAAACATGAAGAAGAGAGAAAGAAGAGAAAAATATATACTACAAAAATATTATCGTTGTAAAAAAACTGATGTTTTGAATAACTTTTTCTTTTAAATTGTTTATCTAGCTAAAAAAGTGGGGGGCAACATCCCCCCTTTCCCCCGCTTCCGACGCCAATGATTGGTGGTATCACTGTTCGCGAATTTAAAAATTGTTATTCGACTTTAACGCCAAATAAAGAGGAATAGAAATAATTGGTGAGTAGCCGGCGAATTAGATATTTGCATAAAAACGTTGTAAAAAGCAATTAATTGAAAAAGGTAAGTAACTTGCATTCCTTTTGTTATTTTACTTTTTGTCTTTGATTTTAAACAAATTTCTATATATTTTTAGAATGAAAGAATTAACAGTCGACAGTTCCACAAACTGGTGCAGCTTATGGAGCAGAATTCTGGTGTAGCAACTAGACTAGGAAAATTCGGCTCCACAAAACAAAATTAGAAGGAGTCATGGCAAAGCTTTGCAGTAGAGCTAAATTCTCTAGGACCTCTTTTACGTGAAGGAAAGAATTGGCACAAGGTGAGCTCTTATTTAACAGTTTATAAAAAAGTTACCTACAAACTTAAATTTTAGGTTTGGCTGGACTTTATGCTGAAGACAAAAAATTGTTAGCAATTCGGACGGAAGCAACCGAGACTAGTGGAGGAGGGCCAACAGACAGCTCAGCCTTTCACCTTTGAAGCAGGCCATCGATGCTCTCCTCAACTTGAGGCATATTGCTGCCCTCAGTGGGCTAAGTTTTGGCGACAACACAGTCGATGCGACTGTCTCCCGCAACTGTCTGCATCGTAGTCTATACAAAGTTTGAGGTTCTTCATAATCTCCAAAGAATAGATCTGTTCTGCTAATAATTTTACAATTTAGTATTTTAAGAATAAAAAACAAAACTTGTGACTGAAATCTAAGCGAAAACTTTTATTATTTCACTAAGCTTTAACAGGGAAGATTAAAATTATCACAGGTGGTCGGTGGATTATATTTGTCTATAACACTGCACCTTAATCTGCATAAAGTTTCCGTTTCCACAATTTTCTCGCCAAAAATAGTTCAAAGCTGCTTATTTATTTGTATTTATTGCGGCTTAATTGAAATTTGAGGTTTGACTTTTGACGTTTCTAAGCGAATTTTTATGTTTTCTGCCGTGGCAGAACCGTATCTGAGACGAATAAGTAGGTTCGCAAACAGTGATACCGCAAAAAGAAAAATTCGCCAAATGATTCGAGTGAAGCATTCGATTCGCAGACGGTGAAAGGGGCAATAGATATATGAATCAAAGTTAAACTCGTTGTTTTATTTTCAAAAAAGTTATGGGTGGTCCATATTTACCGAACTTCTATTCACGATTCATTGCACTTGCCTGTGCAATTGAGGACTTGTGCAGTTAGGTTTTCGTGAACACATCATTACTTATTCAAAGATGTCAAATTTTTCAATGCGCACAACTTCAAAACTGCTCAAGTCCTCAAGTTAAAGACTATAGTAGAAATGCAGTTGTGCAGATTTTTAACGTACATGTACTTTGTCTTTGTAAAATCCTCAACTGTACTGGCAACTACACTGAATCCTGAATACTCCTATTATTTTAATACATAAAAGGCAAGCATGCTGCTTAGCGCATAGTATCGCTCAAACTGTAATTATTTTTTGCAATTATTACAGTGCTTTTGCAACGTGCACTGAATTGTAAAATACGTCCTTAAAAATGTTCAGCCTGAAACTATGCACAGAAAATTAATTTGATACTTATCAATGACAAGATAGGGTTGTAACAATAGCACGTTTTTGATCTACTTCTTTTTTTCATAATTTTATAAATAATTTATGACGAATTTAATTAAATTTTTTGATGTATTTTACCAAATAATATAATTGTATCAGCAGGAAAACAACAGCTGACTTCCTACGTACACTCACGATCAAAAAAAAAGTATAGCAGTGAGGAGACTGCCGACCGAAGCGAAAACCTATGTATAAAATATTAGTATTCCCTGGAAGACGTTGTCCTGCCACGGACCGCCGTACTGCTATATAAGAATTTTCATGCTAATATGGGGTTTCGGACTATCCTACATGTAGGATGGATTTGACAGGTCGGACGGACATGTGGGATGTGCGAAAGCTCATACTGCAGCCCGTCCTACATGTAGGATGAAAATCAAAAAGTTCTAAAAGTTCCGTTACGATCTTGTTCTTCTCTGTGCGTCCTTGTTGGTAGATTTCCTTGGTAATTGTTGTTGGCGCACTTAGCTAGAAATTTTTTGTAGACGTTGTGAATTCTAATTGTGTAGCTACAGTCATCATATGAAATACGAATTATTTTTGTTAACACGGGGGTTACACGAGACAGTACTGTTAAGACAGTCGCAACACATTCACAAATTTTTACCCACACACACTCACTTTTGCTGCTGGCTGCTACTTTCTGCTCTACTGTCTTAACTTTTTTGTAGACAGTTGGCGGGACAGTATCTAGGACAGTAGAATGATATTTAGCATATCAAATGACAGAAGATGATAAAATTTCATAGAATTGATTAGAAATTTACAATACGGGCACGATCGTAGTTTTATTAAAAATTTCATTATAAAATATAATATTTTTACTATTTTGTCTACTGTCCTGCAAACTGTTTTACCAACTGTCTGGACTCTTATTCACAGACACAAAGTTTGACAACTTATACGTATTTTTCACTGTCTTAACAGTACTGTCTCGTGTAACCCCCGTGTAAGAGCTTATAGCAATTTGTTAAATTTTTTATATATTACTGAAACTATTTCTTTTAAGCAAAAGTGTTACCATATCAAAAATACATATAATTAAAGTAATTTATTTAAGTTATTTCATTATTGAATTAATATAAAAAATTAAAGCTTATTTATATCTATTTATATCATAACACTAACACAATAAACATGTTCACCATATCTATATTGAGTTATGTATTAAAAATAGAATATTCTAAAATTAAGAAATATCTACAGCATATAAAATATATATTATTCATATAAGAAATTGCTGCCAAACCGTTTAAAAAATGGAATGCTTAGGATAAGCAGACTTGAGTTATCCAATTACTACTGAAAATATTAATTATTTTGCAGGTTTATTACGTAATTCTTATTACATAAATACATACACATAAATATTCTTTAAATTTCCTCAATGAGCTAAATTGTTCATATATATTGAATATATATTTCCGATACGGTAACACTTTTACTAAAAACAAATAGTTTTACCAATATTATATATACTCTTTAATTCATATGTATAAACTGTTTTCTACAATAGTTCGATGTCATATGCTGACTGTAGCTACAAATAAACATTTACAAAAAATTAAAGCTTACTGTACAACAATAACTACCAAGCAAATCCACAACAACAAAGCAAAGAGAATGACAAGAAAATATACAGCACTTTGCTTGCTATATTTTCTGTTTGCCTGCTCTTATCTAAAATAAATCAATTGTCATATGTCGACTGTAGCTACAAAAAAAGTCTAAAAAAATTCCAGCTAACTGTACAACTTAATACAATAACATTTCCAATCTACATCAACAACGCAGTGAGTATGGAAAGGTTCACAGCGCTTGCGCAACGTTAGAGGGGATGAACGAATCGCTGTCAGAAAATAAACCGCATTTTACTTTCTATGTACTATGTTTTTTGTTTGCCTTGTAGCGAAATCTCAAGTGGTGGAATGGCAAAATTAGACAAGGAGTGTTAGGGCGGAGAGCCGGTGACCGAAACTGTCAAAACGAAGTTGACATTTCAAACAAAATATGCAACCAATGAGAATGCAATATGAAAGAAAAAATTGGCCAAAATACCAAAATGGCTGAGTTTGACAGTTATGGTCACTAAGAAAGCGAACACATTCAGCCCTAACACTACCTTGTCTAGTTGTACTATGAGTGGTGGCATCAAAAAAGACTTCACGGCCAGTCAAACAAAAACCAAATATCAAAAATTTTAAATTAATTTTATTTTAACCTACAGCAGCTCTACATATACATTGAAAAAATAGTATCATTCAAAGTTTCGCAGCGGAGCAAAGGGAGGGAAAAACGATGCGTCAGCAGAGGAACTTATTGATGGTTGCTTGCTGCATTTGCTGAGCGCCTTGTAGTCAAGATCCAAGAGCGTCATTTAAAAACCTACTCGCTGTCTGTATTGATGAAGAGAGTTACTCGCAAATGACGATGACGATAATGCAAACCAAAGATTTACCCTCAACCAAAATCGTTCAACGCGCCTAAAGAAGTTTTCACTTCAAAAAAATAACGAAAGTGTTTGAGTTTGTGTGTGCGTGTGTGTGTGGTCCAACGATCTCCCGGTGCATCAGCAAGTGCAGCAAAGTTAAATTGGCTTTCTTTGCTGGTGAACGTCCTCCAAGTGCCACCAGCAGCAGCACAAGCAAGTGCAGCGCAAATTTCTTGCTAGCCAACATCATCCAAGTGCCATCACCAGCAGCACAAGCAAATGAAGCGCAAATTCTCCGCTTTGAATTTATTTAATTCACGCCGGAGTATAATGGCAAAAATTTGCCTCTGCGCTTGAGACATGCTGAAATGGTGCTTCTGAAATATTGGAGAGTTGAGCAGTCAATTGAATTGTGCTGCACTTGCTGGTGCTGCTCGTGGCGACTCTCGGAGAACGTTGGCAAGCAAAAGAATTAGGAAATTTGCGCTGGACTTGCTTGTGCTGCTGGTGATGGCACGTGGAGGATGTTGGCTAGCAACAAATTTTGCACTGCACTTGCTGGTGGTGGCACTTGGAGGACGTTCGCCAGCAAAGAATGCCAATTTAACTTTGCTGCACTTGCTGATGCACCGGGAGATCGTTGGCCCACACACACGCACACACAAACTCAAGCACTTTCGTTATTTTTTTATTATTATTTTATTTTTTAAGTTTTTTAAGTTTACAATATTACAAGTTTACGAAATAAGTTGCAAGTACAAGCACTCGAATTAAATATGTCGCAAATTGTATAAAATGCAAATTAAATTGCAATTGTAACCGCAAACAGTTCAGTCGTTTTTAACCCGCTCTTACATTTAACTTTCAAGAATTTGTGCTTGTTTCTTTCGGCTTGCAATTTTAATCACCTTAAATTAAATAAAAAAAAACAATAAAAATTATCCAAAAGACCTTTGTAAAAAATTAAATAAAGTAAAAAAAAGCACACACACATTTCACTGGATCAATAGTTCATTGTGCTATTCTATTTGTTGTCTGACCTATATATATGTGCAGTTGCGTATAAGTGTGCCGCGA
Source organism: Dichetophora obliterata (assembly GCA_963920525.1). Lineage (NCBI taxonomy): Eukaryota > Metazoa > Arthropoda > Insecta > Diptera > Sciomyzidae > Dichetophora > Dichetophora obliterata. The sequence goes on from OY986437.1 coordinate 192,658,881, forward strand.
AAAAGTGTGAATATCGCAATAAAGCAACAACATTAACAATAAGAAAAAGTGTGAATATTGCAATTAAGCAAAAACAATAACAATAAGAGAAACAGCCCACTCCAACTTTTAAGTGCACCTGAAATAAGTGCAAAAATCAAAAGTAAAAAAAAAACTTTTTATAAACAACCAAATAAAGTAAACAATAAACAATGGAACCTGCTTGTGCCAAAATTAACTGCTCTATTGAGGACAAAGGTGCAATTAAGCTAAGTTGCAATGGTCTTTGCGGAAAATCTTACCACGGCACTTGTGTGGGAATGACTAAAAGAAGTTTAAACTACTTTCAAGAATACTCATCACATTTTAAATTCTTCTGTGATGAGTGCATGGATCTATCACTATCCCATGTTATGCTCGCCATAAAATGTCTTAGCGACTCCTTGAACGTGATGCATTCGGCTAATAAGCAAGTCATCAGTAAAATACCAAATTTTGAAATAATGACTCACGTATCCGATGATCTTGCAAGGGTAGAGTCCATCTGCAAAGCAAATAACTCGGATATCTCAAATGTTTCTAAAAACTTGAGAATTCTAACTGATTTAGTCAAAGATAGCGAAAAAAATTTTATTTGGAAAACGGCCATAAGCGAGCTTAATATAGAAGTAAAAAAAAGCCTCGGCGTTTTAAAAAACGATAATACAGCCAAAAATATATTGAGCATGCTAACATCTTTGCGCTATGATGTGGATATCGCACTTCAGTCAGGCAAACCCCAACCATCACCTCCGCAATCAGATCCAATGCTGGAAATATTACATCAAAAAATAAGTGATATCAGTGATGATCTTGAAGTGTTTCGAGTGACGCTTGCAGATGCAGTGGATGAAATAAGATCTGCACCCTAAAGAGCTGAAATAAGTTATCCACAAGCCTCTCATCATAACTCTTCCTCTATTTTCGAGGAAATAATGGAAGCATCTATTCGTTTGCCACAGGTCACCTCTTTACCAGCTAATCTGAATTCTTTAACTGCCTATGACACTACGGAACATATAACACCGATTGCTACTCCTCAAAATGTTACAATGAATCCACCCCAAATCGGATCTCCACCATCAACAGTACCCACAATAGCTCATTCTATTCGTTCATCAAAAATTTCTCCAAAACAAAACAAAAATACCAATAACTCACAACCTGGATCTTCCTCTGCCACTTCACCTTGCGACTCACCACCAATTGCAGCCCCTCGTACCAACTTAATCCATAAGTTTGGAACGTCATGGACTTCAACTCAATGGCAGAATAGAATAAAGAAACTCCATGATTCTAATGAAATTGACAAGACCACTCTGTTCATTAAGGGCCCATCAGTTAAAACAACTATATCCTGGATGAGCACTTACTTTCGTAATAAATTTGGCATATCTATTACAAACTGTTCAAAGATATCCAATAAAGCAAAAAAATTCTGCAGTTTCAAACTAAACATCCCAAGTCAATATGCGTGGATGTTCTTGAACAACAGCGGTGAGAGACACGGCGAATGGTTAATAACAGAATGGACGAATAAGCCTGGGAAAAAGTCTAAGACATCAAGATCTTTACAAAGTTCTGGCAGTTCAAGAATCGAATCTTCTGAAAGGAATCCTAACATTAACAAGAATCCATTATCTAAAAGTAATTATAGTTCTTGCTCTAACTCTTTTCCGTATATAAATTCCCGTCCTAACTCTAAATCTAAGTTAAACTCTTATTCTAATTCTAATTTTAATTCTAAGAATCCTCTATATAAAAGAAATGTAAACCTACCTGTTCTTGAATCCAAACCTTATTCATCAAACAAGTTTGTGCAACCAAGTCCCACCATAATTCAGATTCTAATTGGAATCTGAAAACTAGCATTTTCCCCATATTTTCTCCCATAATTAACCAGAATACGGCTTCATCTTATAATAAGATGATTACTGGAAGCAATCTAGCATCTAAACCGCCAACTCATCAAACACGTAAACGGGTTTCATTTAAACTTAACAATAATGAAACCAATTGTGAGAAATATTCAAATTTTATCCATTCTCATACTCTTAATCCTTCACCACCAACCGGAAGTGGTTTACCAAAACCATCTTCAGTTTCAAATGAGCTTTGCAATCAACCTGGTAGTCCTACGTCATTTTCAGACCCCCTACTTCCTCCAAAAGTGAAATTGACACTAAACTCTTGCGAAGGCACTGAGAGCAGATATGCCCTTTCTCGCCTCAGGGAGAACAACGTTTATAACAATGTTCGCCTGTATCTCGCTTATATGTATAAAGCCCCTGATTCAACATGCATTGAAGGCAAGACCAAAACTAATCTTAGAGTATTTATTCAGCAAGAAGGTCTTCCTACCGGTGTTGAAGACTTGCGTAATTTATTTGTCCGCTTTCACGAGCACCTGGGTGTAACGGTTGATCAAATCAAGGTGGATCTGGAAACCTATGGCGCTCATGTCAGAGCTAAACATGTTTCTCTTCTTCAAAAATCTCGTAAAGAGCAACAGCAATATCCATACCATAACTGTGGCGGCATGAGAAGCAAATTAAACAAACTTTATGTTGACGCTAAATCATGCCACTTCAATGTCCTAGTATTCACTGAGACATGGCTAAACGAAACCTTCAATAATGAGGAAATTCTTGATAGCAATTGGACTGTCTTCAGAAACGATCGGGACTACTCCTCAACAGGTCTTTCTCGAGGAGGTGGTGTCCTTGTAGCATCTCACAATTCCCTTTCAAGTGAGCTAATAGACACACCTAACCATTAACTGTTCGATCACCGAATTATTTAAGTTTGTTCAGGTAAAAGTCTCAATGTGTACATAGGTGTCGTTTACATTCCTCCCGGCTCAAGTGAAACAACATACAACGAGCTATGTGAAACACTGACCACCTTTACCTCCTCCCTAAAAGAGGAAGATAAAGTTGTTATTCTTGGTGACTTCAATCGCCCAAATATATCTTTTGTCACCGACGAAAACGACAACTTTCTTCTTCCTGTAAATCTTTCTAATGCCATAGACTTCAACTTACTTAGCACTTTTTATGGCAGTGATTTGCAGCAAGTCTCTTCTGTACAAAATCAGAATGGCAGATGGTTGGACCTAATTTTTACTAACTCGTATGAAGAAGTGAAGGTTAGTCCATGCATGGGAGCAGAAAATTTATTAACCAACACTGTTCATCATACAGCCTTAAAAGTTGTTTTCTCTGCTAATGACATCAACTTTACCCAGTCTTATAATAACACCATTACGTACGATTACCTCAACGCCGATTATGAAAGAATAAAATGTTATCTTAGTTCTCTAAATTGGAATCATATTCTATTCAATTTAGATTTAGACAGTGCTGTCTCTATATTTTATCAGCACATTTTTATCGCTATCGAAAGTTATGTGCCAAAAATAAAGAAAAAGAATAAGCTCACAGAACCATGGCTAGACAACAATCTCAGATTTTTGAGGAATCAAAGAAATAAAATCTACAAACTTCTCAAAAACACTGATAATATAAGCGATGAACTGAAGCTTAGATATGACGAGCTATCAAGAGAGTTCTCTATCAAGTCAGAAGAAGCGTACAAGTTGTACACGAACATCATCGGAGAAAAAATTGTCCAAGAGCCGAGAAAATTCTTTGACTTTGTTAACATGAAGCGCAAATCTAGCGGCTATCCATCGTCTATGTTTAAAGGTAATGTCACTTCGTCCAATTCTCTTGAAATAAGCAACTTGTATGCCGATCACTTTAAGGAGGTCTTTTGTCTTCCTACCACCTTATCTGAAACTTCTCCTAGCTCAACTATTATAGTTGATAGTTTATATTTAACCCAGGAAGAGATTTCTAATGCAATAAAAGAACTGGATATATTAAAGGGACCAGGACCAGACTTAATACCTACAAGCTTTTTGGTGCGATGTTTAGACCAACTGCAATTGCCATTACACATAATCTTTAACGAATCACTGGTTTGTGGGACATTTCCTTCATATTGGAAATCATCCCATCTTACGCCAATTTACAAGAATGGTGATAAAAGATCAGTTGAAAATTATAGAGGCATAGCAATCTTGTCAGCCATTCCAAAACTTTTTGAAAAACTTATTTGTAAAAAGCTAACAAGTTTCATTAACCCTCGTCTAAATGAGCAGCAACACGGGTTCCGAAAAGGGCGATCTACCACCACTAATCTCATGATTATGGTATCAGATGTTTTAGTCAAAATGGAAAAAGGGCACCAAATAGATGCTGTTTATACTGATTTCAGTAAAGCTTTTGATCGAGTTGATCACAACATTCTTATATATAAGTTAGAAAAATTTGGTGTTGCAGGGTCCATACTAAGTTGGCTAAAATCATATTTAAACGGCAGATCCCAGTTTGTTAAATTCCAGGGAGTTCTATCGAAAAAAATTGCAGTCTCCTCGGGAGTTCCGCAAGGTAGTCATCTTGGTCCTCTTCTTTTCAACATATTCATATCCGATCTGTCAGAAGTTCTTAACGATATCCCACATCTTATGTATGCAGATGATTTAAAAATGTACTATTCAATTCAATCAGATGTAGATGTAAATTTTTTGCAATCAAAATTGTTGTCTCTTGAGCAATGGTGTTTTCAAAATAAACTACATCTTAATGTCAATAAATGCAATGTTATTAGCTTTTCTCGTAAAAACAACGTAACATTACATACCTACCACCTCAATAGTATCGAACTAAAAAGGGTCAACCATATAGTGGATCTTGGAGTTGTCTTAGATTGCAAGATGCGCTTTAATCTGCACTATGATAAAATTGTGTCCAGGGCCAGCAAACAGCTCGGTTTTATAAAAAGGCGTGCAAATGAATTCAAGAATATATGGGTCACTACATCCTTGTACCGTGCATTAGTGCGCCCAATACTTGAATATGCATGCATAATTTGGAATCAATCTTTCGATTCCCATAGAGAAAGAATTGAGTCTATTCAAAAGCAGTTCTTACTATACGCGCTTAGAGATATGTACAACCCCCATGATTATTGTAGCCTTCCATCATATGAACATAGACTCAGCCTTTTAAATTTGATGCCACTATCAACAAGAAGATCGTTATTGGGCTCATGCTTTACATTTGATGTAATTAATGGTGCTATTCACAGCGAATATATTTCTAATATGATTTCCTTTAACGATCCAATTAGGCGCACTAGGCATACTCGATTGTTAACTGAATATCAGCACCAAACTACATATGCAAATAATGAACCCATCAATCGTTGTTGCAGAGAATTTAATAATATCTCTATATACTACTCACCTTCTATGTCCAAATCCTCTTTCAAGCAAACCCTATATAAATCACTCAGTAATCAGAATTAACACAGGCCTCAGATAAACTACATACATGTATGGATTTATATGTATAAGCATTTAGTTTAATAAATCAAAATTCTTTAACATCCCTCTCCAAATCTCCCATTTACGTCCTTATAGTCTTTAAGAATAATATATATACATCGTATCTTAAGTGTGTATATAGTCTCTCTTGTTTTCCTCCTCTTCTCTTAGTTTTGACATGGTTTTTGAAATCATGTCAATCCGGTGGGCGGAGTATGCCCACTAAGAGCATCAAATAAAAAATAAAATAAAAACAAGGAAAGGGGAGAAGAAAAACAAAAAACTTAGTAATAAGTAAACAAAACCTGTTAGAATAAGTTAGAATAAGTAATTTGCATTGCCTTGTTTGGCCAATAAATAAATAAATAAAAATAAATAAATAAATAAAATATTTGCGCTAAAACACGACCGATATGTGAAACGTCAAAATTTGCAACTGTCAAAATTTCATCGTCCATTTGACACAGCAAAAAAGACAAATTTATTTCAACACACACACATTTTATTCAATCCGATATTTTCTATCCTACCACGACTAAAAAGTTTCCTTTTGACACACACCCTTTATGAAAAAATTTATTAATAAAACAATGATAGTTGACAACTCTGAAAATAAAATGCCGCAGTGGTGAAAATAAAAAGCCACTGACAAATACAACAACTGAAGAAATTGCCAAACTTTAAAAGCATATATAGACCAATATAAAGCAATTGCAAATAAGTTTTGGTTGCAAACATCTTATTGCAACCTAACTTAAATATTTATATACTAACAAACAGATTATATGCATTAATTTCAGGAGTTGCCAAGTAATTTCTTTTTGAGCTTGCGGCCGATTAAGAACAAGAGTGACGATCATTGTTGATTTTTCTTATGCACAAATACATGCAAACATTTTTTGAGGTTATGTTTTCTAAGTTTCCTATCTTGTTATCTTTGCTGTCTGTATTGATGACGAGAGTACCTCGGAAAAATACCATGACGCAAACCAAAGATTTACCCTCTACCAAAATCGTTCAACGCGCCTAAAGAAGTTTTCACTTCAAAAATCCTACTTAAAAAATTGGTAACAAATATTCTTTTTCTTGAATTATAACACAGTGAGACGAAATCGACAAAAAAAGCACAACCAAACTTTATAAATATTCTTAAAGAGCCACATGTTGAGTGTGCATCGCACCTGATTTGACTTCTCAATGGCGTCATAATATTTTCAATTTATTGTTAAAGTTGCAGTGTTCGAATTTTTGTGTGCTGACATTCATTGCCTTGTTTACTCTCGGCAACTCAACAAAAAATGGGAGTGGTCAACAAAAAATGGGATAAATACGCCCACTTTTCAGAAATCACTATAATTCTTGAGTTGTGCATGTTTTTACAATGAAACTTGGTGTATATGTGCTATGAAACCAAGTGATGGTCACTATATACATTAATATTGACACGCCTACTTTTACCGCCCCATATTTACACACAAAACCGTTTGTGCAGTGTCTTAAGATCTCAGAAACGGTAACACCACAGGCCACCAAATGTACAACATCTGTTATCAACGTTTATATTTCATATAATAAAAAGTGAAAGTTGCCACACCCCCCATTATCGCCCAAAAATCAATTTAAACGCAATATTTCAGACGAATTTTGCAGTATTGGACTCAAATTTTGTAATTAAGTTTGTATGGTTACTCTCGGCAACTCAGCAAAAAATGGGCGTGGTCGAACAATAACTTCGCCCACTTTTCAGAAACGATTAAATTTCCCGAGTTGTGCATCTATACTATTATATAAAAGCCTTTGTGACACGTCTGGATGTTCCGCAATCACACGAGAACCACTAAAGCGATTTAGACAATAATGGTACAAAATAATTTTTGATTTTAACTGAATCGTGCTAGGCTATGTGAGATTTGCCACACCTACTTTTCACGCCCACTATATGCAAAAATTCTATATTTAAGACGGTTTTTGTCGTATTAGACTAAAATTTGGTAATTAAGTTTGCATCAGGGTTCGCAAAAAGTCTCAATTGAAGAAAAAAATTGCACTCCTCCTCATCAACATTATTCAATTGACGAACGATTCACTTTGCTTTCCTCATTCGTGAAAAAAATCTTGAGCGCTTTTATGTTAAATATTCAGAGCGATCAAAACTTTTTCTTCGCTCTTTCATATTATTCGCTCGTAGATTGAGCTCCTCAGAAAACTGAGTTGAACAACGCCTTCTCTTTGTTATTGTTTGTCATTTATTGTTTCTCGTTCGCGAGTTTTTGCAAAGATAAACTCATTTCATTGGAATTTTTGCGTTCGCTCATTTATTTCGAATGATCTTGTTAATTAAAAATAAATACGTGTTTTAATGATGAACCGTATTTTTTTGCATATTTTAATGAAATATTAAAGTACTTAATAAATTTTTAAAATGTTCCTTTTTGCTTATTTACCCTAGTTTCTTATAATTTCATAAAATATAATGATTTTTAAATTTTTGTAACGAAATATATTACTAAGAAAAATACTTAATATTATTGATCTAAATCCTTCCAATTTATTATGTGTGAAATGCTTAACTAAAGTTTCGTATCAAATGAAGGCGAGTGATTCAATGAGCTTATTATTTAAAAATTCACGAGCGATGAGAACTAAACATATCTCATCAACACGCGTCGCTCTTTTAAAATTTCTCAGCATACAAACTCACGAACGAGGAAAGCAGTTGAGGAGTTATAAGAAGAGTGAATATGTTATCTGCATACGCTCTGAATATTATAAAATGATAAACTCATAGCAAAGATAACTCAGAAGAACGGGAGCGCATTTTGGTTGCTTTACGCACCCTGGTTTGTATAGTTACTGTTGGCAACCGTACTCAAAATTGGTTTACACGCCCCCCTTTTACCGCCCACAAAGGAATGACAATTCTATATTTCCGACAGCTTTAGTCGTATAAGGCTACAATTTAGTAATTCAGTTCATATGGTTACTTTCGGCAGCTGTAATAAAAATTTGCGTGGTCGCACTATGTTTACGACCCTTTTTTATGGGATGAGCATGGAGTGAAGCAAAGTTCACCAAGTATAAACTTAATGAATCTGAAAATTTGGCAGTCGATTTGTTTCGAATATGAGATGAGAAAAAATTTCCCACACCCCATTTCACCGTCCACAAATCAATAAAAATGCAGTAAAAATCTTTTACAAAACATCAAAAACTCCTAAGCCGCTCCTATGATTACAACGAAAATTTTTATTTAGGAGTTTCCAGATACAATAAATCTACCAACCAGTGTTGCCATGAAAAAAATGTTTTTATCGTAACTTTTGCACTCAGATCGTCGGATTCTTGTCGGATTTGTAAAACTCTGAAAAACAACAACTTCGTAGAAATTTTCGTTTTTTTCGGTTTTTTAAAATTTTGAAAACCAAACTAAATAAATTTGTTACACAGTTTACTTTAATGTAGATCTCTTAAATCATTAAAAATTAAATATAGAGAGCTACAATACTAAATTTTCCAGGCACTATGAAAAATCGCCCAAAAATTAATGAAAAATCGCCCAAATGAAAAATGGCCCAAAATAAAATGAAAAATGGCCCAAAAAATAAAATGAAAAATCGCCCAAAAAAAAAATTAAAAATCACCCAAAACTTTTATAAAGAAAATGAAAATCACCCAAATGAAATATGACTCAAAAAAAAATTAAATGAAAAATTACCCAATTTTAAAATAATGTTTCAAAATCAAAAAATCACCTATTAAAAAGCTAATTATATCCAGAAGTACTGTAGACAGCGAAGCCGGTGTTGGACTTATTGAGGGTTGTAATCCCTAAGCAGCGGCCGAAGGCCGCCTATTAAAAGAGAATTATTTTCAGAAGTACTGTTGACAGCGAAGTGTCTCAAAGAAATTAAATAATCACCCAAAAAACATGAAAAATTACCCAATTTTAAAAAATTGTTTAAATGCTTAATTGTTAATAATGTTTAAACAGAAATAATCTAACAAAAATTAATATGATTACTAATTTTCTAAATTAGGGAGCTCAATTTGCACACAGCTTTAAAACTTAAAATAAATGTTTAATGCGATTTTTCATTTTTTTTTTGAGCGAATTTTCATTGGGCAATTTTTCATAGTGCCAATTTTTCAATGTTAACCTTATAAATATAAAACTTTGGCTTCGAGTAAATTAACGGGACAAAGTTGTTGTTTTAGTCAGCCACCGAAAAATCAGACGTCAGTATTAAAAAGGTTTGGTTCGAAAAAAAAATTCTTTTTTCAAAGCCATATGTAATTGCTTTATGTATTTAATTTACTTATTAATTCATTATCATTTTCCAGACTGAAATAATTAACACTAAACATTTTTTGTTCGCTTTGAAAAATGTGGTTTTCTTCGGTATTTTTTGCTTCGACATGTTATTTTTCGACCATACCTAAAAAATACTGTCAAACTTGTCTCATTTGCTTAGAAAATGGAATTTCAATATAGAAAAAAGCTGCTCAAAACTCTCGGTTATTTTATATATGAAACCATTGCTTTTATTTACAAGTTCACCATTAATTGGTATATATAATCGAGTGTGTACTGTACATGCAAAATCGGAAATCGGATTTATTTTTCCTGAAATCGTAACATTTTAAAGAATTTTGGCCATATATCGGATCATCGGATTTAAGTCTAAAAATCGTAACAAATCCGATATATCGGACCATATGGCAACACTGCTACCAACTCTATCTATTTTGATCTATCCCTAATGGCAGAGGGCACTGTAGTACAAACGTGAACCTAATCCATATCTAAACGGCTCGACGGATTTCCCTTAATCTTCGTACACATATTTTATGCATCATAGATTTTTGTTAGTACATAGTTTTTTTTTACCTCGCCTCTTACGCATTTTTTTAACTAACGTAAATTTAGTTATTTAAATGTTATTTAGATGAAGCAGACAAGCAATCTACGAAACGTCGGCAAACTAAAAATTTTAATTTGTTAAAATGTATCTGTTTTTTTAATCATTTTTTAAAGAAACAGTAAATTTTCGGTTACTAAATAACGCCTTAAAAAATCAAAACAACTTAAATACGTTTTACTGTAAAAAATATTGGCCAATTTAATTTTAGAAAATGTCTATTATTTTTACACCAAAAACATTCACATATCTTGAAAATTGGAGAAATTTTTAGTGCAACGACTTTTTCATAAAATATTTTTACCTAAGAATGAGAAAAAAACGACATAAAAATCAATGTTCAGTCTTTCGATGCAAATATCTCCTCTGTTCATACATATATTTCATACAAATTTTTTTTGTTCAAAAGTTAAATAAAAGTACTTCTCAAAAATAGTTTGAACTGTACTGTTAGATCAGTATATATATTTTTTATAATTTTTTCAAAAAATTTCCAAAATACTGACTTTTTACTCAAAAAATTACTCAAAAAATTACTCAAAAATTGTTTTTGTTGTAAAAATAAAATCAAGTAAGAATTGTAGATCTAACTATCTTTCATATGACATTGCATTTATTTGCACAAATTCTTCCAGCTAAGCGCAAAAATTAGTTTACTGTTTTTGTCATCAAAACAACTTTTATCAAAACCTTTATTTTTTTGGCGAAATTAATTTTTTCTACATATAAAACTTTTTCCTCTAACAGTAAGTTTCAGATTTTTTTTTTTTTATTTAATGGGGCACTTACGAAATGGCAGAATTTTTCGTGAAAAATAGGAACACTCAGTTCAAATGACCACCAAAATTTTTAAAATTAAATAAGTAATAATCAGAGAACGTTGGGGGAAGGATTTAATTATATTTCGGCTAAACTTTAATGATTTTTTATTTACATATAAAAATGGATGTGTGTATGTTTGTGTATCACGTATAGACTCAAAAACCACTGAACCGATCTTTACCGACATTTTCAGGTAAACTGAAGTCACATTTTGAGAGTGTTCCTGTGATGTTTGGTTTCGATAGGACAAGAAGGCCTACAAACCTATAAAAAGGGTATATATCAGACGGTTTTGATTCGTAAAAACTAAAATGTAGTCATTTTGTTCAGATGGTTACTGTCGGCAACCGTACAAAAAAATGGGCGTGGGCGAAATATATCTAAATACTAAAATTTTTTAATTTAGTTCATATTTTTACTCTCGAAAACTTTCCAATTAAATGGGTGTCGTCGCACTATATCTGCGCCTACTTTTATCGCCCACAAATTAGTAAAAATCTCAACGTCAACAAAGCCTCTGGTCCTGATGGCATACCGCCAATTGTGCTTAAAATGTGTGCTTCTTCGCTGGCTCAGCCTTTGCGCAACCTTTTCAACATCTCCTACAGAACAGGAATATTTCCATCTTGTTGGAAGGTGGCAAATGTCCAGCCGATACCTAAAAGGGGTGATGCCACGAACCCTGCAAACTACCGAACCATTGCGATATGCTCTACGCTTTCCAAAGTTATGAAGAGCGTAATAAACTTCAACGTTATGAACTATCTGGAGCACAACCAACTGCTCAGTGACCGTCAATATGGTTTCCGTAGGGCTCGCTCTACTGGTGATCTTATGGCGTTCTTAACCGAAGAATGGAATAAATGCGTTCACTTTTTCGGCGAGAGCAGGGTTGTTGCTCTGGATATTTCAAAAGCGTTCGACCGAGTGTCAAATAAAGCGCTCGTGTCAAAACTTGCTGCATATGGTTTTGGTGGTAATTTTGCTCGATGGATCACGTGTTTTCTCAAGGACAGAACGATTCGAGTCGTAGTTGACAGTATTTCGTCCGAGAAGCACGCCATCAACGCAGGAGTACCGCAGGGTTCAGTTCTATCGCCAACCTTGTTTCTGGTTTTTATCAACGACCTTCTGTCGTTGACGCATAACCCAATACATTCGTTTGCGGACGACAGCAGCATTCGTTTGTCATTCATATTCATTCAAAAAACGCCCAAGCTCTTTGGAGATTGAGAGAAAAAGGCAAACTATGAAGGACACACTCCTTAATGATCTACAAAAAATCTCCGAGTGGGGTCTTGCTAATAGAGTAGAGTTCAATGCAAGCAAGACCAAGTGTTGTCTGTTAACCCACAAGCGAGTGAATTGCCCTTTAGCTCCTCTCAGTATGAATGGTGTGGATCTTGTGGAATCAGCCGCTCTTGACGTTCTGGGCATATCGATCCAATGTGATCTTCGTTGGAATGATCATATTTTCGATGTGTCGAAAGAAGCGGGCAAGTGCCTAGGTTTTCTAAAACGGTGCAAAAATATTTCACTTCAGCTGATCTTCGCATGATCTACACCTCATATATTAGGCCGAAAATGGAGTACAATTCGCACATTTGGGCAGGGGCTTCAAGATCTTATTTGGAGCTTCTGGACCGAATTCAACGTCGTGCGATATATTTGATAGGAGATGAAAGTATTTCATCCTCTCTCAACTCTCTTGAGCATCGACGTAATGTAGGTTGCCTAAGCCTTCTGTATAGGTATTACCATGGGAAGTGTTCAAGGGAGATACATGGCCTGACGCCACCAGCTCGTGTGTTTCCCAGGTCCACTCGGGCAGCTGTCCAAGCCCACCCCTTTACCATTGCATCGATGCCTAATAGAACCTCGCATTACCGCGATAATTCGTTCTTTAGTCGCGCGGTTAAGTTGTGGAATAGTCTCCCTGCGAGCGTGTTTCCCGGCAGTTTTGAGCTGTGCATATTCAAAACAAATCTTCATCGACACTACTCCATCTATCCACCCTCCAACTAACTATCAGCCATCTTCCGAATCAACACAATGCTTACGCATTTTTAGGGGGCATCCATTGAGCGTTGGTTCAGTCTAAAAAAAAAAAAAAAAAAAAAATGCTATATATCAGACGGTTTTAACCAAAATTTGGTAATTTAGCTGATATGTCTTAACCGATTTTCATGAAACTTCAGGAAGTTATTAAGCACATTCAAAAAAGGGTTTTGCATTGGAAAATGCACCTCAAATACAGAACCAATGTGCAATATCGATTAACTTTGGAATTAGAGGTCGCACAGCTTCCGAATTCGGTATTCGAACAAAATTTACACGTGCTGTTTCAATGATTTGCAGGTGTTAGACAAGGGGGCGTGGTACCTCCCATTCAACCCTAATTTGAGAAATTGAATAGATTTTGAGTTAAAGGTCGCACACAGTCACGGAATTCAGTATTCCGCTCAAACTAAAATGACAACATATTAAAAATATTAAAGAAATATATTATGCAATTATTACATCAGAGAGTGGGAGCAACATGCAACTCTGTTAATTATATTCTTTGCTGTTTGTTCTTGTTTTTTTTTTAATTCATTTTTCTTACTCTCATTTTTTATACAGTTTTTTACAATTTTTTATACTTTGTGGAAAAAATATAAAAAAAACGAAAAAGCCAAAGGTAAACAAAACGAGCAAGTGAAAACAAAGTTTAAGTTGATAAAGGCATTAACAGAAATCATAAAATAATTAAAAGTTATTAAAATGATTTCAAGTTTTAAGAAAATTAAAAATGACATCTTACTGAAGGTTTATTTAACAAAATATTCATTGCTTTAAAAAGGGGGTTTAAAAACATTTTTCGTATTAAATATAATTATTTCAATATCCCGTGTGGAGTTTTACGACAATCTCGCTTTCCCTTTTTAATGATGATTCAACTAGTGATGAAGTGGATTAAGAGTCCGATCCTGAGAGCAATTTTTTCGTCGAATTTAAGTTAAAAATCCCATTCTTAATAATGTTAAATAAGAAAAAAAATCAATAAATTCTTAAATTTAGAAATTTTTTACTTTAAGTGAATTTCGTTATCGCAGCATTTCTCATTTCTGTATTTGTATTTATTCTCATATGTATGAGAGGTGCTACGCCCACTTCTCAAATCGTGCTGAAATCACATATTTAACGACTACGGTTTATTTTGTAATCGCATTTTTTTATTTCTTACATATAGCGCAAAATGTGTTTAAGTTGCATGGCAGCTGCCGCCCCCACTTGTCCAATCGTGCTGAAATCTTTTTAAGCTATTTGGAAATCACATACTAAACGTCTATGCTTAATTTTGTTATCATAGCTTATCTCATTCCTAAGGTATAGCGTAAAATGTGTTTAAGTTGCATGGCAGCTGCCACGCCCACTTGTCCAATTGCGCTGCAACTTTTTAAGCTATTTGGAAATTTGGAAAAAACACGTACATGCCTAATTTTGTTATCATAGCTCATCTCATTCCTAAGATATAGCGTAAAATGAATTTAAGTTGTATGGCAGCTGCCACGCCCACTTGTCCAAAATACTGTCCGAAATACTTATTTTTGTACTTTCCTATGCTTTAAACATAGCAAACTACCAAAAAAATTAAAAAATTTTCCGTCTAACTTGTACCAATCGCATCACTATGCGGCGTGCCGCGGCGGTTGCGCGCAACGAACGCGAACCAGCATGTCGCCATCGATTTTTATTACAAATTTTTGAATTCTGGTAAATCGTCTACATGCTTTACATTTTATAATATTTTCGATACATTTACACCGGTTAACAGAAATCTTGCTGAGATTTTAAAGCATTATGTCATAAAAAACTGATATTTTTCATGAAAAATTCGATAAATAGGTAGCCCTTATTCGAAGCGCCCATCTGGCAACACTGTAACTTTCCGCAGTGATGCCAAATCGACTAATGACATAGCGCGTTTGAAGCGTCATTCCAAGCAAATGTTTACAATGGAACAGTACACGCCACGCGAACGCTCTAAAATTGTTGAAATTTACATTCAACAAAACAAGTCAATAGTGAAAACTCAACGTGCTTTCAAAAAATAAATAAAGTGAAAAGTGCGCCTTCCAAGAAAACAATTTATCGTTTGTATGAAAGATTTACAACTGGTTATACTCTTGGTAACCCAAAGAGGCCAAATAAAAAGCGACCAAGGCGATCGGATGAGAATATTGCAGCCGTACGAGCCAGTATTGAGCAGTCACCAACAACATCCCAAAATCGCCGTTCTCAGCAGCTCGGCATTCCCCGATCCACTTTACAACGCATTTTACGTGTTGATTTGAATTTGTTTCCGTACAAAATTCAATTGGTAAACAAATTGTTGCCTACCGATAAGCCACGTCGATTGGAATGGGCCCAAAGAGTCATCGAAATGGCTGAAGAAGACGAGCAATTTTGGCATAAAATTATCATGAGCGATGAAGCTCATTTTCAGTTGAACGGAACGGTAAACAAACAAAATTGCCGTATTTATGCCACTGAAAATCCACAAGAGATTCAAGAGGTACCTCTTCACGATGCAAAAGTCACTGTTTGGTGCGGCGTTTGTGCTAAAATGCTCATTGGGCCGTTCTTTTTCGAAGATGATAATGGTCACAGAGTTACTGTCAATCAGGAGCGTTATCGCGATATGATAAACAATTTTTTAATGCCAATCGTTCGTCGAAAGCGTATCAGGCACTACTGGTTTCAACAAGACGACGCGCCACCACACACAAACCGCACTACAATCGATTTTTTGAAGCAATTGTTCCCTGGCCGTTTGATGTCAAAAAATGGTGATTTCGATTGGCCGCCAAGATCACCAGATTTAACGCCTCCAGACTTCTTTTTGTGAGGTTATTTGAAATCAAAGGTTTACGTCAACAAGCCAAAGACCCTAGAAGAGCTGAAAACCAACATCCGTCAAGAAATAACCGCCATTCCCATCGAAATGTTGAAGAAAACCATGGAAAATGCTGCAAAACGGGCACAATATGTCGTAGAGGCCAATGGCGACCATTTACGAGATATCATATTCTAGAAATAATGTAAGCAAATCTACTTGAACCCAATTAAATGATATTCATGACGAACAGACAAAAAATTGTGGTTTCTTTGATTTATTTAAAAATAAAATGGGCGCTTCGAATATATATATATATATATATATGTATATATATAACGTGTTCAGTAAAATTGTTTAAAATTAAATTTGTATGGGCTTTGGGTTTGCTTCAAACGGAAATGTCCATGGACCTTATTTCCTTGGACGTTATATCATCCCACCGATTCAGGATATGTTTTTAGCATTATTTATGGGTCAAATTTTATCACACAATAGTTATTTATAAAATAATTAAAGAATATAAACGATTTTTTTAGTCACTTTCAAATATAGCATATTGACTATTTATTTTTGAGAGTGGAACAAGTAAATTGTTTTTTTGGTTCGACTTACTCCACTAAAACAATATAAGCTCAACTATAAACTAACAGCAAAATAAAGTTGGAATCTTTGTTTTTATAGAATTTGATTTTTTTTAAATGGGTTTTAAACGCTAAAAATAAATAAATACGAAAAATTATAATTAAAATTAAGACATGTAACTAAGTTTATTAAGAAATAAGTACCACCAAACTCGACATGTAGGCACCTTACATCTCTTGTCGGGGCATAGGGTACTTTTTATCACAAAATAAATAAGACACGCTTACAAATAAAACGTTCGCTACCAAACGTAATCGAAGCTAATAGGTCTGTCTGTTCCCGTACTTTTTGGACTAAAAATGGTAAAACTGTCAAAAGCGTGAGAATAAGAAAAAATAGATATATACACAAAAAGTACGGGAATGCTTTTTGGACTAAAATTGTGGAAAATGTCAAATAAAATCGTTAATCAAAATTAAGAAAAATTATCACATTCAAATGTATACAATATTGAAATTAATTTTCAAGTTAAAATTTACATATAGTTTTTATACCAATTAGCAATGTTTCTGGTATTCATTCCAAAAGTTTTTATTAATTTCAATGAGGGTTCTTATTTTAAATTTTTTTTGCTATATTGAACTAAATCAGCTGCTCGATTTACTGCAGTTTGAAACTTACCATTTTTACCAGAAGAAATTTCTCGGAATAAAACTTTAAATTTTTGACAGGGAGGGCACATTTTTTACTCTCTTGATTGCCATTTTTTTCTAGTTCAGGAACGCTTCTCGGATTAAAACCCGCAAAACTGGTAATTTGGACTAAAACTTAAGAGTACCGAAACAGACCTTTATACCAAAAATACCAAGGAAACCTACGAATTTTTCATTCAAATTCCAACGCCTGAACTTTTTCGCACAGATTTGCGGAATAATTCTTTTTTCTATTTACATACAAGTCTGCTTCGTAATGACTATCAATAAGGCTCAAGGCGAGTCTTTAATATAGTTGATGTCGATTTGAGCAAGGAAGTATTTGCGCATGGACAATCATATGTTAGACTCTTTTGAATTAGCAATGTGCAAAATCAATAAATTTTAACTTTAAATATTACAAAAAAACAAAAATATTGTTTACCGTAAAATAAATTAAAGTTTTGATTATTTGGATTGGACTTATTCCACTTTCAAAAAAATATGTCCTCGATAATATTTTACGGCAATGTTATTTGGATAATATATGGCAAAATCGGGATTCATGAAAGGTTTGATTAAAAATATAAAAGGGGGATCCTTTTATCTAACTAGATATAACGGAATACTTTCCACTTTCATATAAATAGGCGAAGACGCAACAGTTCGGTACCATTTTCTTCCGTGTTTCTCAACTGATTTTGATAACTCTTTTTTTTAAATAAATCGAACCTAAAATATAAGATCGTATAGTACATGATGAATGAATGAAAGTATTTAAAACAAATTTATACAGATGCGAAACGCACTTAATGTATTCATTTAAAACAAAAACAAAAAATTAAACTTTAATTCGCGCATTAATGTTCACTTCTTCTCAACTAAGTCACGTTTAGTGGTTCTTTTCCCAGTTGAGCCTCTTGCTGATGCATAATCTTCACATGCACCTTCCAGCCTGTTAGCGTTGGAAAACGACGTTTGCAATACTCGCAGGGAAACATCCAGTTCTCACAAGCACAGATTTGCATGTGTTTTTGATGACTTTTTTTATTGCGAAAAGGATAAAAGCATTTTGGACATGTTATCTTCGTATTTTGATGCACTACGTCCTTGTGATAACTCCAATTGTCCCATACGCTAAAATATTTATCACATGTATCGCAATAGAAACGCTTTACCCCTGAGTGTATGTTATTAAAATGTCTTCGAAGACTGGAAATCCGATTGAAAGTTGACTTGCATCCGGGATGTGGGCATTTATGACACTCTGATCCATGTTTCTGCTTTCCATGGTTTAATAGATGAACTTCTTTGGTGTATGTTTTTCCGCATTCATCGCACATGAATTTTTTTTCCACAGGTTGTTGCTTGTGATCTTGCTCAATATGACGAAAAAGCAGACGACGCCAAGAAAACTTTTGTGCACAAAGTGTACATGGATAGATGTTGCTATCATCAATGTCGTGATCCAGCAAAAGATGATTAATGAAACTTTTTCGTGCCACAGTTTCGAATCCACAAAACTCGCATTTATGCATAAATGGCAACTGCTTATCAAACTTTTCCTTCACATTTGATTCGGTTATAGTTGGAATTTCTTTCAAGTCAGGTTTCACCTCTGCTACAGGTGTGGAATTGACAGTATTAGACAAATGGTCTACAATGGCTGTGTGTGATTCCAAATATACTTCACACGAGTTATCTACCATAAGTTCTGCATCAAGATATTCCTCGTATTTTATATATTCATCTGGTTTCGGATCTTCATCGCTTGTTTGGGAGCTCAGATCACATGTATTTAGCTTCAATAGACGAAAACTTTTACTTGCCGATTTTGACTTCAAATTCTCATTCTCTACCTTGATATTTTCCTTTCTAAGTGCAACATTCTTACCACGTTCAAGTGATTCATCTGTACTATAGTTTCTTAGTATCTTGTTCTTACATAAATATTCAGTCTTTCTTTCGCTAAACAGGAATTCTTCAGTCTCCTGGCACTGCAATATTATACACTCTGCTGCAAGAATAGAAGCAGAGCAATATGAACATATTTGTGCATCAGGTTCACAATGTTCTGAAATCTACCTAGGATAATAGCAATCTATATAATTGAAAATATACACTGAAATACACGAATTTTCTTGCCTTCACACCACTAATTTTGTATATAACTCTTGGAAGATATTTTCTATTTTGGTAATGAAATATGCTTTTGATATCCCTTCTAACTCGTAAACATATGCGACAAAAGTCTTCGAATTTTTCCATAACAAATCTTTTTTTTCTAAAAATAATAGAAATGGCACAAACTATAGAAATGAGAAACGTATTTACAAACCGATAACGAATAAAGTTAACAGGGTTGTTAACACAGCGTCTACACGGGACAGTGTAAGTTCGAAAAACTCAATAAGGCCATTCACAGTTTGAATACACCGGTCTGCTATTTGCACGATTTGCTATTTGTACGCCAATTTACGAAAGCCTATTTTGCTTTGTTGTTGTTTTGCATACCAATGCAAATACGCAGACACGCGTAAAAAAAATAAGGGCTACTTTAACGTGTTTATTGTATCTCGTATTTTTATGCTGTCTACAGCCGCACATGGCATAATTAGACAAGGTAGTGTTAGGGTGGAGATCCGGTGACCGCAACTGCCAAAACGAAGTCGACAACTCATACAAAATCTGCAACCAATTAGAATGCAGTATGAAAGCAAAAATTGCCAAAATGGCTAAATTTGAAAGTTATGGTCACTAAGAAAGAGAGCACATTCAGCCCTAACCATAGAAATAAAAGATAAGGAAGTGGTGTTATACTCACACACACTATACGTGTGTAGAAGGAATTGTCGTCGCTAAGGAAGAGAGATAGAGCGTCGTTATTTGACATAAGCCCTTCCCGAGCAAAAAAAATCTATTTTTGAGGAAGAGCATCTGTCAAAACACAAGTTCTGCTTCATGAGCGCATTCATTATTTAGGGTGGCAAGGGTCTTAATTTTTTTTCATATTGGGATAAGCTTTAGTTATTTATTTGTTTACAATTTCTTAGAAAACTTGACATGAAATTAAAGTGGATTAGCAACCTAAGGTTACAAACTATAACTAGGTATTTTTATATATAAAAAGAACTAATTAAAAGCCCACAGTTCGGAAAAAACTACACAAAACTATTTATTTTAAAAGAGTTTAATTTGGTATGTATTTTAGTTGTTTAGTTTTTGTGTTATTTTAATATCAATTAAATAGTTTATAAAAAATAGTTTTTTGAAATGAACTTTTAAAAAATCATTAAAAGTAACTTTTGTCGTTTAAGTCTCATTCTGAGTTCATGTCTTTTAATTATTTTAGCAATGCTTTTCTCTGTAAAAAAATTGGTAACGCAACATATTATATAACGATGGTATATAAAAATTGTATAGTAAGGATACATCTAAAAAATAAAAAATAATTTACGGCTTTATTTACTACATAATTGAATGCGGCCCTGTTTGAAGGTTTTTGTGTTTGTGTCAACTTCACTGTGTTTGTAAAATACTTCATTTCACTTCAACTACACCGCTTCCTTATATTTTAATTCAATGGCCCTAACACTACTTTGTCTACTTTTACTATGCAGCCGCATAATTACATACATCACAGAGTTGCATAATTATTGAATACGACAGTCACATGGCAGAGTGCTCACAATTTCAACAATAACAAATGCTATAAATACGATTTGATGAATGTATGCTTAAACTGTGAATAGCCCAAATGCATTTAAACATTTTTACTAACCCTGCGTCTACACAGGCAGTGCAAGTACGAAAGTAAAGCATGCCTATTGTCTTCGAAAAAATTCGAAAAACTCGAAATTAGCTGAAAGTTACAAGCGACTACAAGTTCAAGTGCAAGTTGATTAACAAGATGTCATCGAATGCGAAGATTATCGCTGCAATTGCAGTTTTATTTGATAATTATCTTTATATTATTATAATATATTATATACAGTGTTGCGCAAAACAATAGCAACAACATCGGTACGCTGCTACAAAATCGTGTATCTTTTTAAATATTAGGGACACACAAAAATGATTATAGGAACCAAAGTATATATTCATACATCATATTAAAAACAAATCACATTCCAATTTGATTTTGTTTTCTTTATTAAATTTAAAATTAATGTGACTGCATTCAGTTTGTCTGCGAGCAAAACAAAAGCAACATAATTAATATTTGGTGTAAGATCCATTATTCTTGATAACCGCTGCACATCTGAGCGGCATCAACTCTATTAAAATAGATATGTTAGTATTAGTATATGTTCCCAATTAAGTTTCAGAGCTTTATACATTGCAGTCTTATTGGAAAACCTTTGACCAGAAACTTTTACCTTCAAAATCCCAAAAAGATTTTCAATGGGATTCAAGTCATTGTGACTGTGCCGGCTAATCATGGACTTGAATCCCATTGCCTCTAATGTAATCTTTGATGAGCTTTGAAGTGTGCTTCGGGTCGTGATCGGGCTGAAACGTTCACTGAAGCGACATATTCCACTCTGAATGTGGTCGCATCTTGCTTTCTAAAATGTCATTATATACAAATCGATCCATAATTTCATCGATTTTTTGAAATGGTTCAACTTCATTATAGGAAAAACAAGTGCACACCATAATGTCACTGCCTCCGTGCTTAAAATTTATTTTGCAGTTTCGGGCTTCAAGTCGTGTACCTGGGTGGCGCCGTACCGTGCACATCCCATCTGAATTAATCAAGTTGAACTTTGATTCATCGCTAAAAAAACGGTTTTCGATTTTTGAATGGTCCAATTTAGGTGCTCTTTTGGAAGACTGAGTCTAAAAAACAATAAATTGCAACTTGTTGTCACAATTTCAGACAGAATTGTTTATCGTCTTCAAGCAGTGCTGTGGTAGATATCTAAATCAAGTGTCCGAACAACCTCTTTGGATGTGGCAAATGCATTTCGTATGAACACACCACAAATGTTCCTGTCATCACGCAGCGATGTCTTCCGTGGTCGCCCTCTGTAATGTACCGTTGTTATGTCTTTTGTGAAGGTATATTTCTTTATTAATCTGCAAACTATTGACCGATTAATATCAAACTGTTTCACGTTTTGCAAATTTTTGTTTTTATATTCGGAAATAATTTGTAATTTAAGAGTTTCACAATCGTGTCATTATAAAACGTGTCATTATAAATGGAACAGTCAATGTCACAACTAGCACAAAAAAAACTAAACTTAAATACTTATGACTTACATAACAACACGTGCTTTACAATAACGGAACTTTTACTAATAATTCTTGGAACTTCTGTTCTCTTTTTACATTTTTCAAGTTTTGTTGCTTTTCTTTTGCTCACAGACAAATTGAATGTAGTCACATTAATTTTAAATTTAATAAAAAAACAAAACCAAATTTGAATTTGATTTGTTTTATATATGATGTATGAATGTATGCTTTGATTCCTATAATCATTTTTGTGTGTTCCTAATATTGAAAAAGATACACGATTTTGTTTCAGCGCACTTATATTGTTGCTATTACTTTGAGCAACATTGTATGTATTAGTTATATAACTATAAACTATATATATTTAATTTACTTTAATATTGGCGTCGTATTTAGCTTCACTTGCATTTTTGTTTGCAATCATAAGCATGTTATTAGTGTTGCTTATTGCTTAAATACCAGATATCCCGAAAAATCCGAAAAATATCCCCGAAATCACAACAAAAGCAACACTTTACTGTCTGCAAGTGCCAAGATCCACTGTCTCTGAAATTTCGTTGGCAGTGGCGCTGATAGTGAACAGTGAACCGCGTGAATTAGATGTGTGTATTACCTTGCAGCCACACGTGACAGTGCAAGTTCGAAAAACTCAATACATTTAAACATTTTCACTAACGCACTCACATTTGATTCACTGTCTGCCTACTGTCTGAGCTACTGTCAACGAAAATTCATAGACAGTGGATTTTGGCACTTGCGGACAATAAAAGTCAAAAAGAAGGATTAAAGCGTTGGTTTTATTGTATTTTTGGGGAAATTTTTTTAATTTTTAAGGATATCTGCTATTTTAACAATATGCAACACTGGTAACTTGCTTTCGGTAAAAAAAATGGAGGTGAAACTAGAGCGCAAATATTAAAGTTAATTGCTTTGTATCGTAAACGTGAGCTTTTATGGAAAATGAGTTCATTTAGTAATTTTTGAAGTTCATACAGAACTTTTATTTCTGCTAGAACTGTTGCCTTTGACGATATTTTGAAAATAAACTTTTACTATCAAGTATGGCCGCAGCGTAATTTGTAGCTTGTTTCGAAACATTTTCGAAACATTTTGAAGTTAATACATATTTTCAACTGTCATGCCATTACTATCACTGTGTCTGCAGGGTTAGTATAAATGTTTAAATGTATTGAATTTTTTGGACTTACGCTGTCCCGTGTAGACGCTAGGTAACACACACACATTAGAGTCACTGTCCGCGTTTCACTATCAGCGCTACTGTGCATAAAATTTCAGAGACAGTGGATTTTGGCACTTGCGGACAGTAAATGTCAAATAGAGGGATTAAAGTGTTGGTTATTGTTGTGCTTTTGGGGATATTTTTTCGGATTTTTGGGGATATCAAATATTTTAACAATAGTATCTTTTTTATGGTTGCAAACAAAAATGGAAGTGAAGCTTAACACGACGTGTTATATAATTAATAAATTTTTAAAATATTAAAATTATATAAAATATATTATTAAATATTATTAAGCATCTTGTTAATCCACTTGCACTTGCACTTGTAGTCGCTTGCAATTTGCAGCTTATTTCGAGCTTTTTCGATTTTTTTCGCCGACAATATATATTCTTTACTTACAAGTGATTACCGTCCAGTGCTGTAAAAGAATGCATTCATTTGTGATTTATAATCATTTAATTCCCAATCAATGATTTGAAAAAGTGATTGCATTCATTTTTTCAAGTCATTGATTGTGATTTGAAGTTTCAAGTCTCAATAAATGATTTGAAAAAACGAATGCAATCATTTTTTGATTGGAAAACATAGTCCCAAGGAATCAACCGCAGCTGGATTAAAGCACTGATCCAAACACACTGTTTAATAAAAAATATCTTACTTAATTCACACTGATATTTAAAACATTATATTATTGAGATTACAGTGACTGTTTTCAATGATTTAAATGAATGAATGAAATCACGTGAATGCAGTCAATAATTTCGAACCAAAGATTTGAAAGATTCAAATTATTCCTTAAGGTAAGTATATTTTAAGGAAAGTGCATACTGAGCCACCGAATGATTAACATTTAGCTATTTAAGTTTCTGTTTTAACCCTTTCTTATGCGCAAAAAATAATGGATTAAAAATGTAGGTTCTTTTATCCCCTTTTCGATTTTTTTTCTATAATAGCTGACAGTTAATACACCTATATAATTATTCCTTAATAATATACGAAAAACCTAAGCACAGACTTAAATGGCTAGTCACCAGCAGCAAACTATAACTTCTTTACCTATTTTTGTCAACTACCAATCGCAAAAAAACTACACCAAGGGGTCAATTCTGGTTCTGTGAAAAGTTGAAATTGTTTAATTTTTTCAGTGTTTTTTCACTCTCAATTTTTAGATATTCCTAAGTCTTGAGCCTTTCAACTGTGCATCTTTTAGAAGATAACCTTCTTTAGAAGTAAACCACTAAGGTAATAGCTTTAAACCAGATAGTCTGAATAGCCCACAATTAGACATAGCTTTTATCGTTAGGGTAGTAAATGTAGGCATAAGCAAAACAAAACAAATTGGCTTACAATTTATTTTTTTTAAAGAGCTCGCAGTTTAGAGGCTACAGTTCGATTTTTATTTTTTTTTTTTTTGTTAGTTCACGCTAGCGCCATGCAATGGTTAAAAGTTAAGCTGACAAATTCCTTGTGCGCGTATGGCATCACATCAAATATGTCTTTCAAAAACATACACTACACTTAGTATCAATTTTTGAATTTTTAAAAATGCGATTTAGATGAAATTTTGCTCTTCTGGCCTTATTTACTCTAATATTAAAATGTTGGGTAAATCTATTATTAGTTTGGAATTGCATGCCAAGCAATCTTATGCCATTTCTTACTGGCAGTAAAAGCCCATTTAAACTAATTTTCATATTAAGAGCTAATTTTCTAAATCTTGGATTGGTATCACGTACAAAGGCCATGATGTGTAATAATTAAGTCTTGTCATTATTTAAAACCAATTTCTAATTTTTAAAATATCTAGAAACAACAATTAAGAAAATATTTAGTTCAGTTCAAAAAATTTTTAGTTCAGGCTGGGTCATTATGAACCACGTGAAGCGTGGTGTCATCAGCAAATTGTGTGATTTTAATAGTGTTATGTATAGGGATGTCATAAACGTATAAAATAAATAATAAAGGTGACCCCTGAGGGACACCAGCCCCATGTTAAAAACCTTAAAAAATTCCCATTTAGCCGAACGGCAAATTTTCTGAAACACAGCATTGACTTTATGATCTTAACGATATGTATTGGAAATTTAAGAATGAACAACTTATGTACAATGCCATCGTGCCAAATGGTATAGTAGTAATTTTATTTCATTTAAATCCTCATTAATGGCAATCTAGCAAGAACGTGATTTGTTGAGTGCCCGCCAAGAAACCCAAACTGATTTTGATATAAATGCAAAGAGTCACGCCGTTGATTTAACCTAACTGCCAAAATACGTTAAAAATTTTTTGCGGTACATAGAAATCGGGGGGCAGTTATCAATAAAAGAAGCATCTTTACCAGGTTTTGGAATGGGAGTAATAACCGCATATTTCCAACATCTAGGGAAATAGGATATGGCAAGATAATTACAAAATATTGTTAAGATAGAAATAATGCGTGTATCAAATTTCTTAATGCAATGGTTCTGATAATAAGGTATAATGGTTCTGATAATAATGCATATTATCAGAACCAGCTGATTTTTTATTTGGTCGGGATTTATTTATATCACAAACTTCTTCAGCACATGTCAGAATACCACGAGATTCAGCCGGCAATTTAGCATTTAATTGCCTAAGAAGAACATTATTTTTAACACCAGGAGAAATGTTATCGTCAAATTGAATAACAGAATTTTAATTACTTACCGAATTAATAGAATTTTTAACGATGTTGGTGAGCTGCCATGTTCTGCTACAACAGTACGGGAACAGGTCTAATATGTCAAGAATGTGGCACCTTTTCACATCTTGTATTTAAAATTGTGTTGCAGCCCTGTATTTTTTATTATTTTTTATAGTATTTTTTAGAACAAAGAATGATGGGAGATAAATAGGCATAACTATCATTTTTGTTTTAGAACTATCAACAAATATTTGTTTGTAAATAAATATATGATAAACAGATAATAAATAAACAGATATGCCAATAAGTGAAGAGAGCCGATAAAAGACTTGATTTCATTATTTTTAATGACATTATAACTTTTGCAACATTTGTAAAAGTTATGGGCTAATTTAGACGGATTCTTTGCAAATTGAGCATTCCTCAACATTTCTTTGGACAACCCCGTCAAACGAATCGTTGTTCTAAGGTGAGTGTTCTATAATTCAATTAAAGACTTTAACAGAACTAATAGACAAGTAAAAAATTATTTCACAGTGATGATATGGCAGGAAAACACTAGTCGGCAGTTTTACAAACATGGAAAATGCAGGTTTTTATTGTATTGCAACTTAACAAGGAATGTTATTAGTGTTGCTTATTGCTTAAATACCAGATATCCCGAAAAATCCGAAAAATATCCCCGAAATCACAACAAAAGCAACACTTTACTGTCTGCAAGTGCCAAGATCCACTGTCTCTGAAATTTCGTTGGCAGTGGCGCTGATAGTGAACAGTGAACCGCGTGAATTAGATGTGAGTGTATTACCTTGCAGCCACACGTGACAGTGCAAGTTCGAAAAACTCAATACATTTAAACATTTTCACTAACGCACTCACATTTGATTCACTGTCTGCCTACTGTCTGAGCTACTGTCAACGAAAATTCATAGACAGTGGATTTTGGCACTTGCGGACAATAAAAGTCAAAAAGAAGGATTAAAGCGTTGGTTTTATTGTATTTTTGGGGAAATTTTTTTAATTTTTAAGGATATCTGCTATTTTAACAATATGCAACACTGGTAACTTGCTTTCGGTAAAAAAAATGGAGGTGAAACTAGAGCGCAAATATTAAAGTTAATTGCTTTGTATCGTAAACGTGAGCTTTTATGGAAAATGAGTTCATTTAGTAATTTTTGAAGTTCATACAGAACTTTTATTTCTGCTAGAACTGTTGCCTTTGACGATATTTTGAAAATAAACTTTTACTATCAAGTATGGCCGCAGCGTAATTTGTAGCTTGTTTCGAAACATTTTCGAAACATTTTGAAGTTAATACATATTTTCAACTGTCATGCCATTACTATCACTGTGTCTGCAGGGTTAGTATAAATGTTTAAATGTATTGAATTTTTTGGACTTACGCTGTCCCGTGTAGACGCTAGGTAACACACACACATTAGAGTCACTGTCCGCGTTTCACTATCAGCGCTACTGTGCATAAAATTTCAGAGACAGTGGATTTTGGCACTTGCGGACAGTAAATGTCAAATAGAGGGATTAAAGTGTTGGGTATTGTTGTGCTTTTGGGGATATTTTTTCGGATTTTTGGGGATATCAAATATTTTAACAATAGTATCTTTTTTATGGTTGCAAACAAAAATGGAAGTGAAGCTTAACACGACGTGTTATATAATTAATAAATTTTTAAAATATTAAAATTATATAAAATATATTATTAAATATTATTAAGCATCTTGTTAATCCACTTGCACTTGCACTTGTAGTCGCTTGCAATTTGCAGCTTATTTCGAGCTTTTTCGATTTTTTTCGCCGACAATATATATTCTTTACTTACAAGTGATTACCGTCCAGTGCTGTAAAATAATGCATTCATTTGTGATTTATAATCATTTAATTCCCAATCAATGATTTGAAAAAGTGATTGCATTCATTTTTTCAAGTCATTGATTGTGATTTGAAGTTTCAAGTCTCAATAAATGATTTGAAAAAACGAATGCAATCATTTTTTGATTGGAAAACATAGTCCCAAGGAATCAACCGCAGCTGGATTAAAGCACTGATCCAAACACACTGTTTAATAAAAAATATCTTACTTAATTCACACTGATACTTAAAACATTATATTATTGAGATTACAGTGACTGTTTTCAATGATTTAAATGAATGAATGAAATCACGTGAATGCAGTCAATAATTTCGAACCAAAGATTTGAAAGATTCAAATTATTCCTTAAGGTAAGTATATTTTAAGGAAAGTGCATACTGAGCCACCGAATGATTAACATTTAGCTATTTAAGTTTCTGTTTTAACCCTTTCTTATGCGCAAAAAATAATGGATTAAAAATGTAGGTTCTTTTATCCCCTTTTCGATTTTTTTTCTATAATAGCTGACAGTTAATACACCTATATAATTATTCCTTAATAATATACGAAAAACCTAAGCACAGACTTAAATGGCTAGTCACCAGCAGCAAACTATAACTTCTTTACCTATTTTTGTCAACTACCAATCGCAAAAAAACTACACCAAGGGGTCAATTCTGGTTCTGTGAAAAGTTGAAATTGTTTAATTTTTTCAGTGTTTTTTCACTCTCAATTTTTAGATATTCCTAAGTCTTGAGCCTTTCAACTGTGCATCTTTTAGAAGATAACCTTCTTTAGAAGTAAACCACTAAGGTAATAGCTTTAAACCAGATAGTCTGAATAGCCCACAATTAGACATAGCTTTTATCGTTAGGGTAGTAAATGTAGGCATAAGCAAAACAAAACAAATTGGCTTACAATTTATTTTTTTTAAAGAGCTCGCAGTTTAGAGGCTACAGTTCGATTTTTATTTTTTTTTTTTGTTAGTTCACGCTAGCGCCATGCAATGGTTAAAAGTTAAGCTGACAAATTCCTTGTGCGCGTATGGCATCACATCAAATATGTCTTTCAAAGGCATACACTACACTTAGTATCAATTTTTGAATTTTTAAAAATGCGATTTAGATGAAATTTTGCTCTTCTGGCCTTATTTACTCTAATATTAAAATGTTGGGTAAATCTATTATTAGTTTGGAATTGCATGCCAAGCAATCTTATGCCATTTTTTACTGGCAGTAAAAGCCCATTTAAACTAATTTTCATATTAAGAGCTAATTTTCTAAATCTTGGATTGGTATCACGTACAAAGGCCATGATGTGTAATAATTAAGTCTTGTCATTATTTAAAACCAATTTCTAATTTTTAAAATATCTAGAAACAACAATTAAGAAAATATTTAGTTCAGTTCAAAAAATTTTTAGTTCAGGCTGGGTCATTATGAACCACGTGAAGCGTGGTGTCATCAGCAAATTGTGTGATTTTAATAGTGTTATGTATAGGGATGTCATAAACGTATAAAATAAATAATAAAGGTGACCCCTGAGGGACACCAGCCCCATGTTAAAAACCTTAAAAAATTCCCATTTAGCCGAACGGCAAATTTTCTGAAACACAGCATTGACTTTATGATCTTAACGATATGTATTGGAAATTTAAGAATGAACAACTTATGTACAATGCCATCGTGCCAAATGGTATAGTAGTATTTTATTTCATTTAAATCCTCATTAATGGCAATCTAGCAAGAACGTGATTTGTTGAGTGCCCGCCAAGAAACCCAAACTGATTTTGATATAAATGCAAAGAGTCACGCCGTTGATTTAACCTAACTGCCAAAATACGTTAAAAATTTTTTGCGGTACATAGAAATCGGGGGGCAGTTATCAATAAAAGAAGCATCTTTACCAGGTTTTGGAATGGGAGTAATAACCGCATATTTCCAACATGTAGGGAAATAGGATATGGCAAGATAATTACAAAATATTGTTAAGATAGAAATAATGCGTGTATCAAATTTCTTAATGCAATGGTTCTGATAATAAGGTATAATGGTTCTGATAATAATGCATATTATCAGAACCAGCTGATTTTTTATTTGGTCGGGATTTATTTATATCACAAACTTCTTCAGCACATGTCAGAATACCACGAGATTCAGCCGGCAATTTAGCATTTAATTGCCTAAGAAGAACATTATTTTTAACACCAGGAGAAATGTTATCGTCAAATTGAATAACAGAATTTTAATTACTTACCGAATTAATAGAATTTTTAACGATGTTGGTGAGCTGCCATGTTCTGCTACAACAGTACGGGAACAGGTTTAATATGTCAAGAATGTGGCACCTTTTCACATCTTGTATTTAAAATTGTGTTGCAGCCCTGTATTTTTTATTATTTTTTATAGTATTTTTTAGAACAAAGAATGATGGGAGATAAATAGGCATAACTATCATTTTTGTTTTAGAACTATCAACAAATATTTGTTTGTAAATAAATATATGATAAACAGATAATAAATAAACAGATATGCCAATAAGTGAAGAGAGCCGATAAAAGACTTGATTTCATTATTTTTAATGACATTATAACTTTTGCAACATTTGTAAAATTTATGGGCTAATTTAGACGGATTCTTTGCAAATTGAGCATTCCTCAACATTTCTTTGGACAACCCCGTCAAACGAATCGTTGTTCTAAGGTGAGTGTTCTATAATTCAATTAAAGACTTTAACAGAACTAATAGACAAGTAAAAAATTATTTCACAGTGATGATATGGCAGGAAAACACTAGTCGGCAGTTTTACAAACATGGAAAATGCAGGTTTTTATTGTATTGCAACTTAACAAGGAAGCCCATAAATGTGTAAGTATTCATCTAATAGATGTGACGAAGTATTTATAGATAAATATGAGGCCCAATTCCATTGTGTGTCATATTGATCCGAAATGGCTCGCTAATTCGATATAATGTAAAAGAATTTCAAATTCTCAGGTGGAAATTCGTAAAGTGCATTATAGAAAATAACTTTCGCTTTTAAAATATCCACTCCAGAAATAATATATACGACTCGTATACTTTATAGAATGAATCTCAAAATAATTGGTCAAGTTTTATTTGAGTTTGTGCTTGAAAAATTTTACAATAATTATTGCTAGTTTGTCATCAACTAGTTTGTAATCATTTGGCCAAACTATTCACCTAGAGATATTTCAGCCCTAATCAGTCAAAAACTTATCCAGGTCTTTCAATTTAATCGAACGTTAAAACCCCTGATCTGTATCTATTGACAAGGGACACTATCTTAATTATTTGGCCATATTGTAAAAAAAATAATATGAACATGTTAAAAAGAATAATTGTGGCATTTAGCATTTCCTGCCTGGTAGATCTACTGGTATTTATTTAGATTTAATTCCTAACAGTATCACAATTTCTATAAAGAAATTAGGTGTAATATTCGGTGGGATAACAAAACGTGGCACGGACATAAAGTAAATGGACGTTATGTCCGTTCCAAACGCTAATTAAGTTCGGTGATCTTATGTCTACTTCGCAAACGGACATAATTTCCATGGACCTTATGTCTGAAGTTAAATGGACAGTATGACCAAAGATTATATAGTATAAAGATGTGCCACGTAGAACATTAAAAAGTATCAAATATTTTTCAGATCAATACTTAAACTTTTGTGAGCGCGATGAAAAAGCTTTCTTGAAAGAAAAGTTTCCAATCCTTGCATGCACATTCTCTCTGCAATGCTCTTTCACTCTTCACTCCACAATGCTTCACAGCATAGATCACCACTGGATGGTTTCTCATAGCTAGCGAGAGTCGTGAAATTTAATGTTGTAATTGTATTTTCCGTTGTTGTTGTTGGAACCGAGCAGTTGTGATCTCTGCTTGACAGCAACAAATGTTTTTGTTTGTTTGGATTATTTTCATGATTTCCTTATTTTGTGCGAAGCAGATTTTTCTTATTTACTACTTGCTATTAATATTAACTATTTTTGATTGACTCAGACAGAGCAGTAAAATCTGCATTTATGTTCAGAATCTTAATGAAAACTGAATAACGACATACAAATTAAAGTTTTTTCCTAAGTTCATCCAGTGAATTCAAAATTGTTTATAAATAAAATTTTTAATTCACATTGAATTTTAAAAAATTGATTAGTAATTAATTTAAATTATTTTTTTTCGTTATTCAGAATAATTAATTATTTTTTTATTCATATAAATGCTATTTACAAAGAATGCAATTCAAAAAGAATTTAAAATTTTTCAATAATTAATTTTTTGTACATTATTATTTTTTGATTCATTGCCTATTCATGTGTTATTCATTATTAATTTTATAGTCATTATTAATTTTTTATTTATTATTTATTTGGTTCATTATTCAAAAGTGAATAACAAGATTTTTTCATTTTATTGAATGAATATGAAATGAATACGAAATTTATAATGAATAAAAAATTAATAATGAATAAAAAATTAATAAAAAAATTAATAGCGAACATTTATTCATAAAATAGTACTTATTTAGTATATATTTTGAGTTTCAAAAAATATTTCCCCAGTTATGATCCTATAACTCCAAAAGTATTCATTTATTTTACAAGTTTTATAAATATTTACAAATGTGACATTTATACCTTTTATTTAAGCTTTTATTTATACGATTATTTGTACGATTTTTGTACACATTTTCTGAATACTATATTTGTGAAAGAGTTTAAAATATACCGTTTATTTAACATTTCCCCCATATTAAAGTATATGACTTTGATATATAATTTGGTTTTATTTTTACTTTGTTGTTAAAAAAATATTTCAACGAAAATATTAAGGTAAAAAGTATGATTGTAGCAGGTTGGATATTAACGTATTTGGGGTTTTACTTAAAATACTCAGAATTACCTGCATCAAAGTCGTCGTGGTGAGTACGTTGGTTGGTTTAGATGGTGATTCTACATGCAAGTAGGATCCAAGTAGCTCTAGTGAGCCGTTTTGATACCATAACCTCGTGTTTCTGTTGGTTGACTGGGCAGCGCACTGCTAGGTTATAACCATCCGGTGCGATTGATGAACGTTAGGAGATTGTTGATTTTTGTTGTTGAGAGTTCCTCTAGGTTGCTGAGGAAGGGCCTGCCAAGCGTTGCTAGTCTGGACCTGGCCAGGGCCGGGCAGGTGCACAGAAAGTGTGTTAGTGTTTCTTTTTCATTTGGGTCATCGCAGCTGCGACAGTGGGTGTTGAAAGGTAATCCGATTCTCTCGGCATGAACTCCGATGCACCAGTGACCCGTAATAATAGCCGTTAATCTGGCTATGTCGCTCCGGGGCTTTGATAGCAACTGTTGAGTTCTGCCTATATTGTAGAGGGGCCATATTTTTCTTGATGTGCTGCAGGTTGGTAGTTCTCTCCATCTACGACCGGCTAAGGTTAAGTAGTAAGAACGAATTCCTCCCTTGACTGTGTTCAGTGGAACTTCGACTGGTTCCGCTCTGGAAACGTCAAGGGAAGAACCCCGCCTGGCCAATTCATCCGCCTTTTCATTACCATAAATGTTCCTATGGCCGGGAACCCAGATTATGGTAATGCTAAGTTGGTGACTTAGCCGGGCCAGTTCATCCTTACACTGCCTTACCAGTTTGGAGTTGGTGCTGATCGCAGCTAAAGATTTAACGGCAGCTTGGCTATCCGTCAGAATAGCTGCGTTAAGGTGGTTGGTATTAGCTCTCCTTAAGGTGCGACAAGCTTCTCTTATCGCAAAAAGCTCGGCCTGAAAGACGCTGGCTGAGTTTGGTAGACGAAACGAGTCCGCCACCCCCAGTTTCTCAGAGTATATGCCCGCTCCCACTCCGCACTCCATCTTGGAGCCATCCGTGTAAAAGGACACATCGAAGGCTAGATCAATTCCCCCATTGCGCCATTCCACCCTGGTGGGAAACTTGGCTGTAAAGGATTTCGTGAAGTCGAGTTTGGGGGTGTCGTAGTCCGTTTTTCCAGGAAGCAGTTCCCGAGGTAGCGGATTAAGAATGTTGCTGTGTCCATATGGTCTATTTCGCCAGTTGTACGAGTACGTACTAAACAAATTTTTCAGACTTTAAAAATCCAATTATATATTTAACTAAAGATTTTGTTTACAAACAATGTTCTTAGCGTTTTTAGCTAAATTTAAAAATCCCTAAACCGCAATTTTACGTTATAATATTAGCAGCACTGTAAACTCTTTGAAATGAGTAAAATAACAGAAATAACGTAAACAAAGATACGTCAAAAATAAATCAAAACAAAACAACGAAATCTTCGCGCCGGTATAAATAACAAGCTGAAACACTGCGTGTTGCTGCCACGCCCCCGTTGCCAAACGCCTATAACATGCTATCAGTGAAACGGCACGAGTAAATTGTGGTCGAGTACCGAATTCAGAGGGTGTGCGGCCTATGACTCCAAAGCAATTCGATATCGCAAATTTGGGTGGTGTAGGAGATGCCACGCTCCCTTGTCCAACGCCCATCACATGTTATCAGGAAAACACTACTTGTAAATTGTGGTCGAATACCGAATTCTGAGGCTTTTCGAAATATAATTATAAAGCTATCTGATATCGCATATTTGGCCTGTATAGGAGGTAATTTTGAGTATTAACCATATTTTTTTAACTCTTTCACAAATGTAGTATTTAGAAAATTTATTGTTTATTGTTAGATCAATACAAATGATAACTTAAATGAAAGATATAAACGTCTTATTTGCAAGCATTTATAAATTTTGTAATATAAAAAAATACTTTTGAAGTTATAGGATCATAACTGGTGACACATTTTTCAAAACTTAAAAAAATCGAAAAAATCTTTGAAAATTCTTCAATATTTTTCGAAATGCATTCGTTCTAAAATACTCACACAATTAAACACAAAGTCTATATTAATAAAACTTATTTTCTGGTTTAATTTAAATACAAATCTAAATGGCTAAACGGACTTCGCTCAATTTGAGTACACATATTGAGTGCATTCTAGATTAGATTGTAACATACTTAGTTTCGATCACGCTCATTCCACCCATTTTCACTTACGTAAATTTTGATATTGAAAATCTTTCTTGAATAATTTTTTTCGCAAATTAAATTTTAAAAATTTCAGTAATTTCTTCAAAAAACATCGTTCCCCAAGAATGAGAAGAAACGACATGAAAATCAAAACTTTGACTTTCGATGCAAATATATCCGCTATTTTTAAATATATTTAATTAAAATTTTTTATCAAAGTTTTAATAAAAGCTCTTTACAAAAATAGTTTCAACTGTAGCGTTAGGTCAGTGAATATATTCTTTAATTTTTTTTTTTTTTTTTGAAACGGTCCAAAATATTGAATTTGTACTCAAAAAATGATTAAAAAAATGTTTTTGTTGTATAAATAAGAGCAATTGAAAATTGCATTTCTGAGTACTTTTCATATAGTAAAGCATGTATTTGCAATAACGTAAAAAAAATATATAAAAGTAGTTAAATAAAAAATTTTTCCGCAAAAAACAACTTAAAAAATATTGTTTACAACATTATGCCAGGCTAAGCTTCAACTGATGGAATCGCCCTTACAATAATATAACACTAAAAATATCATGTGACAAAACAGCAAAAAACCCAAGTCAACACACAAAATATACCTAGATTATGCCATCTTTATGATATTATATTCCTGAAATTATATAACAAAAAGATAAGAAATATTGCAAAAAATATAATGGCCCATTATCATAGTCAAACTAAAATTTTTTCAGCAAAACCTAATGAAATTCTGCTACATTTTGTTGGCAGCTACATCGTTTATTCAGATGTTTCGTGCATCAAATCTTTACATATCATTTCTATTGCTTTTTAATATTATGCTCACATTTGCTCACATTGTCGCTTACTTATTCTCTCGCTCTCAAAAGCTTTAAATCGTTCGCTCGCTGACTCTCATAAAGCTTTTATGTGGATTTATGATAAATCCACATGCAAATTTTACTGTGCCACTCGCTTGTATGGCGGTGGAACATCTTTATATTATATTATCTGTGGTATGACCGTTTTGCTTGGACATAGTGTCCATGTCCAGTGATAACAGCATTCCGTACAATGACAAATTACATTTTTTATAATACAATTTTAAATCAATAATACAAAGCAAAGTGAACAAGCGCAGTATTACAAAAATTTAAACATTTGAATAAAAATTCGAGCGACGAATTTGTACTAACATGTTTCTGATATTGTATGTAAATTATGAAGACCTGTTCAAAATTCCAACTCAACTTACGCCATGGTCCAGTATTTTTGGAGTCTATAATCATCAGATACACATCGTTTTGCTTTTTATGTATACAGATATTGATTTTTGAGGGGTAAAAGTGGGCGTGAAAACATTAATATATAGTGACCACCTCTTGGAGCACCTACACAAAGTTTCACTATAAAAATGTGTAGAACTCCGGAATTGCCATGTTTTCGAAAAAGTGAGTGTATTTATATTGCGACCACGTCCACACACTGGAACACTCTCAAGATGTGGCTTCAGTTTCCCTGAAAATTTTATAAAGATCGGTTCAGCGGTTTTGGAGTCTATACGTGAAATGGCCACATACCCACATACATACATCCATTTTTATATATATAGATTAATTTTTTATTCTTTATTCATTTTTTATTCATTATTCTTTTGTTCATTATTCATTATTAATTTTTTATTAGTTATTAATTTTTTATTCATTATTAATTTTTTATTCATTATTTATTTGTTTTTCATTATTCTTTTTTTATTCTTTATTAATTTTTTATTCATTATTAATTTTTTATCGATTATTCATTTTTTATTCATTATTCATTTTTTATTCATTACTCATTTTTTATTCATTTTTCATTTGTTACTCTTTATTAATTTTTATTTCTTTTTAGTCCTAAGCCATGCTCTAGAGTTTAGATTTCGAGCGTTAAAATGAGCAATTTTAAGACCGGACAATTGCCTGCACAGAACATTAACAAGAACCTTACTAGTTTCGTTAGTACCATTAGATAAATTGTTACGACCAATCATTAGAGTATAAATAGAGCGCAGAACCTTTAGACATACCGCAAAAAAACAAATTAATTAAATTTAAAAATATGAAACTCATTGCTGATACTTAAAACTAATAACCAGATTACTTTACAAAAATAGTTAATGAAGCTATTGAATAAAGATACAGATAAATTCATATAAAAATTAAACAATATAGAAATAGGAGTACAAAATAAACAATAGGAAAGAAGAGAAGAAGTATAGCTATAATAAGAGGAAAATAAGTTAAAACAGCACTATGTGTGGTGCTCTATTACATCACCACATAGAGTAAATCTCTACAGCCTATTTTACCTGTTCGTTACATTGATACTTACCTTTTTGTTACATTAATACTTACCTTTTGTTATATTGTACTTACCTTTAGTTACATTAATACTTACCTCCTTGTTATATTGTACTTACCTTTAGTTTCATTAATAACGTATTATACTTACACTTGCCTATAAAACACTTGTTATAAAAAAACATTTTGAATTGTATTCAGTTATTATAATTTCAGAAATTTTCATTTTGAAAATTTCAGTATTAAAAATTTGTTCAAAGAAAATTGTTCGAATAAAAAATTATAAAATAAAAAATTGGTTTTAAAATAAAAAATTAATTTTAAACGAAATTCATAAACGTTCGCACCAAAACTGGCGATCGTGCGACACGAACACCAAAACTGGCGATCCTACAAACCGCACTAAAATTGGCGCTCAACAACAGGAAGCAGTAAAATGGCTACATCAATTTAAAAACAAAGCGACACCAATTCCGCTACAGAGTCCCAAGCAAATTCTAATGGCAACAACTCATCAACAGAAATTGGCACTACATCAGCAGATGGCTTAATTAATGAGAATCGGCCAAATCAAACACGTTCCACAACAGATACGCCAACGCCCACTACACCTACGGTTGATACAGCTACAGCAGCACCAGCAACTGCTTCTCCAACAAGAACAACAGCCACAGATAAACCAGCAACAGGCACAACATTATCCACAACGCCACCTTAAGTTCCTCCTCAATCGTCACTACCGCCGGTGCCAAAAAAAAACAGCTACAACCACAGCGCTCCAACAA
This sequence comes from Dichetophora obliterata, assembly GCA_963920525.1. Lineage (NCBI taxonomy): Eukaryota > Metazoa > Arthropoda > Insecta > Diptera > Sciomyzidae > Dichetophora > Dichetophora obliterata. Next base: position 192,697,386 of record OY986437.1, read on the forward strand.
CAAAAACAGCAGCAGACAAGGTCACTGCTAGAAAACAACAACAACAACAACAACAACAACAAAAAGAAGAACCACAACAATAACAGCAGCCATAACAACAACAACAACAAAACAGCTACAACGACAGCGTTTATAACAACAACAACAACAAAGTGAGCAACAACCACAATAACAGCAGCTACAACAACAACCACAACCACAACGAAAAGAGCAACAACAACAACAACGTCGACAGCAACAACAACAACGTCAGCAGCAACAACAATTTATTTTATATGAAATTTTATATTTTGTAAAAATCTATATTTATTTTTGTTGACATTTATAAAATATTTTTTTCAGGCTGCGTATCACTTTAGCTCATCACGAGGCACACAACATAGCTTCTTAAACGAATTTTAGACGATAGGGTCGTAAGAAACCTATCGTCTCACTTTCGTAGGCACTACACTACACTAGGGACATAGGTACACTAAAAAAAAGGGAAGAGTTAGAATTTTCAAATAGAAGCAAATCTAGAGGGAAGAATGCTACGAACACCCCCACACACACCCCTTACTCCACTCCCACCCCTTACTCCACACACCGGAGAGGGAGATAACACACCATTCATAGACTTTGAGACTAACCCTCTCTCACCACCAACACAAATACACACGGTTTCGGTAAAATTACCTACATTCTGGAAGAGTTGCCCAGACGCTTGGTTCGCACATGCGGAAGTACAATTCCAAGCGAAAGGAATCACAGTCGATAAGACTAAATACGAATACTTGGTAACCTTGTTACCACAAGAAGTCATAGTCACTGTGCTAGACTTTATCCAAAAACCGCCAACACAAAACACATACGAAGGGCTTAAAAAGACATTGCTCGATAGATTTTCACTGAGCGAAAACAAGCGATTAGATAAAATCCTTTCGGATTCTGAGATGGGTGACCAAAGGCCATCTCAGTTCTATCGGTCACTACTTCTACTAGCTGGATCAACAGTCAGTAGCGATTTAATTTATAAATTATGGCTACGCAAGTTGCCAAAAAGTTTAAATATCGCCTTGACCGGGTCCAGACACAGAGAACTAGAGGTCCTCTTAAAACTAGCAGATGACTTATGGGAAGCCATGACTGGTAGTGAAATTTCTACCATGTCTAAAAAACCAGCTTCCGGCTCAGAAGAAGTAATGGCAATTACCCAACGTTTCGCGGAAACCACATTTAAAATTTTAGAAAACTTTAATAAGTTGGCACTGGAGGTACAAGAACTGAGAAGTGAACGTTCTCGATCACAAAGCTCAAACTTCCAAAGGTACTCCAGACGTCGTTCATCTAGAAGAGAAGGGTCACAACAAAGACCGGCCAACTGGGTTTGTAGGTACCACTACAAATTTGGCAGAGCGGCCAGACGATGCGAACAACCATGCGCGTATGTTCAAACGACATCCACACCAAACCACAATACACCAAACACATTAAACTAAAAAACACCATCATTGCAACGGCTAATGATGGGAGTTCTATAACACTAACACGCCGTTTATTCATATTTGACAAGGACAATAACTTAAATTTCTTAATCGACAGTGGCGCTGAAGTTTCCGTATTGCCATCCTCCAAATTCAAAATTTATAAAAAATCTGATTTGACACTCCAAGCTGCTAATGGCACAGTAATATCGACTTACGGAAAAAAATTGTTAAACGTAAATTTAAAACTCAGACGAGAATTTCCTTTCACTTTCATATTAGCAGATATCACAAGACCTATTATTGGCGCAGACTTTCTTACCAAATATGGACTTCTAATAGATCTAAAACAAGAAAACTCATTGACCCCCTTACAAAATTATCCGTCAACGCAATTTCGAGGTATTCTGAAACACAATTACCAAAACTATTTACACTCGACGACAAATACACACAGTTACTCAAACAATTCCCTTCACTCTTCACAGAACCAGATTACACTGCACCAATCAAACACAAGACAGTACACCACATAGTTACAGAAGGACAGTTACCATTCACACGACCACGTCGTTTAGACCTATCAAAATTAAAAATCGCAAAACAAGAATTCGACTTTCTAGTCAAGTCAGGAATTTGTAGACCGTCTGACTCGAAAACTTCTTCTCCACTACACCTTGTAGCCAAACGCGAACCAAATGACTGGAGACCATGTGGTGACTACAGACGACTGAACGCTATTACTGTACCTGACCGTTACCCTTTACCACATATACACGACTTTTCCATCAACTTACACAACACAAACTTTTATTCAAAAATTGACCTGGTCAGAGCATATCACCAGATACCGATGGCTCCTAGCGACATCCACAAAACAGCAATAACAACACCTTTCGGAATGTTCGAATTTCTCCGAATGCCTTTCGGCTTGAGAAATTCAGCACAGACATTCCAAAGATTTATACACGAAGTCTTACAGGGACTAGATTTCATTTTCGTTTATTTAGACGACATACTTATAGCTAGCGAGACCGAGACAGAACACATAAAACACTTAACACAAGTTTTCCAAAGACTTTCAGAATACGGCTTAAACATTAAACCTAACAAATGCACTTTTGGAGCATCAGACATAAACTTCCTCAGTTACAACATTTCTAAACAAGGTATCCGACCTTCAGAAGAACGTACACAGTGCATACGAGACTACCCACAACCCACCACAGTCAAACAAATGCAAAAATTCATAGGCATGACAAATTACTACCACCGTTGTATCCCAAAACTCGCACACATGCTAGGCCCAATTTATGACATGGTCACCGTAGCATCAAAAACAAAAAACAAACAGTTACACTGGACAGAGAACACACTACAGGCATTTACAACAATCAAAGATAGTTTTGCAAAGGAAACACTACTCAATCACATCAGTAGTAATGCAAAATTATCGATTGCCGTAGACGCATCAAACACAGCCATTGGCGGCGTTTTACAACAACAGAATAACGGTACACTAGAACCATTAGCCTTTTTCTCAAAAAAGTTATCAAAGTCAGAAACGAAATACAGTACATTCGACAGAGAATTACTAGCCATATACTTAAACATCAAACACTTTAGACACTACCTAGAAGGAAACAATTTTACGGTATACACAGACCACAAACCACTGATTAACGCTATACATTCACAAACAGAACGCAGTCCCAGACAAACAAGACACTTGGAATACATTGCACAATTCACACATGACATTAAACACATTAAAGGTTCAGAAAATACTGTAGCAGATGCACTTTCACGAGCTGAAATAGAAGCTTTTGCCTGCACAGACATCAACCTGAGAACACTACATAAAGAACAGAACACAGACACAGAATTGCAAGATATACTAAATAGCCACAGATACAAGCTCGAACAGATACTCATACCGGTACTCAACATTAAAATTTTGTGCGAACAGAAAAATTCTTTAACACGACCTTACATACCACAGACTTTACGAAAACAAGTATTCGAACAACTACACAACATAGCACATCCTGGTACACGAGCTTCACGGCGATTACTTACACAAAGATATTTCTGGCCGAATATGAATACACACGTTAACAAATGGGCACAAGAATGCGTTAGATGTCAACGCTCAAAAATACACAAGCACACGAAGACACAAAATCAGCATACCACACGGACGTTTCGAACATATCCACGTTGATATAGTCGGTCCTTTGCCAATTTCAAAAGGGTATAGATACCTACTTACCGTAGTCGACGGGAACACTCGTTGGCCAGAAGCATTTCCGCTGAAAGACACAAACACCGACACGATAGTCGACACTCTTCAAAGAGAGTATATTTCACGTTTTGGAGTTCCATTGAAGGTTACCTCTGATCGAGGAGCACAATTCACTTCCGCGACCTTTAACACATTTCTCAAAAATCTCGGTTGCCAACATATAACTACTTCGGCTTACCACCCACAAGCCAACGGCATGGTAGAGCGTTTTCACCGCCAGTTAAAGGTTTCCCTTATCGCAACAAACAACCAGACAAATTGGTTCACAGAGTTGCCACTAGTTCTTCTGGGCCTTAGATCCTCAGTCAAAGAAGACATCAAAGCGTCGCCAGCTGAGATGGTCTTTGGCCAGCCGCTCAGATTACCGAAACAAATAGTAATTCGCAACAATGAAACTTTAAACCATAGATCGGCACTCCATACCACAATTGTGGAAAACCAATTCACACAGACGCTTACGCTCTTTCGTATTTTGCGCTCTTTCGTTCAACCACACAGCGCAAAATATGTTATTTTGTTCATTCGCCTTTGAGCCACCGAAGTGAGAACATCGTGCGCAAAATGGAAGCTGAAAATATATGCGAAAAATTTTCTTATTTAGGAATGCCTTTAATGAAATGCAATGCTTAATTTGTTACACAGCATTCAAAAGTCCACGCGAAGACGCTTTTAAAAGGCAAATTTGTTCAAAGAAAATTGTTCGAATAAAAAATTATAAAATAAAAAATTGGTTTTAAAATAAAAAATTAATTTTAAACGAAATTCATAAACGTTCGCACCAAATATGTATTATTATTTTCATTCTCATCGTGGTTTGTCAGCTTACCCTCGACGACAGCAGCAAATTGGTTTAAGTCGTTGACTGCCCTCTCCTAGCATTAGCGGAAAACAGCTGTTTTCTTCGTCTGAACTAAATCGCACTCTGTAGAAGTTGACGACAGCGCTTAGTTAATTTATAGAGGTTTAAAATAATTTTCAGTAACATTGAATTTTTCAGGCATTTCCATCAAAAGGTCTACCACGAATGAAAAATAAAATGTTACTTAAAATTCGTTTAATCCTCGATAATAGATAAAACATGTTTAAATTTATATTGTGAGAGTACTGAGAGCTGATCTCAATTTTAATTTTAAAAAATGGCAGCAAACATGATAAATGGCAGCAAAAGTTAAAAAATGGTGACGAAAGTTGAAAAATTTTGACAAAAGTTGAAATTTTATAAGTATAATAAATACTCGTATTAAGTTAAAGTAGAAAGTTTAATTAAATATTTTTCAGTTTTCAATTGTAACGGTCCTGAATTACACTTGACATGTTTTTCTAGTTCAATTAAATTAATAAAACTATAAAATATTTACACTTCTTTGAAGGAAAAAATTTCTCACATAACGTATATCACGTTACGTATCATACTATGGTTTGTATAAAAATAATTAGAAAAGATTTTTCAACAAAACAATTATGAATATGTAGCAATATTATTGCAGATTATATTAAAAAACTTTCAAGATTTTTCAAGATTTCAAGATTTTTTTGTTTATATTGATGCAGGTAAAAACCACTTCTATTTAAGTCACGTAACGGATCATTTTTTGGTGGCTTCTATCTGAGAGCCGAACTTTTGACAACTCTAAGCTTTTACACCTTGTAGAGTGTGCTTAGTAAACTATTGAAAAATCATAATAAGAAAACTGTAACGTTTCGTACGACTGTCACGTGCGTAGCTACGGAAATGCCCATATGCAATATGCATTTGCATATTTTAATATTCCCTAGTTATCACTATTATAAAGTGAAATAACCTATCAACCAATTTGTTTTCTTATTACAGGCCAAATTTAATTCAAATAACCGAAATATGATATCATAAAAAGCCCATACTTAAAAATACAACAAATCTTCAGACAACAAGCACGAAACAATTGATTATATTTTTCATATAATTTAAGGCAGCCTCAATATTCGAAATTTATATAGCCTATAACAAATCCAAAACTGTATCTGATTTCTACAAAGCGATGGCATCAGTGCGTTTAGTTAATAGGTAATGTAAGCATGTTTCAACATCAATAACTTTTAAATCTAATCATAAACTCCTCCCCTTCCCTCTCTTTACAGACTAGTTGGTCGTGGTCTCATAACGCTGTCTTTGTTGTTGATATTTTTTAACGAAGTACTTATTTATTATATAAGTCAGTGGTCGTGGCAGAAAATTGATTGTAAATTTGGCAAGTTTAAATTATTGCAGTCTGGACAAATTTCGAAATTTTAATATTTTTTTAATAAAATTTATCTTCACAGAAAACTGCACTCGAATTCTATTTATTGCTGATCCACAGCTGCTGGGAAGAACTTACGAAAGGGCTATTTACAGCCCATTTGCCAGATACGATTCCGATAGGTAAGCACGAATTAAAAGTGCCTGTTTATTTGAAACTTTAGGAAACTATCCCATATTTTGGTCTTGCGTATGTATAGTTCAATAAAACATGTACTCAAATATTTATTATGTCTTACTAAGGTCCTCAGATTTATCAAACACCTTAAATGTTTAATGCAATTTGGTAATTGCCCATCGGCGCAAAACTTACAAAATTTAAAAAAAAATTGTTTGCATAGCAGTGGGAATTCCTATAAATCACAATAAGTCCTGTGAAAACTGTAAAAGTGAAGTATGAATAATAAATAATTAACTTTTATTCATCTATATAAGAGTCAAGATGTTTGCACGTAACAAAACTTTGACGCATGTTTGCGCATTACAAATGCGCCGGTCTTTTCCACACGTTACATTTGATTGAATTGTTTACAATCATTTTACATGGCAAAGGCCATTATTATACAAAATTATACAAAAGTCATCTTCAGACGATGATGAATTTTGCGATAATGGTGATGGCTTTTTGGCGTGCTCCATTCTTGGCTCAGTCACTTTTATCTTTTTTTGCGGAGGTTTCTTTTTTAATGTTGTCAAGACCGTTTATTTTCTTTTTTTCTCAGCGCTTCAAGATTTTCAGTTGAGGTCAAAACATAGCTTTTCATTGGCTCACGCCCGCGGTTCGATTTTTTGAACTTATTAAAATGTCATTATGATGATGTTTGGTTGGCAAAAACGGAATTTGGGCGAATTCCCACTGCTAGCTAAAACGAGTTCCCACCGCTCGTTTTTAATGTTTTTTTGAAAATGCACAATTTTTTTTTTGTGCCGTACAAATCTATGACCGTATCTTATTGAAAACAAAAAACTGTAGAACAAACCATATACTCATTTTTTATAATGATAAGCCACAAAAATTGAGACCAAAAAATAAAATTTTGTTTTTTTTAACACCGGTCTTATCACAGCTAAGGCGAACTCGTCTTTTCATTTCAAAACAACATGTAAAGTGAAAAGGCAATACAACTTGCCTGTCAAACTCAAAACATTGGTATTACCAGAGGAAAAAACCCCAAAAAATTCAAATTCCCACTGCTAGCTTAATCCTACTGCTAGACAATTTCCCCTTATTTTATTTTTTGGTGAAATAAAAAAAAAATCAATCAAAAATAAAAGTGCTGGCTTTAAAAGTGAATAGGGCTATTCCCAGTTACGAGCAAATAGCTTTGCAAATGTATGCCCTACCAAATATTTGCCATCAACTGTGAGCACACACTTCAAAACACTGTTGCAAGCAAAACTCACAGCTGTTTTGGAGGAAAAAAAAAACAACACGAACAGTATTTGTGGTGTTTTTGATTTTTATTTATCAAAGTGTATTATTTATCAAAGTGAGTTCCATATCAGAGTCTGTTAATTTTGTTTTATTAGCGGCGTTTGGTTAAAATGTGACAGCTGATTGATTGGCAAATAAGTTTTGCCCATGCTCGACTGTATGCAATGCGATTTTAGTGTTGCAAATTTGACACAGTCGGGCAAATGCAAATCTGTACATTTTGTTGTTGTGTTGAAAATATTTGCCATCATATTTTGCAAATGCCACGATGCCACGCTATTTGCCCGTAATCGGGAATAGCCCTAATAACTCTGTCATGTTACAAAAGATTGCATTTATTTTTTTTTTTAAATTTTGATTAATTGTCCGTCTAATCATGTTTCATTCTTTTTAATTTTCGTTTCCCTTCTAATTTTTACAATTTTCCAAAAAAAATCTTTATTTCGCAAAAAACTTTGATTAAAATATTTGTCGTTGAAAAAATATTCAAAACCAAAAATGGCTTTTTTAATGTTCTTTCATATGGTATGCATAAATGTTGGGTTGGTTTAAAGTTTATATCGTAAAAATTTAAAAACGTTTTATACGATCGAAAATTAAGCCTTATTATCATAAAAATTAAACATTTTTCTATTCATTTTGTATATTTGTAATTTTGTTTGCATAAAAAGTAATGGTGTAGTGAAAGAACAATGACAACTTCTCAATGAGTTTCTGAGTTATACTCTCAAATACCCCTTTAAACACGGCCACAGCAACAACAGCGCCACCTACCAGGTCAAACTTTTAGACCTACACCATGTACAGACCCAGCCGCACACACATATCAAATTTCGTCAAAATCGGTCCAGCCGTTTAGTGACAAAGACATGTACAGAAGATTTTTATATATAAAAATAAAGATAAATAAATATGCAAATAATACAAATCTACATCATTATTTCGCAAATTAATAAAATACCTCCTGTAAATCAGAAATGTTAATACAAAAATTTGGCAATTTGTCCAATTTGGCAATTTGGTAATAAATCATGATTTGGGTATTTTGTGTGCTTCGATTGAGAAATTTGGTATGTTACTTACTTATGTGGCTATAACAAGTTGTGTTTGAGTAACACCCAGGCTTCCAATTGGTTACATCAATCGTGGTTAGAGCTTTCTCGTCTTGGCCAATATATCACAGGCCTGATCTTCTTTGTCGACGGCCTTCGCTTCGAACACATTCTTCACTGGAGTTTCTTCATCCTTACAATGGAGATAACCAAGCCAGGTAGCCGCTTAATAGTTAAATGCTGAACTACGCCAATATCTTCTTATATCTTATATAGCTCGTGATTCATGAGGCTGCGATAGTCGTCGCCAACTCAGACTAGACTTACTTAAGATCGAAATTTGGTAGAAAGGATCTTTATAGGTGCACTTGAAATCGGTTTTAAAACATTTGTTTATTTCACACTACAATGCACTCTTACTTTCCGCAAATCAAAACAGATTCTGGAGATTTTTTATCTAAGATATCGTTGTCAGAGAACTTGCAACGAAAACTTGTTCACTGGCCATAGATGATTTGGATTAGTATAGCATGAATTGTGCGCGGTCGCATGCACTGTGTTTACCAACAAGTACAAAACACTAACAACACGCACGCGCTGTATTGTTGCGGTGCAGCTGCGCATGTGAACAGATTCGGCGAATTTCTACAATCATGGAAATCTTGAAGTTGTAAAAGCGTAAAAAGAGTAAAGCGCTTACGACCGCTGATTTAAATGATTAAAATTATCCAAATGATCTTTTGCCATCTATGCTTTTTATTTGCATCCCCTTTTTATGATTAAATTTCATTGCTTGTGGTGATGCCGAACAAAAATAAGTTGTTTTTTCATTGCCGAGAGAGAAAGTGTGTATTGCTTGATGTTGTCGGTTTTTGTTTGGTGTTGAGCAAATAAAACTATCAAGTGTTACAGATGACACCCAACTGAGAGCAATGCAATAAATCGTGTGCACGCTCAAGTAGGTGCACCGACGAAAAACCAAAGTCAAACACTTAAAAAGTGGGCGTGGCAAACAATTCTGTTTCCTAAATAAGTAAAATAAAAAATTTCCTCTAATAAAAAGAGTAACCATCGATTTTCAAATAAAATTTTTTTAAAACCACTTCTTTCAAGAATCTTATAAATCAAGAACTTTTATATAGAACAAAGTTTATAAGTGTAAAGTAAAAATATTGAAATATTTTAATATTCACTCAATAAAAGCTTTAAAGAAATTACTCTAGGTCAATGTAAGCCAAAAATGTCAAGTTCCGCATTATTTTGCTACTTATTGTTAGCTTATATATGACACACAAATTTACATTTATTTTGTTTTTACCTTATTTATAGTATTTATTTATAGTTGAGATTTTAGTTTTTAAGGTATGAAGATTGTAGTATTGAAGAAAACATGTTCATTGCTCACAAAATCTCAGAGTTCTGCCACGGCAGAACTAGAGAAGGTAGATGCATTTCGGAATGTGTTCTCTTTCTCATAACCCAAAATTGTCAGTCAGCTTTTTACGAATGAGCAGAAAAGGAAATCAATGGCCGCATTCAGCGGAGTCAATAGTTGGTAACTGACGATTGTTTTTTTTTAATGTCCTTGAGAAACCTTTGGAATTAAACAATTTTAAAAATGAAATTAAATATTTTTCATCTTGTTTAACGCTAAGAAAATTACACATTCAGAGAAAAACATCGCTCACTAAGGTATCGCTACCACAACAGTTCACAACAGTAGACTCGGCTGTATGCGGCCAATTTTCGCTTTCTCGTCGTTTTCAGATTTTCTATCAGCTGTCAACTGACAGTTTCGGCAATCTGCCTCTCCAAAATGCATATACCTTTTTATTCTACCATGGTTCTGCCTTATTTTATTTATATATAAATACTAGCTGAACCCGGTGTGCTTCGCTACTCCCCTCGTTATAAAATAAAATTAAAAGTATTTATATATTTTTCACGCCATCGAATTTTCGAAATAAGTCCACCCCAGCGCCACCTACCGTGTCCATTTATACACAAATTATTTTCTTATGATCAAACAAACATACATTCTGAATTTCAGTTAAATTGGTCCATAAATTCAAATTTTCGATATAAGTCCACCCCAGCGCCACCTATCGGGTCCATTTATACACAAATTATTTTCTTATGATCAAACAAACATACATTCTGAATTTCAGTTAAATTGGTCCATAAATTCAAATTTTCGATATAAGTCCACCCCAGCGCCACCTATCGGGTCCAAATAAAGCCTATGTTAGCCACCGTACCAAGATGAACATTACCTGAAAATTTCATCAAAATCGGCCCAGCCGTTTTGGAGTCCATACGTTACATACATACACACATCCTATTTTATATATATAGATTTTCTGATATTTTATCATGGCATACTTATGATACTACCATACTTTTCTTTTTTTTTCTTTTTTTATAAATGAATAACAATGCATAAATAACAAATTCACAATATGAATAACAAATTCAACAGTATGTATAAATCACAAAATCAAATAACATTCAATAACATCAAATTCAAATAACATTCAATAACATTTATTTTTTTTTAATTACAAATTCATTTAATTGTTTTGGTAAACGAAGTTGTTTTCTTTTCGGCTTTGACTCTTGTGCATTAGTTACAGCATCGCCAATTATGGATCTTTCAGAACTAACTTGTGTTGGTTGCTCCGCTGATCTTCTTTAAGTGACTAACGTTACGCATATACCTTTTTCCAGTCTCTGAACTACTACTCACTGCCTTTTTTTCCAATGACCTTGTGTAATTCCAGATCAAATGGTGAAGAAAGTTTATTTCCAGGAACGTTTCGCTTTACCAAAACCACATCACCTGCCTCAATTTCGCTTTCCTCGCATGCCGTTTAGCATCCCCGTATACTCTCCCTTTTTATACCCCCACGTTTAAAAAACGTAATGGGAGTATATTAATTTTGTCACTCCGCTTGTAACGCCGATAAGGAGGTGTGGCCGGTATAGAAAAGTATATATTCCTGATCAGCATCACCTCCTGAGTCGATTTAACCTGGTCCGTCTGTCCGTCTGTGTCCACGATAGCAGCCGTAATTTTTGAGCTATCATAACGAAATTAAAAATATAAGCAATTTACAGAAAAATAAAGGTCAAGTTCGAATCTGAGCAAAATCGGATGAAAACCACGCCTACCTCCTTTGCAAAGTGACTTAACCAAAACGGTAAGATCTCTTTAAATTCCACAAAAATCAATTTAATGACTTCAAATTTCGCACAGTGTCTTAAATATTTAATATTTATTTTGAGTATTAAATTTGTAAAAATCAGATGAAAACCACACCTACCTCCCATACAAAGTGACTTAACCAAAACGGGAAAATCTCTTTAAATATATTTGGGGGGTATTTTAACTTCGGCCCAGTCGAAGATAATTCCTTACTAGTTCTTAGTTCTCTTCATACTTATCTGTAAGTTCTTCATCTTTTTCCATTGGTACATCCACGCTCGGAAGCTTATCCCGTATATTTCTTTTGAATAACAGTTTAGCTGGAGTTTTTAACGTTGTCGAATGTTGGTTGATCGATACATCAGCAAATAGTCCTGCAAGTCCTCAAGCCAATCACTATTAGTGTTTTGGCTTATGATAAACTATTTCTCCATTCATTTGTGGCCAATAATAAACTTTAAATTCATTGCTGATGAACTGTCTTCCATTGTCTGCTGTGATTGATACAGGCAATGCAAATCGAACAAATATAACTCGTAATTTCTTAATAGTTTCCGATGTACCGACTATAGCAATCTATGATGACAAGAAGATTGTGTCCTGATGGCAGTGGTCCCAAGAAATCTATGGCTAAATGTTGCCATGGCTCTGAAGGTAATTTCTTACGTTTCATTGGCTCAGGAGGATCCTGGCGCCGATCCTTTGGTACATCCATAACACTTTTTACACATTCCTCAGCATCTTTATATATTTTCGGCCACCAAGCTTTTGATCGTAGTCTTATTTTCATAACTGTCATGCCAGGATGACCTTCATGTGCTAGTTGAATTACCTCTTTACGCAAATTACATGGTATAACTGTACGATTTCCCCGTAAAAGTATCTCACCAGCCACGCATAATAAATTTGTAAGCAACTTGGCATCGCTATCTCTTCCCATAAATCTTTGTAAATACCTTTCTTAACAGCTCTTATTTCATTATCTTCAATTGATTGTTTGCGAATTTTGTATAGCTTTACTGCTACAGGTGTCCTTGTACATAATGTACAACTCAATTAACATAATGTGCAACGTCTTCATCAAAAGTAGTGAATGCAATAGATTCTTGCGCAAACCTTGAAAACTAGGCTTGGGCATTTTAGTTCACTAAAAATATCGCTCTTTTTAGTTCAGTTGAGTTTAATAAACTAGTTCGTTCATATAGTTCATTCAGTTCGTTCGCTCTTTTAGTTCGTTTAGTGGCACTCGTTCATGTTGTTAGTGCGTTAGGTCTTATAGTTCGTTTGGTGTTTTAGATCGTTAAGTATGTTAGCTCGTTATATATTTTTGTTTAATAGGTCTTTTAGTTCGTTTTGTTTATTAGTTCATGATCAGTTCTATAAAATGAAACGAACTTTGTGAATGAATCAATCATTAACTGTGGACATAGAAGAAATTAACATAAAAATACTACATATGCGGCATTCCACATAATAATTGCCGCAAAACCTTTTTTTTTAAAGTTTTTTTTACTATTCATTGGTGGAAAACTGTATCAGCACGGACTCAAACCATTGTTGAATATATTTTTTTGAATTTCTCGAACGATTGGTCTTGCATTGATCCGACGAGTTCCTATGGCAACGTTTCTCAGAGAAATTCAGAGAGTGAGTTGGGAAATTTCATATGATCTCTCTCTTTTCACTTCAAAATAAATAGGCTGTACAATTAAATTGTCGTGAAAAAATGTTGCTCAGAAACATGTTGCAACCATTTCACGCAGCGGAACAGAGTACTGCTCTGACGAACATGTTGTGAAAACTTCCACGCTTGTTTCGCAGCTGCCATATTTTGAATAGAGATTTGAGAGGAATTTCACATGAAACTCCTTACTAAAGATTACTATGCTTTATTAAGTACATTATTTTCTTTTAGTATTTCCTAAACAGCTTTGAGTCTGACATCATGTTCTTCTTTCGTCGATTCATATATATTGATGTCATCAATAAAATTAAAGCATCCTTCGCAACCGCACGAAATTCGTTCCATTATTTTTTTAAATATCTCTGGAGCACACGATATTCAAAACATTAATCTTCTGTATCTAAGAATACCTTTTCGTGTTATAAATGTTGTAATTTCTCTTGAGTCTTCGGAAATTTCTATCTGATGGAAAGTATTCTTTACATCTAGCTTTGAAAACCATTCTCCTTCTCCTATGTGTGGCAAAAATGTTTTCATAGTCGGTAAAGGGTGATTTTTACGCTCAACTGCCTCATTTGCTCTTCTCATGTCAATACACAGTCTCAAAACATCCCCTTTAGGAACAACAACCACTGGAGACATCCATTTTTATGGTCCTTTTACCCTATTGGCTGATTTCGTGTGTTAAAAATTCATTTATCTTTTTATCAACTGCTACTTCTAGTGCAACAGGAACACGACGGTAGGGTTATATAACTGGCTTCTAATCTTTTTTTATAGGGATTTCTACAACAACTCTATTTATTTTGCTGATTGGTGTAAGAATGGCATCAGTTTTATCCACTTTATTTACATTACAACATATTTTTAAAATGCCTAGCAACTCTGAAGTGTCGTGGCCTAACAATAATTTACCTGTGACTTCAATTACAAAAAATTATATTTTGTTATGTTTGTCAATTTCTAAATTGGCTTCAAATTTTCCAATCCAATTCCAATTCCAAAGTGTTTAATGTATTTCCACCAAATGCTTTAAATACTTTCATAGTTTTCCTGCTTTGATTAAATACTGAGGCATTCTTCGCATATAATAAATTCCACGTACTTTGGCCCATTATGTTGTATTTGGATCCAAAGTCAATAACTGCACTAACTTCAATTCCACCTACTTTGCATTGAATATCGCTTCCACTTCCAGAATTGATAAAAAACACATATTCGCTGTTTTCTTCAGAAAAAAATTTAACAGAATCTTTTTCTTTTGTAACTGATCCATAATGTTGTTCTGGCTCTCTTTGAGTTTTTGTGATCCGATATTTCTGTGAATTGTCGTTTTTTTGTTCGGCAGTTTCGTCCGAAAAGGTCACGACCTCCACATTTAAAACAAACTTCATCTCGCAAGACACATTGCGTCAGTTATTTGGTGGTTAAAATGTCCACCCTCTTTGGCACCCTGTATTTTTGCTGCGAAAAGCTTGACTTTAATAGTTAAACTGGTTTTGCTTCAAAAGTTGATTATTTCTAATGCTATTCGGATTATACGCCTCAATTTTAGAAAATTCTAATACAGCTGAAGATTTAAATTGTTCATTAAAAACTTTTTGATGACTTACAGCTTCAAAAACTTTCGCTATTTTTAGAATTTGTTCAGGAGTTGCATCTTCTTGGTTCAGCATTTTATTCCGAAGTTTCGAGGAAAGACATTCTGCTATTATTTTATCTTTAATTTTAATTTGCTTATCTGAACCAAAATCACAGGGTGATGCTTGGATATCTATCTTATAGAAAATGCAGCAATGCTTTCACTGAAGTTTTTACAATTTGCAAAAATGCATCTATCTTGTCTTTTGCTTCCTCTTTTTGTTTCAAGAAATACACCCACTTAAATCCTGAGAAGTCATCCTTCAGTAACAAAAAATATTTTGATCCACCAAGCGATAACTGTTCTATTGGACCACAAATATCTGCACAAATATTTCTCCAGGCTTTATTGCACGATGTTGGCTTTCTTCAAATGTTAGCCAATGTTGCTTACCAGCATCCTTCGCAGTGTCCTTTAACGTTATCGTTGAATTAAATGTTACATAGCTTTAATGTATCCTTCACATGGTTGAAGTTTTGATGTACCAACCGTTGATGCCAAATATAAAGTAATTCAGCACCGCTAGCCTTTGCAATTTAGTTCGTTTTGCAACTTGTGTTGTTCTTTGGCTTTAAAACTTGAATCTTCATCTCAAAAAGATTTCCACAGCGATACCAGCAGCTTCTATTTTTCCATAACCTTTATCCATTGTAGTAGACGCGGATATCAAATTTACTTTAATACCTGGCACCAAAATAACATTTTCCAGGTATCTTTTCTGCCAACCATCATTGCGCACTAGAACATCTATGTTTCCTTGGCCTGTTGCTTGCAAAGAAGATCCATCATCAATTCGTATGTACTTGCAATACTCTCGAACTCTTCAAATGTTGAGAACCATTCACTGTGGCGCGTATATGTTCGGAGGCACCAGAATCTACGAACTACTTTTCCTCAGATTCTACAATTTGGTTGTCGCAGTCACTCATAAATACATTCAATTTAAATTGTCTTTTTGAATAATTTTCATGTTTCTTTTTTGCTAATGGTCCTTTTTTCAATGACCTTCTTTATTACAAGTGAAGCATTTCCCTGGTTTTTTGTAGTTGCCCTTTTTATCGAACTTCTTTGATGTAAATGCACTTGATTAAGCAATGCCTCCTGCATTCATTCGCATTGTTCTAATATAAGTCGATTTGTGAAGTTTTCCAGCGTCCTTTCATCCTCAGCATATGATTCGCAAGCTGTAATAAAATTATTAAAGCTTGAAGGCAGCGTCATAAGGATTTTGGTTATGAGCATTTTTTCGGATATCGGGTCGCCAAGGTTCTTCAGTCGTTCAGCCAATTCTTAAATTTTCGCTACGTGTACTTCTATGGTGTCTTCTGGAACCTTCAGCAGTTGCTAAAATTGTTGCTGCTGCATATGAATGCTTACCTTAGACTTTAATTCGTGAATTGAGAGTTTCTTGTTCCACATCTCTCGTGCAGATTTGTAACACGTAAGGTATTGTATGATCGAGCGCTACACAGCAGTAATAAATGTTCGTTACGCTTTAATATCAGCCTATTCCCATTCTTGCAATTTCTTGAGGTATGCTGCATTCTCAACATCTCCACCTCCTACTTGCGTGCGTCGTTCCCATGATCCTTCTACTATTTTGAAAATATCCAAAGACTTCAAAACTATGCACATCTTTAAAACTATGCACAACTTCCACGAACATCAGTTTACAGCTCCGTGCAGTTTTGCAATCTTGATATCGTCCATAGTAATCTTAATTCTTGAGAACTCTGTGCTGATTTTCGGTGAACATGTCACAAAAAATTTCGCTGGTCGTGTTGCAGATATTCAAATAATAGTCTTCAATTAGTCTTGCTTTCTTATGGGAAATTTTCCTGGGCCCATATCCTGTTGATGTTTTTAAGGTATGAATATTTTTATTGAATTAATAAAATATAGTAAAATATTCGATAGGAATACTTTAAAAAACCAATTCCTACAATTCAAATCAGTAGAGTAATAAGAATACAAGCATAACTTCTAAATACAAAACATTTAAATCCACATGTACCATGGCGTCCCAAACAACTTTCAAATGAAAATAAAAGTTCTAAAACATTAAACAAATTCATAAAGACCAAATACCATTCGAAAGATTAAACCTTCAGCTACACACTAGTGAATGTTCATATTAATTTGTGTATTCACATGTGAGATATTTGCCCTTATTCTTGTTGTCACCTCGCCTCACAACCTCACAACAAGAATACCAGATTTCTAGTGACGTAACACGAGTGTGAGAACTCTCACATAGGCGAGGTGACAACAAGAATAAGGGCAATTGCCTCAATATCGGTTGCATTTTGTTACCTGACCAAATTCAATGACCTTAATATGCACGAAAGAAGTGATGAAGAAGGTGGAGAAGGACTACCCGATGACTATGCAGGACCATTCACACATGAACCACGAGCAAAAGTACCGCGTGCAAATTGATAATAATCTAGAATTTATTGTTTTAA
Source organism: Dichetophora obliterata (assembly GCA_963920525.1). Lineage (NCBI taxonomy): Eukaryota > Metazoa > Arthropoda > Insecta > Diptera > Sciomyzidae > Dichetophora > Dichetophora obliterata. The sequence goes on from OY986437.1 coordinate 192,714,915, forward strand.
TTTTCCATTTAATTCCATTTCATTTTTCATTCAATTCTTTATTTAAAATTTATTAAAATAAGCAAAAACAATGCAAGAAACATAAGTTCACATGCTATTCTATGCAAATAAATTAAGAACCAAAAACAAAAAAAAAAAGAACTTATTGACTTTTTTTGTTGAAATTCAGAGATGTGTTGGCGAAACATGGTACAGAAAACTAAAGGTTAAATACTTATGGTAACCCGTGTGTGAGCAGGTACAAAAAGGTTAAAGAAACTCTCGTAGTTAAGGCAAGAGCTGTGAAAAATTTTAGTGTTGGAAAAATAATTTTTTTAATTAAATATACTCTGGTGTCGTTTTTTTAATATTAAAAACACTATGAACTTTTTGTGTGGAAATACTTCGTTGGTTTATTTTATTCTGTTATGTCTTTATTACGTATTTTTATTAATTGACTGAAATATAATGTAATTTTACCATATTTTCAAATCAATTTTGCAAGCTTTGAGTTTGTAAATTATTGAATTTCGAAAACATTTTTTAGCATTTTCTACCTATTTTATTTAAAACCAATTGTTTTTGTTTTTTGCAATATTTTCAGATATTTAAAGAAAACCTTTGAACACTCTATTGCTTTTACACAACCACATATCATTTGTTTTCTTGGCGACTTACTGGATGAAGGTAATGTTGCATCACCATATCAATTTCAAAGTTATGTACAACGCTTTCAACGAATCTACCAAACTTCAAATAATATCCGGGTCAGTGGAACTTTTGAGTCTCCTATTCTATACCAATTCTTTATTTCTTCGATTCACAGACTATACACGTTCCAGGTGATAACGATATTGGTGGTGAAAATGGTGAATACATATCAAATTCAAATGTTCGGCGTTTTGAAATTGAATTCATGCACGAAGATCTTTTTGATTATGAAGAACAATTACGATTCTTTAAAATCAACCGCATGCTTCTAGATTTTACAAACCCCGATCGCAATAATAATGTGAATCGACTTCGTATCGGCATCAGTCACGCTCCGATAGTAATAGCAGGTGGTCCTCTGCTGCGTGCCATTTTATCAGATATAGATCCACATGTGATATTTTCGGCACATTGGCATGAATCGCGAATTTTTTACTATCCTTCAACGAAAGTGCTTAATTTTTATGAAAACGAGGTACGCCACTTTAACTTAAAAACCTTGAAGAAAACTCATACATATCTGGAAATAATGGTGCCAACAGCTTCATATCGCATGGGCAAAACAAAGATTGGCATGGGTTACGCAGTATTGGGTTTGTTTAACAATCAAGAATTTATATATTCGCAATAATTATTTATTAATGTCTTCGTATTAACAGAAAACTACGATCTCAGCTATACGGTGCTGTGGAGTCCGAATCGTTTTGTGTTCTTGTTGACTTACGTATTTTGGTTAATTTTTGCGATATGTACTTTAATCGTTTTTAAAATGATGACTCGCTGCCCATTCCGCGTTGCCAAACGACAAAAGATGCAATACAATAGAACATCTTCCATACACCAGTTTTAGCATACGATTTAGCATACGAATAATTAAATATATTTTAATTATATTGTATATATTTTATTGATATCGTTAAGATCGTGGGATAACTAATTACTCGTTATATTATACGTTATATATTACATTTTGTAGTCAACTGATTCTTTTTTAAACAGAAACACTTAAAAATGTAGAAACAAGAATTTATTTTATTCATTAACTTTATAGACTGTTAAAAACTTATTAAATTTAAATACATGTATTGAAGACCACAGTGCGCGAGTGGTGAGTTGAAATAAGAATATCAACACCCTTCCTAGTTTTCCTTGAACTTCTATAAATATAGGATCATGGGAAGTTAATGGAGCCTACTAACAAAAATCGTAAGAGCAATTTTACAGAAAAGTGAAAAACTAAATCAAAAACTTCTGATTGGGACAGCAAAAGTAGGATTTGTTTGAAAATAATTGGCGGAAAGCTTCACATAATTTTGATATACTTCACTTCAACTTAAGTGATTCGGTTTTTTTTTTTAATTTTCCGTTTTATTTTTGCAAATTACTTCAAGACCGACCGCCCATCTAACTAAAAAATGTTATGCCTTTAATTAAAGTTCATGCAATTCCACGTCAATAAAGGTTTACAACATCAAAATTGGTTCAACAATAATAAATTTTGAGAAAATATGAAAAATATCCAAAAACCTCGAAGTTTTTACGGGTTCTGACCTATATAACTTTATTATTAAACCAATTTTGTAGTTGTAACATTTAATTGACGTGAGTTTTATGATCTTTTGTTTGTGTAATTAGGTTAATTATTAAAAAACGATTTCAAGTTAAAATTTTAATGAAATGATTAAAGATTTACAGCTTTCCGCAAATTATTTCAAAGTAGAACCCTCCATTTTAACAAAAGCTTAATTGGAGAGTTTTTCATTGCGTTTACTTTTTCGAAAAACGATCTAACGATTTTTTTCCAATAGGGCTCATTTATTTCAAATCATCTTATATTTTTATAATTCGAAGGAAACAAGGAGGAGTTTTGACATTCTCATTTAAACTTAGGGCTATGTAAGTAAATATAAAAAAGTATAAACGTATAAAATTGCTTTGTGGCATTATTCACCACATTTATGCTTTAGCAAGAAAATAATACACTTTTGGAAAGAAATGCATGAAAGCAGTAATGAAACCTGCTCATCGCTCGATAAAGTACCAAAAAATTGCAAAAAGTGTACTACTGTTGTTCAGGGATCAATTTACCGTCAGCATAACATACTTTGTCACAAAGCTTATTAAACGAAAAAAAAAAGAGTGTGAAAAGTAACGTGACCGCCAGCATAACATAGCCCTAACCCCCCCCCCCCCTGGCGCACCGTAGATCATTTACATAAACTGTATCAAATAATTTTAATTTATTCGAATAAACAAGAAAAAAATTTAATTAATTTTTTTACGTCATTATTTATATAGTTGAAATACTCGAGCCTTGAGAGCTCACATATGACTGATGTTCTTTTCGCAATTGTAATTTCTTAAGGAACATTTTTTATCAAAATAACTAAGCATAAACATTGTGAGCAGTCAGTTATTCAAAAACACACTGTACTGGTCAGTCTGCTTGAAACCAGTTTAGTTTTGTGTACATGAACTGTGCAACCCCTAAATAAAATATGACGACTTCGCTAATGTGTGCGAGTCAGTCCATCGTCACTACAGCTTTTTCGGTGCGTGAAATTTCACGCACCTCAAGCCGTCTGCCTCACCTCCCTTGCCAAAGAAAACTGGTTTCACTCAGACTGAGCACTACAGTGTATTTTGGGCCTTTAACATTAGTTCTCGTTGGATCATATTTTGCAATGCAACTTAAGTATAAGTTTAAGTAATACGAGTATGTTAAAACAAAGTTCAATTAGGCGTCTTTTAAGAAACAACTTCATTCGAATTAAAGGAAATGCATTAAAGAGACTCCTCCAGTAAATCCATTTGATTTGTGTCTTCTTGGCGCAGGAGTCTGTCTTTAACAAGTGCTTCATGTAAGATTTTTTGTATTTCCCAGACAATAGCTTCCTGAATCTCTTCATCTTGTATTTTATTTATTTCAGAAACAACTAGCTGGCCAAGCCATTCGAATTTTCTCTGGGTTCTGTTACGGACGCGATCGTGCACATCCATTTTTAGTTGTTGTAGAGTGTTAGGTTCGTAAACTTTTTTCTGAAATACAAATGATTATAATTAAATTATAACTGTTGGTTGTTTGAGAAAAAATATGTTATTTATGTCTGAAACTTATTAACTACTAAAAAAGAGTACCACGGGTTTTGGTAACAAATAAAAAAAAATAGGTTATTGTCGACTATAAGTAATCATCAGTCATAGAATTTAGCAGTTTAACGGCTGTGGATCTGATGACTGATAGTTCCGCGTAAAAATTACTCAGGCTTCAGAGTGTAAAAACTGGCATATAAAGCTTCCTGAGAACACGAGTTACATAAAACTCGTAGAAACAGTTTTCGACAATTTGCGTTCAAATATTGTATAACACGTTCAACGCAATAGAAGCTCGATCAAAGTCTTTTTAAGGGCGGTGAGCCAAGTATTGATGTTAAAGCAATAAAGGGTTTGTTCAATTCCTCAATAATGCAAAATTACTGCTGCAGTATTGAAAGCATTGCGTTCTGTAAGAAATGTCAAGCAACCTTACAAAAGTCCAACATTTTAAGAATGCAACCCTGCTTTTTTGATGATGAAATGTCAGCAGCAAGATCAACACAAAATTTAATGCTGCAATAGTAAAAATCAGAACGCTAAGTATTAAAATTAATAATAAAATTAATATTTTATGATAATTGAGAAGATTTTGATGGTTTTTTAAATTATTTTATTGTTATTTGGACTAAAGCAGATGATAGTTAAATTGTTTATATGCAGAAAGGCAATAGCAGGGCAGAAAAACATATGCATTGGCATAAGCAGTGCAGGAAAGCAAGAGTGCGGCAAAATATGTGCAATATTTTGTCGATACCGAACAAACCCCAAACTAGCTTCGCATGCAGGAAGGTGGTATCACATTTATTGATTTTTGTAAACTTAGTCAACTTAGGTCAACTTAAGCAAGTTAGTGACGGAATTACAGTCCGATTCTGAATAAGCACTTTTACCTTGTTCTCCTATTCTGATTACAAAATTTCCAGGGAATGTTTCCCTTTCTTCCAATTAATCCTCCAATAAACGTGAATAAAAGGAAGAATTTGATGACATTTGTTGAGATTCATTCCGCAAAAAATCTGCAAGGGAGCTGTATGCAAAAATGCAATCATTTAATTTTTTTCGGGAAAATGGAAAAAGTGTTTTTCAGGCACAAAAGTCCTGAGTAGAAACGAAAAACTGCGAAGTTTATAAAAAAATTAATAGCACATTTATATTAAGCCAAATTCAAAAGAGCTTCAGCGAACAGGACCCGAGAAAAAAGATCATATATTGTGTCAATAAAGTAGCTGATATGTATCGAAACTGGTCTGAGTCTTAACTATAATGTACCCGAAACATACCCAACAAGTAAATCAAAAGTCACCTGAAATAGTACCGTAGTCTGTATTATGTCAATGAGTGTTCAAAAACGAGCGACTATATTCCGACGCAATAAACTGACGAGTGCCCGATTCGGTCTTCGATCATACATTGTGCCTGCCCAAGGTGTTCCAGAATTAGCCAGAAAAAATGTTAAGTGGTAGATTTGACTCGAAAGTGTGGTAGATTTAAAAAAAATGTGGCCGATTTGATATTTCATATAATAACTATGTCTTTTATTACAAAAAAAATATATACATAACTCAGTTTACAATAACAAAAATAGTATATATTCAATATAAAAAACAAAAAAAGATTAAAAACGAACAAACTTTCAGTCAAAATAAAAACAAAACGGGACACTTTGGGTAACTTTCATCGATTCGTGCCGCGTTTAAGCCTCCCGCGCAAATGTTTTGTTAACAGCTGACAGTCAACGTCGAAATATCAATGTCATTCTCAATAAGAAGCATATGTCAAAAACTAATGATATTCCCAATTTAGCTTTCTAGTGTTGTGTTTATTAAAAGTATTTCATAGAACAAATTCATCAAACAAATTTTATGATTGTGGAAATAGTGGTAGATTATAAGCCTTCGCTTGTAAAAGTGGTAGATATTTAAATTTTGAAAAAATTTAGATATACCACAATAGTGGTAAATTCCGTGCTCTGGAACTAGCACTTTTTTCGGTGTAGAGGTCGGACATTTACCGACGAGGGCAATGGAAATATATCAGCTACTTTATTGACACAAAATATGAAATTGTTTCTCGGAGCTGTTAGTTAATAAGGAAAGTAAAAAGACACATTTGAGCTACTTGAGTCGGCCTAAGAACAATCCTCGTATTTAATTAAAACACGGAGATATACTTGAATTTTTTTGCAGATTTGTACTATTAAATCTCCTGTGCTTTTATTAGCCACAACGATCAGATTTTTAGCAGAAGGCTCTAAAATCTAAAATAAGAATAATTTTATAAATTATCATTACCAAACTTCCCATTGAAATTATTTAATTTACTGACATGTTTTTGAACTTAACAGAAGAGATGGGTAGATATTTAGGTAACAATGATTTTTCACTGCTACTCGAAAGTAGCACTCACAGTCTGATACTAAAATATTTCAGTCGCAGTGAAAATTGAATTTGCTTGTGTTTTAGTTTGAGAAACTTGTGATTTCTGAAAAAATAAAATCAGGTATAGTAAAAATAAATCCATTATTTTTCCAATAGATGACTTTAGTAACAGGTTACGTATCTCGCGTTGCTTTAGTGCGAAAATACGCAAGATGGCATAAGAAAGAAATGATTCCTTACTCAAAAAACTTTTCAGAAGGTTTTGTGATTGCTAAACTCTGTTGATTACTTTTAAGAATTATAAAAATCAATCCGCGAAAATGTTGATATAATTTAAATATAAATATAAAAAAAAGTATGAAAGGGAGAAAAACTGAGAAATTGACACTGAAATCTTATCGCCTCTGTGGTGTAGTGCGCTAAAATACGCTGGCACGGCGACCACGCTCGGGTTCGATTCCCGGTGGTGGCATCACAAAGATTTCTGATGAAGCCTGTAGCAGGGCCGAAATTGCAATAAAATCAGATAGTGATGTTTTCCTTTTCATATTGAAAATGTTGTTCTTTGGAAAAAAATTCGTTAGAGCAATTAATTATTCTAACCTGACCTAAAGCTCAATAAACGATTTTAAACTATCAAACAACTAGGAATTGTATTTCAAATCAAGAATGATTTAAACTATAAAACATTTAGAATTTGTATTTCAATCATAAAGTCAACACAATAAATATAGAGGTCATTTAGGAAAAAACTTTAAGTTAATATTAATTAAAACGACATTTTTGTTGACGTTATGCAAAACACAAAAAATTAAAAAGCGAAAGTAAGAAAAGCTCTTGCCCACATCCCATTCTTACGTAAAAATTAGTACATGTATTTTTCAATGTGTTCTAGTTTCTTTATTGATTGATTCATGAGCAGCAGTTGTAACATACCTACCGTCTCCATGAGGCATATCACATGCCAGTATAAATGTACATCAAGGCATGAGCACCAACTGTCAAAATATGCCACAGTATTTGCTTGGTGGTCATTCTACGCCATGGCATTTATCGCAGGGCATAATATATGCCATGACATAGGCGGTCTCCACTAAATTTTTCGATGCCTTGATGTTTATGATGGCATGTGCTACTGGACTTTTGCTTAAACAAAATTAACTATTTCAAGTATGACAACATAATATTCAACCAGATATTTGGAATGCCTATGGGAAGCCCTTTATCGCCGGTAAATGCTGATATCATACTTGACAATCTGCTTGACAATACCATAGAGAAATTAACAAAGAAAGACATTCACATTAAATTTATAGTAAAATATAAAGAAAATCATAAAGAAATCATAAAGAAAAAAGACCAAGACATTATACTTGAAACATTGAATAATTTCCATGACAAATTACAGTTTACGATAGAAACTGAAGAAAACCGCAGTCTACCATTTTTAGATACTAGATTACATAGAATTGACAATAAAATAATTTTCAACTGGTATGCCAAGCCAACAGCCTCAGGCTGTTTCTAAATGACCTTGTTATTTATTATGTTGATTTTATATGATTTAAATACAAATTCTAAATGTTTGATAGTTTAAATCATACTTGATTTTAAATACAAATTCTAGTTGTTTGATAGTTTAAAATCGTTTATTGAGCTTTAGGTGGAAAGTTAGAACAATTAATTGTTCTAACGAATCTTTCCAAAGAAACAACAACTTTTTTCAATATGAAAAGGAAAAATCTCTAGCTTGTTGTTTCTTTGAAAAGCTTCGTTAGAACAATTTATTGTTCTAACTTTCCACCTAAAGCTCAATAAACGATTTTAAACTATCAAACAACTAGAATTTGTATTTAAAATCAAGTATGATTTAAACTATCAAACATTTAGAATTTGTATTTAAATCATATAAAATCAACATAATAAATAACAAGGTCATTTAGAAATAACTTTAAAAAACAATGATAATAAACTGTGTAAATAAAAAAACTGTGTATTGTATGAACAAAAAAAAAAAATACCCGTTTTTTGAGGTCGAAAGAAAAATAACAAAAAAAGAAATTTTTCATACAACATACAGAAATTTTGTCGATTCCCTTTTTTCAAAGTTTGTTTTTGTAAAGTTTTCTACGTCCATACATTGTAAGAAATTATTCTTTCTTTTATATACTATAATAGAATATAAATAAAAAATATGTAATCTATAAAAATAATACTTATATTTTTCGAATCCAATACTATTCCTAATACAAAAATAAAAAAATCGTAAAAACATCGATATATCGGTCTTATTAACGATGTTTTAAAACATCGATAATTGTCAAGTGAACATGGCTGTTGAACATCGATGTTTTTAAGAACGATGTTGCATCCCTATATTTGATAAATGTTGTAAGCATTGGCCCCATTCAGCGGAAAATTTGTAAGTAGCTGTTCTACAACTTTCGGGCTGAATGGTATGTATCATAATGTGCTCAAACAACATGTTCCCCGATCGGTCGCCATCTTAGGTATCGAAAAAATTGTATGCTACTTTGGATGAGCTGCTAATGCTCTTTTCATTTTAACAGTTAAAAAAACATGGCTGCAAATTGTTAATTTTTGCTGAAGTTGTGCTGTGAAGTGAAAAAAATAGGAATATTTTACCTTTAGCTAAAATAAATTTTTTTTTCACTTTTTTTTCGTGGAATATATGCATAAAGGCCTTCTAATTCCAAATCTGAAAAAATTAATGGTCGCTCTCATCTGGTTTAGAAGTTATATGGGTCCAAAGTTGAAAAATGGGCTAAGAAAACTTGCTATATCTTTGCTATATATAAACAAAACTAAGCAAAATGTGTATTAAAAGAAAGGCTATTCTATTACCTGTTCAATAAGCTATTATCCATAAAATTCCATTATTTACTTTCTAAGATATAACTTATTTTATGTACCAACTATTTTGCATCAAAATTTTAGTTTCATTTCAGATTCAAATAAAAACGACGAAGACAAGAAAAATTGACAGAAAAAAAGACAAAAAAAAAGCTAAAGGTAAAATGTTCCAAAAAATAATTAATTATTAGAAGATTATTCTTCAATAAAGCTGTTAATTAATGATTTCTTGTGTGAAACGAATGCACAATATAAACAAATTTTAGATGTTAAAAAAACAACGAATGGCGAACAGCTGTTTGCCGTTTGACCACGGTTGCCACCTTTAGTAGAAAAATATCATATTAGGGAATTTTTAATTGCTGTGGGAATTAAAAATTCCGATGGTATTTTTTAATTCACGTGGGATTTTTTGGGAATTTTTAACTGCCGTGGGAATTAAAATTTCTCATGGTATTTTTTAATTCACGTGGAATTTTTTGGGGAATTTTTAAGTTTCAAGGATTTTAATCAATATTTGCGCTAAGCTTCGTTTACTTACAGTTTTAAAATTTTATTTTTGCACAAATATCTCCGCACGCTTTTGTTTACACCTGATTATATATTGAATGTGTTATAAACGCATCCAAATTAAAAAAAGCGCACGCAGCAACACATTCAACGTACTAAATTTAAATAAAACTACACTTAGAAACATAGCTTCGACGGATTTGGTCACCGCTATTCTTCATGCAAAACGCTTATCACAAACAAAGATTACAAGGTTGTATTTAACAAAAATCATTATAATTTGTTTAAAAATAATATGTACGACTTTACACATAATGAACAAAATTAAGAAATCGATAGCTAAATGTAAATACTACTTCAGTCAAAATAATAGCAGTGCGTAAAACTAATTCATAAAAATTAAAATCAGACACAAAAACAATTATCAGGCATGTTCTGCATTCCACTTCCGAGTGAAAGTGAAAATAAATCATAGTTGAATTTGATATTTGGTGTTCTACATATCACTTTTTTCTTTTTGTATTTTATTTACTTTATTAATATAATCAATTGTATAACCAAAAAAGTTATAAATGTTATATAGAACACCAAATATCGAATTCCATTATGATTTATTTTAACTTCCACTCGGAAGTGGAATGCAGAACATTTTTTATTATGTATTCTTTTATTATTATTTATTTATATCTTTGCTGCTAAGCACGGTTAATTGACAAATGCTACTTGAGTCGCACAATTTCGAATTAAATAACGGTTCTGTTCTGTTTAACCTTTGAATTCCATCAGTCAGAATAATAGTTTTGTTTTAAGAACTCTATTTTGAATTAAATTTAGCATATTTTGAAAATAAAAACATGTACGGACTTTCTTAAAAACGCTTTAATTTTAATTTGTTTGTCTTACTGCTATTTTTTAGCACAATTGTAAATGTTTTATTTATTTAACTTGTAATATTCGTTTGCGTTTCAATATAAAAAAAGTAGGCAATATTAAATTTTTAATAAATTTTATGGTATTTTCTGTGGTATTTTTTGTGGTATTTTTTAATTCGTATGGTATTTTCTGTGGTATTTTTTAATGCGTGGTATTTTTGTGTTAATTTATTTAATTTATTATTTTTGTGGTAATTTTAAATACTTGTGGTATTTTTTTAATAGCCGTGGGATTTTTTTTTAGTATTTTGCTATGGGAATTATTGTGGTAATTTTTTTTTTTGTTCTCGTGGGAAAAAGGTATTTTTTATGGGAATTTGAGGTGGCAACCGTGCGTTTGACATCTCGCAAAAAAACCCATTCAGCAGAAAGCATCACTTTATGCTACTTCGCTACCAGAGCACTTTTTCGGCTAGAATGCGGCCATTGTTAAACAGCAAGAAGCTTATGATGAATGGCGAGAATGATTTAAGCGATTTAAATTTAAATCCTGACAGGAATATTGAAGTTTTTTGGGAATCTCTTTTAAAAATAAAAAAGCTATGGCAGTGAAGCATTTCCTCTTTGTTTGTTTCCGCCACTCTTGGCATTCCAATCCCTTTTTCATCAGGCAATAATTGCCTTCGCCGCAAGCAGTTTGTAGATTATTGGCAAGCATGAACGGGTTGTCGCAAGTCCACTTTCAACCCGAATGCTTTCGTATAATCGACGAACTGCTTGCGGCGAAGGGAATTGTTGCCTAATTAAAATAGACTCCATGGACCGAGCTTCTTATGGTCAATTTCGTTACCAGTGTTATTAAATGTTTGTACACAAATAATTGAGACGCTTTATTTACACGAGCTTTTACTCTGAGGTTTGTCTTTACCTGTAAAGAGGTGACAACTGACGGATATAAGAATTTTAATTGATAAAACATTCTGTACGGATAGTGAACATTTTACCAGGTTTCTCTTGACTTACGAACCGAATACTTAACCAGTACGGCAGTTGCATTATAATTGCTGCAAATTATTTAGTTACCTTGACAACAAAATCTTCCTCTTTTCTCTCTTTACCAAATCGACTTAAAAAGTTCATTTTCTCAAAACACCATAGCGTTGGTATATAAACACTGCCAATTCTTTTTGCGTCCTGCATCGTTCGAAGTTCTTTGGTGTATTGTGTACGAATCGTACGAAATTTTTTTCGAAGAGCTTCTGGTGTTATTGCTGGGTCCATTTTTTTCAACTCAATATATATTTGTAGCATGGAGGCAGCACGTTTACTTTTATTTATGTAATCTTCATGATTAGGATTGTACAGGTTTTCATGTTTCTTAAATAAAATAATAACTCGTTCGATAACGTGTCGCTTCCATTTGTATGAGTCCATTTTCGTTTATTAAAATTTAACTTCGGGTAAAATTTACCATAATTGATTTTATTTATTGCCAATGTTGCACAAGTATGTACTTTCGTACCATTTCGAATACATTTGTATTATTTATGTACGAAGTACCATATTTTTCATAGTAGTATGTTTTTTTTTTATAAAACACAATAGCAATGAAGTTTATAAGATATATTTTTATCGAATACATTCTGAAATAAATGTTACGCATAAAGATTCATTTGCATTTGTGGTTGGATTTATAATGATTTCGTTCGTTTATTTGTTGTTATGTTTTAAAAGTATGTAGGGAACTCATTGAAAAATAATTGCTTGGTATGAATACAAAAAAAAATTTTCATGTAAAATATTCTTCGTAAAATTTTTTAAAAAGTAAGCTGAACATATGGAAAAACTCTAATAGATTATAAAAAGCTGGACAGTTTTAAAAATATAATTTTTTTGAATCGTCAATTCTCTTCTCTGAAAATTCTCAAACTCTGAAATATCGAACCTGAATGTTCTCGAAGTTACATGTATATTCTCTATGTAAATATATACAATGTGATTTTAAACGTGTTTCTTCTTCTCAAAACTGTGTTTTCAAAGTCGGTGAGTAAGATTTATAGAAAACGGCTCAACCGATGATCAATCGCATTTTTTTATTCACATTTTTTATAATGGATCAACAAATTTATTTTTCGATAAATACTTATCATTTTATAAAAAGATTAACACCAAAATTTTCATCATAAATTAAAATAATTTTTTTGCAGTCGCCATTTGGTTAAAAATTTATATTTAGTAGGTAAAGTTAATTCAATTAATTAATAATACTTTTCATTAACTAAATCTTTTTGGTTTTTTCATTTCGGATATTCCAATCCGGAGATATTTAGAACACTCCAAAAAGTCTTTCTTTATATCTGCAGGAGCTTTGAAAAGTATAACTAAAAAAATTCAACTTTATGTTTTTAAATAAATTTAAAAAGTTAAACAACATGCATGTCATTTTTAATCCAATAAAAATGCCCTTTCAAAAAAGAAATTTCCGAAATTCGTTTTTTTGTAGGCTTCGTAACAGCTATTACTCCTAACTAATAAAATTATTATAAAGAAAACGTAATCCTAGATGTGTTAATGTAAACGCTAAAAATCATGATAAAAATATACTATTTTTATGTGACTTTTCTACTTCTATTAACCATGTATTATATTGTGATTTTAATTATGTATTATATTGTTTTTATATGATATGACAATATTTTTTTTTTGCTTACGAATTTTAAATCTGGTTAGTAATGAAATTTTTAATAGATTTTTATGTATCGACATACATATCAATCATTTACTTAAAGACCGTCATAACTCAAAACACACGATTTTTGGGTTAATGACGCAGAATTGTTCTTTATATCATGCTGCAATTTTTGTTAAAATTCTATGTTAATATTTGGAATATTCTCCGCGTGAAAAGAGAATATGCCTCTCTCTTTTCATACAAGGTGCGAGACAATTGAAAAATTTAAATGCATTTTCTGAAAAATCGCGTTTTTTGAGTTATGACGGTCTTCAAGTAAATGATTATTTATAAATTTATTATTTCAAGATAGCTTTTTATTGTTATTGCGATGCAACCCAGACAAAAGAAACTGGCAGCAAAGGCCCATATTACACGATGTCCGTTTGTACGACGAACAAAATATTTTGTTGTTACTTTGGTTCAAAGTTCATTTATATCATGGCAGAATTATATAGGTAGCCTGTCAAAAAATATACTCACAAAGACAGCGCTCACAATTCCTAATGGCCGCACTCAGCTGAGTCAACTGAAAAATGTTGAGCCTGTAGTTAAAATTGCTAACAAAAGTAGCTAAAAAGACTAACCTAGTTGTAAGTTATTTAATTTATTTATTTCACACTCATAGTAAATAGGTTTCACACTCAAATCTGCAGCGTGTTTTTTGTGTTAATTAATTTAACAGTACAAAAGTTGCCAACTGTTGACTTCGCTGAATGCGACCATTGAATTTTTGTAGTGTTTGTTTTTGACACTTTCTTTAATTTTCGCTTTGTTTCACTAACATCTGTTTTTTATGGGAGATAGTTAACTTGTAGAAGAGAAAATAAGCAATTATCAGTGTTAACAGAGGCCTTAGTCTGTGATACAATTCGACAATTAAAACAAACTACGTATTTACATGATTTTCTAACAAATTTTTTATTAGTTCGAATTCAATCCAGTCAAAAACAACATTTTGAAGCAGAGGTAGAAGTTACTGTCATTTAGTAATCTTAATTCATGTATTTACATGGTGTAATTTAGTTTTCGAAAGGCATTGGCGAAGTGCTCCTGGTTTTGAGGTGCAGTTTTGAGATTTTTTGTGCTCTACCTCTCTCTCACACTCAATGAGAGAGTAACAAAAACTTACTGATCTCTCTTTGACTTTATTAACTTAATTTAAATTTCTTGCTGAGCCTTTTTGCGCGGTGTTGCCGGAATGGAGTTTCTTAAGTTGAAGTTTCCAAATTTTATTTTTTGAAGCCTCAAAATAAAGAAGCATCGCGTCTAGTAATACTAAATATGACAAAGAAAAACAGAAAACTTGCTGAAAGTTGTACATGTCACTGAATCAACCTGCGGCACATTCTCACATAGAGAGCAAGAAAGGTGTCATAAAAACCTTGCTGAAGGTGGTCAGTGAATCCGCCTTAAAGGAGGAGAAAAAGTAATGGTATGTCAAAAGTGTTCGCCGTACATCAGAGATAAAGAGATATGAAACTTCGTTGGAGAGGGATAGCACTATGTTCGATTTTACGTTAAATTGGCGCCATTAGGTGCATGTCACACTTAGCGGACACGGACAAATTTGTTGTTGTTTTCACGGGTAAAAGAAGATCTCTCAACTTCCAGTTTTTTACCCGTGAAAACAACAACAAAGTTGTCCGTGTCTGCTAAGTGTGACATGCCCCTTACTAACACAAAACATTTATATGTGGTCGTAAAATCAACGGCTAACAGCCCTGGTTTATGGTAGGTTGAAGAATTTCACCAGTTATGATCAGAGATAAAGAGATGGAAAACTCCGTTGGAGAGGGATAGCACTGTGCTCGATTTTACGTTAAATTGGCTCCAATACAAGCACAAAACATTTATATGTCGTCGTAAAATCAACGGAAAACATCCCTGGCTTATGGTAGATTTAAGAATTTCACCAGTTACGTTTGAGGTCCGATAACTGTAAAAATGCATATTATTGAAACAAAATGGGTAACAAAATGTATACCAGAAAAGACTTCGGAAAAGCAATGGAAAACATCCCTGAAACATCATGGTGAAATTATCTTAGAGTAATTACACCCATGGCAAAATAACCAGGTAGGGTAAAGAGATTCACCACACCGACGGATAATGTCAAAATTAATTTTAGCGGTGCCATTTTTCAGTATTGTTGATTATTGTGAGACAAATGCTTGAGGGGAATTTATACTAGGGTAAATGGGATAAAGTAAGAATAAATGTATATTTAATGAAACAAATAAGTTTTTATGTGATTTTAAAGATTTATTTTCACTAATTTAGCATTGCCCATTATTTTTTGTTTATTTGTTTTTTAATTCTTAATTTAAATATAAATATTAATTTAAAAAAATCAAAAACACAAAAGCGCGACTGTTTGAAACAATGAAACTAGAGCGAATGTCTCCTACATCACATGTGAAAATACATGCACACAAAAAACACATACACAACTAATTGGCTTATTGGAAAACAAACGAAATACAAAGAAATAGTCAAACTGCCCTGTAGGAAAATCAACTAGTTTAAAAGTAGTTGAAAAGTAGTTTTTTTTAAACCACAACTAGTTGAAATTCTGACTTTTTCCGCTAAATAAGTCAATTGACTTTTGTCTGCATATGTTTTCAACTACTTGTTAAATTAGTTGAATTTAAATTATTTTTTAACAACTTTAAAATAAATCAATTGAAAACTGCATATATTTTCAACTACTTGTTAAATTAGTTAAATTTAAATATTTTTTTTAAAATACTTTTAAATAAATCAATTGAAAACTAGTTAATATTCCACCTACTGAAGATGAAATTAAAAGCATAAAAATTTTAAATTTCTATACATCAAAGAGACCATTTATTTTATTGTTTTGAAAAATAATACATAAATTCATATTAGTGAAAGCCTAAATTTAACAATATTTGATGAAATAGCATGGTTAAATATATATAAACTTGTAATCTAATAAAAATTTGCAAAAAAAACATGTCAAAATCAGAGTAGTTGCCGCCTTAATATATTTCAAAGTAGTTTTTAAATTACTTGTTTTGAAGTAGTTTTTCAATTACTTCATATATAATGCCATAAAAACTATTCAAAATTGAAGTGGATGCCACCTTAATATATTTCAAAGTAGTTCATAAACTAGTTTATTTTAAATTAATTTTTTAATTAGCTGTTTTTAAAAACAAGTTAATTTGTTTCTATAGGGTGCTGTAAAAACACATAAAGCAACACCTGTTTATGGAACTTTAAAAACCACGTTCATCAAACATATCATTGGGCTACTTAAAACTACCAGAGTTTTGGTTTGTAGAGCTTTCATGTAAAACAACAACATAAGTATATAAAAACAGGTTAGTAAAGTGTGGTATTAATACTAAAGGGTTTTTAGCCACACTGAAAATCACGCAACTGTGAATACCCTTATTGATACAATCATGGATTTTTCTTTGAAGATACGGCAGCACTGTATTTTGTGATTTTGACATTAGCTGTCGGTGTGGTGAATCTCTTTACCCTATGGGTGTTATCATGGCAGAATAACCGGGCAGAATATCTTCAAAGAAAAATCCATGATTGTATCAATAAGGGTATTTACAGTTGCGTGATTTTCAGTGTGGCTAAAAACCCTTTAGTATTAATACCACACTTTACTAACCTGTTTTTATATACTTATGTTGTTGTTTTACATGAAAGCTCTACAAACCAAAACTCTGGTAGTTTTAAGTAGCCCAATGATATGTTTGATGAACGTGGTTTTTAAAGTTAAATAAATAGGTGTTGCTTTATGTGTTTTTACAGCAGTTTGACTGTTTCTTTGTATTTCGTTTGTTTTCCAATAAGCCAATACAATTCGTTTGCTTGCCCAGTGGGCATTTTAGCGAGTTCTCCGCAAAAAAAGCATGCTAGCACTGCTTTTATTGGCGTCAATACACCTTCCATGATCACTGCATTAATGAGTACTTCTGTAAGGCCTACCTTTTGAAGGTTCTTATTCTTTTCATATTATTTTATATGAAAAAATGTACAAAAAAAATTTTAAATACACAGAACAGTTTGTAAAAAAATTTAGAATTAAAAAAACAAAAAAAAAAATGTTTTGGCCGAGTTGGGTCTCGAGCTCGGACTCCCGAAAGCTTACTCCCATTTGTATTAATGCAAAATAGGCATGTAATTCTTAACAACCACGGTAGACGCGTGGGTAAGATGTCGGACCGCCGACTGAGAAGACCATGATGGCAGTATGTACTCTAAAATCCATACGAAGGCTTGCTAGCAGCGCTGCCAATGACTACTGGGTAGTTTCGTTTGTTGTGTATGTGTTTTTTTGTGTGCATGTATTTTCACATGTGATGTAGACTTCACATTTATGCGCACTGAGAGCGGAATCTGTTAAATATTATTCTTTATACTAAACTGGAAAACGGGAAAGTACAAGTTTTTTATTTTTAAGCAAAATTTGAAGCAGCGTCCTAGAATTTGCTGATGTAATAAGGTAGATGGGGCCATTCGCTATAATTTCATTGCTTCAAACAGTCACGCTTCTGTGTTTTTGATTTTTTTTTAACTAATATTTATATTAAAATTAAGAATTCATTTCATCAAATCATTTGTCTCACAATAATCAACAATACTGAAAAGTGGCATCGCTAAAATTAATTTTGACATTAGCTGTCGGTGTGGTGAATCTCTTTACCCTACCTGGTTATTCTGCCATGATAGGAATAAGTGTGTTGCCAAGCAGTGTTGCTGTTAGGAAAAATTTATGGATACTTTTTTAAGCCTCATATATGTTTTATTTGCAAGAATATAAAAAAGTAGGCATTTCTTTACATTCGACAAAAACGTTAAGAAAAATTATGATATTGAGACATTTTTGGACAGCACTTTTTTATCAAAAAATGCATTAACGCAATCTCTTTACAAAGAACTTTACAATTTTGTGATAAATATATTAAGTCTGCCTCATAGCACAGCTGCTGCTGAATGAATTTTTTCTAATTTAAAGCTTACTATAAACGATAAGACTAGTAGATTTTTTGGGGAATAGGTAAAAGTATATTGTTTTGCAAAATACTTAAAACGAATAATTTTTAAATTTAATATATTAAATTTAATATATTATTATTTTGTATCATAGCTGTTAAATAATTACTGCTAATCGTATTCATTAGCAATTCGACTATTTTTTTAAAAATGTGAAATAATTGATTAAGTACAATTCTTTTATGTTTGTAATCGTAATATAATAATAACAATCACAAAATAATTACGATTACTTCAGATGACGAAAATAATCAAAACTAATTAAAAGTAATCAAAGTGGCGGCCGTAGCCTAGTGGGTAGAGTGCGTGGCCCCTAAGCTAAAGTACCGCGGTAGCCCGGGTTCAATTCTAGCTCAGACAGAACGTTTTTTCAATTGAATTAATTTTTCTGTTCGGTCGTCACCTCTCTGCAGACAATGGCAAACCTTAGAGAGTAAAAATTGCCATGTAAAGCTTCTTGAGAACATGAACATAAGCCGTTCGGAGTCGTCATAAAACACGTAGGTCCGGTTCTCGGTCATTTGTGATCAAAATTTAATAACACGCGCAACACAATTGATCAATAGAAGCTAGGTCAAAGTCCTTCCAAGGGCTGAAATGGCCAGTTTATTTTTATTTTTAATTAAAAGTAATCAAGAAAAATAATCCGACTACTTTTAGAAATAATGTTATTTCTTTTTGATTATTTAAAAAATTTCAGTCTAAAAATGTTGTTAAATTTTTTTGATAAACAAACAAAGATATGTTTAATTATTAAACAAAGATTGTAAAAAAACAAGAACGAAAAAAATGCATTACAACATTTGCTCTGTTAATTTTGTCAAGCACTTTTTCTTCTTTCTTGTTTTTTTTAAAATCTTTTTTAATAATTGTATACATGCATATATGTTTGTTTATGAATAAAATTTTACAAAATATTCCGTACTTTAAAATAAAATTCTTACTGTGGGTTTAGACCGCCTGAACGATCGTAAAATTTATCGCGAACAATTTATTGCAATAAATTCTTCGTTCGGAGTACTGTTTAGACCGCACGAACATCAATCGCGAACAAACATTGGCCGCCATCTTGTTCGTTCAGGCGGTGTAAACAGCAATTTGTGCATTTGGCCGAACTTAATAAATGCAGGGTTGATAACTCCTTATTTTTATATTAGTTCTAAAACTTATACTCCGTTTCTCAACAACAAATGGTTTGCCACTCCATAACAATATATTACTCGTATTAGTTATTATAGAAAAGACGTGTGTTTAACTTAAGGGCCCATTTAAGTTTTTCGACGAACAAAAATGAAATGTTTTCACATTTTTCGTGTGTCAATAAGTTTCGTAAATTTTAAGTCAATTAAATAAAAATTGTTCCCAAATTGTATGCACTTATTAAGCAAATACAATTGATACTTTCAGTCGTTCGATTTTTATTTTAGAGAAATCCTTTTTATGTTATAACTTTAAAGAATTGCTTTTAGTCACAAATCGAATTTTCAACTACCATTTTGGTTAATATCCACATTTTTCTAAAATCTTCGATTAAAAACTCAAAAAGTTTCAGCAGAACCTAAAATATATTTTTATTTTATTTGAACGAGCTCTATTGCGGACTCCTGCTATATTAAATAATATTTGCTATCCATAAACTCAAAATTTTTATTAAAAGTTATATACTTATTTAAAAAAAAAGACCTCAAATAAACAAAATATAGGGTTTTCCGCTTAAAAACTCAATTTGGCCCTTTACACAACACAATCATATTGCAGCGAAAGTTAACAGAACACTTTAAAAAACATAAAACTAAATTACTACATATTTTAGTACTTTTCATAAATTATTCTCTAAAGCTACTCCTCTTTGCTACTTTTCTGTTTTTAAACACATCGCAACACCGGATTCGCCCAAAAAAATCGAAGCTTGTTCGATCAGAGCGAACGAAGAAATCTTCGTTCGTTCGCCCTAATTTACTGTTTACACCGGGCAAACATTGTTCGCGATAAATTTATAGCGAACACTGTTCGTTCGGGCAAAGTGTTTAAACCGAGCGAACGAACGAAGTTTCTTGACATAATTCACGAAAGAAACTTCGTTCGTTCAGGCGGTCTAAACGCACAGTTATATAATCAAACAGAATCAAAGTAGTAGTAGTACTTTATTGAGTCTTTAATTAATCGATATTACAAAATATATAGATATAAACAGTTTCTTATTTCTTACAGCCGCTAATGCTGTAATGTATGGCTTTCCTGGTCTGTTACACTATTAACTAAATTAATAATCGAAAGCCACTTGGCTACAATATTATTACAGAATAATTTACTCCTGCTAAAGGAGTGTTTTTTTTTTTTTTGTATTTAGGTTACTCCATAAGGGAGAATTATTTGGCCAATTTCAAAGGAAATTATAACGCCATCAACAAAATCTTTTTGATTCTATTTAAAACTGTACTTTAATTGTGTCGGTCACATCAGCGGATGGACCACAAACACAATTACAGCTGGCTAGTCGCGCTTCACGACCTCGGTGATGAAACGACGCGAGTCGATTGAAGGAGTATTTTAACATTTGCTCTTGACGATTGTCCTAAAAACCAAAGAAGTAAAATATAAGGAAATGGTGTTGCTTACACATACACTGTACGTGAACTGTCGCACCATTCGTAAATTGTGCGAGCGAGAAAGAGTGTGTTTTTTGACATTTTTGAGAACCCTGGCATCTGATTTGAAGACTCCTCAGCAAAATAGTTGAAAATAATTTAGTTTTAAGCATTTTTCACTGCTTAAAAAGCAACAAAATTAAAGAAAAAAAAACCACTAAAACAAGTGCAATATGAGTTGTGCGATTAAGAATTGTAATAGTTCCCGAAAACTTAAAAACAATGCGCATTCGTTCCACAGGTAAATATGTCCATACGGTGTAAATTCTTTTAACAAAAGTGCTTTATTTAGTTTCTAACGATATTTTTTTAACTTATTTGTGTTAGAAATGTATATATTTCTTATTAAAAATGGTTTAAAAATGCAATTTAGACCCCGTTGATTTTCCGCCAGTTTGATCAAACCACATCTGTCAAAACACAAACACTGCTTCAGGGGCGCAGTCATTTTTCGCAGTTGAATACATGTTTGGGGCGCTCTTGTTTTCAGCATAGTGAATCAGATTTATTACCTGTTTGTTAAATTTTTCTGATTTTTACACAACAACTAGGCAGAAACACCCAAAAAAATAAGGATTTTAAAAAATTAACTTAATTAATTTTGTAATTAAAGTTGAAGTTAAGAATTTATTGGGTTATCAAATTTAGAAAAATTACCTAAAAATGTTGCTGTTTTTCTAGTTTTTCAACAAAACTAAGCTTTATAAGTATAAAAACAAAGGTAATGCGCGCGCATCTATTCAATGAGGTGTGAAAAATAAAATTCCATGCATAACTTTTTAAGATATAACTTTTTTTATAATTTGAATTTGTCTGAAAAACTAGTGGTTTCCCTTTTACGAAAGCAATATATTAAAAACAGAATTATTAAAAAGATAACTACATCCAGAAGTACTGTAGATAGCAAAGCCTGTGTTGTACTTACTGAGGTTTGTAATCCCTAAGCAGCGGCCGAAGGCCTCCTATTAATACATTTAGTAATTTTTATTAAATTTGGAAAAATCTCGACAGTAAAAAAAAATTTTACCTTAAATGCAAGTATTTTTATAATTGATATATTGAACATTTACTTGTATTATCTCTCTTTTGATACCCATAAAGTTAAGTTTTGTTGGAAAACTTAAAAAATCAGCTACATTTTTAGTCCACTTTTTCCAACGTTCGATGCCTATAACTTCTAAGCCAATTGCGAGCGATCTGAAATTTTTGAAATAATTAGAGTTGTTGCTATTCTTGACACGTTCCTAAAATTTTAATGCATAAGAACAAACTTTAGCAGTTTGGGCCTTCTTTTACGATACAACCGAATACGGCCCTTTGTGATTGTTTCTGTATTTGTGTGAACCAATACTAATATAAAAAATACCACACTTTTCTGCTATTACACCACTTCCTTATATTTTACTTCTTTGCTAAAAACATATTAGTGAAAGAGACAACGACAGCTTGTATACGGCGAGACCACGGTTGCCACCTTTGTGGGAAAAATCCCATTTGTGGTTATTTTTAATTGCCGTGGGAAATGCGAATTCCCATGGGATTTTTTAATTGAGTGTGGTTATTTTTAATTCAAGTGGGATTTTTTTGTTTTGTGGGATTTTTTTTTATTTGAAGTATTTATTTTTATTTTTCAGTTAATATACATAAAAGTGTATATTTTTCAAACTTTGTTCATTGCTTAAATCGTTTCAACCCATCTATATGATTTTCACAACGAATTCGTTAAGACTTCGGTTACTTTGGTTTGGTGGGAAGTTCTTTCACTCTTGACATAATTCCATGCATAGGGAAAATATGTTTCAGTGAATTTTTTCTCTTTTTTTTATCAATATATAAAATTGTATATCTTAAAATTGATTAATTATTGGCCCTTATTACGAGTTGCTTTCGACGTAATCTTCGCTGGTTATCGAACAACGAGTATCCTACGTCAAACCTTGTCGAAATGTTCGTTGTTCATCGAATTTTCAGTCGAATAGAATTTTTCTTTTGTACGGTGCGTGCTGACCAATAATTGTTAAAAAGATTAGAATTTTGTGATTCAGCCCTATCATGAATAATTTTTCACGTGAAATCGGAAAAGGGAGTTTTCATTTTTAAGATAAAGCTCAGCAACATTTTGGAAATTTTTGACTCAAAATTGTTAATAAACCATTGATGACTAAGTTTGCATTAAAAATTTCCAGAGTGTTCTTGAGCTTCATCTTAAAAATTAAAAGTCCCTTTTTCGATTCCGCGTGAAAAATTATTCATGATAGGGTTGATTGTGTTTTGCTTTTTAAAAACTAAAAACTAATTTTGAACTCTTTTTGTAAACTTTATACAGAACTAAGGTGGATTAAACAAATATTTTTTATTAAATATTGTTACTAAAAGACTAATTAAAACACAGACGACGAAATATACTAGTTGTTCTTTTTAATTTTTTTTTAATTTTTGACAATTTGTTATGTCTGTATTATTTACTGTGGTAATTTATAATAGAAGAGAGATTTTTGTGGTTTTTTTAATACAAATGGGATTTATCGTGGTTTTTTTAAATACAAATGGGATTTTTCGTGGTTTTTTTATTTGCGTGGGATTTTCGTGGTTATTTTAAATGTTCGTGGGATTTTTTGTGGGTTTTTTAATTACGATGGGATTTTTTTTTAATTTTATGCCATGGGAATTTTCGTGGTTATTAATTTTTGCTATTGTGGGAAAAAGGTTTTTTTCGTGGGAATTTGAGGTGGCAACCGTGGGCGAGACATATACAAGCACTAAAAATACTGTATACAATGACGTGTTACTTTCATATATACAATAGGCCAGAGTGGAAATGGGAAATATAGATAAATATATGCATACATTTTGATAAATTACATCAAATGCAGATTTTACGTTTACATATAGAATTATAAAAATACACAATCACTAAAAACATAAAATATTAAATCATTAATGTTATGTTCACGATAATCATTAATAAAATTCAGCTGTTCAGTTGAATTCAATTGCTGCGGCTAGGTAGGAATATATTGTACAGTTCGTTTCAACTCGTTTAGGATGTCGTCAAGTATTCTTTTTTTTATAAAAAAATGCTATAGAAGCCATGTTTAGCAATTTCAGTTAAAAATGACTGGTAGCACTTCACAACCTCACCGTTGAAATGATGCGAGTCGACCTCAAACAGAATCAAAAATAATTTCTAAAAGTAGTCGGATTAATTTTTCTTGATTACTTTATATTCTTTTTAATTAATTTTGTAATTCTAAGTAGTCGTAATTATTTTTTGATTATATGTAACCGTTATCAATTATTTATCAAAAACATCTCCGTCAAGGATTATATTATGATTACAATTATTTTTAAAATATAATAATACAATGTAATTGTTTATTGGCGCAATCGCAATTTAACAGCTATGTTTAATATATTCTTTTTTTTATAAATATCAAACCTGTAATGTAATGTAATAAACATAGTTTATAAAAAATTTAAACATAACACAAAATATAACAGACTGAAGTACTGAAATGTACATATGTTCCTTTTTAAGGCAGGCGCCGGTTATCTAAAATTTTATCTTCCTTTTCTTTTTAATCTTTCAAAAGTATATTTTTTTAAAAATGTACTGTTAAATTTTTGTATGGATACTGACGTTATCTCCGCTTCTGCAGCCGTTTTAGCAGGTATCGAGCGCACAGCAGAAATATCCATACTCACCCCCTTTACACTCATTTATCTCAAAAATACTTTTTTCGGCAATGTATTGTAGCGAAAACAAAAGCTCTTCAGCTGAATCATCTGAAATTTAAATATGTTATTCACATCAGTGACTTTCGCTATCAAGATTTCAAAAACTCGTATATTTTACACTGAATAACCAGTAAAAAACCCTGTTTTTAGAACTTAAATTTCAAAAGCGCGACATTCTGCCAATTTCCAGTGTTTTTTTTCTAGTCCCGGCCATAGCTGATTCATAGTAATTAATTATATTCTTGGTTTTAATTTTTAAGATTAATTCTTAAGATTAAAGAGTAAATATCAACAAAAGCGCCGAAGCTCTTTCTTCGAAAGGCTCTAATTGAGCACCATTTTGAACATAATCAAAAATTATTTTATGAGTTTTGCAATATACCTTTAAAGTTTAAATATCGTTGTTCATTATTTGAACTTTTAAAAAAATAAATCGTAAAAAGATTTAAAATATTCAAGCACTAGATCTTATTATTATTATTACTACAAATTATTATTACATATTATTACTTATTTTATATATGTACATTAGGGTGTTCTCTATTTTAATTTTTATGAAAAAGGTAGGTCTAACCCCCTAAAAAGTTGTCAAATGATCTCAAAAGTAAGCAGGAAAAATTTAACGCCCCTAAGACCCCGCCTTCCCATGCCGCCGTTCGATTGAAAAAAATGTTTATCACTCATACGCCTTGCTTTCTCATTTTGAAAATTATTTTGTTTTATAGTGCATAAACTGTGAAAATCAGTTTAAAGTTATTATACAATATGTATTTATTAATAATTTTTACTCAAAACAGTTTTCGAACAATTTTTGTAAATTCTTCTGTGCTCCTGAACGCACTGCAGAATGTATTTTTTTATTCTCGTCTTTGGTGAGAAGGCCATGATAGTCTTCCATCAGCTTAACTGCTCTCTCTCAGCAGTATCATTGACAACACGCAACGACTTTACAATTTTTTCCCCATCAATATAAGCTTCATGGCTACTCCAATTTTCCGGGTCACAACTGAGAAAACTGTCATCGATTTTAAATCGACGAAACATTTCCCCATTTTTCTCATTTATAAATTCGTCAACCGTCTTATCTGTTAGCACGTTTTTAATTATTAGTTTAAAATTTAAAAGTTATTTAATCGCATTATTACCTTCCCAGTTCCTGATATCCTCAATATGTAAAGGAAGCCTTTTGTCCACTTGTTCTACACTAACCCTTGTCAAAGCTTGTACCATTTTCCTTTTAGTGTCGAGTTCCGTCAAAAAACGCGAGAGCAGATATTTCGTGATGTAAATACCAATAATGACTCGTAAGTTTCTTCAATGCATGTCTTGGTGTCATTTGGTCAATATCTTGATATTTCACCATTTGGCAAATGAGGTCGATATTTGTTTGGCATGCTGTTGCTGCGTTTGAGCATTTGTACCAAGCCTTAATATAAAAACGGACAATGAAGCAGCAGACATCTCCTAAAGCATTCAATTCTTCTTTGGGCAATGGGTAGTCCTCACGGAGAAGAAATATTTTCAAGCAGTAAATTGCTTTCTACATCCACCTCGCATGGTGCATTGCTTCTGGTGGCCGTATTTTGAAATCGCTTTCACTTTCTGCTTTAAGGAACAATAATGCAAGTTTTGTAATACAATGCTGTAATTGCGCGCCTTTTCCCAGAATATCATCACTTCACGAATCACCAAACTTGCACTTTCTTTAAGGTTTAATTTAACGTTTCTAGTATTGTAAAATAATACCTGCAACACTTGTTTATGGCAATTTTGATGGCAATTTTGATGGCAATTTTGAACCAGTACTACCAAAATTAATTGGACGAACTAAATAAATAATATTTTCATTTCGCAACGACATTTTCACACACTTGATTGTCACTATGACCGATAAAATAAACTTTAATGCAACTATCATAGTGTAAGTATAAAAGTGGCTGCAAGACGGCCATTTGTAAAATGTTGTTTTTAGTAGTTGTCAAGCACCCAGTAATTGTCAAAAGTGTCAGAGCCCCAAGCCGTCCGATGAATATCAAGTGGCGCGCCGTCGCCACTTGTATGGCTATACATTAGCTGCGTTCCTTTCGCCTTAATATAATCGCGATAACAAATTTTCTCAAAGGAACGGCAAGAACAACGACTCGTAGAGGGCATTAGCGTTGCAGTCAAAATTAAATTCAACCAAGCAATCATGATACAATAGCTATTAGGTGTCATGAGAACGTGTGTCGTTCAAAACTGTTGTGAACTGTTATGGTAGCGATACCTTAGTGAAGGATGTTTTTTTCTGAATGTGTTTTACTCTAAACGTCAGGAAAATTGTAAATTATTTAATTTAATTATTAATATTATGCAACTATATAAAAAGTTTAAGTGCAATTGTTGGCTCCGCTAAATGCGTCCAATGTGTGTGATACACGCGGTTTGTTTTGTTTTCTTTTGTTTAACATTCGATGGTCGCAGCTCGTGAGAAAATAGGTAGCTGTCATAGCTACCTTATAGTAATTGTATCAAACAAACAAAATATTCAAAAAAATAAATGACAGCTCAGAGAAATATACAGGTGCGACACCTGTGTTTCAAATTTTATAAAGGCTATATCACAATTTTATACGGATAGCAAAAATAATCCAATTTGTTATAGGATTATTATTTTTGTTTTTGCTTTGCATGTAAAAAAAATAATCTGGATTATTTTGAAGCGAATGGAACGCAGCTATTGCTTTATAAAATGTTATTGTGATGTTCGCATATGCATAATATAAATGAAACTTATATAATATTGCGTATGACAACATTTTCCATATTGTATAATAACTTTGAACTGATTTTCACAGTTTATGCACTAAAAAGCAAAATAATTTTCAAAATGAGAGCAAGGCGTATGAGTGATAAACATTTTTTTTTTCAATCGAACGGCGGCATGGGAATGCGGGGTCGTAGGGGCGTTAAATTTTTCCAGCTTACTTCTGAGATCATTTGACAACTTTTTGGGGGGTTAGACCTATCTTTTTCGAATATAATAAAAGTCCCATACAAATAGAGAACACCCTAATGCACATGCTTTGTTTCTTATTATTACATTTTAACAAAGCTATTTGTTAGTCTTCAAATTAAATAAATGGAATTGTTATTAAAGCTTAAAAAATTGGGTTTCAGTACATTAATAAGTGGATACTTTCTTTCTGAAGTAGATACATTTGTGACTTTTTCATGGATACTTTTTTTAGAACCGTCGCGGCAACACTTATCTGAAGTGAACTCACGTACACAATAAATGAGTTTCACCAAAGTACATAAAAATGTAAAAAACATATGTTTTGACGTCACAAAATTTAAGTTTCCTATCTCTTTATCTCTGGTTATGATTGAGTCAAAAAGAGTAGTAAAGAGTTGTCAGTTATGCACAGTTGCGTTTGTGCAGCTATTTTCAATAAATAAAGATTGGCCTAAAGTGGATGTGAAGGAAGGCGATAAAATTGAGATTTGCTGACTGCTTTTGCTCTGCTCTGCTTAGCTGACGTAGGTTTGAGGTCGCGATGCTTGGCGACGCTTAGCGAAGTACGAGTGCGAAGAACATAGGAAATAAAAAGCGTGTGATGAAGCGAAAAGAAAATATTTTGCTATTGTTACTCTTCGCTTTGCTATAAATTTTTTGTTTTCTATACGAATTTTGCACTCATCTGAATGTTTACATTTTTCAGCTAAATTGGATTTTGTAAATTGAATGAATTGAAAATGTTCACAACAAACTTTGTTTGTATGGGGAAACAAAAGTTGTATGGAGAAACAAACAATTGTTTGTGAAGGGAACCCCGAGGGGTTCCAGGGGGTGTGCCACTGGCATGGATGGATCGGCCCTCCGAAGTTACGCTTTCACATTTTATCCGGTGGTAGGTTTACACACGTAGTAGTAGTCAGAGTTGGGCGTAGTGCACTAAATTTGCAGTTTCAGCTTACATGTACTGATAGTGTAAAATTATTCTCTATCTTCTATTATTTTTGACTGCTGAATTGAAAAATAAAAGCCTCACTATACATGAGTGATAGTGATAGTGAAAAATTTCTTACTCAAATTCATGTAAGAATAGTGGAAAAAAAAATGTTTACAGCTTAGTGGAAATACTTGCACTAATAGTGGTACAGCACAGAAAGTTATCACTCAATTGAAAGAAAACACAATAAGTTTACTTGTATTATTGAGTATTTAAATATTACACAGAAATTTGTATGTTTCTATGCTATTCTTAGTAAAATATAAAAATATTAAGTAAAACAAGAAAAATAAGCTATGCTAACAATTATTTGCTGTAAGCAATTTAACTTTCATGAAACTATTATTTTAAATAACACCAATTTTATATAAACTGTCTATCTGATCCTAGCTTGGTGATGCTCATTCAGAGCTGTTGTTGTTGTAGTTTTCTTCGTAAACATACATATATGACCAGAAGCTCGAAAAATAGTTTTTCTTAATTAAAGATTTTTTTTAATTCGAGTCTAACTGAAATAGTTTTAAAACCAGTCATATTTGAAAGTTGAGTGGAAAAACTTTCAATTGCAGCTTTCATTAAGTGGCTGTTCAAATTTTGCACTATTTGAGTGTAGTGGAGATTTAGTAACTACCACTCAATTTAGTTATAGTGCAACAATATAACACTACGGGTGTTGTTACGGTGGTCTTCTTATGATGCCTGGTCATGACACTTTATACTCTCTTTTTTCGTTTGATGAGCTGTGTGACGAAAATATGTTATGCTGGTGGTCATATGATGCCTAAGCACCAGTACACTTTTTGCTACTTTTAAAGGGCTTACACATCAGCGAGCAGGTTCGTCGAGCGGCGGCCATGTTCGAGCCAGTTCGCTAGTTAAGAAGCTAGTTTGACAGTTCGTAGAACCTGTTGGCTTGTTGGCAAAAATTTTTGATTTTCTGCGTAGAACAAGAGGTGATCGACAAAGGTGTTCTTTAATTTGAACGTAAGCGTCACACCTAATGAAATTCTGCAGCGACAACATGACTAGCACAAATATAAACGCGTTTTCTTTATTGTTCATGTTGCTGCGTTATCAATATCTACAACAAAATGATGGCAAAAAACAAGAAAAAATCGCATGCTCGACGAACGTGTTCGTTCAATTTGAACGCTAGCTTTTTCCAACAGGTTCGTCCCGCCATTTTGTTTTGTAAGCCCTTTTAGTATTTTTTCAACCGATGAGTAATGCTATTAAGCAGGTTTCATTACTGCTTTCATACATTTCGTACTAAAAGTGTACTATTTTCGTGCCTAAACACAAATGTTGTGGATAATTCCACAACGCAGCACCATGATACAATTATTTTACAAGGTAGCCGTGACAGCTTTTTGGCGATTGGTAGTTGTCAAAAACAGCTAAAGAATGTTGTAGTTTGCTGCTGTTGATTAGCTATGTGCTTATTTTTAACTTACCTTTGATTCATTAAATTTATTCGCGAAGTTGATTGAAATGTTTTTAGTTTGTTGCGGTTGACTACCTATGTTTAATTCGTCGCTTATTTTTTCACTTTTCTTTGATTAATTGCATAAACAGCTAATTTTGACAACTACCCATCGCTGCTCGTGAGAAAAAAAGCCAGTCTACGCGGCTACCTTGTAAATTAATTGTATCATGCGCAGCACTGTTTTGATTCCATGTGGAGCACTCTCTTGCTCTCGCTCTCAAATTTTTAATTTACATTGAAACTACAACAATGCATGACCATGATGAGCCCATGACCGCCACCGTAACAGGGCACTACCACTAAAATCCCTAAGCTGGTAAAAAAAATAGTGAAAAATAGAATTTATTTCAATATATTTTAGTGTTAGAGAAAAAGGCTGAGTGCACTCAACATTTAGTGCACTACGCCCAACTCTGGTAGTACTACTTTATTGAGTCTTTTAATTAATCGATTTAAATCGCCATTGAAATGCGAGTTAAGTTGAATTTCGTTAAATCCACGAAACTTGATAGATTTAACTGGCTTCTATTTGTCTAAGTTAATACTGTAATTTATCATAAGACAAAATAGCGAATGGACCGAACAATAATGAAATAAAAGATAGACGTCAAATACATGATTACTAAAAAATGTCCAAAATTTAAGCGTAAACGGACAAGTAAGCGCGGCAGCTCCCATACAACTTAAACACATTTTGCGCTATACCATAGAAATTACAAAAAATTCCATTAACTAAATCAAAAATAGACGTCAAATATATGATTACCAAAAAGTGTTAGTAGTACTTCTTACTTACCCTTACCTTACCTTTTTTTTAAACGTTATAAAATTCAATTTTCTTTTTAATTTACAAGTTGTTAAGGTCCTCAACCTTTGAAGAAGTAAATTTTTTATAAAATCACCATAAAAATGCTGCAACTACTAGTCATAGTAATCGCTATTCGATTCGGAACATTCCCTGATATCAGAATTTGTATCTTCTTATTAGAGTCGCAAGAGAGGAAGGCCTAGAAAATTTTCTCGTGTTGTATAAAAAAGTTAATGGGCTTGGATATGACTGCGGAAGGGCTACGAAATCCATATGATGGCCTGCTGAAGCCTGATGAAGCGCTTCAAAGCCCCGTTTTTTGTCTACTGGGTGCAATTTCTAAAAGTGTGTTAGATAAAATGTGTGAATGTGTGGCAACTTTCAAGTGGCGAAAGTAGACTTCGAAGACGTTGTTTTTAAAGCCGTCGTTGATGACAACGGAGTAACAATACGGATTTTTTTCTGGCCTGTATTCATAAATTCAGGAGCAAAATAAATCGTATGAAATGTTTGTCAAATAAAATTTTTTTAAATATATATTCACTTAAAAAGCTGAAAATCTGGCTTCAAAGACGAATCGATCCATGAAGGGAATGAGGGAGAGTGGGAAGCATACGGCAAGGAGAGCGCGATAAGGAACAAATATTGAGCAATCACAAGCAGAGGTATACTGTTTTTAAGAGAACGCGTACATTGTGCAGTACGTCGACGTCGAAGACGCGGCGAAGTAGTCTTCCAAGTCGTTAGGCTAATTTGTTCGAAATGGTCTTCGAGCACAGCTATAGGATTGGAGTGATCTATTCTCGAATATTAAGTGCTGTCTTGAAAGACGTCTTCGAAGACGGATGCATCTATTCGTCACTGAGTTGAGAGGCAAAACTTGAATGTGTAACCCCCAAGTAAGCAAAAATATAGCAACACTTATGTCACTCAGAGAGAGAGAGATCCGCCAGCCGTCAGAAAAAAAATTAGAATAGATTCTTTTGTCGATTTCCATCACGGATTCGAACAGCAAATTTATTTCTGGCAGCTATATACATTTTCATGTATTCTGTTTCACGGCGAATCCACTAACTGCGACGGAAAATTATTCTGTTTGGGCTCATAATTGTTTTCGTCTATCCGCTGATGAGACTTTCACAATTAAAAGTAGTTAAAAAAACCCAAAAGATTCGTATTTGGTGATAGCGGTTTAAAATTTAAAATTTTACATAAATTCCTCGCCTCCTAACTTTTGAGCTTCCAGGATTCTTCTTAATCTTCTAATGCTTCGAGTTTAAAAAAAAATTATAAGATCTTTTAAGAAAACTGTTTATATTTTTTTCTTAGTTTATAACCGATATTTATGGTTAAGGTATTACGGGGCCGTTTGATAATTCAAAAAAAGTTTTATTTCTCAATATAGTCTCTTTTTAGCTCGATACACTTCATCCAACGTTCCTCCAAATTTTTATCCCATCCGAAAAATACGTTTTCGGAAGGTCTTCAAAATAAGCCCCTGTTTCGGTGTTGAGCTCCTCTCTGGTGGTGAATCTCTTTCCGCTGAGCCATTTCTTCAGGTTTGGAAACAGAAAATAGTCGGAAGGGCAAAATCTGGATAATATGCTGGATGAGGAAGAAATTCGTAATTGAATTAATGGAATTTTGCAATGAGAGCTGGGCATGTATGAAAACGCGCATTTTCTTGATGGAAAAGCACTTTTTTCCTCGCCAAATGGGGACGTTTCTCTTTCAAAGCATCGTTGAAACAGTCCAATTCGACTGCATAGTATTAGCTGCATAGTATCTTATACCGCGTTTATCCCAAAATACTGTCACCATAGCCTTTCCGGGCGGTAGCACCGTCTTCGCCTTCATCGGAGCACGTTCGCTCGGTGAAGTCAATTTTTTTCGGCTGTTCCTTTATTTCTGGTGTGTAGTGATGAATCCATGTGTTACGTCCACAGTTACTAATAGACGAAAAAATCCTTCTTATCTTTGTTCGACATTGCCAAACATGCCTTTGAATCAGTGACACGATATTAACTCTGCGAATCATTTAACTATGATTACTAGTTGTTCGCACATCTCTAAAACGAAAATTAGAATTAGCGGTAATAGCAGTTTCATTGTTTGCAGCATTTATTTTTAAAGTTGTGTTGATAATTATTCGCTCATCTGTAAGACTCTCTAAGTTGGCAGCATTTGTTCATGTGTTTGTATTGAATTGTTTTGTGTATTGTTTCGTTTTACTTTATTTTTTTTTTTTTTTGTTCAATATAAAGATGTGTATTTCAACTGTTGAAACCAATTTTTGTGTTTGCCATTAAAATATTCG
This sequence comes from Dichetophora obliterata, assembly GCA_963920525.1. Lineage (NCBI taxonomy): Eukaryota > Metazoa > Arthropoda > Insecta > Diptera > Sciomyzidae > Dichetophora > Dichetophora obliterata. Next base: position 192,748,101 of record OY986437.1, read on the forward strand.
TCGCTTCGCTTAGCTCCTTTTTTGAAAAGATTTAATTTCACTTCGCTTCGCTTCACTTCACTTTTTTAATACTTCACTTCGCTCAAAAATTTTGAAACGGCAACACTGCTCGCAGCTACTTTGTATGTAAGAAAAACTTGGTTATGTCATGTGTTCATTTACCACTGTGTTGTTTTCAGTGTGCTATTTAAAGCGCTCATTTATAAATACTCAATATGGGAGAGTATAAATGCAAAGTGTTAAATGGACACATGACGTAACCAGTTACTTCTTAAATACAATGTAGCTGCGAGGCCTCCAAAGATTGTTTACAATTCTCAATTACATTTTTTCAGACATGGCCGCTAAAACATTGATGGCTTCTACCTTACACATTAAGCGATGATGGGAGTAGGTATGCACAAGATAGAGAACAAAAAATGACGCACAAAATTTGAGAGAACAAAAACAATTCAACGAAATTTGTCTCTACGCCAAAAATATAACGAAAACGAAAGAAACCGAATGAAGCAAACAAATGCAAATGACGCCACAAATTTTTCAATAAATTCTTCACAATAATTTTTTTTCAATTTGATGAACGAATTTATTGCCTTTTATCGAGCATTTCAGAATTTATGTTGAATAACACTTTGTTATTGTATTTGTTCTAGTTTAAACATAAAGACTAATAATTTTAAAAACACACTTCACTTCAAAGCTACCTGCTAGAAAACACGATGTTTCTCCACGAGTAAAGACAAACTGTTGTTTGAACAATAAAAAGAAGATAATTTGAGCACAAACAAGATTTTGTCACACCCCGCTTACAGTTATGCATTACAATATCATCACCGACAAATTTTTACAAGCGGGTGTGCAAAGCTACCCGACACCGCAATAGAAACAATGAGAAACACTATAGCAAAGGAAAAGAGAGTTAAGGCTTTATGCTGCTTGTGTGTCTAACAATTTAATGAAGCAGTGACTTTATGTTTGGTTTTTTTGGCTACTTTATAAATTTAAATTTTGATAACTTGTAAGAGTGGTTTTAAGCCACAAAAGGCTTTTGGTGAGAAGCCTTTTATATAAAAGTATAAATATTTTTTTTAGCTCGTATTTTGTTACACTCCATACGTTTTTTTAATTTCGCAACTTAATTTTGACTGTATACTGAATTTTAAACTGTTTATTTTTCACATAAAAGTTTTACAAATTGTTTTAAAGTTTGCTTTATTTATTTGATGGAAGATAATAATTTCTTTTTAACGAATAAATGTAAAAGCCGCGTAGCTGGTGTTGGGTTGGTAATGATAAATATCACCAATAATCTGATTATAAAATCACTTATAATAAAAATCCGTGCGACTTCTAGCATTTTTGTTGATTTGTAGGCGGTAAAGGGGGTGCGGAAAAATATCCAAATTACCAAATTTTAGTGTTATACGTCCCAAACCGTCTGAAATATAGCATTTTTAATTATTTGGGGGGGGGGGGGGGCAGAAAATGGATGTGTATTCTAAACCACCTCGTACCTGAAAAAAATCGACTGCCAGAAGTTCAGGTGAATCGGCCCAGTAGTTTTGGAGTCTATATAGCCATCACACAGACAGATGGACAATTCACAGTTCATGCTAATTAAGGTTTAGGGCCGCTTTCTCAATGTCCGGTTAGTCAAGCTCTTAACCAGGAGTTAGCTAACCATATGATAGCTAAAAAATAATTTTGATTTCACCAAGTACTGGTTAAGCAACCGTCGGTTTTATTGTAATTTTGTAATCTTGTCAGCTGTTTCTTCGATTAGCAGCTAACCGAAACCACAACTTGTCGTTAACTTAATCAGCACTTAACTGACAGTTAAGTCTTAACCGAACATTGAGAAAGAGCTTTTTTGCTGACTGCTGGTTAAAGTTCCGATTAGTGCTTAACCGGACATTGAGAAAGCGGCCCTTAATGTGCTAATTCTGAAATGTTATATTTTGCCCGTTATTTTTTGTTTGGTGTTGAATTTTGCCATTTTTGTAGGGTGTTAATGAGTTATTTCGTAAACAGCTGTTTTACGTGAATAAAAAAGAGTAAAAATAGTTGGCTGGTAAGTACTTTTGATGAAGTTTTCAATAAAACTGAATATTAAATTCAATTGTTTAACTTTTAATAGAATCCAAAAAACATCTTAGCTGCATATTAAAGATTCCAGCGATGTTAATAACTACAAATTAATACTTTTCAATTAAGTTGTGCTCACAGTTGTCAAAAATTAGTAAATTAAAATATTAGTATATTAAAGTTTTTTCCTAAATGACCTTGTTATTTATTACGTTGCCTTTATATGATAAAAATACAAATTCTAATGTTTGATAGTTTAAATCATACTTGATTTTAAATACAAATTCTAGTTGTTTGATAGTTTAAAACCGTTTATTGAGCTTAAAGTATATTAAGGTATATTAGTAAGGTATATTGGTATATTAAAACATTACAATAAACTGTGAAATGCCCAAGTGTTTTGCTTTCTATATTTATAGATCAGTAACAAATATATTAAATAAAGTCTTAATTCTAAAAGCATATATAAACTTTTATATATCAAATGAAAGGTGAAGCTTTAGCCTTTAAATATATAATATATATTTACCTCATTAATAATGCAAATATTTAAGAAAATAATGGTTTCATCCGTAGTTAAAACCAGAAAAAGTATAAACTTGCTCATTAAATTAAATTTATTGCTAAAATATATTTGATTTGTATTTTTCCTAATAGACAATTTAATTGTCTTTCAAATGACATGCCAATCTTTAAGATTCATTAGATAATGGTAAAGATATGTTTTTTTTAACTTGTAACAAACAAAATTTAAAAAAATCAATAACTCGATAGCAAGTTGAGGTATAGATTTTTTGTGCGACCAAAATTTTTTTTTTGTTCTGAACAAAAAAACTTTCGGCATAAGTACAGTTTACGGCCCACACGTAAATAATTTTATCTTATATTAAACGTGTTTGAGCCTCCTTAGACCAAAAGTGTAAAACCAGAATGTCGGTCTCGAATGGCTTAGGAGATGCAATTCGCGTAAGTTTTAAAATTTAGTGCAAAATATGAAGAGTATGGAATAAAGCCCAAAATAAAGAATGAAATATCGCACAAATTAAAAAAAAATATATGAAATCCTAACAAATAAAAAGCTAATTTCATCGAGAATTACTGTAGACAGCAAGCCGGTGTTGGAGGGGTCCTAATCCCTGAGGGTTCTTATCCCTAAGTAGCGGCTAATAAATATCGAAAACTAAATACATTTCGTCTTTTTTTCATTAAATTTGGAAATTAACAGATAAAATGAGTAAATGTAAAATTGTTAATGTAAATTGTATGATTATGTATATGAGCCTAATTGTACCTTTAAATGTGAACATTTAGTTTAGACCTTGGTGTCTTTTTTTGATTCAAAACTATCTTTTGATTCCCATAAGGAATATATTTTAGCTAAAGCTGACTCCAAACTAGGATTTTTGAAGAGAAATTGTAAAGAATTCTTTGATCCTTTTACTATAAAAACATTGTTTGCAACATTGGTAAGATCTATTTTGGAATATGCCTGTTGTTTGAGATTACTTTTGAGTAGATTTGCTTTGCGTCGCATGTATACATTTGAAAATATGCCTTCCTACAATTTTCGTTGTAAATTCTTAAATTTGCACAATCTTTGCAAAATTATTTAATACTTAATAAAAAATTTAAGAGCAGGCGGAAAGCCCTGTGTGTTTTGTTTGTAAAAGACTTGATTGAAGGTAATATTGATTCCCCGGAGCTACTTGGTCTAATCTCGTTTTATACTACGATAAGAACTCTTAGAGAAAGGTATCTGTTTTATTCGAGTTGGCATAGAACTAATTATGGTGCTAATGAGCCGATATCGAGATGACTGTCCCTTTGTAATTTAGTTGCCAATCATTATGATTTTACAGTAATAGAAATAACTTTAAAATAGATGTAATGAACTTCTTCAACTTTCAATAAAAATTTTATATTAGTTGTTTAAGTATTATTAAATATTATAATCTATTAGGGCATAGCCCAGTAGATGATAAATAAAAAACAGATGCATCGCTGGACACACGAGAGAAGCGAAGCCTTTTCGCAGTTTCATTAGTTCAATAATTTAATGGTTTTTTTCATAAAAAATTTTTAAATACCATAATATTAACAAAAAAAAAAATAATAATCCCACCAGTAAATTATATTACCTTACATTATTATTTTACATTAATTTTGAATTATTTTTGTTAATGTTAATAAAATTATTAGTTTTAAATATCCAAAATATCAAACGTATATTATATAGATATTTTTAAGCATCGATATCGTCATCGATATTTCTAGCAATAGTTGTCCTAATCGTGTTGTGCAAATATTTCGATCGCTTATCATTCCCAAATTATATTTATCAAGACATTGTTATAAAAGTATAGTCTTTCTGACGTTCTTTTCACTTCTACAGCCGTTTTAGTAGGTGTCGAGCCACAGTGTTTCGTCTACATTCATTCCCTTTATACTCATTTATCTCGAAACTACTTTTTTCGGCATGGTGTTGTAAAAAAACACAAAAACTATTCAGCCGAAACATCTGAAATTTAAATCATAACAGTGGCTATCGCTGGAACTAGAATCAAAATTTTATTTTAAAAACATCGTATATTTTACACTTAACAACCGGTAGAAAACAAACTGTTTTATAGCCCAAACAGAATAAGCATAGCCAACACGCAGCCAACAGAAAAAATGTCAACATAGAAGTTGGTTGCCTTGCAACCCTATGAAATGAACATAATGAAAATAACCAACACGTAGCGAACGCAGCCGACACAAAAATGTTGACGAACTTTTAACTTTTGCCGCAGTCAACGGTAGCGAAATGTCAAATACATAGTTCAAATTAGAAAACTTAAAATTGACTAAAACATTAGTCCAAATTAGTAAAAAACAAACCAATTATTGTATGCAAAAGGCTGTATCTATTAATTTAGTAAAAAATAACAAAATATTGTAAGCACAAAGCTCTATCTGCGTTATCAACACAAATTCTATTCTGTGCACAGCATTTCGTTGGCTACGTTTTCGACAGCTCGCTACGTGTTGGCTATGCCTATTCTGTTTGGGCTATTAAGAACTTAATTTTCAAAAGCTTGTCATTCTGTCAATTTTTAATATTTTTGTTTCTAGTGCCAGCCAAAACTGCACTCATAGTGATTAATAATATTCTTGGTTTTCATTATTCAGATAAATAAAAAAGTCAAAAATCTACAACACCGCCCATGCCCTTTTTTCTTGAGAGCGTGTCATTAGCGCCATTTTAAAAAAGATCAACAATTTTTTAAATTAAAAAAATTATTTTTTTATGATGAATGAGTGTTATAATATACCTTAAGGGACGTTTTCTCAATGTCCGGTTAAGCACTAATCGAAACTTTAACTGGCGATTAGCAAAAAAGCATTTTCTCAATATTCGGTTAGGTCTTTAGTGCCGGTTAAGTTAACGGCAAGTTGAGGTTCCGGTTAGTTGCTAATCGGAAGAACAGCTGTGTAGTGTAAAAAATAGTTATTTATTTTATAATCAAAAATGGATAGAATTTCGAGGATTTCGTTTTTTTTCTAACTTGAATTCGATCCAAAATAGAAAAAGGACATATGCGCATAGACGTGACTACGTGGAAGAGTAATGCACTTTCTTCATATGCAATGAAGTTCGGCACTCTGTTGCGTTTTTAAATTATTTGTTAATTAATCTTTGTTAGATATTTACAACTTTCACTTCAAAAATAAAACAACAAACAAGCGTAAACAGCTGATATGCAGTTTAGCGTAGTCACAATAGAAAAAATTCACAATTAATGACTTAACCGACAGTTACTTAACAGACACTTGGTGAAAACGGAACTGTTTTTTAAGAGCTAACCGGACATTGAGAAAACGACCCTAAAAGTTTAAATATCGTTGTTCAATATTTTAACTTTTTAAAAAAAATTCTAAAAATACCGTGAATTTCGAGCGCTAGACCACGGCCTTGCCTTAAGTTCCTCTGAACATTCATGTCTGAATTCGAAATTAAAATCTACACCTAAAACAATTGGCAACTCTTGATAATTTTTAACCCGTTCAATGGAACCTTGCTACTTTTGTTGTTTGGATAGCTAATGCACAATGTTTAATAAAAAGAAGAATAAAATATTTGCGCGTGGGCCGTAAACTGCAATTATTCCACACTTTCAAATCGCGGCGCCCCAAGTATCGTACATGTTGTGACCATTCGATAAACGTCTAAACATTAGCAAGATAGAGTAGAGTTCATTATGCGCCGTACAAACGGACATCGTGTAATATTGGACAAATGGAACAAAACAAAGCAACGAAATATCAAAATTAAACGGTATGCATTTCAGACAAAGATTAATGCTTAATCTATAAAGCATAGCAATAGATAATCATGATCACGAATGTCTAATATCAAACAATTAATTACCTTGACAGCAAAATCTTCATCTATCCCCACTTTACAGTATCGACTTAAAAAGCTCATTTTCTCAAAACACCACAACCTTGGTTCATAAATATTGCCAGACCTTTTTGCATACTGTAACATTCGATTTTCTTTGGTGAATTGCGTGCGAATAGAATTTAATCTTTTTCGAAGATCTTCTGGGGTAAGCGTTGGGTCCACTGTTTTTAAGTCCATATATATCTGAAGCATGGAAGCAGCACGTTGACTTTTATTCATATAATGTTCATGATGAGGATTGTACAGATTTTCATGTTTTTTAAATAGAACAATCAATCTTTCCATTAGCTGGCGCTTCCACTTGTACGTGTCCATATTAGTTTACCAGTTATTTCATCCAAATGCACTTTAATAAAAACTACAATGTTTTGTTAGCACTGCTTTAAAATAAAATAAAAATGCTCAAAGCGAACATCTGATGCAGAGATGCACACTTTTATCAAGTTTGCACAAGTACGTACTTTCGTACCATTTTGGACCAGTGATGTGATTTTCATTTTGTTAAAAATTCCGAATGTACATGTAAAAATCCCTTTTTTGCTCACTTTATCCCTTCCAAAAGATTCTGAAATCCCTCGAAAAATCCCTCCAATACTAATGTCAAAATAAATATTTTTTGTTTCTTCATACGTGATTCTTTAATAAACTTGTAGTGAAATAAAAATGTTATCTATTTCTTAAAAATTCATAGAGATCAAAACAAGGAACTTTTACCATAATAGTATACAATAAAAATAACAGGTATATATCAATAATACGTTTACACCAAAACTAAACGTTTTATGGCTATTGTGATTTATCTCATAACACGACTGTTTACACTGCCTTTTTCACGTTTTAGTTTGACGGTTATGTTTTCTTACTGTTCCATATTTGCTTTTGTTTTGCTCATTTTCGTGAATAAAATAAAGCTTTGACGGCTTGAGGTATGGCCACCTTTCATTTTTACCATAATATGTTTCGACCTTTAGTGTTTTAATGGTGTTTTATAATAAAACGCGCTGTGAGGTGTTTTAAATTTTGTATGGTAAAACACTCAAAATAAGTCGTGTTTTGACTCTTAAACGCGATAAATTCTCAAAACATGTTTTGAAGGTTTGGTGTATGGTGAGAAAAAAAAATCAATTTCTACCCCTCTAAAAATAAACCGTGATCTATTCTATGATTCCCAAAATATTTTGGCAGTAACGAAAGCCGTCAGTGAGCTAAAACTTTTTACAAAAAACTACAAAAAGCATGTTTTTTCGTAAACATATTGGCTGCTATTAAGAAGTAGTTGTTAAGAAATTAACCTGTCAGAATTGAAGCACAAAATTTTAAGTTTTTGCAATCGGATTAAAATTTATGCTCTTTCTTTATTTTTTGAAGCTATTTTTATTTAAATTCAATTAATTTTATTACATCTCATGCGATCCTCACTTTTAAAATTTCGTTGGAAAGGTTTTGAGTGCTTGCATTGTTTCCTGGTCGGAATTGCTTAAATCTGCAATTCTGCATTTACTTAATACATATCGTCCCTACCACGTCAAAGTAACGAATGTGAAATCGGAACTTTTCAGGAGAGCAAAAAATACCTATAATGGTGAATCCAGAATAAGTTTATTTCCAAAATGTGAAGATTTTTAATTTCTTCTATCTGTTTTTTTAATCTAAAATTAAGATTCGACGATTTGCCACAAGGCGAGAGGTGTCCTATGCAGTACCAAATTCTAAAAAAACGAATTTTTACATTCAATAGTTTGACGTGATAGGGACGATATTAAAGCTAAAATAAGCACCTACTGAAAAAATATTATTAGAAACTTACAAAAATAAATAAAAATAATGTTATTTAAATTTTCAAACTTTTGGTATGGAAATCAAATAAAAAATATCAAAATATGCATGAAAAACAGCATTATACTCAATCCGACTGCAACATTTAAATTTAAAATTTATTGAGAATTTGTTTTAAGAAACTTTAACGAAAACTCAACAAAACACAAATTGAATCGGCAACTGTACAAAATTACAGGCAAAGTGATGCCAATCAGTTGTTTAGAAGGATTGTCATCTTCCAAAATTTTGGCACAGTAAAAAGTCCCGCTAAAACACTCAACCGCCCTCTCGCCCTTTTATAGTTTAAAAATCCCACAATTTTATTTATTTTTTTTTAATTTTATTGCTTACAGTAATAACTTATTATAACTACTACGTACAGCGACTACTAGCTGCCAGGGCTTTCGACTCGGTAAAAGTAAAAGTGAGTTATCTTGTATAAGCTATATATCTAAAATAAGATTTAAATTTTTAAAATAGGTTTTAATAGCATAGATGTTGGGAATTGTTATTGATTTTAAATTTTCAGTAGAAAGTTTATCTTTAAAAGTATATTTGCGCTGCTGGGTAAATTGGTTACATTCGTTAAGAATATGTTCAATAGTTGGTGGTAAATTGCAAAATCTGCAGTTCTAGAAATACTGCCAAATTGTGCTGTTAAATTTTGGAAAATTCATTACTTTGTAAGTCTTAAATTGAACAGCAACGCAAACAATTAGAAATAAGTAAAAGTGAAAACCCAACCAATGCAAAACAAAATTTATTTGCGCTAAAACATAAGAGAACCAAGAGGAAAATGACAAACAATGAAACTTCAAAGTAGCAGACGTCAAAAAAAATCGCAAAATTTTTAAAATTTTTGAAAATGCTGCCTTACATAACTTGTCACCTTCCCACTTTACCCTTATACGTCAAAATTAATCCGATGCTCCGCCTAACGTAAGGCGCGTGAGAACAGGCTCTTGGCCTGCAATTTTAAAAATCCCACGAAAAGGGCGAAATCCCTCCAAATCACATCACTGTTTTGGACACGTTTTATTCTTTACGTACGAGGTACCATGATATAATTACCAGGTATTATTATTCGCTGAAAACCATGATAGAATTACCAGGTATTATTATTCGCTGAAAATCAGCTGGGGACAAACTGTCATTTTGGGCATATAGTATCAAAATGAAGCGAGTAGATGCAAACAATGTTGCTTCTTGTATTATTTGAAATGAGAAAACAACAAAGAATTATTTATCTTGTCTTTGAACTTGATATTAGCCAAGTGATAAACATTGATAAATAGTAAATTTTTGCCTCATTGCATCAAAAATTAGGTTTCTGCATAAGAAAAACAATATGAAGAAAATGATTTAACGTTGTTTTAATGTTTGACAAATTAATAAATGAATTAAAAAGTTTGATAAAAATAAGGACACCTACATTATAAACTTCTCAAATCTTAAATGTAGTCTATGGCATAGAATTTAACAGAAGTAACTAGCAGCAGAAATATTACTTGCTTCATATGTATATGTAGAGATCATGACAAAAGTAAAGACCAAAAAATCCCCTTTTAATTCTTGGTGTGATTGCAATACTTTTATTTGACACTATATACCCAAAGTAACGAGTAAAAGTAGCGATTAATATTATTAATCTATAATTCTATAATTAATCTATAAGAGAAGGTGGAAACAGTGTTGCTTCTTGTATTATTTTAAATCAGAAATCTGCAAACGATAGGGGTATTCACAATGTGGTGTATTTGTGATTAGTTTTTATTAAATATCCAATATTTAAAAGTTATTGTAAACGAACCTTTAATAGAGTGTTGTATTTTAAAAATCAGCTAATTTTTTGTGTATTTTTGTTTGGAAATATAAATGGAAATCATAAATTTACTGTAGGATACCATAAAAAAATTTAAACAAAACACTACATTATAATAATTTTTATTAAATAATCTTACAATGCAACCAGTAGCTTTGAGTAAAAATTCTTTTGGGAATAAACATTATGCATTTTGTTTTTGTAATTTTACAAAACTTAATACAAATATCAAATTAAAATATTTATCTTGTCCTTGCACTTGATGTTAGTGGCGTGATAAACAATAATTTTAGTAGTTCATTACATCAAAATTAAATAAGCATAAGAGCAACAATATGATTCAAAGGCCTAATGTCTGACTTTAAAAAAGTTCAAATACTATAAAGCCTTTGTATCGTTTAGCGTAATACAATCAGCCCTATCATGAATAATTTTTCAGGCGGAATTGGAAAAGGGAGTTTTCATTTTAAAGACAAAGATCAAGAAAATTTTGGAAATTTATCATAAAAATGAAAACTCCCTTTTCCAATTTCGCATGAAAAATTATTCATGATAGGGCTGAATATATATTTGTTGAAATATAAACCAAATCAATCGCTTAATAAACGAAATTGCAAAAGTTTTTTATTGCCAAAAGTTTTTGTTTTAATTTTTGATTTTTTAATCTCTTATTAAAATTTGTAATCCGAAAATGCATTCTGCATTTTATAAAGAGCTCTTTCACAGGTTCGGGAAGTTTGTTCGCTGAACACAACTCAGCGAGTTTTTTTCTGTACTCTTTACACACTAAATGTTCCTACCATTGGCTTGATTAAAGATCGCCTCCAAATCTTTTATTTTTTCCATAAATCTAGCTGATGGCTTTTTCAGCCCTCCTTGCGAGACTTCTTCCACCCATGTAAAGGAGCGGTCTTTACTTTGAAAACTTTAAAAATGTAGCCTTTTTATAATGTAGCCTGCAACGTACTCTAAGGCGTCCTCGTGCAGTTCGTCAATTTCGTCACCTGTTCATGTTCATATGTAGACATCTGGGTAAAAGTAAAAGCAAAAATCCCCTTTCACTTCTTGGTGTGTCTGCGGTACTTTTATTTGACACAAATTTTACACTATATGCCCAAAGTAACGAGTAAAAGTAGGGATTAATAGTACCTGGTAATTCTATCATGCGAGGTACCACATTTTCCGTACTAGTACAATTTTATTTTCATCGCTTTTCTGTATATTTTTTTCTTGATGTGGCCAAACTTGGTTTGTTTAACTTGCATTATAGCTATTTGGCAGTATTTCTAGCATTTAGATGTTTGTTTACGTATGAAGTGCAAAACAAAAAGATACCAAAGGTACTCGTACCTGAGAACTTGTATTGCCGATATTACACAATTCTCGTTTGCTCAGCGAGCAGATAATTTTGTTGTTGCTTCCAATTGCCCATATAACACGATGCTCGTTTGCTCGCCGTGCACATGGCAGTGCAATATGGTTGTTGTTGTATTCTCCAAAATTTTTGACAGTTTCGCATTAGAAGCAACAACAAAATTATCTGCTCTCCCAGCAAACGAGCATCGTGTAATATGGGCAAACGCGAAACTGCAAAAAATTTTGGAGAATACAACAACAACCATATTGCATGCCGAGCAAGCAAGCATCGTTTAATATGGGCATATGATATGATATGCCCATATATAAATCAGAGGGCACTAAGTACGTCGGTACTTTTGCTTTAATCTTGGTATTCATCACAGTTTGTCATGGCTATATTTTTCAGTTTGTTTACAAATAATAAGACAAAAACAAAAGTTTCCAAGAGTAGTAGATATATTAAAAAAACAATAAGGCTATTCACAGTTTAAGTGTGCATTCAACAAATCATATTTATAACATTTGTTATTGTTTAAACTGTGAGTACTCCGCCATGTGCCTGTGGTATTAAATAATTCTGCAACCCTGTGTTGTATGTAACTGTGCGTTTAGACCGCCTGAACGAACGAAAGAAACCTCGTTCGTTCGCTCGGTTTAAACACTTTGCCCGAACGAACAGTGTTCGCTATAAATTTATCGCGAACAATATTTGCCCGGTGTAAACAGTAAATTAGGGCGAACGAACGAAGATTCCTTCGTTCGCTCTGATCCAACAAGCTTCGATCTTTTTGGGCGAATCCGGTGTTGCGATGTGTTTAAAAACAGAAAAGTAGCAAAGAGGAGTAGCTTTAGAGAATAATTTATGAAAAGTACTAAAATATGTAGTAATTTAGTTTTATGTTTTTTAAAGTGTTCTGTTAACTTTCGCTGCAATATGATTGTGTTGTGTAAAGGGCCAAATTAGGTTTTTAAGCGGAAAACCCTATATTTTATTTATTTGAGGCGACTGTTTATTTGAGGTCATTTTTTTTTTAAATAACTATATAACTTTTAATAAAAATTTTGAGTTTATGGATAGCAAATATTATTTAATATAGCAGGAGTCCGCAATAGAGCTCCTTCAAATAAAATAAAAATATATTTTAGGTTCTGCTGAAACTTTTTGAGTTTTTAATCGAAGATTTTAGAAAAATGTGGATATTAACCAAAATGGTAGTTGAAAATTCGATTTGTGACTAAAAGCAATTCTTTAAAGTTATAACATAAAAAGGATTTCTCTAAAATAAAAATCGAACGACTGAAAGTATCAATTGTAATTGCTTAATAAGTGCATACAATTTGGGAACAATTTTTATTTAATTGACTTAAAATTTACGAAATTTATTGACACACGAAAAATGTGAAAACATTTAATTTTTGTTCGTCGAAAAACTTAAATGGGCCCTTAAGTTAAACACATGTCTTTTCTATAATAACTAATAGAGTAATATATTATTATGGAGTGGCAAATCATTTGTTGTTGAGAAACGGAGTATAAGTTTTAGTACTAATATAAAAATAAGGAGTTATCAACCCTGCATTTATTGATGTTTGGCCAAATGCACAAATTGCTGTTTACACCGCCTGAACGAACAAGATGGCGGCCAATGTTTGTTCGCGATTGATGTTCGTGCGGTCTAAACAGTACTCCGAACGAAGAATTTATTGCAATAAATTGTTCGCGATAAATTTTTCGTTCGTTCAGGCGGTCTAAACCCACAGTAAGAGCTCGAACAGAATAAAAAGTCGTTACGACCGACGATCCTCTCTGGTCGCCAGACACACAGAACCCGTCCAGAATGAAAGCGATTGCGACTGACGATGCAGGGTTGCTTTTGTATAGCAAAGTTTTGTTAGGGGCATGTCACACTTAGCGGACACGGACAAATTTGTTGTTGTTTTCGAGGGTAAAATAAAAAACTGAAAATTTAAGCTTCTTTTACCCGTGAAAACAACAACAATTTTTTCCATGTCCGCTAAGCATGACATTCATCTTAGCAGCCATGTTTTTGTTGTTGTGTAAGTAAAAAAGAAACAAAAAAGAAACGTGAGAACATAGGAAAAACTATGAAATTGTCTTTGAACATACTCAATTGTTTGCAAAATATGGCAGCACTAACTGTACTCAGAGAGGAAATCGTCGGTCGTTAGAGAAAAAATAGAATATATTCTATTAAATTTTACTCTAGCGATGTCGCCGCAACTCTGGCTCAACGATTTCAATTTTGACGGCTTCGTTTACTTGCGCGTGTTCTACATCGCCGGTCGTTACGACTTTTGATTCTGTTCGGGCTCTAATTATGCGGCTGTAGACAGAGCATAAAAATATGTGGTACAAAGAACACGTCTAACGGGCTACTTTTATTTACGCGTGGCTGCGTATTTGCGTTTGTATGATCGGTACAAAAATAAGAAAAATATAGCAAGTTTTCTTAAAGGGCTTACACATTAGCGAACTTGTTCGTCGAACAAAATGGCGGGGCGAACCTGTTGAAAAAAGCTAGCGTTCAAATTTAACGAACATGTTCGTCGAGCATGCGATTTTTCTTGTTTTTCGCCATCATTTTGTTAAAGATATTGATAACGCAGCAACATGAACAATAAAGTTATTGGAAGACTTCCAGCAGACTGTTGGACTCCATATAATAACATAAGCATAAAGACTAAAGTAATGCAAAAATACAACAACAAATGTGAGCATGTGAAATGGGAGAAAAACTGAGAAATTGACACTTGAAATCTCATCGCCTCTGTGGTGCAGTGCGCTAGATTCGTAAGTACAATTAATTGTTCTTACTTTGAATTTGCGCCAGCCATTTCTGTCTTTCGCTTGCTGGCGCCAGTTGGAAATTCCAAACTTCGTCAGATTGTCCTCTACTTGGTCTTTCCAACGAAGATGCGGTCGTCCTCTTCTGCGTTGACCGCCGCTGGGTACCGAATCGAATGTTTTCTTCACTGGAGCATCGTCTTTCATGCGCTGAACATGACCAAGCCAGCGAAGCCGCTCGATTTTAATGAGCTTGACTATGTCGATGTCAGCATACAGCTCATACAGTTCATCATTCCACCGTATTCGGTTCTCGCCATTGACGCAGATTGGTCCGTAGATCTTACGAAGAATCTTTCTCTCGAATGCTCCTAAAGTCTTTTCACCTGAACTGCTCAGCGTCCAGGTTTATGATGCATAAAGTAGGACGGGCACGATGAGCAATGGTTGAGTTTATGCTGGATCCCAGATAAACGAAGTCCTTCACAACCTCGAAGGAGGTATTGTCAACTGTAACGTGGGTTCCAAAACGCTGGGACTGTTTGCTTGTTGACACCAAGTATTTCTTATCTTATATCTTATCTGCATTCACTGCCAGACCCATTCGACTTATGTTGTGACTAATTAGTCACAAACGTTAATAATTAACTTAAAACAGCAATGAACACTGATCTGCCTCAATTGAAAGTGAGTAATCAGCATTCATTGCAATTCAAAAGTCAAGCTCATGGTTAATAGGCGACAAAATAGTTGAGAAAGCCAGCTTGCTATTTTAGCTGCGCTTCTGTTAACATGACTTGACTATTGTTTTACAAAAATGCAGCTGTTGCATTTTTGGACTTTGGCTTATTAAGCGTGAGGTAAATATTTAAATTGATATTTTATTGTTGTAACCAACATGGTTATGAAATCTGAGCCAAAGTTCCCATGGCTGGGCGGTCGAGTATAAGTGTTTGTATGTTTGTTTTAGAAGAGTAGCGGCAGCACTAAATATGTATGTGCATGCAAATAGCATGAATAATTGTTTTGTTTTTAAGAATAAGAATACTATTTTGTATATATAAAATAATAACAATGAGATTGTCTAGGTTAAGAATTTTACTTTAAGGTTGTTTATATTTTAAGGTTAAGTTATTGAGCCAAATAAAATCTCGGCCAAGAATGGAAAATTGTAACTAAGTTAAGAAAATGAAGAAGAAGAAAGCGAGATCAGATTTGATATAAATATCAGATCTCCGCTAGCAATAAAGATTCGGCAGAAAACCATTGACAAACAACTAAAAAAGGTGTGTTGTTTTTTTTACGGAATACCAACAAACCGCAGGTTTCATTTGGTAAGTATATTCTTCTTTTTCAGGAACAGCAGTTTATGGCAGTGTGTGCTTTCCCTTAGGGGATAAAACACAAATCGGCAAAATTTATGGCTTTCGAGCTTGCCCATAGGGAACTGCAGAAATTCTAATCTACGCGTATCTTCGCAAGAAGATACAACACTTATCTCTCTTTCTAATCTGGAAAATGCTGCAATGACTTCCCGCGTATTATGGCCAATATATCTATGTCATCAGCATACGCAAGCAGCATTACACTCTTGTAGAATATTGTGCCACTACGTCTCAGATCAGCAGCTCGGATGATCTTTTCCATCATTAGGTTGAAAAAGTCGCACGATAAGGAATCACCTTGTCTGAAACCTCGTTTGGTAACAAATGGTGGGGAGAGGTCCTTCCCGATTTTAATTGCACTGCTGGTGTTGCTCAGTGTCATCCTGCAAAGTCGTATTAGTTTTGCAGGAATACCAAATTCAGACATGGTGGAGTACAGGTGCTTCCTTATTGGGCTGTCGAAGGAGGCTTTGTAGTCGACAAAAAGATGGTGGGTGTCGACTTGTTTTTCTTGAGTCTTCTGCAAGATTTGTCGTAGCGTGAAAATCTGGTTGATGGTGGACTTTTCAGGTCTGAAGGCACACTGATAAGGTCCGATCAGTTCGTTTACAATGGGCTTCAATCGTTCACATAAAACGCTCGACAGGACCTTATATGCGATATTAAGAAGGCTTATCCCACGGTAATTGGCACAGATAGTGGGATCGCCTTTCTTGTGGATTGGACAGAGCACACTGAGATTCCAATCGTTCGGAATGCATTCTTCCGACCATATTCTGCATAGAAGCTCGTGAATGCATTTAAGTAGAGCTTCGCCTCCGTTCTTAAACAGCTCAGCAGGTAAGCCATCAGCTCCCGCGGCTTTGTAATTTTTAAGCCGAGCTATAGCTGTCAGAGCTTTATCATAGTCGGGCAGCGGAACCTCGACGCTGTCATCCGCAATTGGGGTTTCCGGAATTTATTTTTTATACTTTTCGTTTAATTCTGTTTATTATTTATAATCATAAAAAAAAGTCAAAAGCTGCGTTCCATTCGCTTTAAAATAATCCAGATTATTTCTTTTTACATGCAAAGCAAAAACAAAAATAATAATCCTATAACAAAAAGGATTATTTTTGCTATCCATATAAAATTGTGATATAGCCTTTAAAAAATTTTAAACACAGGTGCCGGCCGCACCTGTATATTTTTATGAGTTGTCATTTCATTTTTTTAATTATTTGTTTGTTTGATACAGTGACTATTAGGTAGTCATGACAGCTACCTATTTTTTCACGAGCTGCGACCATCGAATGTTAAACAAAAGAAAACAAAACAAACCGCGTGTGTCACACACATTGGCCGCATTCAGCGGAGCCAACAATTGCACTTAAATTATTTATATATTTGCATAATAATTATAAGTAAATTAAATAATTACAATTTTTCTGACGTTTAGAGTAAAACACATGCAGAGAAAAACATCGTTCACTAAGGTATCGCCACCATAACAGTTCACAACAGTTTTGAACGACACACGTTCTCATGATACCTAATAATTATTGTATCATGATTGCTTGTTTGAATTTAATTTTGACTGCAACGGTAGTGCCCTCTACGAGTCGTTTTTTTTGCCGTTCCTTTGAGGAAATTTGTTATAGCGATCATGGTGTAAGAAATAGAGGTGCAAGTGAGTTTGACACTTCTCTCTCAAAATGATAAAATTATGTTTCCCGCTCTTGTCAAAAACAGCTGATGGTGAATTGCAATGAAAACAAATTTTGTCAAATATTTACTGAGATTAAAGTGAGAATAAAGTGTTATGGAAAACAATAAAAAATATATGAGACGCTGTGTGTTATGCAAAAAAAAAAACGATGTGAATGCAAGACAATTTGCATGCTGGCCAAAGCTTCATGTCGGCGGCACCTTCCAGCGCACGTTTCTGATAAAATGGCCAAAACATTCAATGACAAACTTGGCAAATCGGCGAAGACACCTGCAATAACTTTTTTCAACACAACACGGCACAATTAATTGCATTTAATATTTACTTATACTTAGTTTGCACAATAAAAACTATAGCACATCATGTAGCAACTCAAACAAATAACACGATTTGACAACTATCAACAGGTCCGCTCTTTCGCTCACACTTTTTTGACAGAAGCAAAGAAATTCATGGTGTTGTCAAAAACTCACTAACACCTGGTTTTCTTACACCATGATTACACCGGTTTGATACACCACGCAGCTAAAGATAAAAAATTGTATTAAAAAATTTTTGATTTTAACCCTGGATTTTAATCAACAATCAACTAATTATCACACGGATAAAACTACCACTTCCTATTCCAACAATTACGCTTCACCAACGAATCTAACTTCCAACAACTAACAACTGTTTTCAATCCAACAACTACAACAACCGCAACCACCGTAGCATTGGTAGTCACAGCCTCAACGCTGCCTAAATTACAACGCTGCCGGCACACAAAAACATTTACACAGCAAATTTTGTGGCCCAACAATACGTGAACCCGCACATCCACGCCAACATCATCATCAAATACCGCCGTTTATCTACGGAAGCACCTACTACACAAGTCGCTACCAACTACAAAACAAGAACAACCTAACATTAACAACAAACTGCAAGAAAAGTTTAAAGAATATTATTTATGATTTATTATTTATTACTATTTATATTATCATTACAAATATTATTATCATTGCATATTACACATGTATTAAATTTTATTATGCACTTTGCTCTTATCAAACAATTAATCAACAATTTAAATTTAAACTTAAATAATATTAATAAACTTAATTAATTTTTTTTCTTAATATTTAAAATCTTTTAAAACTTATAACTTATTAATCAAATCTTCTTAATCAATAAATTAGTTTGTTATTGATTAACTTTTCCTACTTTACAATATTATTAAATAGCTTACAACTGTAAACAACTCTCCAATTGAATAGCTTTACTATATTAAAATTTTTTAAATGGTATTAACTAGATCTTTTACAAGAGATAATCCATTGATTGATTTAAACATTCCCGCTTCCGAAGAAAACACAAACATTTCTCCAACACCTCCAGCTAATACATCAACACCAATGCACCACTCACCAGATCCAAACACAACAATGGAAAACAACACCACAACTTTTCAAAATCAAACCACACATATCCCTCATACACCTATTACTCAAACTCATATTAAATTACCAACATTCTGGGTTGAATGTCCCGATACTTGGTTTTTACAAACAGAAGTACAATTCGCGTTTCACACAATATCACGAATGATGATTTAAAATTGCAATTCTTATTTCACTTCTGCAACATGTTATTACCAAAATTTTAGATATTATTAATCCACCTCCAACTATTCACAAGTACCAATGCATTAAAAATGCATTGTGTGAAAGATTTTCTCTTAGCGAAGAGAAAAGATTGGAAGAACTTTTTTCCAACACTCAATTGGGTGACCGTAAACCCTCCGAATTTTTCAAAGACATGAAGTCTCTGGCCGGTTCTGAATCAATTGTCGGTCGCGAACTACTTTATAAATTGTGGCAACGCAAATTACCACAACAATTACAAATTCATTTAACGTCTTGTAGTAATAAAAGTGTCGATGAAAAAATAAACTTGGCAGACAAAATTTATGAAGTCACCAATAAATTTCAAAATTCAACTTCAGTTTCGAGCATCAATCAAAGTTCTATGGAACAATGTATGCAGAACTTAGTCCAAATTACTACAACACTTTGTAAAAATTTAAATCAAATTACACTGGGCATAGCAGAACTTAAAACAAGATCAAGATCACACGACCGGAACAATTCAAAATTTAGAAGCAACTCCAGACGACGATATTAAAATTCACCTGATAATAGATGTTGGTACCATAGAAAATTTAATAAAAATGCAATAAAATGTATTAAACAATGCGCTTTTATTAATAAAAATTAAAACAACAACACACTGAACCAAAATTTAAATTAAGTAATTCCATTATGACGGTGGCAGATAATGGAACTCAAATTAAACCAGCACGCCGCCTTTTTGTTTTGATAAATGCAATAATTTAAATTTTTTAATAGATACTGGTGCGGCAGTTTCAGTTGTACCATCTTCAAAATTCAAATCAATTAAAAGACATTCTGACATCAATTTAATAGCTGCTAATGGCTCGGCTCATCAATAGAAACTTTCGGTTCAAAACTTTTTAAAATTGACTAAAGCCTGGTTTTCACTAGGTCAGTTTTCAATCACAAATGTTGTCAATCTAATTGAAACGTATTGTCATTTACATTTGTTGTCATATATGGCCACTGATTGTCATAAAATCACAAATAAGTGAGAACAGATAGAATTTTGCTTGTCAATCAAAATATCGTTGTATGACAAGAAAAATCGAAATGCCAACATGTTGGCATTTTGTGTCAGTTGTTGCCTACAAAAAAATTTTGTTTTAATTATTTTTCGTTTCACTACTGGCAAAATTTTTTAAATATTGTTATTTTAATTGGTTTAAAAGGAAAAATGCACTTAGACAGGGATTATCGCAGTGGCCGGTGTTGCTTCCAAGGGATTTGTTGCAGGACGCATTTTCGGCATTTGTGTTGTTGCAGTCGCTTTGCCAGGAATTTGTCATTTGCGCGAATCTTGAACACGTATCTTGCGATGGAACGTGGCGAGAGTGCCTTTTGAAGCAACAGCGGCCAATGTGATAATCTTTGTTTAAGTGTACTTTTGTTATTAAGCTAATAAAATGAACAGTATTTTATAAATTACACCAATAAGAAACATTTTCTAACAACCTCAAATATAAAACATCAGCTGTTGTTGATAAAAAAAGCACAACTGAACAAACCGATGGCATTTCACAAATAACATCGAAAGTGAAAACAGTATGGCAATCAATTGACTTATCAATTCAACGTCAGTCTTTGACATTCGATTTTATGTCAGTTTTTGGGTTTCAATCAAAACGCATTTGACGTCATATGGTCAAAATGCCTACTGACATCAGTGATTGTTGTCATTGAAATTGACTTAGTGAAAACCAGGCTTTAGGCTTTCGTCGTGATTTCGAATTTCCATTTTTATTAGCTAATATTTCAACTCCTATTATTGCAGCAAATTTTTTAGAAAAGTTTGGAATCATAGTTGATATAAAAAATAAACAAATAATTGATTTAACCACTAAACTAAAAGTAAATGGAACTTCTGGCTTTTGTGATATTTATTCTCTCAAATTACCTCTCAATAAAAACAAATTTTCCACCCTTCTTAAAGAATTTCCTGCTCTCACCTCTGAACCAGACTATACCAAACCAGTGAAGCACAGTACGGTTCATAGGATAGAAACAAAAGGAGTTTTCCATTTACAAAACCACGTCGTTTAGATCCAATCAAAATTAAAATAGCTAAAACCTTGTAAAATTCCTAGTAAGAATACCTTGTAAAAGTCGGAATTTGCAGACCTTCTAATTCTCCTATTGCATCTGCCCTTCATTTAGTCCCTAAAAAAGAACAAAATGATTGGCGACCATGTGGAGATTAAAGAATGCTCAATTGTATTACTGTACCGGATCGTTATCCTCTTCCACACATACATGATCTAAGCATCGAACTAAAAAACAAAACCGTATTTTCGAAAATTGATCTTGATCGTGCGTACCACCGAAGAAGATGTTTATAAAACGGCAATAACTACTCCATTTGGAATGTTTGAATTTTTACGCATGCCATTCGGTTTGAGAAATAGTGCTCAAACCTTCCAACGTTTCATTAATGAAATATTTTTTGGTTTAGATTTTGTGTTTACATGCGTGGATGATATTTTAATTGCAAGTGAGAATAAAAATCAACATTTAGAACATCTAAAAATTATTTTTAATCTACTCCAACAATATGTACATAACATCAAACCTTCAAAATGTATTTTCGGTGTACGTTCACTAGATTTTCTTAGCTATGAAATTTCTTCTAAAGGAATACAACCCTCTAAAGATAGAGTTAATTTAATTATAAATTTTGATAGACCAACTTCTATAAATAAACTTCAAAATTTTATTGGAATGGTTAATTATTACCATCGTTACATCCCGATGTTAGCTGCAGAACTAAGTTCTCTGCATAAAATGCTAACATCTGCATCTAAATATAGAACTAAACAATTAACTTGGACTGAAAAATCAATAGTTGCATTTGAGAAAGTTCGATCTCTTTTTGCCAAAAATACTCTTCTCACACATTTCAATAAATATGCAAAATTATCTCTAGCAGTGGATGCATCAAACGTCGCTATTGGAGCTGTTCTACAACAATCCACAAGAGATAGTTGGGAACCTCTACCATATTTTTCTCAAAAACTTAGTCCCACAGAAATAAAGTATTCAACCTTTGATAGAGAACTTTTAGGAATTTACCGCGATGACAAACATTTTAGACATTTTTTAAAAGGAAGACAATTTATTATATACACTGATCACAAACAATTGACATTTATTATAAATTCAAAAACTGATAGATCATCCCGACAAACACGACATTTAGAATACATAGCTCAATTCACAAACAACATACAATACATTTCTGGAAAACAAAACATAGTTGCAGACACACTTTTTCGCATTCCAGAAATTGACGCGATATCTTCACAAGATATAAATTTTCAAACACTACACAAAGAACAACAAACAGACGAGACTCTACAACTTCTAATTAAATCTCCAAATTCTAAATGCAATTTAAAAGAAGTTCCAATTCTTATTTTAAATATTAAAATTTGGTGTGACATTTCTAGTCACTCTACACGACCCTTCGTTCCAACTTCCATGCCAAAAAGTATATTTAACAAAATTCATTCATTATCTCATCCTGATGTACGAGCCACTAGACGATTAATACAATCAAAATACTTTTGGCCAAATATGCGAAAAGAAATAAATGATTGGTTATCAAGTTGTATTAACTATCAAAAATCCAACATTAATGTATACACAAAAACACCTATCCAAAAAATCGAAATTCCACCAGGCAGATTTGAACATATTCATACGGATCTAGTGGGACCACTACCTATATCAAATGATTTTCGATATATGTTAACAATTATAGATAGACATACGCGTTGGCCAGAAGTATACCCTATAAAAAATATCTTTGTACAAACTGTAGCAAATACTTTCGTTCAAAATTATGTTCCACGTTTTGGTGTTGCTCTTACTATTACTGTCGATCAAGGTACTCAATTTACATCAAAATTATTCGGTGAATTAACAAATTTACTAGGTGCAAACAAAATTCACACTTCGTCCCTTCATCCACAATCAAACGGGATGATAGAATGTTTTCATCGACAACTCAAGACGTCTACTGTATGTTCAGAAGATTCCGTACATTGGTCAGAACTTTTACCCTGGATACTTCTTGGCTTACGAACCGCAATAAAAGAAGATTTAAATTGTTCTTCTGCAGAGTTGGTTTACGGTCAAACTTTAAAGTTACCAGGGGAATTGGTTGTTACAAATAAAGATAATATAAACACGAATCATACTCTTCAAAAATTAAGAGAACATTTTTCCCGCATTCGTTCAAAAATTGTTCATCATAATAATGACAAAAGTTATGTTCCAAAATCGCTGAGTACTTGTGAATATGTTTTTGTAAAAATTAATCGTATATCTGGACTTCAACAGCCGTCTGAAGGACCTTTTAAAGTAATTTCTTAGCACGAGAAAACATTTAAAATTCAGTACGGTAACACAATAAAATCTGTCTCTATTGATCATCTCAAGCCAGCATTTTCCACTAATTCAAAAACAGAAATACACAATTCTACTCCTTCAAACAATTCTTTTAAAAATAATGTTACTTTTAATATTATATACACTTGTTCAATTGGAGGGGGAGTATTTGTAGTTTCCACAAATTGTTAAAATATTTACTTGTTTTATTTTTTATACTTTACGTTTAATTCTGTTTATTATTTATGCATAAAAAAAAGTCAAAGATAAAAAATTGTATTAAAAAATTTTTTAATAAAAAATAAAAAACTTCAAACTATAAAGACCAAAAACTATATGTACATATATTATTAAATAAATTTTTTACCAAAATAAAACACCCCCCATAAAGCTGAAAATATATCAGCAAAAACCTAAAAACAACTTCAGTAAACATGCTTTGTTATTGGAAGACTTCCAGCAGACTGTTGGACTCCATACAATAACATAAGCATAAAGACTAAAGTAAAGCAAAAATACAACAAATGTGAGCCTGTGAAATGGGAGAAAAACTGAGAAATTGACACTTCAAATCTCATCGCCTCTGTGATGCAGTGCGCTAGTGTGCGCTTGCACGGGTATCACAAAGATTTCTGATGAAGTCTTTAGCACGGCCGAAATTGCAATAAAATCAGCTGTTGATTTTTTCCTTTTCATATTGAAAAAAACTTTGTTGTTGTTGTTTCTTTGGAAAGATTCGTTAGTACAATTAATTGTTCTAACTTTGACCCTAAGCTCAATAAACGATTTAAACTATCAAACAACTAGAATTTGTATATAAAATCAAAGTATGATTCAAACTATCAAACATTTAGAATTTGTATTTAAATCATATAAAATTAACATAATAAATAACAAGGTTATTTAGAAAAACTTTAATAAAGAATTTAATTTTCGCTACAGAATTTCATTAGGTATGACGCTTACGTTCAAATTATAGGACACGTTCGTCTTGTTCGACGGAGAAAATTAAAAAATTGTGCCAACAAGCCAACAGGTTCGACGAACTGTCGAACTAGCTTCTTAACTAGGACGAACTGGCTCGAACATGGCCGCCGCTCGACGAACCTGCTCGCTGATGTGTAAGCCCTTTAAAAGTAGCAAAAAGTGTACTGGTGCTTAGGCATCATATGACCACCAGCATAACATATTTTCGTCACACAGCTCATCAAACGAAAAAAGAGAGTATAAAGTGTCATGACCAGGCATCATAAGAAGACCACCGTAACAACGATGTGTGTGAGGGCAACGAAAAAAGTCCCGTTACTTTATCGAACTACATGTTAGGCTTGTGCTAAACAGTTCCAGAGACGGAACGGACATGGAACGATTCTTTTGAAGAAAGGAACTAGTTCACGGAAACATGTCCGCGGAACTATCTAGTTCCTTTGCTTATTTGAACTGTATAGACTATTTGGCTTGTCTGCTTGTTGAACTAAAGAGGAAATTTGAAGCATGTCCGCGGAACTATTTAGTTCCTTTGTTTATTTGAACTGCAGAACAATTTAATATTTTTTTTATTTCTATATTTTTTAATTAAAGAAAAACATTTCTTTAGTTTATATAAAAAATTAACTTCTATCATTTAGTAAATAATTTCAATTAGTAAATAAAGTTCATGTTGCAAATTTATAAAGTTGCTGAAAATCATTTGCAGTTGCATCTTATAGTTCATCAGCTGTAAGCATGTTCGCGGATTTATATAGTTCATCAGCTTTAAGCATGTTCGCGGAACTATATAGTTCATCAGCTTTAAGCATGTTCGCGGAACTATATAGTTCATCAGCTTTAAGCATGTTCGCGGAACTATATAGTTCCAGCAGTTCTCTTTATAAGAATGAAAGTAACAAAAGCATGCTCAATGTCATTTCGTGATTGTTCTGTTTCATATGTTAAAAGCAAAAATAAACAGCAATGCTGAACAATGCACACAACTGGAATGACGATATATCATTTTTAATTTGTAATTTGTAAGTGCGAAAGAGATGTTGCTCAATTAAAAAAATGTTATTGCAATCGGAACTGTTTGAACATGTTTAAATCGTACAGATGGAATGATTGGAACTATGTCCGAGACTGAACATAGTTCCATGAACTATGCAGGTCCGGAACGACCCAACTCTACTACATGTACGTCCGTCATGTAGTATCGTTTGAGGGCCCCTATTGTATTAAAAAATCGATAACTCGAAAACAAATCGATAAATTGATTTTTCCTTTGGCCATTCAAATTCTTATTTAAAGTACTTCACGAAGCCATTGTGAAATAGCGGCGCCCCAGTTATCGTAATCTCCCCCAGAACCCGTTTAAGATATGGACGATTATCAGCTCTATCATAAATAATTTTTCAAGCGGAATCGGAACAGGGAATTTTAATTTTTAAGATAAAGCTCAATAACATTTTGAAAATGTTTAATGCAAATTTGTTCATCAATGGTTGATCAACAAATTTGCATTAAACACTTCTAAAATGTTTTTGAGCTTTATCTAAAAAACTAAAACTCCCTTTTCCGATTCTGCGTGAAAAATTAATCATGATATGGCTGCATGTGTTAAATATGCTGTTAATACATACATTTCTGTATACTTCTGCTACTTTGATGGCATTACTTTGTATGGGAGTTTACATAATGTGATGACATTAGTTGTTGTGGCATTTAAAGAGATTTAACCGATTTAATAAAGATACATGGGAGGTAGGAAATATATGGTGAATATTTCACTTCAAATCTTATGTGAAAAATCCCATGTCACAACAAACATTTTTTTTACATTTTTAGAGATTTTATTGACATCGCACATTAAAAAATTTCAATACGATAGCTTTAAAATTACGGATGTAGATAATCGTGTCGACAGACACACAGACGGA
Organism: Dichetophora obliterata; assembly: GCA_963920525.1. Taxonomy (NCBI): domain Eukaryota; kingdom Metazoa; phylum Arthropoda; class Insecta; order Diptera; family Sciomyzidae; genus Dichetophora; species Dichetophora obliterata. The sequence goes on from OY986437.1 coordinate 192,774,487, forward strand.
AATGAAGAAATCGACTCAGGAGGTGAGCTTATCAAGAATATGTATACTTTTCTATATCTGCCTCCTGTATACAATACAACAAATCGCGCGATTTTTTATACAAATTTTCCACTTGTATTTTATACTAGCAAATACCCGCTGCTTCGCCCGCAATAAAAATATTTGCATTTTTGCATATTATAAACATGTAAAAATTTTAAATCATAAAATTAAAGTATTTCGTTGTATCTTCAAATGCAAAATATAAAAATAATTCCATGTGCTTAGTGATGAAAAAATGATAAAAAATTAAAAAATTACTTTATTCAATTTGAATTACCTTCTTTAAGCAGTAATTGTTATGGTGACATGAAGTTGCTTGACTTTTTCTGTATTTTGATTTTTTAGTAAGTCCTGCATAACAGGATTATAAAAAATTTGGGTAAAAAATTTTTTAAATCCAAAAATGTAATTTTTTTTCAGCTTAGATGCTGGACATGAATATATTATTTTTAAGTTTTGATAAATTTTCATTATTATGCCATCAAATTTTTGGCTATCCTCGAAAACTATAGATTTTCTCAGTACAATGCATTTTTTATGAAAAGTCGTAATACGAAAATTACGAAAATATTTTGTTCATTTATATAATATATTGAAAAAATTCCCGCTATTATGACATACAAATTATTGCGATATTTTGAAAACAAAAGATTTATCAATATAACATATTTTCTTTAGTTTTAGCATGAGAAAAACCCGTTTGAAATTCAATATTTCAATTTTCAAGCAAACCTCTCCTTTATTTTCAAATTGATGTTCATTAAATTTCCTTTACTTTACCGTTAAGATTTACCGTTACTTCACCAATTCAATATTGTTTTCACAAAACTAAAATATTCAATTTGTGCTCAAAAACAGGCCAAAAGATTTTTGTTTAAATTTTTTTTTTAAATTTTAATTTTCCCCACCTTTCATAGTACACATCATTTATCTGCAAAAATTGCTTAATTTTGATAGAAAATTTAATAAACTGTTTCTATCATTCAAAATCATGGGCTACTATTATTTTTTGGATAACATTTTATTTTTTATTTCTGTGAAATTTTATTTCTGTGAAAAATATTCAAATACTAAAAAAATGATATGCGGCTACTAGAAGATCGCCTCCTCTCACACTATGACAAATCAGTCAAGCAACTTTCTGAAGACATCGTTAGCGTCGAAATCAAGATTATGGAGAAAGTGGATATTGAAGTGTGCGCTCTTAATTCAGCGTGCAGCGAATTGAACAACAAAATTCTCCTGATGGAAAAGCAATTGAGTGCATTAAATAATCGATGTGATGATCTTGAGCGGTCAAGAGATAAGCTTATCAGCATCAATAACAGCATCACAAACAACAACAAGGTTCCTGATTACTCATCGGATGCTGTCATATTTGGTCTGCCTGCTTCTATTGATGAGAATTTGAAGAGTACATTCAATCGTGTGTGCCACTACATAGATTTTCAGCCTCCCATTATAAGAGACATCTTTAGAGTGAAATCAAACCAGCGCAACCCGAACTCGATTGTGATCATTAAATTCTCTTCTCGATTTGATAGAAATCGAGTGCTCAAAGCATTTGGAGATTTTCGCAGGAGAACTAAATCAGCTGTCAATCTGAGAGATGTAGGTTTTGATTCGAGCAATAACATCTACATACACGAGAGCCTGAACGCTGAATGTCGCAAACTTCTGCAAGCTGCGATTGCTTGCAAACGCAAAAAAAGCATCTTTAATGCGTATACTTTTCGTGGATCGGTGTATATTAGACCGGAAAAAAATGCAGACAGCTTTATTATCAGTAGTGTGGATGATCTACCTAGTTCTTCTCCCAACGCCAGCTTGGATTCTATGGCACCTGGCAGCTGAATATATACATTTAAAATATTTATCGCTTACTATGCCCATTAAAATTTTAATATTTTATTTTCTATTTTTAATCTTGAACTATATAAACTCTTTATTTTCACTTTACCTTTTATTTTCAACCATCTTCTCTCTTTTATCCGTCTTATCTCTTTTACTTTCAATTCTTCAATTGTTTAAATGCTTTCAGTTTATTATTAATTTTATTATCTATATTCTTTTAATATGACAGTTGTAAATAATGCTGTTTTTGGCGTAAATGACAATCATAAGACTGTGATTGAAGTTATGTGTAGGCAGCATGCAGGTTTAAGAATCGTACATTTCAATGCTAGAAGTTTAAATGACTTTAAACTAGATTACGCGCGACATGTTTTTGTGGAATCTTCTGTTGATGTCATTTGTGTCTCGGAAACTTGGTTTCATGAGGACATAAATGACTCCTATCTAAATCTGAAAAATTTCAAACTTTTTCGAAAAGACAGACGAGACAAGAGAGGTGGTGGGGTTGCTATCTATTGTAAGGAATATCTCAATGCTAATTTTCTAGGTAGCTCAAGCGAATCTGATATATTGGGGGTTGGAATTAGTTTTAAAGGTTTTCTAAGAGATGGCGTAACTATCAATAGATCGCATCGGGCACACCTGTGACTATATTCATTTCAAAGCACATTGTCTAAGCTTCATTTTTTAGTATGTGTCATTCCACTGAAGTGTAAGCAACATATATTTTTTCTCTGTGAACATGTCGACTTTCGTTCCAACAAAACGCAATTTGCGGGAAGGTTTACTTTTGTGCTTCCATTTGAAGAAAAAAGCGGTTGAAGCACAACGCACGCTTACTGAGGCTTACGGGGACTATGCTCCATCGATTTCTACTTGTGAGTACTGGTTCCGTCGGTTTAAAAGTGGTGATTTTGATACGGAAGACAAAGAGCGTCCGGGCCAGCCGAAAAAGTTTGAAGATGAGCAATTGGAGGCTTTGCTCGATGAAGACCCATGTCAAACCCTTCAAGAATTGTCAGAATCATTGGGAGTCGACTTATCAACGGTCGGCAAACGCTTCAAGGCCATGGGAATGATTCAAAAGCAAGGAAACTGGGTGCCGTACCAGTTGAAGCCGAGAGACGTTGAACGGCGATTTTGCATGTGTGAACAACTGCTTCAACGGCATAAAAGGAAGAGTTTTTTGCATCGTATTGTCACTGGCGATGAAAATTGGATCCATTACGATAATCCTAAGCGAAAAAAATCGTTGGGACCACCCGGCCATGCATCAACATCGAGGGCCAAGCCGAATATTCATGGCGCCAAGCTTATGCTGTGTATTTGGCGGCATCAGAAGGGTGTCATGTACTATGAGCTACTAAAACCTAACGAAACCATCACTGGGGAACGCTACCAACAACAATTGATGCAATTGAGCCGAGCATTTAAGGTTAAACGGCCGGAATATGCCAAAAGACACGACAAAGTAGTTTTTCAACATGACAACGCACGGCCACATGTTGCAAGAACCGTCAAGGAAACGTTGGAGGCGCTGAATTGGGATGTGCTACCCCACCCGCCTTATAGCCCAGACATAGCCCCTTCCGACTACCACCTATTCAGATCGATGACGCATGGCTTGGCTGAGCAGCGCTTCACTTCTTACGAGGATACCAAAAAATGGGTCGATTCGTGGATTGCCTCAAAAGACGAATCGTTCTTCTGGCACGGAATCCATATGCTACCAGAAAGATGGGAAAATGTTGTAGCTAACGATGGACAATACTTTGAATAATATACATTGTACTGTTGTTTCTAAATAAACGCTCAAAAACCGAAAAAAACCTTTAAAATTAATTCCAACCCCCAATAGAATTCTTAAACATTGAAATTCTAGGCAATGGTATAAAAGTATTTATTTCATGCGTTTATAATCCTAACCGCAACTGCAATTTGGTCCCGTTTTTCACCTCATTGTCGAATTGTGCTATTAATTATGAACACTTTATTATATCTGGAGACTTTAACATTAATCTACTTCAACACGACAATCTTTCCAACAGCTTTCTCGACCGCATTTCTGAAGTTGGACTTACTGTTGTAAATTCTTTTATGCCCACTAGGTTTTCAAACAACTCTCTGCCGAGCCTACTAGACATCTTTATGGTATCTGATGCTTCGTCTATTTTGCTTTTTGATCAAATCTCGTTTGTATCTGATCACGACCTCCTCTTCTGTGCGCTTAATATCTGCCTTGCACCTGTTGTACCGGTCAGTTACTTTTCATACCGTGATTTTAGATCCATTGACAGCAGCTCTTTATACAATGATTTGTCATTAATAAACTGGTCAGATTGCTGGTTTTTAAATTCAGTCGATGACAAGCTTAACTTTTTTATTGAGAAAATTAATACTCTTTTTGACACTCATGTTCCCTTACGTAGGCGAAGAGTAATAAATAAAAGTTGCCCTTGGTTTACGCAGACGGTTAAAGTGGCATTAAAATATCGGTCAAAGACATATCGTAAATGGAAGCGTAACCCAACTGTGCTCAATTGGGATGAGCACAGAAGAGCCAGGAACGAAGCTTCATCTGCTGTTAGACTTTCCAAGTCAAACTTTTTCAAGTCCAGACTGAACCCTGCTCTACCTTCAAAACAGCTATGGAGAAACTTAAAAGGTATTGGAGTTTGCAACAAAGACAGCGAAGCCTGTAATATAGATCCTAACCATTTGAACGATTATTTTGTTGCTACCTCTACATCGAATGGTTCGCATGCCATCGTTGATGATGGTAGTGATAGTTATGATTTGGAATCTCCAAACGAATTTCAATTTAAGGCAGTAGGTGAATTGGATGTAGCTCGATGCACTAGCAAAATAAAATCAAATGCTGCAGGGGAGGATGGAATTTCAATAAGATTTGTTAAGCTTATTTTACCATACGTCCTTAGCCCGCTTGCCCACATAATAAACCATTGCTTTACTACATCGTATTATCCCCAGGCTTGGAAGGTGGCGACTATTATTCCTGTTGCAAAAAAACCAAACCCTTGCGGCCCATGTGATTTCCGCCCAATAAGTCTTCTGTCCTCTATATCCAAAGTGTGTGAGGCGCTCATGGCCGAGCAGATATCCCGCCACTTGAGCCTTTACAATCTCATGTCGCACTTACAGTCTGGTTTTCGTCCTGGGCACAGCTGCTCTACTGCTGTGGTCAAAGTACTTGATGACATAAGAGTACCCTATGATTCGGGCGATTTGACACTGCTGTGCTTACTAGATTTCTCTAAAGCTTTCGACACCGTCAGCCACTCTATCCTCTGCAGAAAACTTTCCCAACATTTTAGGTTCTCTAAATCCGCAGTCCGCCTCTTAAAAAGCTATTTGATAGGTAGGTCTCAGAGAGTTAGGTTGGGAAATAATTTATCTCTTTTAAAGGGCACATCTAGTGGAGTACCTCAAGGCTCAGTACTTGGTCCGTTGTTATTCACCATGTTCATAAATGACATATTTAGGAAGTGTCACCACGTCACAATGCATGCATACGCTGATGACCTCCAACTTTACTTGTCGAGGCCAATAGGTCTAGTTAAAGATTTATGCGCTAGAGTCAATGAGGACTTAGCCGTGATATCAAATTGGGCTGTTGATAACATGCTCATGCTGAACCCCTCGAAATCTTATGTATTGCCAATTTAAAAAAAAACGTTCAGCAATGAAGACCTGTCTCCAATTTTGCTTAACAACGTGAAGCTTAAACTAGTTTGTAAGGTCACCAATCTTGGATTTAAAATAAACTCTTCTCTATCCTGTGGTGATCAAATCAATTCTTGCATAAAAAAAATTTACTATGTCCTTCGAAATCTGCGGATGACATCAAGCTTTGTGCCTCAAGAAACTAGGAAAAAACTAGTTTTGCAGCTGTTGATGCCAGTAATAACTTACTCGGAAGTCGTATACTGTAAACTCGATTCTCGGTCGTTGCACAAGCTTTTAGTTGCCTTCAATAATGCAGCCCGGTATATATATGGCTTAAGAAGGTTTGATCATATATCTGCCCACAGTAAAAAATTGCTTGGTCGTGACCTACAAAGCTACCTTGAAGCTAGACACACTATATTTCTACACCGAATCATTTACACACAAAAACCATCGTACCTTTTTGAAAAAATAGAGTTCTGTAGGTCAAGCAGAAACATGAACCTTATGATCCCTAGATATAACTTCGTTAACTCCAGTAGATTGTTTTTCGTCAGTGGTATAAGATCGTGGAATTCTTTGCCATTCAATATTAAAAGTGTTTCCAATCATAAGAAATTTAAGCATTTAATCTTTGAATACTTCTCTTAACTTTTTCTTGTTTCTTCCTTTCTCGCCTGTACTTTATCTACCTTTAATTATACTTCTATATAATATTTCTAAGTCTACATTATTATTTTTGTTTTTGTTTTGTTCTTACTATTTTTAATTAATTGCTTCAAAATCAATTTTTAGGTTTTAATTTAATTTGATGTTATTTTATTATGTATCTTTATGTTGTTATCTCTTATGTTCATAGCGGCATGCAAAAGATTTTATCTTATATGTCAACAACTTTTGTTAAATAAATATCGTAAATATCGTAAAAATACTTTAAACCATTCCAAAGTAATGTATAAATCTATGTTAAGTCATTTAATTTAGCATTTTTAAAGTATTCTCTAACAGAAGCAGTAGCCACAGACCGCCTTACTGCCATATATGAATTTTTATTCTATTCGGAAAAAATGTTATACATATTTTCACCATTTTTAGTATAGTTGCCGAAAGTAACTATATGAACTGAATTACCAAATTTTAGTATAATAAGGCCAAAACCGTTCAAATTATAGAATTTTTGATGATTTGTGGGCTGTAATGGGGGGTGGGAACATTTTTTCCTAAAACCATCTCGTACTCGAAACAAATCGACAGCCAAAATTCCAGCTCAATTTAAGCTTACCCTCTGAAAAGTGGACGTAACTAAAGTGGAACACTTCCATTTTTAGTACAGTTGTCAAGAACAATCATACAAACTAAATTATAAAATTTTAGTTAAATACGACCCAAACCGTCTTTACTCCACGCTTGTCCTCCGAAAAGTGGACGTAACTAAATTGGGACACACAAATTTTTAGTAAAGTTGCCAAAAGTAACCGTGCGAACTATATTACCAAATTTTAGTCTTATGATACGTTAACATTGGGTCAAATGAACAATTTCAGTCCATTCAGGCAAATGAAAAATGAAGTCATCTAATTTTCTATATAAATTCTCAGTTGCAATTCAACTCATTCAAAACAAATAAATGAGATTGTATACGTTCTTTAAACTTATTACAAACTATTTCGAACGCATTCAATGAAGAATGGATAGAAAAACTACACTAAAAACAAAGGAAAAAGTCAAACAACAAATCATTTTATACACGTGTATTAATATCAACCAGTAAAAACAAAACAAAGAACCAGTTGTCAAACAAAATGAGATACTTTCGCAAAAAACCAATGTAAGCACTTTTTAATGACTAATTCCAAATTTACGACAAATATAGCATTTTCATTGGTTTTTGGGTGATGAAAGGGGGCGTGGAAACCATTTTTAGTACTGCTACCGAAAGTATCCATACAAATAAAATTACCAAATTTTAATCTTGTATAGTAGACGTGAAAAGTAGGAGTGACAAAATATCAATAACCTATCACAACATGGCTGCAGTGTTATATTGAGAGAAGCTCTCACGACAAAGAGAGGAAACCTTTGTTTGCTGTTGTATTGCGCTGCTTGTTGAATGAAGCATCAAATAAAATACGTGCATTTTGTAATAATTAAAGAATAGAATTTTCGAAAAACTTAGTAAGCTATGACACTGGAAATTATCATAGGAATTGAATAATCAATGAATTATCCAAATTATCAAATTGAAATCAAAGAACTAATATAAAGAATTATCAAAAAGTAATCGGTATAATAGTAGAGATATAGATGTACTATATCCCGATAAATTTTCCCTCAGGAATCTATTTTCTTTTCATATAAAAAAAATTTCATTTCGTTTTATTTAACACGAATAAAAAGTTTTTTAAAGATTTATCATTTTCTAAAATCATGTTTAAATAAGTAGTTTTGGGTTTTACATTGTTCCAATAATTTTAAATCAAAGATTTTACTAATGAATTTCTTGACACCACATCTAGCATTACTTCATTAGCAATACCTATTAACTAATGCGCACACACTTTATAATAAGTTTTACATTCATTCTCAACTTTACCGCTGCCGGGAAAAATAAAATTTGCAAAAAACAAATAATTTTCGCTCCACCTTACTATAAACTCACATGTCAGTTTTTGTTCCAGCTTAAAAATATTAGTTATTTAACTATTCGTCTGCATTTTTACATGTCCGCCTGTTTACCTGTATTCCACATTATCCGTCTGTCGGCATATTTGCTTTTGACTACACATTTATTTAATTTTGCAATATAAATCCGAGCACAAAAAAAAAATTACCTAAAGTCTTATAAGAATTCTGCAAAAAGCGGTTTACTGTGTAAGGTAGATGTCATCAGTAGTTTAGCGGCCATGCCCGAACAAATGTAATTCAGAATTGTGTAAAGATGTTGGAGGTCTCGCAGCTACATTGTATTTAACAAATACTTGGTTGCGTCATGTGTCCATTTACCATTGTGTTGTTTTCAGTGTGCTCTTTAAAGGCTCATTAATACATGCTCAATATGGGAGAGTATAATGCCCCAAGCTCAATAGTGCGTTAGGTCGGTCGGCCGCTGATCGTACTTTAGTCTGCATTGTAAAAACTTTACGATACAAGTGTCAAAACGAACGACCTCAAAACTTTGCAAAACTTATGTCGTTTTCTTTTCTCGAAAAAAATCGGCATTTTTTTCTGCCCTCTTTAAGAATTTTGCATTTTTCCCGTTCTTTTCTCGAAAAAAATTCTGACCTCTAAAATGGAATCCTGTTCTTTTCTCGAAAATGTTGACCTCAGAAGTAGAAAAATGCTACCAACTGAATGAACAAAAAAGTGATATGTTAGGAAAACGGATGACAAAATAAATATAAAAATTGTGATGTGGCAAATGTAAACGCAGCAGTTGAGTCTGCAATTAATGTTATTATAAAAGAGTTGCTTGAAACGTCTTCGTCCTCATCCAATAATAAACAATAAGAACAATATAATGAAAGAAGGAATATATTATTTAATTCTTTTATTTACGTTTCTTCGTAATATATTCTCGAAATTGGTCGCAATGCTGTATCGCAATATAATTTATTTCTCAAAAGTAAACAACAGTGTAGCCAACACAACATCATTGAAAAAAAGTATGCATTTTTTCTGATCTTTTCTCGACTAATAACAGGTCAGCATTTTTTGAGTTCAGGTTAAAATTTAAAAAATTCTACATTCTCAGAGGGCAGTATTTTTTTGCCGAGAAAAGAAAACGCCATTATTTTATACTATTTATAATAGTATTGCTCATTTGCATGAATCCCCATAATATGTGAAATTATGGTTATGAAAATGTGACCCTGGTTCATAAACAGGTTTCGTGCGTATGCTTATTAAACAACTGGCATTTGACGCGTGAAAATGGAAGAATAAACATTTAAATGCACCAAGAAATAGACCATTAATGAAATTAATTTACTAGTTGATTGTTTGAAGCAGCCAAGGTTTTTATGGTATGGTTGATATTTTTATGGTCTTTTGATAATTATAAGTTTATCAAGAGTTTCATATGTATTTGTTAGAAATGTGTTACATGATATCTCGGGTGAAGCAATTTTTACAAAATCATCCACTCTTTTTACACTTTTTCTTGGCATATCTACCTTTAATCCACACAATAATACTTTGTTTATGTTTGAATCAGCTTATTTTCCTGCCGTGGGGTCTTGTGTATAAGCTGGTCCTATAAATTTTTCCCCCTCAACATTTCTTCTGAACACACCTTCTGGGGTCCCCATACAAAAAACACAAAAAATAGAAACAAAAATGTCTATTATAGTTCATATCAAAAAATCTATGACCCTTAGGACGGTTAAATGTATGATCTGGCCCTATTAATAAAACTCCATCTGTCACCCTTTTGGGGGTCTTTATAAGAAAAAATACACAAAAATAGAAAATATCATTGCTCGTGTACACAAAAACGTGACGAATGAGACAGTTTTCTTCACAAAGACTCGAACTTTTTTTACTACATCCCGAAAACTTTTACTCTCAAATAATTTTTCGGCATGTTAATATTTAGATTATCAAATATTTTCTTTTAATTTTTCAATATTTATATTTTCAATATGTTTACGAAAACCTACCTGCACAACTACAAGTCCTAAACTGCACTTCCAAGTGCACTGAATCGTGAATACTCCTATTCTGTTATATTTGTATAGCAGAGATGCAGTAATTGAGCTTACTCATCGTAGTGTGAGTTCGCTAGCAGCAAAGAAACTTACTATTATTTTTTCAAAGTATAATATTATTATGCATTTATACTATATTATTTATAACATATTAATTTATGCATTAATTTTATTAGGATATATAATTAATTAATTAATTAACTAAATTCATTTATATTTATATCACATTAAATTCATCAAAATCGTTTTTATATTACTTTAACAGCATAAAATTTAAAAAAATCACACCAGTTATAAAATCTCACGATTTTACAGGAAATACCCTGTACATACATATTAAAATTTCTCAACGAAAATGCAACCCAGCATTGGTATGGAATGTCAAACGCACGAGCTGGTAGACAAATTCTCTACTAACAACTTTGATCGTTATTTACCCCTGCTGTAGATTTTTACGGGATGAGGTCGAAGCAAAGTCTGAGGTCGCATTTAGTCTTATTTCATAAGAACTCGTTGTTTCTAGTCTAGCTGTCAAAGACCAACCGACCTAAAGCGCTATTGAGTTTTGGGCATAAATGTGCAAAGCTATCCGACACCGCAATAGAAACAATGAGGAACACTATAGCAGAGGAAAAGGGAGATATATCTTTATGCTGCTTGTGTCTAAAAATTTAATGAAGCAATGATTTTTATGTTTGGCTTTTTTGGCTTTATAAATTTAAATTTTAATCTTATATATATTACGCAAACGCAAATTTTAAACGGCGTAAGGCTTTTTAAGTACAAGTCCAATCTTAAAAAATTTAGTATGATTGGTAAGTTTAGACCTGTAGAAGTGTAAACTGGACTTTTTATTTCTTAAAAATTTATTAAGTTATAGCGAGTCAAGGTTTGCATATAATTGTTGTTGTTATGTTGCTTTTTCTCTTCTTAATTTCAGCATATGCCTACAAATATGTGAGGTATTTAGCACCACCTATCGGCTAAAAGCTATGAAGCTGTTATACTGACGAATAATCTTTTATAATTTCACAGCTAAAACTATGAATTGATATATTCAATATCAAAGTGATACTGGAATGAATGAGTTGAAAAAAGATTTCTAAACTGTTGGTCGGAAAATTTTTTTAATTTTTAAAAATTTACATAAAAATTTAATAAGAAATTAGAAACTGGTAATAAAACATTTTTGTTCAAGCATTTTTCAACTGAAAATTAAGAAATATTCTTACTGCTGTTATGAAATTAAATATGCTTACATTATATCGTCGTTGCGCGTGATTTGATCAGTTGAGATCTATTCAATAGCTTAAAATAAAATCTAGGTATGTTTGATTTTGGCGTTTTAACGCCACACGGGTTTACTAGTAACTTTTAAGAGTGGATTTTAAAAAATAAAGGATGCATGATTTTATGTTAAACATGTAAATTTATATTAGTGAAAGAATTACTAAAATCCGTTCAGTAGTTTTTAAGTTTAGCGTCGTTGCAGACACATAAGAAGCCTTTTATATAATAGTATATTCATTAGTTTCAAATATTATAAATATTCAAAAATATTGACAGTTTAAGAGCTTTAAAAATCGCCGCGCTTACTTCTTAAAAAGAGAAATTAGCTTTAACATACTTAAAATTTTGAACTGAATTTTCAAACCTTAGCAAATTTAATCTGCTAAACCATAAGAGACGCCCCTTTTGGACGAAGAAGGCTTAAATACATTAAAATAAGAAAAAAAATATTTACGCATGGGACGTAAAATAAAATGATGCCGATTTTCGATATGGTTAGTATAACCCCCCTTTGGGGGTGCAAAATCTGAAAATAAGCAAAACAATATAAATGCTTACCACTTGGTTGGAATTTTCCTCAGAGTTTCGCAAAACGATCGAGTTATCCAGAAATCTCATCTTGTTAAACCAAAACACTGATGGCAAATAAGCTTCCTCGGCAGCCGATCCAGACTTTTTGCCTTGTACCACTTTCTTGAGCTCCGCGGTATACGTCGATCGCAGCCCCCGTATTTTTCTTTTAACGACATCTACCGGCAAGTGCATCTCATTTGCAATGTTAGCAAGGGCTTTGATTTTAAGGTCATTGCGTCTGTATGTTGGGCTGCTGACATTCCATAGAAGCTCACGTTCACGATATAACGCAATTAACTTTAATATTTGCGTTCTATTTAGCTTCGAAAAAAAGGAGTCCTAAATACATTAAATAAAAATAAGAAAAACTATTTACGAGTGGGCCGTAAAATAAAATTATTCCAATTTGAGATATGGATAGGTTAAACTCCCTTTGGGGGTGCAAAATCTACTGTCCGCCCGGGTGCCAGCAACCCTAACTACACCACTGAAAAGAAGATAAACAATATAAATGCTTACCTCTTGGTTAGAATCGTCCTCCGACTTTTGCGAAACGATCGAGTCATCCAGGAATCTCATCTCGTCAAACCAAAACACTGATGGCACGTAAGCTTCCTCAGCAGCCGATCCAGACTTCTTGCCTTGTACCACTTTCTTGAGCTCCGCGGTGTACGTCGATCGCAGCTCCCGTATTTTTGTGTTTACGACATCGACCGGCAAGTGCATCTCATTTGCAATGTCGTCTAGAGCTTTGGTTTTAAGGTCATCGCGTCTGTATGTTGGACTTCTCATATTCCATAGGAGCTCACGTTCACGATACAAGGCAATTAACTTTAATATTTGCGTTTTATTTATCTTCGCAAACAAGGAGGCCTAAATACATTAAATAAAAATAAAATAAAAAATATTTACGCGTGGGCTGTAAAGTAATATTATACCGATTTTATATATGGATAAGGATAACCTCCCTTTGGGGGTGCAAAATCAATTTTCTGGGGAGATTACGATAACTGGGGCGCCGTGATTTAATGGATTCGTGAAGTACTTTAAATAAAAATAGGAATGGCCGGAGAAAAAAATCGAGTTATCAATTTTTGAATACAATATTTATCTTCATTGATCTTGTAAGGAAACTTGCTATATTTTTTTTATATTACCGATTTTTGAGGTATAATTTTAAAGATAACACAAAAAGCTTTCACAAAAATTTTAAATTAATGAAACCTGTTCGGTATTTTACATTTTATAGCTTTTTGTATGTAAAAGTAAAATTTTTGTGTACACAAAAACGTTATTTTTTCAAAGAGTAACATTGTTGCTATGGATTATGGAAATCGAATTATTAAAGATTGAAAATTTATCTTTTATTTGGTATGTAACATTTATAAGTTATTGGATTTTTATCGTATTTTTTTATGATGAAATGATTTGTCCTTGTACGTAAATTTTTTTCAAGCTTATATATATTATGACCTTATTTTGTGAAACCACGCAATACGTCACTTGATGTCTGGCAATTCCATTTCCATATGAATAAGAACAAATCCTTCCATTCCATTCTTACTGAAATTTTCCTTTAAAATATATTGCCAGACAGAAGGTAAGACAAGTGACTGCATTCGTTTTACAAAATAAGACCATAAGTTGTTCTGCTTTCTTACTCCATATTTCCTTATATCACTATTACAATAAAGAACTGCACTTACTGCAAAATTGTAGCTGTAATATTTATATGAACTACAATAATAGGATTTTCCAGCCAGTAAAATAATTTCAAATTTTTTACTGGTAAATTTTGGTCTGATTGGCCACATTTATTTATTTATTTAGTTTCTTCAGTCTATGAACAATAATTCTTACAGACTAGGCAATAGTTATTAACAAAAAATATATATTACAAAATGTTATTTAACAGAGATCGCATTTGATTTTTAGATACAGAAAAATCTAGATTATGATTTGCGTTAGTAATATTAAACATATGAAGAGCTTTAAAAATAGGAGCATTAGCAGCGTAGTTAGTGCGACACATTACTAAATAAAAAGGATCCTGATTTCTGAGAATCCTATTAGGAGCATTAAAATTAATCATTTCTAATAGTGTAGGGCTGTCAACCAGGCTAGAAATAATATCATGTACGAAAAGGAGAGACAAAATGTTTCTCCTACTCTCAAGAGTTTTAAGACCAATAAGCAAACAACGAGCACTATATGGGGGAAAAGAATCTTTAAAATTAAGCGAGCGTAAGGCAAACCTAGCAAACGATTTCTGGTAAATGGATTAGATTTTATTAAATCAAATATTTGATCTTCGCTTATGCAATTACTTTACTTACTTTACTTAGTTGGCGCTACAACCGTATGTCGGTCTTGGCCTCATCTAAGAATTTGCGCCAGCCATTTCTGTCTTTCGCTTGCTGGCGCCAGTTGGAAATTCCAAGCTTCGTCAGGTTGTCCTCTACTTGGTCTTTCCAACGAAGATGCGGTCGTCCTCTTCTGCGTTGACCGCCGCTGGGTACCGAATCGAATGTTTTCTTCACTGGAGCATCGTCTTTCATGCGCTGAACATGACCAAGCCAGCGAAGCCGCTCGATTTTAATGCGCTTGACTATGTCGATGTCAGCGTACAGCTCATACAGTTCATCATTCCACCGTATTCGGTACTCGCCATTGACGCAGATTGGTCCGTAGATCTTACGAAGAATCTTTCTCTCGAATGTTCCTAAAGTCTTTTCATCTAAACTGCTCAGCGTCCAGGTTTGTGATGCGTAAAGTAGGACGGGCATGATGAGCGATTTATAGAGCGTGATTTTCGTTCGTCGAGAGAGGGCTCTGCTTCTTAATTGCCTACTGAGCCCAAAGTAACACCTGTTGGCAAGAGTTATTCTTCGTTTGATCTCAATGCTGATGTCGTTGGTTGAATTAATGCTGGATCCCAGATAGACGAAGTTCTTCACAACCTCGAAGGAGGTATTGTCAACGGTAACGTGGGTTCCAAGACGCTGGGACTGTTTGTTTGTTGACACTAAGTATTTCGTCTTATCTGCATTCACTGCCAGACCCATTCGACTTGACTCTCTTTCTAATCTGGAAAATGCTGCACTGACTTCGCGCGTATTATGGCCAATGATATCGATGTCATCAGCATACGCAAGCAGCATAACACTCTTGTAGAATATTGTGCCACTACGTCTCAGATCAGCAGCTCGGATGATCTTTTCCATCATTAGGTTGAAAAAGTCGCACGATAAGGAATCACCTTGTCTGAAACCTCGTTTGGTAATAAATGGTGGGGAGAGGTCCTTCCCGATTTTAACTGCGCTGCTGGTGTTGCTCAGTGTCATCCTGCAAAGTCGTATTAGTTTTGCAGGAATACCAAATTCAGACATGGTGGAGTACAGGTGCTTCCTTATTGGGCTGTCGAAGGCGGCTTTGTAGTCGACAAAAAGATGGTGGGTGTCGACTTGTTTTTCTTGAGTCTTCTCCAAGATTTGTCGTAGCGTGAAAATCTGGTCGATGGTGGACTTTCCAGGTCTGAAGCCACACTGATAAGGTCCGATCAGTTCGTTTACAATGGGCTTCAATCTTTCACATAAAACGCTCGACAGGACCTTATATGCGATATTAAGAAGGCTTATCCCACGGTAATTGGCACAGATAGTGGGATCGCCTTTCTTGTGGATTGGGCAGAGCACACTGAGATTCCAATCGTTCGGAAAGCATTCTTCCGACCATATTCTGCATAGAAGCTCGTGAATGCATTTAAGTAGAGCTTCGCCTCCGTTCTTAAACAGCTCAGCATTTAAGCCATCAGCTCCCGCGGCTTTGTTATTTTTAAGCCGAGCTATAGCTGTCAGAACTTCATCATAGTCGGGCAGCGGAACCTCGACGCTGTCATCCGCAATTGGGGTTTCCGGAATATCATCTCTATTGGCGGGATTGTAGTCAGCGTCGCCATTTATAGAAGCTTAGAGAAGTGTTCCCTCCATAACGTCAGTGTACTCTGGACATCTGTCACTAGATTCCCGTTTTCATCCTTGCTGGAAGAGGCCCCGGTTTTAAAACCATCGGCAAGGCGTCTTATTTTTTCGAAAAATTTTCGGGCCTCATTCCTGTCACTATACATCTCAATCTTCTCCTGCTCGCGCTTTTCTGCCTCTCTTTTTTTCCGCCTGAAAATATGTCTCTCTTCCCTCCTCTTTTCTTTGTATCGCTCCTTAGCAGCGCGCGTTACAACCGACTGCAGGGTGGCTTTGTAGGCGGCGTCTTTCTCTGCAGTGGCGTCGCGACACTCCTGGTCGTACCACTGGTTTCGGCGAGGGCGTTGGTAGCCAATCACCTCTTCAGCAGCCGCACGCATGGAGTTGGAAATGTGTGTCCACTGCGCGCATATATCATCGATTGGAGGAGTGCTTTGAAGCAGGAGTGAGAGTCGAGTGGCGAAAGCATCGGCAGTCTGTTTCGATTGCAGCTTGTAGACGTCTAGCTTTCTCTGTGTAGGGTTGCGTGTATTTTTAGCTGCGCACAGACGTGTACGGATCTTGGCTGCAACAAGATAGTGATTCGAGTCAATGTTTGCACCACGGATCGTGCGTACATCCAATACACTGGAAGAGTGCCTTCCGTCGATCAAAACGTGATCAATTTGATTTTTTGTTTTTTGATCAGGGGACATCCAGGTGGCTTTATGAATATTGAGATGCTTGAATCTAGTACTACTTACGACCATGTTTCGTGCTGCGGCAAAGTCAATCAGCCTCATTCCGTTATCGGAGGTGTTGTCGTGGAGGCTGAACTTTCCGACTGTTGGACCAAAAATATTTTCCTTGCCCACCTTAGCGTTGAAGTCACCAAGCACGATTTTTACGTCGTGGCGGGGGCAGCGCTCGTAAGCATTTTCAAGGCGCTCATAGAAAATTTCCTTGATCTCATCGTCCTTGTCTTCTGTCGGAGCGTGCGCACATATTAGGCTTATATTGAAGAATCTAACCTTGATGCGGATTATGGCAAGTCGTTCGTTCACAGGTGTGAATCGCAGGACGTGGGGCCGTAGTCTCTTGCCAACTACAAATCCGCATCCAAACTCGTGCTTCTCCGCATGGCCGCTGTAGTAGATATCACAGGGTGCATGCCGAATGCAACCCTGTCCCTTCCATCGCATTTCTTGGATAGCAGTGATATCAGCTTTGTATCTTTCCAAGACATCAGTCAGTTGGATAAATGCACCTTCCCAATTAAGGGTTCGGACATTCCAGGTGCATATCCGTAAATCATTATCAGTTTTTCGTTTGCGGTAGTCGTCATCAGATTTGGGGATAATTTTTCTTCTATTCTTATAAGTTTTCATTGAAATTGGTTTTTACGGGTGGGCTTCAAACCCGACGCACAACCTATTTTAAGCCTAGGGAGGTCCGCCGCTCAGATTAGCCGCCAAACTAACGGTTGTCAGTTTTGACGTTGCCCAGGAAACACCACGTGGAGGTTTGAGTCGACTTGAGGCGATTTTATTTATTTATTTATTTATTTCATGTGTATAATCGAAGCCAATTAAGGCCAATATGATTACAAGTAAATAATTGTACAAGTAAGTCTAAGTTTATATTTTACATTAAAGATGTTTATAAATTTCTATTATAGTTTAAAGTTCAATATGATATAGTATATTTATTTTTCAATTTCAATACAAATAATAAATTGTGGAAACCCTAAATCTAAAATCCCTAATTATTTAATTTTTCACAAGACAACCCCTATATCAGACGAAATAAGACCTGCTGTTACGATTAAGCCAATTCACTAACGTGTTGCAAATATTTACGTTTGAAAGTATTTAATGAGTCTGAAAATTGCTTAAAGCTACTAGGTAAAAGGTTCCATACACGTGCAACCTTGATAAGAAATGACCGCTCAAAAATAGATTTGTAGATACGAGGAATTAATATTTGTGTGTTTCTTCGAGACCTAGTAAAACTAAATAAATTCCAAAGATAAATTGGAGTTTTAGTTTTAATAACTTTGTAAAATAGCAAAATTTGTCTCATTTCAATATAGTTAATAAAATTGCAATGAAGAAACATAAGAACATGTTCCGAAACATGATCACGAACTTGGATGTTGAAAGCAAACCGAATAATCCTATTAAAGATGCGACGCAGTTGGTTAATGTTGCACAGATTAGTACAAGAATAAATCTCTAACCCATATATGATATGGGGCATAAGTAGTGCTTGTGCAACACTAAGTTTAACTGGAGTTGGCATGTAGGTATTCATGCTATATAATTTATGTAACATAAAATTGATCTTATTACTTAACTTGTTTATATGAGCCTTATAGTTGAGGTTGGAGTCAATTATAATGCCTAAACATCTTAAGTGTTCTACGAATTCAATTTCAATGTTATTTATAGAAATTGAAATAGGTATTTCATCATTATTATAAGGCATATTAAATATAATAGCTTTTGTTTTGCTATAGTTGATAACTAATTTATTCACATCCATCCAATATAATATCTGATCAGTTGTGTAATTAATGCAAGCTTGTAGCGAGTCAACAAAGTCAAAGTTGGAAGAGAAGAGCAGGTATATGTCATCAGCATACAGATAGATATTAGAGCTATCTATACCTATTTGATCTACAAGACTGTTAATATAAATCATAAATAATAGGGGTCCCAATACAGAGCCCTGAGGGACTCCACTCAGCACATCTAAAGTATTTGACAACCGATTGCCACAAGAGACAAATTGTCTTCGACCAGTTAGAAAGGACTTAATAAGGGAGCATGCAGAGCTGGAAAAAAGAAAATCTTGTGCAAGCTTATGGATTAAGATATTATGGTCAACTAAGTCAAATGCCTTAGACAGGTCAAGAGAAAGTAGTACACTGAGCTTGTTCTGATTGGAGTTGTGACGTATCTTTTCAGTTAGTCCTAGTACCATAGAAGTTGTGTTATATCCATTGCGGAATCCAGATTGACATTGACTGAGTTTACTTAAATCGCTCAGATTATCATATATTTGGGCATTGAGAATACTCTCCACAATTTTTGAGAGTGATGGAAGAATGCTTATAGGCCGAAAGTTTTCAAAAGCACAGGAATTTCCTTTCTTTTTAATCGGAACCACTCTTGCTGTTTTCCAAGCAGTGGGAAATGTTGACGTAGTAATTATTGTATTAATAAAGTGTAATAAATACTGCTCAATAAACGGGTATATTATCTTAATAAATTTTATGGGAATATTATCAGAACCAATGGAGTTCGACTTTATTCGATATGTAGCTAAGTAGAGCTCATTAAGAGTGATGTTTCTAAACATAAATCCTGTGCTTGAATCAGCGTCAAAATCACTATATGCATTATTGGAGCGTACCTGAGAAGAGACAAAAAAAGAGTTTAGCATATCTGGATCAACATCATCAGAGAAGCTATTTTCATTCACACATCCATCTCCTCTCAGCATATTCCAAAGTTGCTTTCCATTTACGTTTTGGAAACGTGCAGTTCCATACTGGATTTTTGCTTTACGAATTATAGACTTCGCTTTGTTCCTATATTTTGAAAAAATCTTCCAGTTACTTTCGCAGTTATTTTCAATAAAAGATTTATAAGCCAAATCACGCAAACTAATAGCATAGACTACATCAGGTCTTTTCATGAAGGGGTCCATATCTCCGGTTTTCAGAGTTTTTTTACGGATAGGTACCATAGAAAAAGAGTCAGATATTACGTCATTAAGGCATTGCAGTTGCTCATTTACGCTATTTGTTTCAAAAATGTAGTTCAAGATAGTATTATTTATTCGACGTTCTAGTTGTTGGAAATTTATAGCATTATAATCACGATATTCAATAAATCTTTGTTTGTTTTCGGCAAGGAAATCAACGCTTATGTAGATAAAAGCATGCCGCGATATATTAGGACATTGAAATTGACCAGAGTACTTAAGCTTGCTAATGTCATTTAGTAAAAAGAAGTCAATAAGCGATACTGAATTCCAATGGTAATCAAAATGTGTTGGTAGGTTATTGTGAGCATAAGACAAGTTTGCACAGGAAAGCACCTCTCTCATTGTACTTACTGCAGAGGAATTAAAAAGGTTACAATTAAAATCACCCATGCAAATAATATTTTCGTATCTGCAGCATAAATCACACAGGATGTCTCTTAGATTTGAAAAATTGCCGTGTGGTAGATATATGCAGCCAACAAGAATACGTGCACACCTTAAGTTAATTTCAACAAAAATACCCTCAATAGTTCCACTAACTGAAATCTCATGTATGATTCTAGTTTTAATATTATTAGCTACATATATTCCAACACCACCACCTCTCATGTTCAAGCGATCATTTCTGAAAAAGTTAAACCCTGGAATCTTAACAGCTGTATTCGAAATATAGGGTTTTAGCCAAGTTTCAGATTTCACAAAGATTATGCTGGCCTCGCCAGGTTGAGACAGTCAGACATGTTACATTGTTCCATCGCCCCCAGTTTCGCCCCCTTATGCAATTAACAAATGTAATAATTGTATATATTTTTGTATATCAAACAAAAGGTATTTCCGAGTTATCGATTCTTTAAGATATTTTTCATTTTATAAGATCTTCTAAGAAAAGTGGCTACATTTTTCTAAATATATGTAACCGATGCTGATGATTGTGGTAAAGATAATATAATAACCTTTTACAAAATGTTCAAGATAACCCAAATCGTTGAGTTTTTCATATTTTACAGCTATTTGTGTAAACTTAAAATTTTTAAAGTTTTTTCCTAAATGACCTTATTATTTATTATGTTGACTTTATATGATTTAAATACAAATTCTAAGGGCCACTTTCTCAATGTCTGGTTAAGCACTAATCAGAACTTTAACCAGCAGTTAGAAAAAAAGCCCTTTCTCAATGTTCGGTTAAGGTTGAACTGTCAGTTAAGTGCTGATTAAGTTAACGGCAAGTTGTGGTTTCGGTTAGCGCCATTTTAGGGTAAATGATTTCGAACATGCTGTCAAACTTTAAAATTTAAGATGGCGGATAGAGTTGCCACCTAGATTTTTTTTATTTTAGCGAATTCTTGTAATTTTGAAATTCTGACAACGGATTTGATTTCGAATATAATGTCACAGTTTAAAAAGTTAAGATGGAGGTTAGGGTTGCCACCTAAATTTTTACCACAGTATTGCCACCTAATTATATGTATTTTTAAGAGTCTTAAACATCATTTATCAGTGTTAAGGGGTCGCTGAATTTGAATCTAAAGTCAGAATTTATAACTCAAGATGGTGGATAGGGTTGCCACCTTAATTTATTTTAGTTTTATATTTTGGGGCAGGCAAAAAAAAATGGTACACCAAATATGGGTCGCTGAATCCGAATCCGTTGTCAGAATTTCAAAATTAAAAAATTTTGAAATAATAGGGTTGCCACCTAATTATATGTCTTTTCAATAGTTTTAAACGTCATTTATCAGTGTTAAGGGGACGCTGATTTCGAATTTAAGGTCAGAATTTTAAACTTCAAGATGGTGGATAGGGTTGCCACCTAAATTTTTGGTGGTTTTATGAATTCGGGGCTGGCAAAAAAAAAATGGTACACCAAAAATGGGTCGCTGAATCCGAATCCGTCGTCAGAATTTCAAAATTATAAAATTTTTTAATAATAGGGTGGCCACCTAATAATATATATTTTTACGAGTTTTAAACGTCATTTATTAGTGTTAAGGGGTCGCTGATTTCGAATCTAAAGTCAGAATTTCAAAATTTGCCAGCCCCGAATTTATAAAACTAAAAAAATTAAGGTGGCAACCCTATCCACCATCTTGAAGTTTAAAATCCTGACCTTAAATTCGGAATCAGCGACCCCTTAACACTGATAAATGACGTTTAAAACTATTGAAAAGACATATAATTAGGTGGCAGCCCTTTTATTTCAAAATTTTATAATTTTGAAATTCTGACAACGGATTCGGATTCAGCGACCCATATTTGGTGTACCATTTTTTTTTGCCGGCCCCGAATTTATAAAACTAAGAAAAAAATTAAGGTGGCAACCCTATCCACCATCTTGAATTTTAAAATTCTGACTTTAGATTCGAAATCAGCGACCCCTTAACACTGATAAATTATGTTTAAAACTTTTAAAAATACATATTATTAGGTGGCAATACTGTGGTAAAAATTTAGGTGGCAACCCTAACCTCCGTCTTAAATTTTAAAACTGTGACAATATATTCGAAATCAAATCCGTTGTCAGAATTTCAAAATTACAAGAATTCGCTAAAATAAAAAAAATCTAGGTGGCAACTCTATCCGCCATCTTAAATTTTAAAGTTTGACAGCATCTTCGAAATCATTTACCCTAAAACTTCACACCACGGAGTCCACAGAATCCTTAAAAGTCCTATTACGCTTAAGCTTTCTTTAAAGAAGCTCATTGACTTTTTTGGGTACTTGCTTTAATTCAATAATTTGGATACTTGCGAGGCTTACAAGCTTTTGCCGAAGGCATCAAGCTTTCCTTTACTTGACACTTCGTGCCGTTCGCTAGTAAGCTAGAATACTTGCAAGCTGTGCGTGGGCTTATTTATATTCAATTACAAGCTATACTTGATTCAAAATTATCAAGCTCAAGCTAGCTTGAACTTGTATTTTAAGCAAGCGCTTGAAATAGACTTCAAGTAGGCTTGTGCAGTTCTCTGATTTGCAGCACAAAATCAAAAAATATGTAAACACGAAACAGCTGATATGATGTTTTTACGTATTCACAATTCAAAAATTCACAATTAGTCATCTAACCGACAGTTGCTTAACCAGCACCTGGTGAAATCAAAATTATTTTTTTAGCTATCGTATGATTAGCTAAGTCCTGGTTAAGAGCTAGACTAACCGGACATTGAGAAAGTGGCCCTAAATGTTTGATAGTTTAAATCATACTTTGATTTTAAATACAAATTCTAGTTGTTTGATAGTTTAAAATCGTTGTCAAAGCGCGCACTAACGCACTGCACCACAGAGGCGATGAGATTTGAAGTGTCAATTTCTCAGTTTTTCTCAAATTTCATATATTCACATTTGTTGTTGTATTTTTGCTTTACTTTAGGCCTTTTCCACACTTGGTCAACGCAACTCCAACTCAAATTGCTAGCCTGTGTATTTATACCGGAACCTTCAGATTAAGCAACTTGCACGCAACAAGTTCTCGACACGTTCTCAACCTGTTCAACGCAACGCGGCTTTCCGCAATTTCCATCGGCGACTTGTTGCATCAGTTTGTTTGTTTTGTGAATTCAAGTATTTGTAGTGCAGTAGGCTTTATATTAATCAAGGTGAATAAACTAATTAATTAGTTCCTAATAGAATCTAAAAGAAGAAGGAATAGTTTTCAAGATGAATGAGCAAGTGTTAAATATTAAATTAGTGCAAAAAGTCGAAAAACATGAGTTATTATATAATAACAATTGTTATATGTTGCATGACTTTGAAAGCAAGTCTGAAAGCATTCGGTTTATAGTTGCATTGCTTTTCAACTTTTTCGCTGTTGCGTTGAAGTTGTATTGGAATTGCGTTGACCAAGTGTGGAAAAGGCCTTAGTCTCTATGCTTATGTTATTATTTATGGAGTCCAATAGCCTGCTGGAAGTCTTCTACTAACAAAGCATGTTTACTGAAGTTGTTTTTAGATTTTTGCTGATTTGTTTTCAGCTATTTCTGTTTGGTCGAGCTCTACCATTTGACTAAAGTTTTTTCCTAAAAATTTTTTAAATCAAAGTATGATTTAAACTATCAAACATTTAGAATTTGTATTTAAATCATATAAAGTCAACATTTAAAATTTTTGTTTACATAAAACCGTTTTTTTTTTCTCAAAAACTACCGTAATTACTATGAGTTATGGAAAGATAATTATTAAAGCTTAAAAATTTATCTTTATTTTCCATATATAGCGTTTGTGATATGTTTGATTTTTATGGTGTTACTTTATGATGTAAGGTCTGTTTCCGTACTAACTTTAAGTAAAGTTCGAGTAAAGTTCAAGTAATAGGGAGTAACCATGGCAGAATAACCAGGTAGATGCAATTCGGAGAGCAAAAAACGAGAGAACAAAACATTGGCGTAGCTATAATGTCACTATTGACAATTTATTTTTATTCGTTCAGCCATATGGATGTATAATTTACTCGTAACCGTATAAATAAAGCGAGTACCCAGATTTTTTGTGTGAAAATATAAGAAATATTATTAAAATCATTACAAATTTAATAAAATGAGCTGTGTTTATAGTTTTAATACAGAATTAATTGTATTTTGGCTGTAAACAAAGCAAATAAAAATTAACTTTTAATAAAATTTTCATTTGACTACTAGTTAGAATGTTCAGTAACCAATTTGTTTGTGTCGCTATGTACGGCTGCTTTGAATTGACAAAATATATTTTGACATTATAGCTACGCATTTGTTATTGTTTTATTTGTCGTAGAGAGCATGTTTCCAGTGAGCCTACCTGGTTATTCTGCCATGGGAGTAACTTGATTATTTGTCAAAATGAGAATATTTATCAAAAAGTACGGAAACGACTTCAAGTAAGTTTCAAGCTATTCACGCCTTTTGCAACAGAAAAAATATTTTGTTGCTTGAAATTATTGGTTTATTCGTATAAAAACACTTTGTGCAAAATATATAAAACAATAATACTTGTATTTTATGATAGGAATAATTTTTATTTCACAAAACAATCAAAAATATTGATCTTATTATTTGACATTCAGCTGTTTGTAACTTGAAATTCGTGCTCATAGAAATTTTTCAATTAGTGTTCAAGTAATTGTAATAGAATAGAGAGTGACATTTTGCTTGTTCTTCCTCTCTTTCGAGCTTGAAAAATGTGTAAAGAAACGCTTTCAAGTAGCTTCAAGTTACTTGAAGCGAGTACGAAAACAGACCTGTAATGATTTGCCCTTATACGGAATGTTGTACTTTCAAGTATATGCATCTAATGCTTGGTTTTCACTATGTCATTTTCAGTGGTAAGTTGTTGTTAATCAAATTGAAAATGACATCTTGTTGACATTTTTTTTACATTTGGCAATCTTGGAAAATTAAAAACAAATAAGTTATTAAATGGAGCTATGCAGAAAATGTTCTAGAGTTTTATTAAGGTGATATTTCAGGTGATAATATTTTGTGTCGTCATTAAAATGACAGTGAAAACCAAGCATAAGTCGTTTGGCTTTCTTTCTCCATATTTCCTCATATCACCATTACAATAAACAACTATGCTTACCGCAACATTTTTGCTGTAATATTTATTTGAGTACATAAGATTTCCAGCATGTTAAAAAATGTTAAACTTTTAGCTGATAAGTCTTTGTCAACAGCTTCCGTTTTATTAAATTATATAGTTAATCCTCGCAACAAATATATTAAGCTGAAATATATTAATATGAACTTTTAGATATTAAATGAAAGAGAAAACTGGAGGCTTTAAATATAAAATGTATTTTTGACAGCTTAATGTGGCAAATTTTGAGAAAATAACGGTTTTATCACTCATTAAAAGCAAAAATAATACAAAACTGCTCACAAAAATAAACTTATTGCTAAATTTTTTTTTTATTTGTATTTTTTCTTATGCGCGCCATACACAATACAATCCAGTTATCAATTGAATTGATTCTCGGCCACATACAACTTAATTGAAAGTTTTTCTTTCAACTGTCAAATATATATATTATTAGTTAAAAAAATAAATGTAAAATTTGATTCACAAACGAAAGCTAAAAATATGTATGTATGTTGACAGCTAACCAAACGATTTGACCATAATATACAGCAAAATCGAATCGAAAGGCTTACCAGGAAACTTCATTGATTTGCAAAAGGCGTTTGAATGAGTCTACAATTCATGGGTAATTACTTAAAGGATAGGCAAAAAATTGTATTAATTGTATAGTATATGTATATAAAGTATGTATGGGGAGTACCACAAGGTAGTGTAGTGTACTTGGAACTTTGCTTTTTTTAATTTTTATTAATGATTTAAAAAACATTATGCTGAATGGTAAATTATTTATTTTTGTTAGGACATTGCACTCTTTTACCCAAGTTTATCACGTTTGCCACTTAGAGCGAAGCTTGAATGATGTGTCAATTTTAAAGGAATTTTTCCGCTTCAATAAGATCGCACTAAGCGAAGAAAAGACTAAGTTCATAGTATTCTTATCGCAGCACAATGAATCCGAAAAGTTTCGTTTTATTGTTAATGAAAGTAAGTTGATTAGGAAGATCAAGTTAAGTTGTTCGGCCTTTTATTCAGTAATAACCTCTCATGGAATCAACATATAATAAGTGTGCAAAAAAAGATATTGTACGGTTTTGGCTTATTATACAAATTTAGGAATAAACTTACTGTGGATACTAAGTACTTAATATATATGCCTTTAGTTCACTCACACCTATCATGCACGATGATGTGTTGGGCTCATAAAAATACAAGTGAATTCAAATAACTACAGAGAATGTAAAACAGATGCATGAAAGCAGTCTTCAATCTCCACCCAAGATTTCCAAGTCACCAACTTTACGCACCAGAGCTAAAAAATATTTTGCCATTAAATGGGCTGTATTATTATTTATTTATTTATTTATTTTATTAATTCATGTGTAATATCTAAGCCTTACTTGGCCAATTACTCTATTACAAAGTATATTAGTTTGAGTTTACTTAAGCTAGAAACAATATTTTGTCTTAAAATTACTTATCAACTATTAATTTACTTGAAATGCACAAATCCAGAGCGTCTTCCCCACAAAATAAAAATGTATTACTTGGAAAAAAGTTAAGGTAAAGATATTTACTCCCAATTAAATTAATCAACCTCAATACAAGAACAAATTTTAACCCTTGAAGAATTAGTTGTATCGAACATATTTGAAGTGGGAGCCAAAAAAATCTATATTAGTTGAGCAAGTTTGCCCATTACATCAGCGATGAAAAAAATTAAAAGAAATGAAAAAAATATATACAGTCATATGAAAATAAATAGGGACACCTATATTTTTATATTTGAAGCTGCATGAATTATATACAAGGTGTACCGGATATAGCATTAATTCCCACGGCTGGTGATTCTTATTAATAAGGCGAGTATAACACTTTATGGAGTTTCCTCCCACATTGTAAAACTTTCAAGATACAGGGTGTTTTACGGTTTTGGTACGTGTTTAGTGTTATTGATATAGAATCTATACTGTTCACCATAAAATAAAAAATAATATTTTCTATTTTAGAAAAAATATCAAATTTTTCATCAGTATATGAACCACTTTCGTGTGATGTGCTGTAGCGGAGCTAAAATTTTGAGATTATCCAACGAAATATCAACAAATTTTGTATCTTTTCTTTAAGCGGATGACACATGACACGAAAGTGGTTGATATATAGATGGAAAAGCTGATATTTTCTCTAAAATACAAAATATTATTTTTTATTTTATGCTGAGTAGTTTAGATTCTAGAACAATAATACTAAACACGTACCAAAACCGTAAAACACCCTGTATCTTGAAAGTTTTACAATGTGGGAGGAAACTCCATAAAGTTTTATACTCGCCTTATCAAGAAGAACCACCACCCGAGGGAATTAATGCTATTTCTGTTGCACCTTGTATGTAATTCATGCAGTTTTAAGTATAAAAATACAGATGTCCCTATTTATTTTCACATCACTGTATGTTACATCGCATATGTAACTAGTTATACCATAGTTACTTAGTAAATATTTACAGAATTGTATTAATTTAAATTTATTTAAGAATCACAAACATCGCCATCGGCACCAATAAAAACACCTTGGTCAATTTTTCAGTTTTTCTCATTTGAAGCCTTCATGTTTTCATAATCTTCCAATGGTAATTTTTTCGCACTAACACGAATTTCATATGTCTAATACATTTTTAGAACTTCACTTATGCATAAAAAGTAAAAAGTTTCTTGTATACGGAAAAAGTCACTTTTTCAAGCTTTCACTATTTTTATCTCTAAACCACTTGAGACGCGACTTTTTTTTTGCAGATTTGTATTAAGGGGCTCTAAATACACAATTTATCTGTCTAATGCATTCTGAGAACTACACTTATGCCTAAAAAGTAAAGATTTTTGTATACGGAAAAAGCCACTTTTTTCAAACTTTCACGATTTTCATCTCCTAAACCAATTGAGACCAACTTTTTTTGAAGATTTGGATTAAGGGGCTCTAAATACACATTTTGAAAAAAGGGGGCGTGGGCCGTTAAGTGCATTATTCCATTTTTTGTTCAACCATAATTTTTTTTTGGCATATTTTACCTTTAGCTAAAATGATTTTTTTCGTGGAACATATGTATTATGGCCTTCAAATTCCAAATCTGAAAAAATGAATGGTCGCTATTATCTGGGGTAGAAGTTATAGGGGTCCAATGTTAAAAAATGGGCTAAAAAAACTTGCTTTATCTTTGCTATATAAACCTATTCAATAAGCTATTAACCATAAAATTCTATTAATTACTTTCTAAGATATAACTCTTTTTATGTACCAACTACTTTGCATCAAAATTTTAGATGCATTTCAGATCCAAATAAAAACGACAAAATTTAATTCCATGAATTCGAATGTAAAAACGACAAAAATTAATTCCATGAATTTGAATGTAAAAATTTAAGGAAAATTTAAAAGACAAGAAAAATCGCGGCGATTTTTAATAACAATTTTTCGCCTGCGGCGCTTTCTTTATAATGTTACAATATAATTTACTATGTAAATATTTAAAAAAATTTTATTAAAAATCGTGGCGATTTTTAACAATTTTTCGCCTGCGGTGCTCTATTTATTCACCGTTTATTTAACAGTTCCTATATATTTCAAAAATTCTTAAAAAATTAATATTATGGCTTATGGCTTTTAGCTGTATAACTTACTCTGTAAATGTTTTAAAATTGCAAATTATGAAGTGTGCGGAACAAAGCCCAAAATAAAAAATGAAATGTAGCCCAAAATTGAAAAAAAAATATGTTATATACGAAATCCTATTATATAAACGAGAATTTTATCCAGAAACACTGTAGGCAGCGAAGCCGGTGTTGGACTTACTGAGGGTTGTAATCCCTAAGCAGCGGCCGAAGGCCGCCTATTAAAAAGAGAAAACTGCATACAGTTAGTTTTTTCATTAAATTTGGAATTAAACAGATAAAATTATTTGCCCTTGTACGGAGTGTTAAAAACAATCTTAAAATTGTAATTTTTCAAGTTTTCAAGAATTTTATCTCCTAAACCATTAGAGACCGACATTTTATTTTTAAATTTTTGGACTCAAGAGGCCCAAATACGTTTAATAAAAATAAGAAAAAAATTATTTACGCGTGGGCCGTAAACTGCAACTATTCCATAAAATAAGTTATATCTGAAAAAGGTATGCATGGATTTTAATGTTTGATACCTCGTTAAATAGGTGCTCGTATTACCTTTCTTTTGATACCCATAATGCTTACTTTTCTAGGAAAATTTAAAAAATCACAGCATTTCCTAACTTTTGACCCCTATAACTTTTAAACGTCTTGAGAGCGACCTCTAATTTTTTCAATATTCGCTTTTTTAGCTCTTACATATTTAAAAAAAAATGAAAAAGTAAATTTTAGCTAAAGGTAAAATGTTCCGTTTTTTTTTTGTTCTGAGCAGAAAAAATCACTTTTAAATCGCGGCACCCAGTTATCGTAATTGTCCCTATTTTCTTTCCCGGGTGACATCAACCCTAACTACACCACTGAAAATAAGATAAGCAATATAAATGCTTACCACTTGCTTAGAACTTTCTTCAGTCTTTCGCAAAACGATCGAATTATCCAGGAATCTCATCTCGTTAAACCAAAACACTGATGGCACGTAAGCGTCCTTGGCAGCCGATCCAGGCTTGTTGAATTGAACCACTTTCTTGAGCTCCGCGGTGTACGTCGATCGCAACCCCCGTATTTTCTTTTTTACGACATCGACCGGCAAGTGCATCTTTTTTGCAATGTTATCAAGAGCTTTGATTTTAAGGTCATAGATTCTGTATGTTGGACTCCTCATATTCCATAGAGACTCACTTTCACGATACAAGG
This sequence comes from Dichetophora obliterata, assembly GCA_963920525.1. Taxonomy (NCBI): domain Eukaryota; kingdom Metazoa; phylum Arthropoda; class Insecta; order Diptera; family Sciomyzidae; genus Dichetophora; species Dichetophora obliterata. The sequence continues at coordinate 192,804,769 of OY986437.1, forward strand.
CAATTAACTTTATTATTTGCATATTATTTAGCTTCATTATTATTCGTAATCGTAAACAAGCTACTAGTGTTGCTTTTTTTGTAAAACAGCGGAAAATAGGAAGCAAATGCCAAAAAACACGTCAAACCCACCAGCACAAAATTAGCTAGAACTGTCAAAAATTTCGGAGGGGAAAGCTGAGCCTGAAATGATGTATTAAAAACCAGAGATAAAGAAATGGAAAACTACGTTGGAGAGGGATAGCAGTATGTTCGGTTTTACATTAAATTGGCTCCAATACTAACAGAAAACATTTATAAGTGGTCGCATGGCAGAATAACCAGGTAGGGTAAAGGCCCAGTTATAATAGACGTAATGTAAAGTAACGTAATGTTGTCAACTGTCATCGTGACGGGACATAATGTAAGAAAACGTTGTAGCAATTATAATAGGCAGTAGCCAGGCAGTTGTTTGTCTAAATAATTGCACATTCCTGTACAAAAACAATTAAATCTTCGTCATCCATAGCTGTGGATACATAAAACTATCACATTAATAACGACAACTCAACACAAAGCGTAGTTTAACAATATAAAATAGCGCAATAATCGAATCTAACCTCAATGTTTAGTTGTTCTTTGAACAGACGTAATGTAAAGTAACGTAGAAATCGAAATCCAACGGATCTTTACGTCCCGTTACATTACGTTACTTCTATTATAATCACTTGTATAAAAAAAGTATTGATTGAAACAGTAAGTGACAGAACACACTGTTGCAGTGACATTTCACTACATTACGTGACGTCTATTATAACTGGGCCTTAAAGAGATTCACCACACTGACAGCTAATGTCAAAATTAATTTTAGCGATGCCACTTTTCAGTATTGTTGATTATTGTGAGACAAATGCTTTGAGGAGAATTTATACTGTGGTAAATGGGATAAAGTAAGAAAAAAATGTATATTTAATGAAACAAATAAGTTTTTATGTGATTTTAAAGTTTTATTTTCACTAATTTATTATTCCCATTATTTTTTGTATATTTCTTTTAATTCTTAATTTTAATTTAAATATTAATTTAAAAAAATCAAAAACACAAAAGCGCGACTGTTTGAAACAATGAAATTAGAGCGAATGGCTCAATCTACCTTATCACATCAGCAAACTCTTCAAATTTTGCTTAAAAATAAAAACTTGTACTTCCCCGTTTTCCAGTTTAGTATAAAGAATAATATTTAACATATTCCGCTCTCAGTGCGCATAAATGTGCAGCCTACATCACATGTGAAAATACATGCACACAAAAAACACATACACAACAAACGAAACTAAGCAAACGAATCTAATTGGCTTATTGGAAAACAAACGAAATACAAATAAACAGTCAAACTGCTGTAAAAACACATAAAGCAACACCTGTTTATAGAACTTTAAAAACCACGTTCATCAAACATATCATTGGGCTACTTAAAACTACCAGAGTTTTGGTTTGTAGAGCTTTCATGTAAAACAACAACATAAGTAAATAAAAACAGGTTGGTAAAGTGTTGTATTAATACTACGGGGTTTTTTAGCCGCACTGAAAACCACGCAACTGTGAATACCCTTAATGATACAATCATGGATTTTTCTTTGAAGATACGGCAGCACTGTATTTTGTGATTTTGACATGATTTTGACATTAGCTGTCGGTGTGGTGAATCTCTTTACCCTACTTGGTTATTCTGCCATGAGTGGTCGTAAAATCAACGGAAAACAACCCTGGTTTATGGTAGATTGAAGAATTTCACCAGTTACGTTTGAGGTCCAATAACTGTAAAACTGCATATTATTGGAACAAAATGGGTAACAAAAGAAATGGAAAGCATCCCTGAAACATCATGGTGAAATTATCTTACAATAATTACACCATAGGAATAAGTCCAAGCAGTGTTGCCGTTAGGAAAAATTTATGGATACTTTTTCAGCCTCGTATATGAACCAGAGCTGTAAAAAATTGCAATCATTTGTGATTTTAAATCATGTGATTTATATTCAAAATGAATGCAATCATTTTTCCAAATCATTGAATGTGATTTGAAATTTCAAATCACAATCAATGATTTAAAAAAAGGATTGCATTCATTTCTTGAAATCATTGATTGTGATTTGAAATTTCAAGTCCCATTCAATAATTTGAAAAAGTGATTACATTCATTTTTTCAAATCATTGATTGTGATTTAAAATTTCAAGTCCAAATCAATGATTTGAAAAAAATGAATGCAAACATTTTTTCAAATCCTTGGTTGGAAATTATTGACTGCATTCACGATATTTTATTCATTTATTTAAATCATTGAAAACAGTCACCGTTATCTCAATAACATAATGTTTTAAAATATCAGTGTGAAGTAAGTAAGATATTTTTTATTAAACAGTGTGTTTGGATCAATGCTTCAATCCGGCTTCGATTCAGATCCTTGGGACAAGATGAGAAAACACATTTTATAGAGGGGGTCCATGTTTTTCTGTAACATATCTTCCCAGCTAGAACAGTAACTGTTACATACGGCGTATATAACACGAGCGGTCACACGATTTGCGTTACGTCCATATAAAATTTTTCATACAAAACTTGTGACCATTGCTCAAGCTGTGATCAAAATGTCACACAGTTTGGATCTCTGAATCTCATCCGTGTGATCTGGCATCCCTTTCTGTCACATATGTATACATACTGCTCACACCAATAAGGAATTTAGTTGTGCGCTATCCTCCCCTTCACCCTATGCCGTTGTGTCTAGCCCACCATCTAGCCGATATAAGCCAAATTATAAACACAATTGTTTTAAGTATTTATTTGTTTAATAAAATATTTACCTTCCGGATATATTTTGAATTATGATTAAAAAATTTTAACGAACTTCAAAAGAATAAATCGCCATGAACGGCACAGAACATTAAAAGCACATTTTCGCAGTTGCTTGTTTTGAAACAATTTGTCCGAAGTATTCCCCAGTAGCTATTCAATTTGTTAATCTAAAAAGAAAAATTATTAAACTTCGTATGCATTTTTTTTAATTTATTTTCAAAACTTCCATTTGACTTCACCGTTTTGTGTTGCGTGTTTATTTTTCTTGTTGAGTTTATTTTATGACCGCAAAAGAGCTAGACATACAAACACATATAACTTTCCTTGTTTCCCATGAAATGACAGCGTAAAAGTGTATTGGTGAACACCAAATTCTGTTTCATTGTGTTTGTAAAGTTGTTATAGCTGTCCAGCAGGGTTATTATCAAAAGTATTGATATCTCTGTTGAACAAGTATTGGAAATTCATAGACTAATATTATTTGTTTAACAGTTTATCTTTGTTTCTTGCAAGCAAAAATAATTTTTTAAGAGCTTTTTAATTTTATTTTGTTATTTATTGTTCGGTTCGCTTTCGCGCTCTTTCACATGTTTAGCTTACTCTTTTAATATTTCAATTCCTTATACACGGTTAAAAATCTTGGAATAAATTTTCGTACAGCTCAAAGTATACTGCATATTTTTTAACCTTGCGGTTTAAAATTTAAACTTTCACAAATACTAACCCATAACTAAAAATTTTCTGTACTAAAATTTAAACCAAAGAAATATTGCAATGCTGAAACTCAATATTAGGCTATCCGGTTCATATGCATGTTTATTTCTTTTGTTTCGTATTGCGCAATAGCCCAGTGGTTAACGTAGTAATAAACAGGCAGTACAATTAAATTGTCGTGAAAAAATGTTGCTCAGAAACATGTTGCGATAATCTCACGCAGCGGAACAGAGTACTGCACTGACGAAAATGTTGTGAAAATTTGCAGGCCTTAAAAATTGGAATTTTGTCATTTCTAACAAAATATTTTAAATTAAATAAAAAAATAAAAAAAAAATTTAAATGAATGAATGCATTAATTTATGATTTTAAATCATTTAATTCCCAATCAATGATTTAAAAAATGATTACATTCATTTTTCAAATCATTGATTGTGATTTAAAATTTAAAATCTCTTTTGGTTTTGTTTTTTATAAATTGGTTTTTTATTTATATTTTTTCAATATTTCAGACACCTTTGGTGTCCGTCTTCAGGAAAAATCTGCAAAAATTAATTAATACGAAGACATTAACACTTTTTACAACATTTAACAATAAGTAATTAAAACTAAACAATTAATGTGCTCTTACGAATAATAATATTGTCCACTTGTTGTGAATGTCAAGTTATTACTAAATGTTTGTTTTGTTTATGTTTTGTTATTATGTGTCTGTAAATATGTGCGCATTTTTCTGTGTCTGTTTTGTAGTTCATTCGTTTTGTAGCGGGTGTGTTTATTATATGTAGCATTTCGATTGTCTATCGTTTTTTATAATTTGTTTCTTATTGTAATATTCTTGCATTTTCTATGTTCGGCGAGTGTCCAGTGGTAACACAGTGGGCCGCTAACGCTGTTTTGTTATCAAATGTTTCTTTTCTTGTTTTGTAGTCCGATTTATGTGCGGCTAACCTTATCCGTAGTTTTGATTTTGTTGTTCCAACATATATTTTCTTACATATGTTGGATCCGTCACCATTGCAGGGTATTTTATAAATTACGTTTGATTTTTCTAATTTGTCTAATTTGGTTTTTGTGTTGGAAAACAATTGTTTTAATGTGTTGTTATTTTTTAGAGCGATATTAAATTTTTCTTTTTCGTATATGTCTGAGTAAATAACTCTATTAGAGAAACCTGGAACGTGAAACATTGTTTTGTATATTTTTGCTGGTTTTTGAACAGCTCCCTCATCGAGTTTATTTCTTACGTTTTTTATTATGTTCATCGCTGTTTTGTAAGGAAAGCTGTTATTTTGTAATATTTTAAGCGTCTTTTTAATGTTGTCCTCATGATATTGTGTGTCACTTATTTTAAATACTCTTTTGACAAAGTTATGCGCTGTGTTCATTGTTATATGTATGTTTTGGGTGGTTCGAGTGAAAGTTAATGATTCGTCCTGAGGCTGTAGGTTTCTGATACCAGTCAATTTTTATTATATTTTGCGTCTTTGTTATCATTGTGTCTAAATATGGTAATTTGTCCTCTTTTTCTAATTCTTGTGTGAATTTTATTTGTCTATGGAACCGGTTTAATGCTTGTAGCGTGTCATCAACTGCATTTTTCTTGATGATGCAAAATAAATCGTCCACATATCAATCTTGGTTTAACCTCTAAATTTGTAAGTGTTGTGTCTAATAGGACTTCCATAACTATGTCCGCTATAACAGGTGACGCTGGTGATCCCATTGGCATTCCTTTTAGCTGTTCGTAAAATTTGTCCTTATGCTTAAAATATCTATTTTCTTTAATGCAGAAAGTCAATATGTCAAAAAATAATTCCTTTGGTATGTCAGTGTAATTTGTTATTTTGTGCCACTTCTGCTTTATTGTGTCTATAGCTGTATTTACTGGAATACTGGGGAACAATGATACCACGTCAAAAGAAATAAGTGTTTCGTCATCGAAAATGTATGAGTTGTTAATCCTTGTTTTAAACTCTACAGCGTCCTTCACATTATATTCTGAGTCCTTTGTTAGATTTTTAAGAATGCTTATGATGAATTTGCATAGTCCGTATGATGGTGAATTTATTGAGGAGCAAATTGGTCTAAGAGGTGTTCCTTCCTTGTGGATTTTGGGTAGACCGTAAATTCTTGGCGCAGTAGCCGTATTAGTCTGTAATTTATATTTTTCGTTTATTGTTATTACATTTAATTTGAACAGTTTTTCTACAAGTGCGTTGTTCCGTGTTTGTAATCTGGTAGTGGGGTCATTTTTTAATTGTTTGTATGTGCACATGTCATGTAAAATATCGTTCATTTTTTTGTCATACTCCAGTTTATCTACTGCTACCGTGGTATTGCCTTTGTCTGCGTTCAATATTAATAAGTTTTTGTTTTTGTTGATAAATTTTCTTGTTTGCTCCACTGTGTTGAGTATGTCTTTCTCTCTCGACGTTAGTGATCTTTTGTTTAAGTAACTGTCCATTGTTGTTATTAATTTCGTTCTCGCAATGTCTTGCTTTTCTTTATCCGTGTTCGTGTGTATGATGTCTTCTCCATCTGCAATACATTTAAATAAAGGGAAATGTTGTTTTTCTGTCGGCAGCGCAAAATTTGGTCCTAATGACAATAGCTTTTGAATATTTGTTGGTATTTCTATGCTCGTCTTGTTCACAAACCATTCTTTATTATGTTTCATGAAGTGTTCTTTATCCTGGTTTATCTTGAGTTTCTTAAATTTGTTGATCTGTGTATCCGTTGTTTTTCTTATTAGATTTTCGTGAATTGTTTTTTCGCTGTTCAAAAATAATGTGTAATCATCGTTCTGTAAATTTTGTTTTAATTTCGTTATTGTGTATTTTAATTCCGTTTCGTTTACTTTTAACTTCTCGTGTTTTTGTTTTATAAGTAGGTTGAGAATTTTTTTATGAAAATTTGCTGTGTATTTGTTAAGTAAATTGTTTAATTTTTGTAGTGATACATTTTGTCTTAATCTGTCGTTTTCATCGAAAATTTGTTTTATGTGTTTGGTGGAATTAGTGATACAGTTTGGAATTAAACCAGTTGCTCTGCACTTAATTAAAAAAGTTACTGATGTTTTAAGTCTTGCTTCTAACTTGTTGGCTTTGTTGTGTTTCTTGATGTTGTTGTTTATCGTTTTGCTGTAATTTTCTCGTAGATTTTTGTCTACGATAAACAAACTTAAGAAACAAACAAACAAATTTAAGAAACTCAAGATAAACCAGGATAAAGAACACTTCATGAAACATAATAAAGAATGGTTTGTGAACAAGACGAGCATAGAAATACCAACAAATATTCAAAAGCTATTGTCATTAGGACCAAATTTTGCGCTGCCGACAGAAAAACAACATTTCCCTTTATTTAAATGTATTGCAGATGGAGAAGACATCATACACACGAACACGGATAAAGAAAAGCAAGACATTGCGAGAACGAAATTAATAACAACAATGGACAGTTACTTAAACAAAAGATCACTATCGTCGAGAGAGAAAGACATACTCAACACAGTGGAGCAAACAAGAAAATTTATCAACAAAAACAAAAACTTATTAATATTGAACGCAGACAAAGGCAATACCACGGTAGCAGTAGATAAACTGGAGTATGACAAAAAAATGAACGATATTTTACATGACATGTGCACATACAAACAATTAAAAAATGACCCCACTACCAGATTACAAACACGGAACAACGCACTTGTAGAAAAACTGTTCAAATTAAATGTAATAACAATAAACGAAAAATATAAATTACAGACTAATACGGCTACTGCGCCAAGAATTTACGGTCTACCCAAAATCCACAAGGAAGGAACACCTCTTAGACCAATTTGCTCCTCAATAAATTCACCATCATACGGACTATGCAAATTCATCATAAGCATTCTTAAAAATCTAACAAAGGACTCAGAATATAATGTGAAGGACGCTGTAGAGTTTAAAACAAGGATTAACAACTCATACATTTTCGATGACGAAACACTTATTTCTTTTGACGTGGTATCATTGTTCCCCAGTATTCCAGTAAATACAGCTATAGACACAATAAAGCAGAAGTGGCACAAAATAACAAATTACACTGACATACCAAAGGAATTATTTTTTGACATATTGACTTTCTGCATTAAAGAAAATAGATATTTTAAGCATAAGGACAAATTTTACGAACAGCTAAAAGGAATGCCAATGGGATCACCAGCGTCACCTGTTATAGCGGACATAGTTATGGAAGTCCTATTAGACACAACACTTACAAATTTAGAGGTTAAACCAAGATTGGTAACAAAATATGTGGACGATTTATTTTGCATCATCAAGAAAAATGCAGTTGATGACACGCTACAAGCATTAAACCGGTTCCATAGACAAATAAAATTCACACAAGAATTAGAAAAAGAGGACAAATTACCATATTTAGACACAATGATAACAAAGACGCAAAATATAATAAAAATTGACTGGTATCAGAAACCTACAGCCTCAGGACGAATCATTAACTTTCACTCGAACCACCCAAAACATATAACAATGAACACAGCGCATAACTTTGTCAAAAGAGTATTTAAAATAAGTGACACACAATATCATGAGGACAACATTAAAAAGACGCTTAAAATATTACAAAATAACAGCTTTCCTTACAAAACAGCGATGAACATAATAAAAAACGTAAGAAATAAACTCGATGAGGGAGCTGTTGAAAAACCAGCAAAAATATACAAAACAATGTTTCACGTTCCAGGTTTCTCTAATAGAGTTATTTACTCAGACATATACGAAAAAGAAAAATTTAATATCGCTCTAAAAAATAACAACACATTAAAACAATTGTTTTCCAACACAAAAACCAAATTAGACAAATTAGAAAAATCAAACGTAATTTATAAAATACCCTGCAATGGTGACGGATCCAACATATGTAAGAAAATATATGTTGGAACAACAAAATCAAAACTACGGACAAGGTTAGCCGCACATAAATCGGACTACAAAACAAGAAAAGAAACATTTGATAACAAAACAGCGTTAGCGGCCCACTGTGTTACCACTGGACACTCGCCGAACATAGAAAATGCAAGAATATTACAATAAGAAACAAATTATAAAAAACGATAGACAATCGAAATGCTACATATAATAAACACACCCGCTACAAAACGAATGAACTACAAAACAGACACAGAAAAATGCGCACATATTTACAGACACATAATAACAAAACATAAACAAAACAAACATTTAGTAATAACTTGACATTCACAACATGTGGACAATATTATTATTCGTAAGAGCACATTAATTGTTTAGTTTTAATTACTTATTGTTAAATGTTGTAAAAAGTGTTAATGTCTTCGTATTAATTAATTTTTGCAGATTTTTCCTGAAGACGGACACCAAAGGTGTCTGAAATATTGAAAAAATATAAATAAAAAACCAATTTATAAAAAACAAAACCAAAAGTTTGTTATAAAAGTTTGGATCGAGACCTAGAGCCTGAAGAACAACCCAAAATTTAAAAATTAAGGTCGAATAAATTAAAAACAACTTACAAATTTAAAATCTCAATCAATGATTTGAAAAAATGATTGAATTCTTTTTTTCAAATCATTGATTGGGACTTGAAATTTCAAATCACAATCAATGATTTGAAAAAAAGAATGCAATAATATTTTCAAATCATTGATTGAGATTTTAAATTTTAAATCACAATCAATGATTTGAAAAAATGAATGCAATCAATTTTTTAAATCATTGATTGGGAATTAAATGATTTTAAATCACAAATGAATGCATTCTTTTACAGCTCTGATATGAACATATGTTTTTATTTGCAAAAATATAAAGTAGGCATTTTTTTTAAATTCGACAAAAACTTTAAGAAAAATTATGATATTGTTACATTTTTGGACAGTACTTTTTTATCAAAAAATGCACTAACGCAACCTCTTTACAAAGAACTTTACAATTTTGTAATAAATATATTAAGTTTGCCTCATAGCACAGCTGCTGCTGAATGAATTTTTTCTAATTTAAAGCTTACTATAAACGATAAGACCAGTAGACTTTTTTTGGAATAGGTAGAAGTATATTGTTTTACAAAATACTTAAAAAGGAATAATTTTTAATGTTATATAATTAAAGGGCAATATCTTTAATATAATTTAATTTATATTACACTAAACTGAATAAGCTATTAAATCAATGTTTATGTACTTACAATATATTATTTTGCATCATAGCTGTAAAATAATTATTACTAATCATATTCATTAGCAATTCGATTAGGTTTTTTTAAAAATGTGAAATAATTGATTAAGTACTTTTGTACAATTCTTTTCTGTTTGTAATCGTAATATAATAATAACAATCACAAAATATTCAAATATTCAGACAAATTACTTCAGATGACGAAAAAAATCAAAAATAATTAAAAGCAATCAAGAAAAATAATCCGACTACTTTTAGAAACTATGTTTGATTCTTTTTGATTATTTAAAAAATTTCAATCTAAAATACTAAAAATGTTGTTAAATTTTTTGATAAACAAATACAGGTATGTTTAATTATTAAACAGAGACTGTCAAAAAATAAGAACAAAAAAATGCATTACAACATTTGCTCTGTTAATTTTGTCAAGCACTTTATTTCTTCTTCCTTGTTTTTTGAAAATCTTTTTTAATGATTGTATATATATATGTTTATTTATGAATAAAATTTAACAAAATATTCCGTACTTTAAAATAAAATTCTTAAAATAATCAAACAGAATCAAAGTAGTAGTAGTACTTTATTGAGTCTTTAATTAATCGATATAGCATAAGCATTAGCACCGGTAACAAAAAAGGAACCATGAACCAAAAGATTATACTGTTGCTCCCGTCACTTTTGTTAATAAAACTTATTAAGTTTTCGTATAACTGTGTTGACTGAAAAAGCCGTATCAGCGTATGGGCGATTTTAGTTAAAAATGACTGGTTGCACTTTACAGCCTCACCGTTGAAACGATGCGAGTCGACCTCAAACAGCATCAAAAATAATTTCTAAACGTAGTCGGACTATTTTTTCTTAATTAATTTTTATTCTTTTTGACTTTTTTTCGTAATTCCAAGTAGTCGTAATTATTTTTTGATTATTTGTAATTGTTATCAATTACTTATCAAAAACATCGCCCTCAAGGATTATATAATTATTACAATTATTTTTAAAATATAATAATACAATCTAATTGTTTATTAATCGTAGTCGCAATTTAACAGCTATGTTTTGAATTTTGTTTTTTAGCGCACAGCAAAAATAGCAAACTCTCTCTATTTACACTCACACTCTATTTACACTCGCGAAAACAAAAGCTATTCAGCCAAATCAACTGAAATTTTAATATGTTATTCACATCAGTGACTTTCGCTATCAAAATTTCAAAAAATCGTAAATTTTACACTGAATAACCAGTAAAAAAACCCTGTTTTGGGACTTAAATTTAAAAAGCGCGTCATAATCAAAAAATTTTATTGCAATATACCTTCATTATTTTAAGTCTTAAAAAAATAAATCCTAAAAATATTTTAAATATTCAAGCACTATTTTAGCACTATATATAATTAATAATAATTTTAAATATGTACATGCTTTGTTTCTTACTATTACATTTTAACAAAGCTAATTGTTTGTCTTCAAATTAAATAAATAGAATTGTTATGAGAGCTTAAAAAATTGGGTTTCAGTACTGTAATATGTGAATACTTTTTTCGGAAGTGGATACATTTGTGACTTTTTCATGGATACTTTTTTTTAAATCGTCGCGGCAACACTGATCTGAGGTGAATTCACGTACACAATAAATGAGTTTCACCAAAGCACATAAAAATGGAAAAAACATATGTTTTGACGTCACAAAATTTAAGTTTACTATCTCTTTATCTCTGTTAAAAACTATTCATTAAACTCAATGGTTCCTATTAGGGGGGTTCACATGGTCCTACATGTTGTCACGCCTGGTAGGACAAGCCTCGTATTTGACCGTTCGAACGCTCGATACAGCCGACTGACAACATGTTGGCTTAAACTTGAAATTTTTCAAATTCAAGGTTTGATGAGCAACCATCCAACCAATGTGAACCCGTGTTGGACGAACACGCCAAGCATCGCCATTAAAAAACTAATGGCGAAGACTAAATAACATAAAAAGTTAAGTGTACAAAAATAGAAATGCAAAAAATAAAGCATAAAAATTGTTTTTGGCAAAAAATACACGGTTTTTTATGTTTACTTAAGATGTATTGTTAATTTTTTAAAAAAATAATAACAGAAAAAAATGTTGGTAGTACCAAATTAGTAGTGCCAAATCTACGACATGTTGTCTACACGAAATTTTTTAGCCAAATGAGGTTTGACAGCATGTGTGATCGTTTGGCCGCTAAGCAAAATTTACAGTAATTCACCCATTACGCCAGGCGTGAGAACATGTAGGATCATGTAAACCCCGCTATTCTGCACAATTAAAAAATTCTGTTATTCTGTTATGATTTTTCATACAAATTTTTGAGCTGTAAAAAAATCTTTATCGAGATCAAAATTCGTATTCTGCACGACAATCTTTTATGAAATCTGTTATAAATCATAGCAGATTTTTCTAACTGTCAAAAAATCTTTTACAAAAACTTTTATTTGGTTTCTGCATGACAAAATCTGCTATGAAGGAAATTTTTAGAAAGTGAACATTTTGGTCTTAAAACTGGATGTTTATTTATGAATTTCATTAAGAATGGCTCATAAAAGGAGGCAAATGTAAGAATATATAACTAAAAAATGTTTGTGTGTGTTTGTTTGAAAGAAAAGTTTTATATGGAAAATATCATCGGGCCACTTAGCTGCAGTTACGCCTAAATAGCAAACCATTCGATCTTCCTGGCATGCGTTTCGTGTAGCTTTTTAGGTTTGACAAAGTGAATGTGCGCTTGCATTTAATATGCATGTTCAATAATTTAATTTTATTGAAAGTAAACAGCTGTTTCATAACAGAAGTTAGCGGAATTGCAATAGATCTTTGTTTTCGAAGAATGATAACAGAGTTCCATAAAAGATCGAAAGGCAGAATACCAATTTTAATAGATCTTTTATGGTCGGAGTCTTTTATGATTGATAACCGAAAATGCGTAGCAGAATAATAGATTCGCACATTACAGACTTTTATACCATGTTCATGCTCATAGAAATAAAGCTGCTATAATGCAGCTTCAGCTTTTATTTTGACGGTTTTGTGCTACAGCAGTCCTGACTTTTCCTTTACCATTTTCTGGAAGAAAAACGAGGTAAATGACTAATATTTTTATATTATAACTGAATATATAAAAATACTTACAATCCTTTATTTGTTTATTATATACAGTGGCTCACAACGAAAGTCCGGCAGGCATTTCTTAGCACTTTCGCATTGGTTTCAGAAATGAAAATGTAAGAAAAATCTTGGAGTAAATATTTTTTTCAAAACGTTATTGGTTATTGGTTATTGATAACGTTATTGGTGAGCAAAATTAAACAGAAACCTAGATAAAAAATAAGAACATAACGGTAAAATAAAATTAAATCAAAACCAAAGCTTTAAAAACGAGCTCAAATTGAAAGTCGGACAGAAAGGGAATTCAATGCTAAAACTAAGAATTTAATATTTTGTTGCCAATCCTTTTTCTTTTATGACTGCCTGCAGCCTTTTTGAAATGAGTGCAACCAACTTTTTACAAACTTCAGCTCCAATCTAATTCCACTCTTCACTTATGATACTTTCTATTCGATCTTTAGTTGCCCATCTCTGATACTGCACTCTGGGTTCAAGTTCATCCCATAGATGTTCTATAACATTTTAATGTGGACTTTGTGAGGTTGTTTTTATGAAATTTGGACAAATATCAAGTACACAATTCTTTACCAAGAGCATCGTATGTTTCAGATCATGTCTTGGGAAAACTGCAAATTGTCTGCTATTCCTTATTTACCCGCACTTTCTTTTACGTTCGCCAGACTGTCAAGGAACATATTTTTGTCATTATACTTTCAATAAAATGAATCCTTGCACCATCAGACGTAACCCAAAACCATGACTGATCCTCTACCATGCTTAACCGTATGTTTAAAATTTTTATTGCAAAATTCTTCATTCGGTTTTCGCTTTCCATCTGAACCATAAAAATTAAATAAACTCTCATCGGTAAACAAAACCTGTAATAAAAGTTTATTGTTTAAAAGTGCTAAGGATCCTAATGTATTCTGTTTTATTATCCTTGTTCCAGAATTCATTTCCTCATGCACGAAATTGGGGCGTTCTTTTAGATTTTTCTTGCTTATACAGTGCTTTTTCGAGCTACTCCTCAATTTAAACAAATTTTTTTCAAAACTTTTCAAATTGTTTTTGAGTGTACACTCTTTTTCAAATTGAGTTTTAACATGACCTCAAGTTTTAGTGCAAATAAAAATGGGTATTTTATTATTTCTATTAAAACATACCTTTCATCTTTGGAGCTAAGTTTATTTTTAGCTACTGTACGTTCTTTATTGCATATTCTCTTATATTGTATATAACGCTTGATTATATCGTGTACTGTTGATTTACTTTTAAAGGCGATTTGTGAAATTTGTCGCTCGGATTTTCCTTTCAAATAAGGATCTATCACGAGCTGCCTTTCTGCCAGTGTTGATTGATTCACTTTTCGAGAATTGTTTATTTTTTATCTGTGAAACCTAAACAAGAGCGTTGAGCGGCGCGTTGCTAGCCACTTGGCGTTAACGCTGAATTGTCATCCCTAAATAAGAACGGTGGATTATGTCAAATGTTGTCAAAAAGTGTTTGGCATATAGTAAATAAATTGCACCTATATTCTGTAATTAGTACAAAATGAAATTAAATACAATCTAATTTAAATTATTAATTAATTTCTTACCTCCATTTGTGCAAGCAAATATTTTTCGTCAACATATTTCAATATTTTTCACAGAAACGACAACTTTTTCTTTGTTTTCTGTATCAAACCTTCACTTCCTAACGCCCTGTCAAAATTGGATTTTCCAACCGCTCAGCGTTGCCGTCGCGTTATTATGGTTTGTTTCATACAATTTATATTAGCATGACGATTTTGTGACAGGTTGTTTTTATAGTTTTGTTTTGATTTAAATTTGTTTCACCGTTATGTTAAAATTTTTTAAATTATGTTTCTGTTTAATTTTGTTCACCAAAAAATAACGTTTTGAAAAAAATATATATTACAATTTTCTTCATACATTTTCATCTCTGGAATCAATGCTAAAGTGCTAAGAAATGCCTGCCCGACTTTCGTTGTGAGCCACTGCATGTTATATACATATGACATTAAATTAACTTTGAATTTCAGAAATATTGACGAAACACAGAGTGGCACATTAAAAAAGCAGAATAAAAGTTGCATTGAATTGATTTTTTTCTAGTGTTATTTGTATGAAAAAAAGCTGCTTTTATCTGCAATCTGCCAAACTAAACACTTATCTCCTCATACTGCAAAAGCAGCAGTTTTAAACAAAAAATAAAAAAATTCAATAAAAACAAACAAAACGGCAAACAGTTCGCCAACTATTTAATCCAAGAATGATAGAAACAAGATTACGACATCGTCACTGGAGCCAATTGAACGTTGCCATCTCTATGTTTTTCCTTATTAGCCATCTCTTTTTAGCCAATAGGAACAATTGGCTCCAATTACGTCATCTAGCGGTAAAACATTCGGATGTCGTAATCTTTTTTCTATCATTCTTGAAGGTCGAATTATAATAGACGTAATGTAAAGTAACGAAATGTTGTCAACTGTCATCGGGACGAGACGTAATGTAAGAAAACGTTGTATCAATTATAATAGGCGGTAGTCAGACAGTTTTTTGTCGTAAATAATTGCACGTTCCCGTAGAAGTTCAATTAAAACTTCATCATCCATAGCTGTGGATATATAGAACTATCACATTAATAAAGAAAACTCAACAAAAAGCGTAGTTCAACAATATAATATAACACAATAATCGAATCTGACCTCAATTTTTAGTTGTTATTTGAACAGACGTAATGTAAAGTAAAGTAGAAATCGAAATTCAACGGATCTTTACGTCCCGTTACATTACGTTACGTTTATTATAATCACTTGTATAATGCCTCATTTACACGGGTGACATATTTGTCATTTTTTACATCATTAAGTGCCATTATCGTGTAAATGATGTTATTTTGTTTCATTATTTTAGTCATAAAATAATGATTAAAATCAAATGTCATTAGTTTTGTCACTTAAATGACATCGTGGAAACACCGTGTAGACCCGTCTACTCTCATAGTGACTAACTTAAAGAAAAAAATGCAAAAGTTCATTCTTTACTGACAGAGTGCGTTTAACTGTTTATAGAAATTTAACTGTTTGCTTAAAAATGGACTGGTTAGTAAAAATTTAAAGAGTTTAAAGAATATAATAATCATAATCAATATTTAATCCCATTTCTTTTTTTATGTGAACCCAGCCAGTATTTTTCAGAAGATGGAACGTTCTTCTCCAGCGTTCTTCTTCCTCCTCGTTCTCTTCAATTAATAAATATGCTAAATAAGCAACGGCTATTATTTTGTTGTCTTCCATTTGTAAAATAATTTTTTAACTTCTTTGCTTTGTCAGTATTTGAGAATTATAAATTTTGTCATTCATGTTAACGGCTACTTTGCTGGTCAAATCATTACGAATTTGAAAGTTGCCAAAATATAATGAAACGTAGTGACAAAGCTCTGGGTAAGTCCCTTTTTTGCCGTCTAAATAGCAGCGTCATTATGATATGTCATCAAGTCATTATTAAAGTCAGTAAATGTCACTCGTGTAAATGAGGCATAAGAAAGTATTTAGGCAATTCACAGTACATGCTAATTAATGTTTAATGTGCTATTTCTGAAATGTGCTATTTTGCCTGTTAATTTTTTGTTTTTGTTTTGCATGTAAACACAAATTCATCCGGTGTGTTAATTGTTGCCACTTTTGTATATGCCCTAAAGCATGCTTTTGTAGAGTGTTAAGGTGTTATTTCGTGAACTGCTGTTTTACGTGAATAAAAAAGAGTTGCTTGGAATATTAAATTGAATTGTTTAACTTTTAATAGAATCCAAAACATTTGAGATGCATATTAGAGATTCCAGCGCTGTTTTGAAACTACAAATAAATACTTTTCACTTAAGTTGCGCTCACAGTTGTCAAAATTTAGTACATTAAAATATTAGTATATTATAACATTACACAGAAAATAATATTGTTCGTAAATTTTACGAATACTGTTCGTACAGTTGAATACGTTCATTTTTAGGAATTCAACCCTGCACATTTAACGTACCGAACGTTAGCTGCACAAAACTGCATTCGCTAATAACATTCGTCAAGTTTTGTTCACACGGACAACGAAGCAATACGTACATCGAACGTATTTCTGATTTTAGACATTGAAATAGACATTTTTTACATAGTAACGTATGTAAACGTACATATAACGAATAACTGTAACGTATCCTTACGTACTCACAACGCATTACATTGACACACACGTACGAATTAATAACGTTGTACGAATGAGAATTTATACGTACAGTTTGTTACAAATTAACGTAAGGATACGTACAGATATCGTTGAATGTATACGTACTTGTACGTTTAAGATACGTATTACGTCCAAGCGTTGCGTTTATGAAAAATTGCAAACAATTTTGTACGTACAAGTACGTATTGACAACGAATAACAATTAAGTGCTGCGTTACATTGAACGCACTTGTACGTACATGCAAATACCGAGCGCGTGAAATCTGTTGCTGAGTTCAAATTACTTTGTGTTTGTACAGCGTCGGTAAAGCACATGCGTCGGTAAAGTGTGATTTGCAGCCACCAAGTAATTTCTTAATAAAATTATATTATTTAAAATTTATAATATTTAAACAAGTTTATTTAAAAATTATATCTTCAAAATGTTTTGTTTTCTGTGCCAAGAACGTTTTAGTGAAGTTAATTTATTAGTTGTTCATTTAAAGAAAAAACATCAACTGCACACTAATAGTTCATTTCGATGCTATATTAAAGAATGTGCTCTTCTATTTAAAAATTTGTCAAGCTATAAAAAAACATTTGGTTCGAAAACATGGCGTAAATGACAAAAAAATCTTTTTAACTTGGTAGTAACTTATGACTAATAATATTTACTTTGTTTAATTTATGATGCTGCAACTGTGAAATTGTTGTGGTCAATGCATGCATATTTAATACCTACCCAAAAAATAGCCCAAAAGGACAACAACGGGAAAAAAGTCTTAATTAAATACACAGTCAAGAGCTCACAGGAATCAATTCTATTTGTTGGGAGCAGTGTGCAAGAACTCGATGACCACATTGCATTTTTGAATACAAAACCTGGAGGAAGCATTCAACCTTTTTTACTTGCTGTTGGTGATAAAAACTTTAAGTGTTTTCAAAGCTTTTATGTTTATCTTGAAGGAGTAAAATTTTCCTTTCACAACTTTTTAAGAGCATTAGATATATGCTTTAAAGCATTTTATCTTTTTAACTTAGAATATCCTCCACCTTGCATCCAGTTTTGGCATTTTGTGGCCAAGCATTTTTATAAATTTGAAAACATTACTATGTCAACTAGACTATCAATAATGCTTGACGCATTAAAGAATTAATTTTTTGATTTACTTTATCAGCTCTATCTTGAATAATTTTTTACACGGAATCGAAAATAGGAGTTTTAATTTTAAGATAAAGTTCAAGCATATTCTGAACCAATTTGTTGATGAACCAATTTGCATTAAAAATGTTCTTGAGCTTTATCTTAAAAATTAAAACTCCCTTATCCGATTCCGCGTGAAAAATTATTCATGATATGACTGTATAGTTTTTATCAGATTGTGTAGAATTTCGTTTACTGCGATTTAAAACCAATCAACTGGAAATCAGTCGGAATTTTTTTTCAAGGCACCTTAATGTACAATTATACGTTTTTTCACTTAATACTAGTCATTAACATTACGGGTATTCACGATTCAGTGCACTTGCCAGTGCAGTTGAGTACTTGTTCATTTTACAAAAACAATATACACGTACGTCAAAAATCTGCACAAGTGCACATTGAAAAAATTTACAGCTGTGAAAAAGTGATAGTAGTGTGTTCACGAAGACTTAGCTGCAAAAGTCCTCAACTGTGCTGGCAAGTGCACTGAATCGTGAATACCTCTATTATTTTTTAATATAAATCTGGGGTTTTGTCTGCCCTGTGATCTGCTGTGAATTTATTATTATATAATTTAATATTTTAAGAAAAAATCTAAAAAATTAAATGCCAAATACAACTTAAATATAAATATGTATTTTTATTAGTATGTTTACTCACATTTGTTTTATTTTAATTTACAGGATTTAAAATTTGATGTACAGCGGATCTCTGGATACGGAAGGCAAATCAGGTGGGACTCCATGTTAGTTCCAGACTCATTTGCATCGTGCCCACAGACTGATACGTACGTAAAATTAACATATGGTATACGTTTGAATTTCGTATATACGTGTTCTGAACGTGCAGCGTACGTAAATAAAACGTATGCTGTAAAAGTTCCATAAATACGTATTTTAAACGTATGCTGTACGTTAAAATGTTCGTGAATACGTATTGTTAATGTAGGCTGTACGTAAAAGGTTCGTAAATACCTATTTTCAACGTATGGTGTACGTAAAAGTTTATTTAAAACGTATTATGAACGTATGCTGTACGTTATAATTGCGTACATGCGTATTTTGAGCGTATGTTGTACGTAACATTTTCGTAAATTCGTATTTTTAACGTATGCTGTACGTAAAATGTTCGTTAGTACGTATTTTGAACGCGTGGTGTACGTAAAATTCCGTTAATACGCATTATGAACGTATGCTGTACGTAAACATTTCATAAATGCGTATTTTGAGTGTACGTTGTACGTAACATTTTCGTAAATACGTATTTTTAACGTATACCGCACGTAAAATGTTCGTAAATACGTATTTTGAACGCGTTATATACGTAAAAGTTTCGTTTATACGTATTCTGAACGTAAGATAAACGTAAACATTTCGTAAATACGTATTTTTAAAGTATGATGTAGTACGTAAAATATTCGTAAATACGTTAGCAAAACGAACATAGTACGCAAAACTAACGTATGGTGTACATCATAAAAAGGAGCAGCGCACTTAATAAATTTGTAAATGCGTATGCTAAACGAACAGCGTACGTAAAAAAGTCCCTAAATACGATTTTGAAAATACGTATTCTGAACGAATTGTGTACGTACGAGCAATGTATGGAATATGTTACCGAAAAACTATTCTAAACGAACAAGATCATACAGACAACGAATAGCGTTCGTAGCTGTGTTTGTACAATTTTTAGCTATACGTACATCGGGCATAAAATAAACGTATGTGTATACGTTAAACCAACGTTTTCTTACATGGGACCAATTTCAACGAACGCGTTTGTTGCCTAAACGAACTTATTCGCTGTCATTACGTCCTTTTTTGGTTCAGTGTACAATGAACTGTGAATTGCCCAATTGTTTGAAACAATAACGGCCGATTTCTTCACCGATTATCAAATCGAGCCAGTCCGAGTTCTGCCTAGAACTTAGTTTCAAACTGATTTTCGGTTCAAAAAAAGTTAGAACTCTGTCATTTCTTCCCTTATATGGTACTTGGATTATTTTTAAAAGAGAGTGTTAGACACTAAAACTTGGATCGAGTTTATACCAACACTCTAAGAAATGGAAACATTCCCAGATTTAAGCAGGAAACATTCCATAGAATTTACAAAGCATTTCCTTTCGTTGAACACTCTTTTTTTTGCACATGATGTCATTAGAGGGAAAAATTCCTCTCCGCTGTCTTAAAAAAGAATGTGGAAATTTATTTATCTGAATTTACAAATTTAAATAGATTATCGGCGAGGTGCTGAATCAGCATACTAAGGACAAGAGTAAGTCTTAGGCCAGGGGCCAAATTACAGCATCCGTGATCGAGCAAAATTGTACAAGATTGATAGGCACTTGTCTCGTCGTGCTCTTCGTAATTTTTCTCGATCACGGATGCTGTAATTCGGCCCCAGGTTTCACAATAAATACTTAAGTTGTGCTTAAGTATAAGCTCTGAAAATGCCATACTTAAGTTCAACTTAAATATGAAAAATGCGCGACTTAAGCTCTACTTAAGTCATCGACTGTCAACAGCTGATTATATTTTGCAAAATAATTAAACTAATCAGCAAAAACTAATTGGTAAGACTTAAGTACAACATAAGTATTGATTGTGAAACCGGGCCTTAATCTGGAATATTGGAGTTTATATATGATATATTTCCTGTTTGTGTTAAAACTACATATGGACCGTGATTCGTGGTTAGTTGCCCTCATCATCTAGACAAAGCTAAAATTAAAATCTGTCACGAGAGTCGCTTAAAATGTGAAGTGGATAAGCATGTCTACTGGTGATTGGTGGAGTAGATACGCAATTTGCGTGAATTAATTGAGGAAAAAAAAAATTTGCAATAATTTGGGTGCTGGTGGTGGAATTTTGTATTCAGTCTCTGGAATCTCGTAGATTTTCTTCTCCGTTGGCTCAACAATAGACACATTATTAGGCAATAGTTTCCTAGGACCAATCTTACTCTTGGGATCATAAGGCAACATGATATTGACCTTAATACTCAAGACACCTTGGCGCAACAGACGTGATGAGTAGCTATTTTGACATAGTCGTTGTATGGGTCACGAGAGTGAATCATCAGACCATCGACGAACTTCATAGATTTTGCAAGTTGGCCGCGAAACTTGCCAGAGACTACGATCCCACAGCCCTTTGCTCCAGATTCCATAATAAAGCTCGACGCGCAGCCAATCAACCGGTAAGATAGTAGCGCAGTAACTCGGCTTGAGCAATGGCGTAAATGCCACGGGTTGCGACTCTTGGCATACAACTCAATACGGCCGGGTTCAAAATTGAAACGCCTCTGTACCATTGCAGTTAACTCTCGAATGCGATGTCCCTTCTCTCTCTGCATGTTTCTGTTGCCATGATGATGATTTCAGTGCGCGATGGTGTGACACGCACCTCAACTCCGGAGTTACCATCTTCAGCAAGTTTGCGAGTGAGAAACTCGCATTTTTATTTTGAAGCTTAATTTTTTTAACATAAATTTCACATAACGTAATTAAAAAAGGAAAGAAATTATAAAAGCAAAAAATTTTCTAAAATATATTTTATTATTAAAATTCAAAACTTGACACTCAAAGTGTCAAAACAAAGTTATATTTTCTGATCTGAAGAAATAAAAAGAGCGCAAGACCGAGTTTTAAGATTGCTAAGCTTCCGATTTCGGGGTTCCAGCTAAAACTCAGTATCAGCTAGAACCGAATTTTAAATTGAAGTTTTTATGCCTGAGATCTATGTGAAGTATGACTTAGTACTAAGGAGAGAACTAAAAATAGGTTTCGTACTCGGTATAGCATTAAATCTATGTGAAGAAATCGTCCGTAAGTGAAAGAACATACTGCTCAATTGACATTAGACCACATTACGTTACTTCTATTATAATTGAACCTTATAAATCAGTGTTAAAGTTTTCTTGTCAACCAGACCTAAAAATCTTAAACCTAAACCATGCGCGAGGATAAAAATCGCATGTCAAAGATAACAAAGATTTTTATTTATTTTAAACTACTAACAAGAATTTTAATTATTTATTGTTGGGTTTATTAAAAGTAAAATAATTATTTAGCGAACAAAGGAACGAATACAATGCACGTCCGTTTACGTTTACGTTACTTTAAAGACTACTGCGTGCATCATAATGGACAAGAATAAGAAACAAAAGGAATCAAAGAGAATTAATTTCAAAGTTAAGAGAGTTGCCATATGGGTATAATTTATATAACGGATAGAGGTGATGACAGTTCGGCCCTTCCTGACATATTCTCGTCCCGAGGTTTTACTCTAGAAGATGTCCCAATTTCAGAATCGTCGTTGCCATCATAGTCATTGCCAATCTCCGGATAGAGCATACACCATGGCTTCAGCTTGTCACAACTTACCACTGTACTAAATCGACGCTGATTTCGCTGGGCGTTGTCGATATCTTCGATGATGTATCTGTCGAACCTTAGAACCTTGGAGACCACATATGGACCTCGATGCTTGGCCTCTAACTTGCGAGAAGTTCCAGTGCTCGGATTTGCGCTCTCAATTAAAACGAGATCACCTTCTTTGTATACATGTGGTGTTTTGTGCTTCTCATCAAACCTAGCCTTCCATATGTCGCGTGCTGCTTCAATATTTTCTATAGCCGCTTCACGTCGTTGAAGTGTTGACATGTGGTCGATGTCCATGTCATCCTAAGACATCATAGCAAGCATTTTATTTCCACCAATATCCCGTACAGGAAAATCAAAAATAGGGTCCATTGGTGAATATTTTGTAGTCGAATTGATAGTGGTGTTGAGAGTCCATTGTAATCGTCGTAGTTCGCGGTCCCAATCCTTATCGTTGGACGTGGACAGTTTCAAAAAAGCAAGGACTGACTGGTTGACCCACTCCGCCAGACCATTTGCCCGAGGTGTTCGAACTGCGATCTTAATGTGGTAAACTTCGTTGACTTCACAGAACTCCTTAAACATTGATGACGTAAATGAAGTGCCCCTATCTGTGACGATCGTTTTCGGCATACCGAACTGCAGAGTCAACTGATTTAAAGCTTCGATAACCGGTTTAGTTTTGCTTGATTCGCTTCAGAGTTCCCTCTACCGCTGGATGACCAACATCGTCGTTGGTCTAATGTTGATGGGTTGATGACTAACCCTTCTTCGGATATCCGATAAAGTCGATTTTTCTGTAATACAAACTCCGCTTCAATTTTCTTTTGCTGATCTGATGGTTGTTTACCAAGGATAGTGTCAAAAATTTCGCAAATAACCGAATCTTGTTTTTGCATAGTGAGCATCCAATCCTCTGTGGATAATTTGATTGGCATGATACACGCGCTCACATCTTCAAGCACTCCTGGAGCTTTCACTGGAGCCCGACTCAATGCATCCACATGACTCATAGATGGACCCGGTCGATGAATGATTTCGCAAGCATACTCCAATAATCGAAGTAACCAACCCAAAACTCGTGGAATCATAGGCGTTTTTGATTTAAGACTGGATACTGCTGCGCAATCAGTGACTATTGTGAATCTCTTTCCGAGCAGCTGCATTCGGTAACGTTGACAAGCCTCGACCACCGCTAGCACTTCCAATTCATACCCATGGTATTTCTTTTCTGCCTCGTTGCACAGTTGGCTAAAATAAGCAATAGGTTTCCACATGTTATTGTCTTCTTGTAACAGCATCGCTGCGATTCCCACGCTACTGGCATCAGTGTGCAGTTGATGATTTCTGGTGACATCGTAAACACCTAAAATTGGCTCATTTGTCAGTACATGAATCAAACGTTGATAAGCCTCTTGGCATTCGGCAGACCATTTGAATGCGACCGACTTCTTTGTTAACTGAGTGAGAGGAGCAGCTATCTGGGCATAGTTTTGTATAAATTTTCTGAAAAACCCGGTTAAACCCAAGAAACGGCGTATTTCGGTGGCATTTTGTGGTACTGCAATCTCTTTCACAGCAATAGTTTTACGCAAATCTGGTTTCAGACCATCTGCACCCAACTCGTGACCCAAAAACTGATATTGCTGTTCATTGCCTTCCCGTTTAATAATTTTTAAAAACTCATTTAAATTACGACACGATTTTTAACTGGTTCAATTAATTTATTCATCATTTTCTGAAATGTACAGGGTGCATTACGCAAACCGAAAGCATTCGGTTGAATTCATAATGGCCCTGGTGCGTGATGAGCGCAGTAAAATTTTTGCAATCTTCGTCTATTTCTATTTGGTAATAACCTGACATCATGTCTAATGTGGTAAAGAATCTCTTACCTGCAAGCGTTGATAGGACAGTATCGACAGTTGGCATTGGCCACGGTTGCTTTTCTGTTATTTTGTTCAGTTCCCGGCAATCGATACATAATCGATGTTTACCATTTGGTTTTTGGACTAACACAACTGGCGATGCGTAATGAGATTCTGACACTCTTATTATATTTAAACTGAGCAACTCTTTAATTGTTTTTTCAATAATTTGTCTTTTCGGAATTGGCACTGGATATGGCCGTTTCGTTATCGGCGTTGAAGACGTCACCGATATTGTCATCTTCACAGTTCCACATTTACCGAGTTCGTTCAAATTTTCACCAAAACAACCCGCATATTCATTTAACAACGTCACAAGTTTATCTTTTTCTACCACCGACAGGTTTTCGTTGGAGTTTATTTTTTTGACATTGAGAGGAAACACTTCACATTTCCCGTTTTCGATTACTACTCGTCCTTGCGATAATATGTCCGTACCAATGATAATATCGACATCCATTATACTATCATCAACAACTAACAGTTCACTCTCATAGGGTTCACCATCAATGGTCACAGAGGTTATTAACATTTCGCGACAAGTAAATTCACCACCTGTAAACCCGCATAACATTTTTTTACATGCTCTAAAATTACTGTCACAGTTTTCTGCTATGGTGCGTTTTATTATATAATAACAACTTCCCGAGTCGATTAAAGCATTTACTTACTTACTTACTTAGTTGGCGCTACAACCGTATGTCGGTCTTGGCCTCATCTAAGAATTTGCGCCAGCCATTTCTGTCTTTCGCTTGCTGGCGCCAGTTGGAAATTCCAAGCTTCGTCAGGTTGTCCTCTACTTGGTCTTTCCAACGAAGATGCGGTCGTCCTCTTCTGCGTTGACCGCCGCTGGGTACCGAATCGAAATGTTTTCTTCACTGGAGCATCGTCTTTCATGCGCTGAACATGACCAAGCCAGCGAAGCCGCTCGATTTTAATGCGCTTGACTATGTCGATGTCAGCGTACAGCTCATGTACAGCTCTCGAATGCTCCTAAAGTCTTTTCATCTAAACTGCTCAGCGTCCAGGTTTGTGATGCATGTGGGCATGATGAGCGATTTATAGAGCGTGATTTTCGTTCGTCGAGAGAGGGCTCTGCTTCTCAATTGCCTACTGAGCCCAAAGTAACACCTGTTGGCAAGAGTTATTCTTCGTTTGATCTCAATGCTGATGTCGTTGGTTGAATTAATGCTGGATCCCAGATAAACGAAGTTCTTCACAACCTCGAATGAGGTATTGTCAACGGTAACGTGGGTTCCAAGACGCTGGGACTGTTTGTTTGTTGACACTAAGTATTTCGTCTTATCTGCATTCACTGACAGACCCATTCGACTTGACTCTCTTTCTAATCTGGAAAATGCTGCACTGACTTCGCGCGTATTATGGCCAATGATATCGATGTCATCAGCATACGCAAGCAGCATAACACTCTTGTAGAATATTGTGCCACTACGTCTCAGATCAGCAGCTCGGATGATCTTTTCCATCATTAGGTTGAAAAAGTCGCACGATAAGGAATCACCTTGTCTGAAACCTCGTTTGGTAATAAATGGTGGGGAGAGGTCCTTCCCGATTTTAACTGCGCTGCTGGTGTTGCTCAGTGTCATCCTGCAAAGTCGTATTAGTTTTGCAGGAATACCAAATTCAGACATGGTGGAGTACAGGTGCTTCCTTTTTGGGCTGTCGAAGGCGGCTTTGTAGTCGACAAAAAGATGGTGGGTGTCGACTTGTTTTTCTTGAGTCTTCTCCAAGATTTGTCGTAGCGTGAAAATCTGGTCGATGGTGAACTTTCCAGGTCTGAAGCCACACTGATAAGGTCCGATCAGTTCGTTTACAATGGGCTTCAATCTTTCACATAAAACGCTCGACAGGACCTTATATGCGATATTAAGAAGGCTTATCCCACGGTAATTGGCACAGATAGTGGGATCACCTTTCTTGTGGATTGGGCAGAGCACACTGAGATTCCAATCGTTTGGAATGCATTCTTCCAACCATATTCTGCATAGAAGCTCGTGAATGCATTTAAGTAGAGCTTCGCCTCCGTTCTTAAACAGCTCAGCAGGTAAGCCATCAGCTCCCGCGGCTTTGTTATTTTTAAGCCGAGCTATAGCTGTCAGAACTTCATCATAGTCGGGCAGCGGAACCTCGACGCTGTCATCCGCAATTGGGGTTTCCGGAATATCATCTCTATTGGCGGGATTGTTGTCAGCGTCGCCATTTAGAAGTTTAGAGAAGTGTTCCCTCCATAACGTCAGTGTACTCTGGACATCTGTCACTAGATTCCCGTTTCCATCCTTGCAGGAAGAGGCCCCGGTTTTAAAACCATCGGCAAGGCGTCTTATTTTTTCGAAAAATTTTCGTGCCTCATTCCTGTCACCATACATCTCAATCTTCTCCTGCTCGCGCTTTTCTGCCTCTCTTTTTTCCGCCTGAAAATATGTCTCTCTTCCCTCCTCTTTTCTTTGTATCGCTCCTTAGCAGCGCGCGTTACAACCGACTGCAGGGTGGCTTTGTAGGCGGCGTCTTTCTCTGCAGTGGCGTCGCGACACTCCTGGTCGTACCACTGGTTTCGGCGAGGGCGTTGGTAGCCAATCACCTCTTCAGCAGCCGCACGCATGGAGTTGGAAATGTGTGTCCACTGCGCGCATATATCATCGATTGGAGGAGTGCTTTGAAGCAGGAGTGAGAGTCGAGTGGCGAAAGCATCGGCAGTCTGTTTCGATTGCAGCTTGTAGACGTCTAGCTTTCTCTGTGTAGGGTTGCGTGTATTCTTAGCTGCGCACAGACGTGTACGGATCTTGGCTGCAACAAGATAGTAATCCGGGAAACTGGGGGCGATGGATCAATGCAACATGTCTGACTGTCTCAACCTGGCGAGGCCTGCATAATCTTTGTGAAATCGCCTCAAGTCGACTCAAACCTCCACGTGGTGTTTCCTGGGCAACGTCAAAACTGACAACCGTTAGTTTGGCGGCTAATCTGAGCGGTGGGCCTCCCTAGGCTTAAAATAGGTTGTGCGTCGGGTTTGAAGCCCACCCGTAAAAACCCATTTCAATGAAAACACAAAAGAATAGAAGAAAACTGATCCCCAAATCTGATGACGATTAAAGCATTTAGCTGAATATTTTTAACAAGAACTTGTTTCACTAAATTTTCTTCACGCTCTTCATTTTTGACAATATTAATCGTATTTAACTTTCGTTTCGGACAATTTTTTAAATCATGTGACGTTACTTGACAGATGTCACACCGTGTTTTCCTTTGAGACTCAGCACAATTTCTTGAAATATGCCCGCGCTCATGGCAATTAAAACATACCGGGCCAGATTTGTAAGACTCTTTATTGTCACTATTTTGTTTAAACTTATCGACAAAAATATTGTTTTTATTAACCACCTGTGCTTGAGGTACCACATTTAGTTGTTTTTTGTGTACGCGGCAATATTCGACAATGACATAAGGAGATCGGAACACTTTGCAAATTGAATCGATGACAATATTCGTTTCAAACCTTCATCACTTAATCCATTTATTATATATTTAATCAAAACGATATCTTCAATATCTCTGCGGCGACCGATAGCAATCATTTTATAATAATATTCTAACACGTGTTCACTTTTGTTCATTCGCGCTTATAAGTTGCATATGTATGTCTGCTATATTAACGACAGACGGAAAATCATTAAGGAACGCACTTACGAATGCAGCTCACTGCTCAAATACCGGCTGCGATTCCATCGACGCTTTTGCAACACCTTTTAATTTGCTTTGAACAGCATATTAAAGAATTCGCTCACTCCATCGATACGCATGTTTTAATTGTTCAATTCATTTTATAAACTGCATTGATGTTATATCATCATTAAACGGTTTTAATTCTGGTAATATGTCAATCACTTCACGCACGCTCGTACGCTCATGTGTGCACGTGTCCACTTCTTCGTTTCTTCGACGATTGACTTGTCGTATATATGCATTATTGTCGTTATGATGGTAACTATTGTTATTAATCATTGCTGAGTTTGCTACTCCTGGCATCGCAACAGTTGTTGTCCCGTTACCCCGTTATCCCGTTGAAAGTATGCAACACTCTCAGCACTCGTTGCTACCGATTGAGTTGCCGACATTGAATTACGTCCCGACTAACGCAAGTAAGTCTTTGTCACTTGTATGTATGGACCAATTTTAGTTTGTACTTGAATCAAGGTTTTTTTCGCAACTTAACTAATGGCCTTGATCTTGAACTTCAACTTGCATTTTTTTTTCAATTCTTTTGCATTAACCCTTTACTGGGCACAAAATAATTTAACAACACAAAAATGAGCAGTACTATTTTGCGATTTTTTTTTTTTAATTAATTTAAATTATTTCTATACATTTCTATACTATTGTTAATGATATTAATGATTTTTTTTAATTAATGTAATATTTAATTAAAATATAATATCTTTTCTCTAAAATTCATTGGCTTAACATAGATGTTTTTTTTAAATACTTATGTAATCTCATTGTTAGCCAACATATTATAGTTTTACTGTAAAAAAATAATTTATTTTTTTTAATTAACTAACTAAAATTGAATTGAACATAAAAAAAAATGAAATTCTAACTTAATCATGTTTTGGTTTCAATGCATGTCAGCAGTAGCCTAATTTGGTTCGTGGGGTCAGAATGAAAATTCTTTTGATAATTTATCTGACCATAGCTGGGAGGGCGGAGATTTGGTGTTGGTTCATCTTTACACCAAACCTTCATTATTTTAAACCCGCCTTACTAAATGCAATGACCTAGATTTTCTAATGTTGTCCTTTTGGTTTCTATCAGTCCTTTCTTTTTCCTGTTCCTCGAGCACGCGTAAGATAAAATAATAATTCAAAAATTAATGGGTCGAAATATCAGGTAGAGGGTAGAACCCAACCCAATTACCGACGAGCAAAGCCGTGAGTCGATGCGTGCTAACCTTCTAAGCTGAAAAAAATCAAAAAAAATGTCTTCATTCCAAAAGATAAAAAGATCATGAAAACTAGATAACTCATTATAGAAAAAAATGTTATATGTTACACTCTTTCCGTTGCCGTTGCCGGCTGAGAGGCCAGCAAAGCCTCCTCATCATCAGTGTTGATGTCAGGAGCACCTAGGGATCCTCATCTAGCTCCGTGACATCCATGAGTTCAGCTACGCCAATTGAACCAGTGCCCACTGAGGCTATAGCTGCAGTAATGGCGTTTTCACAGTTGCTATACTGCTACGGTTAAAGTAATGCATGATATAAGGTCTTATTAAGATGATGGTCAACTCTATTGTGTCTGCTTGATTTTTCAAAAGCATTTGAAACTGTAAGTCACGAACTCCTTTGTCAAAAATTAAAATATTTCTTTGGTTTCTGCGACAGTACCACTCATTTTTTAAGTAGCTATTTGACAAATAGAGTACAAGGAGTGAAGGTCGGCAGTAATTCTTCATTTGAGTTTTGTACTATAAAAAAACAAAAACGGAAATAGTCAGTCGAACTGTTCGGACGTGCTTAAATTAGCTCCAAAAATAATTATTTTAAATATTTATTAATCCCAATCGCCCAATTTTTTAAACGTGCCGAAAAATGTGCGAACCCTGCAACAAATAAATAATAAACACAAGAAAAAAAAAATTAATAAGAAAGACCAAAACATAAACAAAGTGCATTTAAACAACTTAAAACTATTAACAAATAATAAAAACTCTGCAATAACAAAAAGCAAGACAAAGAAAACAAACAAATCACTTAAACAACTACATATTTCGATAAAAGAAACTGTTAATACTTGAAAATATGGAAAAAAATTGTGTTTTATCTCCATGTGGCGCGGAAGACCGAAATGCACCAATGGTGGCTTGCAAGGGCCTGTGTGGCAAATCCTTCCACACTTGTTGTATTGGCTTATCAACGAGAAGCCTTACACATATAAATGCCTACCTTGTGAACTTTGTTTTTTACTGCGACGAATGCAAGAAAATTTCACTCTAGCACGTCCTTCTCGCCATAAAGAGCCTTATTGATACGACAAATTTGCTGCGGTCGGGAACTAAACAGTGTAGCAAAAAAGTTGCGGAGCAAACTACAAAACTTGAGGAAGCTATAACAATGGCGGAAGATATTCACAGTTTGATCGAATCCGCAAAACCCGACCAAGATAAAAAATTACAAAAAAATTACAAGTATCCTTGAAAAAGTTACAAACTCCACAAATGAGTCCAAAAATAACATGTCCTCTTTTGAAACTAAAATAAACAACATCATTAACACGCTGACGCATAAGAGTAAAACAAGTGACAATGAAAAGCAACTGACTCAAAACATATCAGAAAATCTCGCGCTTTTGAGAGCAGACGTCGACACCTTGTTGCAAACCTCCTCTACTATAAATCCGTGTCCACCTCAGAAACCAGATCCACTCATTGAAGTTTTGTACCATAAAATAAATGAAATTAGTGATGATCTTGGCATGTTTCGTACGTCGCTTGCTGAAATTGCTGATGTTGTCCGTTATGCCCCAGGAAAAATTACGAACACGCCAGAGTCTCCCCATCATAATTCCATTATTGATGAAATAATGGAAGCATCCATGCATTCACCGTCAACTATAACTGCAACTCCCTCGGACCCACTTTCCGAATGCCTAACCATTACTACGGAAGTCCAAACTGCACCAATTCCAGCTCCTCAGGAAGTCATTGAACGTTTTGGAACATCGTGGACCACAGCACAATGGGACAGTAGGATCCAAAAGCTAAAAAATTGTAATCAAAATACTACTACTGAACTCTTCATAAGTGGTTTCCCCCTAAAGGCGGACCAATCATGGGTACAAAAATATTTTAACAAGTTTCACATCAACGTCCATGACTGCAAAAAGATGACATCAAAGCGCGTAAAAAAGTTCAGCAGCTTTAAATTACGTATACCCACCAGGTTTGCGTGGATGTTCCAGAATCGCCCTGAAACTGACGGAAACATACGCATAGCCGAGTGGAAGGAATACCTTGAAAGGAAGCCGAAACAACCTAACAACAGATCTAGCTCCAGGCGTATAAATAAGCTACATTCAAGAAGTCCTCTTAAACACTCTTTCGAATCACGTTCTAAATCTCCTCTTGAACACTCCTCTAATTCCAACTGGACATTTAAAACTAACATGTTTCCGATATTCCCAGCTACTAGAAATCAAACCTCAAATCCATCTTCCATTCCCAAAAAATCAGGTCCGAAAAATTCCACTTATTTTACGTATCCAAAAAATAAGCGCGTTTCATTTAATCTTGTACCATCTAGTTCCGTTTCTAGCCTGCCTCCAGTCTCCCACACCAACAGTTATCCAAACTTCATCCGTTTCTATATTTTAAATCCTCAAAAACCTCAGTCATATACTACAGATAAAAGTACTCTTAACAAAGATGCAACAACTTTTGTTCCAAAAAGAGTATCTAATCCCTCCCATAATCAAGCAACTGCTGCCACTTTTGAAACACCTAGCACAACATCAACCTTCACTAATGCTTCAGTAACATTTATTGATCCTCTTCTTCCACTTACAGCTAAATTAACCAAAAATCTTGTTGAAACTACCACCGAAGGGCGCTTTGTACTATCTCGATTAAGAGACCGTCGAGATAGTGAGACCGACCGTACCTAGCATATCTGCACAATAAATCAGATTCAATATGCATCGATGGTTCGACAAAAACTAGCGTCATGGTAGCTATTCAACAAGAGGGTCTGCCGACTAATCCAATCGACCTTAAAAATATATTCATTCGCTACCACGAAACCTTTAATATCTCTCTATCTGAGGTCATAATGTCATAAAAGACATTAATGTAAGCGAAGAATTAAGAAAAAGATATGAGGAGTTGGCCAAGCTATTCTCTTTAAAGTCAAAAGAAGCCTATCAACTCTATAGCAACCTTATTGGTGAGAAAATTATTGAGGAACCCAAAAAATTCTTATTCAATGTTTAGACCCACTAATCACGCCTTTACTTATAATTTTTAATAAATCTTTGTACCAAGGTAGTTTTCCTTCTTATTGGAAAACATCACATCTTACACCAATTTATAAAAATGGTGACAAAAGATCGGTGGAAAATTATAGAGGTATTGCTATAATATCGACTATTCCAAAACTTTTTGAAAAGATAATATGTGATAAACTGACATGCATCATAAATCCTTTACTTAATGAACAGCATGGTTTTCGCAAAGGTAGATCCACCACCACAAACCTAATATCATGGTCTCTGATGTCTTAAGTAATACGGAAAAAGGACATCAAGTGGATGCAGTTTATACTCATTTTAGCAAAGCTTTTGATCGTTTTGATCATGCTATTTTGGCTTCTAAATTAGAAAAGTTTGGAATCACAGGATCCCTACTCAACTGGCTGAAGTCCTATCTACAAGGCAGGTCGTAGTTCGTTAAATTCCAAGGTATCTTATCTAAATAAATTTAAACTACATCCGGAGTGCCACAAGGTAGCCACCTTGGACCACTTCTCTTCAATATTCTCATCTCAGATTTATCTGATATATTAAAAGATATCCCTCACCTTATGTATGCAGATGACTTAAAAATGTATTATGTCATTAAATCAGAGCATGATGTAACTTTCTTACAGTCGAAACTAGTATCTCTTGAGCACTGGTGCATTCAAAATAATCTTTGCCTTAATGTTAACAATCTTGGAGTTGTCTTGGATAATAAGCTTCGATTCAATTTACATTACGATAAAATCTAATCTAGGGCTAGCAAACAACTCGGGTTTATAAAACGTCGTGCAAAAGAGTTCAAAAATGTATGGGTCACAAAGTCATTATTTTTTACATTAGTGCGACCTCTTCTTGAATATGGAAGCATTATTTGGAACCCTCACATAGCGACAGACTTGAATCACATAGCGATAGACTTGAATCTATTCAAAAACAATTCCTGCTATTTGCATTAAGAGACACCTATAATCCCAGTGATTACTGTAACTTGCCACCCTATGAACATAGACTTAGCCTTCTTAATCTAATGCCGTTATCATCAAGAAGAACATTACTCAGTTCATGTTTCACTTTTGATGTTATAACTGGAGTTATTGACAGCGAGTTTATAACAAACAAAATAAAATTTAGTAATCCAATAAGGAGAACGAGGCATACCCGGCTATTAAATGAATATCAGCATCATACTGTCTACGCACGTAATGAAGCTATAAATAGATGCTGTACAGAATTCAATAATGTTAGCGAATATTACTTACCACCCATGTCCAAACTCACATTTAAGCGAACCCTCTCAAAGTCATTTCTCTCTTCCTAATATCTCTTTCCCCTCCTTCTTAAAATAAGATTTTTAAGAATATGTATATACATCGTATCTTAGGTATGTATATAGTCTCTCTTGTCTTCTCCTCTTCTTTTATTTTTGACATGATTTTTGAAATCAAGTCAATCCGGTGGGCGGAGTATGCCCACTAGATGAGGAAATAAAAAATAAAATAAAAAAACAAGGAAAGGGGAGAAGAAATAAAAAACAACCTGTTAGAATAAGTTAGAATAAGTAAATTGCATTGCCTTGTTTGGCCAATAAATAAATAAAATAACTTAGTTCTTAATGTACTAATATAATAATAAATAAATAATAATAATTAGTAATAATTAGTAATTAGAAAAAATAGAAAAAGACTTTTTCAAGAAAAAAACACAGCAAAACACTGATATTAACAATTTTGGAAGAGTAAAGTGCAACCCTTTTGCTTCACTCAAAAATTCTCTTGCCGGCTGTCAAAAATTCATCATCCAAGTGAAAAGTTTCCGAAAACTTTTTAAAGTTTCTTCCGAAACTTAATGAAATTAATATAATAATTAAAATAAGCTTGTTTCTTATTTTTAAAATGGTTTACTTATTGCAGTGATATCTGTGCAAAATAAAAACTTTCAGTCATTTAAAAAAAAATTTAATAAACTTTACCAAATATACTTAAAAATATGTTATTAATTTTTTAAGTATTAATTAAAAAAATTGAAAAATTGAATTTACTTAAATTTTAGTGCATTTTTATATCTAATATATAAAATTCTTCTGTCACGGGGTACGTAATCGAACTCCTCCGAAACGGCTCGACCGATTTTCATGAAATTTTGTATGTATATTTTGTAGGTATGAGAATAGGTCGTAAAGTATATTTCAACCTCCTACTAACAGTGGGCGTGGCACCTCCCATACAACCCAAATTTGCGATATCGAATATCTTTGGAGTTATAAGCCGCTTAGCCTCGGAATTCGGTATTCGACAATTTACACGTGCCGCTTCGCAGATAAAATTTTGTGAGAGTTGGACAAGGGGGCGTGGCACCTCCCATACAACCCAAATTTGCGATATCGAATAGCTTTGGAGTTATAGGCCGCACATCCTTGGAATTCGAAATTCGACCACAATTTACACGTGGCGTTTTAC
The DNA here is from genome assembly GCA_963920525.1 of Dichetophora obliterata. Lineage (NCBI taxonomy): Eukaryota > Metazoa > Arthropoda > Insecta > Diptera > Sciomyzidae > Dichetophora > Dichetophora obliterata. The sequence continues at coordinate 192,839,876 of OY986437.1, forward strand.
TGATAAAATTTTATGGGAGTTGGACAAAGGGGCGTGGCACCTCTTATACAACCCAAATTTGCGATATCGAATAGCTTTTGAGTCAATCAAACAAAGCAAACAAAGCCTCGGAATTCAGCATTCGAACTCAATTTACACATGCAGTTTTACTGATAACTTTGTATGGCGTTGGACAAGGGGGCGTGTCACCTCCCATGCAACCAAAATTTGAGAAATTCTACAGCTTTTGAGTTATAGGTCGCACAGCCATGGAATTGAGTATTCGACCACAATTTACACATACAATTTCACTGATAACATTTTATTCGCGTTTGGCAACGGGGCCGCGGCAGCAACGCGCCGTGTTTAAGCTATCTATATATATAAAATGGAATGTGTGTTTCTTTATTTGTTTGTTTGTACCTTATAGGAGACCAAACCTCTGGACCGATCTTCCTTAAAATTTCACAGCATTTAACTGGGACTCTGGCATGATTAATAGGGTACTTTTTCGACCACGCCCACTTTTACGCCCACTTTTTTAAAATTATGTAATGGCTCCCATATAGTTTTTAACAGATTTACTTCAAATTGTATACACATTATACTCCAGGCGAGGTAGAAATAAACATTTCTTACGCCACGCCCCCTTTTACGCCCCTTTTCACGCCAAATTTAAGTTTTAAACTTTTTGTTCTCTGTACAAATTTGTTCCTTCCAACGGATTATTTTTTATTTGGTAGTATATTGCTCTTAATACTGTTAACGTCGCCATATTACTATGAACCACGCCCACTTCACCGCCCCCTTTTTTAATTCAGATACTTATACCACTAACAATGTTTGCTATACAAAATACTTTTTTTGTAATATGTATTTACCTAAAGTTTTATATAGTTTTTATCTACAGGTAAGGTAGCCATAGATTTTTTATTACCAAATCCCCCTTTTTCGCCCCATTTTACTTTAATTATAATAAATCTGCTTTCAATCTATATATATAAAAATGAATGTCTGTCTGTGTGTTTGTTTGTGCTTTATAGGAGGCCAAACCCTTGGACCGATCTTCCTGAAACTTTCACAGCATTTTACTATGAATCTGGAAAGAATAAAAGGCTATATGAAGTTTTTGTTTGACAAAGGGGCGTGGCACTGCCCATATAACCTAAAAATTTAAATCGCCATATTTTGAGCATTTTTTGACCTACGTTGATGCTATTTGGTACATATGGTATTGGCATAGTTAGGAATACGTACCAGGAGAAAAGTGGGTGGGACCACGCCCCTTTTTAGGAAATTAAAAATCGCAATATAGTCTTAACTACTGGACCGATCATCATTAAATTTTCACAATAGGATATTCTTACGAAATAATAAATTCTTGACTATATAAAGTTGTGAGTGGACGAAGGGGCGTGGCATCGCCCATATAACCCAAATTTTAAAATCGTCATATCTTGGGCATTTTTTGACCAACGGCGGCAGTATTTGCTATATATGGTATTAGCATGAATAGAAATACGTACCAAAAGAAAAGTGGGCGGAGCACGCCCCTTTGTTTGCGATATATTGGAGGCTGGACCTGATAACCGATCTTAAATTTTCACAGCGTTCAGCTTTGACTCAGGAATACTTATTACATGATAATATTTTTCGACCATGCACACTTCTGCACCTACTTTTTTACTACGTTTATTAACGGCTATACCACAAATCATGTCATTAAAATCATTAAAATACATATTAATTAAAATAGTGGGGTAGCTCAATTCTCTTTCTTCTACCACTGTCTTCAAAACAGCTGATTTTATAATACGTGTTAATTAAAATAGAGAGTGGGGTAACCCCATTCTCATTCTCCCACAACAGACTGCGAAACAGCTGATTGTGTAATTGCTGCTTTTTGATTGGTCTAAAAATAAAAAGGGGGAGCATGAAGCAAATTACATGCGATTCAGCGCTGAATTCTAATTGGTTTACAACAAAAAAAGAGGCGAAGCATTGCAATAATTAAATTAAATAAATAAATTTTTGTAAATATATAAATACTTTTAATTTTATTTTAAACGAGGGGGTAGCGAAGCACACCGGGTTCAGCTAGTAATATATATAAATTGTTTCTTTTTCCTAATAAATTAAAAATTAAAATTTAAATAACTTGAAATAACATGAAATTCAAATTTTAATAACCTAAAATGAAATTAAAATTTAAATAAACCAAAATAAAAATTAAAATTTAAGTAAACTAAAAATATCTATAAAATAAAATAAATCTAATTTAACAAAACTAAAATAACATGAATAAAACAAAACCTAAAATAAATTTAATTATTCACTCGCCCAAACGATTTTACACTTTGGGTTTTTTTTTATTTTCTTTATTTATTTATTTATTTATTTATTTATTTAACTTTTTCATTTCATATCCGAATGGTTTTTTTAATTGTTTTGAATCGCCGACGTGCTAATGGACCATGCACGTGATTATTTGTACGGCGAGTTTACACTTGGACAGCCACAAGACCCCACCCCACATCTTACCGAACTGCAATATGATGGCAAACCAGCACGTGTAGCCGTAGCTAACAAAGTGTCCGTGGGTCACTTGACCGGAGCGTTGGTGCCACCTTGGCGAGTAGGTAGCGAGAAGTTAGAGTAAGAAAGGGGCGTAAATCTGGCGCCCTCTAAACAAAATAAACAGGGCTGCCACCTCACAAGATGGCAACACCGCTCCAAATTAATTGAAATTAAATGATATATTTTAAATCATTTTTTGACGTTCGGTCACAGTGCCTGTTAGAAAACTTCGCCCCATTACACGCTCTTTCTAGTTAGGATTAACATAAATACTAGTTATGGGTAACCTAATCTCACCACATCTTTAAAAATAACATCTGACCTACTTCTTTAAAAATAACAATACATGTAAATGTTTTAAATTTATTATACAATTTTTATTTTTTGTTCATAAAGTTAAATTTTAAATTTAATTTGTTTAATAAATCTGCATAGCACAATGGGGATAAATAAGGAATATTACTGCTCTCATATCAGGAATGTTTCCAACGAAACAAATACAATTACCTCCTGTAGCTGCTTGCGTCCATGTTGCTCAGTCAACTGCTTCGAGTCTTTACTTATCTTGCTGCATTTCGAAAGTGTCGCCTTTTCTTTGGCCGAGGAGTTTCAGTCAATAGTCGCAAATTGTCGAGACTACATGCGAGGCGATACTGGAAACTATTGTAGATGTTTATGATGTGGACGTTGTTGATGATGCCGATGAAGATACTAAGAAGGCAGCCGAGTTGTTGTTGATATTGTTAGAATTTTTTTTGGTGTGATATTTTACTAAGCTGCTGAATGGTTATTTTGATGATGATGATATTTGTTGCTGGTTTTTTTATGCGAAGAATTACTATTATGATGCTGATTGTGATTGGTCTTGGAAGAAGTGTCCTTTTTAGAGCGATTCAACAGAAGATACAACTTCTGAGAGTACAACAGAAAATAAATTTCGTGGGAGACACTTGAGTTGGTTACTGCGAAAAGCTCATTAATGATGCATCCTTATTAATTTCTTCCATTGTTGGCTTGATGTGGTCGGTGTTTTTATTTGTATTCAGAAATTTAAATTTCTTCCTTCTTAAAATTGTTCCGGTTATTCTAGCAGACGATTTTCAGGCTGTTCCAAGTCCTCGTGATCTTCCTAACTTTCGGTATTAGAATCAAATACGATAACTTCACTTGTTGTCGCTAAGTTATCAACAGGCAAATTTTAACCCCGATCAGCCAGCATGTATAAAGCGTTGGGCGCTGGCTTGTTTTTTGACATTTCTTTGCATTTTTGCTACCACTCCAAGTCATCCCGTCTATTGTCCTCCAGAGTTAAGTCCATGGTTGCAATAGCATTTTGGTTATCCAATTTAGCCATGGGCCTGATTTTGGGCTGAACTTCAGCATTCTGCACTAATTCTGCGAAATTAAACGATTTTGGATGCTCTTCATTAGAAATGTCCTAGAAGTGAAATATTTTTCGTTACAGATTTATAAATGCAAGCAACGATAAAAAACATTTGTTATGATTTATCAGTATTATTATTATTTATTTAGACAAATTGTTGACATTTAAGACTTAAATCTTTTACATGCCGCATATAAATGTAAATATATTTTGTCATAGTTCTAAGGAACGCAACGGTGCAGACAAAAAAAAGTCGTCATGATAGAGTAAAGGGTCGGTCTCCTAATGAATTAACATACATTTCTCAAATCATGAAAGCATTTCAAATCGTGCAAAATAATTTTGGTGGCCATTTGAGTGCAAGTGTAAGTGAGCAAATGATATGTACAGGTAGAGTTAATGCATAGCGTTCTGGCAGGACGCATAACTTGTTTGCGAATTCAACAACGCGCATTTGTTCCTCATGGCTTAGCTCAAATTGTTTCCAGTGACTAAATATAATTATATAGTATACTAGCGGGCCCGACAGACGTTTTCCTGCCTCAATTCAACTAATTTCAATTCGTGACCGTATGAAATAAAGCATATTTATTTAATTGTGTGTGGTAAAAGAGGGTGTGGTTTTTTTTATTAACCGATATATTAACGATTGTGTGTATATAAAAGGGCGGTAAAAGTAAGCGTGGCAACATTTATATATTGTGACCACCACTTGGTCTCATAGCAAGTTGCATTATAAAAACATGCAAAACTCGGTAATTAGAAGACTTTCTGAAAATTGGGCATAGTTATAGTTCGACCACGCCTACTTTTAGAAGAACTGCCGCGGGTAGCCATACGAACTAAATTACAATATTTTAGCCCAATACAGAAAAAATCGTCTGAAGTATAACATTTCATTTGATTTATGGGCGGTAATAGGAGGTGTGGCAATGTCGATTTTTTATAATTTGAGATATAAACCTTGATAACAGATGTTGTAAATTTGCTGGCCTAAGGTGTTACCGTTCCTGAGATCTTAAAAGACACTGCACAAACGATTTTGTGTGGAACAAAGGGGCGGTAAAAGTAGACGTAGCAACATTTATGCATATAGTGACCACCACTTGGTCTCATAGCACATATACACCAAGTTTCAATCTAAAAACATGCACAACTCACCACATGTATGGCTATAGAGCGATCACGCATATTTTTAGTACAGTTCCCAAAGGTAACCATACAAACTAAATTACCAAATGTTAGTCCTCTACGACCAAAACTGCCTGAAATATACAACATTTTCACTGATTTGTAGGCGGAAAAAGGAGGTGTTTAGCACAGGTGCTGACAGTAACCATACAAACAAAATTACCAAATTTAAGTCATATACGACCAAAACCGTCTGAAATAAAGTATTTCAATTGATTTTTGGGCGGTAAAAGGTGGCGTGGACACGAAACTATGCACCATAGTAGAATAATAAGGTAGGGTAAAGAGATTCACCACACCAACAGCTAATAGCGGGGTTTACATAATCCTACATGCTGTCACGCATTGTAGGACAAGCCTCGGATTTGACCGTTTAAACGCTCGATATAGCCGACTGACATGTTATCTTGCATTTTAAATGTTTTAAATTCAAGGTCATCAAACCAGGCGTGACAGCATGTCGGATTTTAGTGATGCCACTTTTCAGTATTGTTGATTATTGTGGAACAAATGCTTTGAGTGGAAATTATACCAGGGTAAATAGGATAAAGTAAGAACATATCGCTCATTTACTTGAAGACTGTCATAACTCAAAAATTACGTTTTTTTTTGGGTTAATGATGCGGAAGTGTTATTTATATCGTGCTTTATATTGAACAAAAATTGTATGTTATTATTGTGAATACTCCGTGTGAGAATAGAATATGCCGTTATTTGATTTCATATGTACCAACTTGTATTACTCATAAGGACGACACATCTCAGATATTCTACAGTCGTCTTCGTGTAACGATCGTTTGGCTTTCGCAAAAAGCGGCATATTTTGTGTTGTGACATTCTTCGTGAAAGGGTTATGATATTTTCAATAGAGTTAAATTTCATATACAGTGCATTATTTCGTGTTGTGACTGTGTTGTTGAAATGTATTACTTTATTTATACTCGTTGTAGTGGAGCATGTGACATTCTTGATGAAAAAATATGATCGTCAACTGAACCATTTCTTATTATGACGTTCTATATGATAAAAAATTTAATGTTTAGAAGTCAGCTGTTTGCATTATAAGACAATGTGTCATTATTGAAGATAGTTTTGTTGGTGGTTACTCTCAATAGCTCTCAATAACTCAAAATATGACGAAATTGTTGATACAAATTTTATATGTTTGGATATAATACGCATGATCACAATAATGACTTGCTGAGAAAAACTTTTATTCAACGTTTTTACAAGCCATTTTATCACAATTCATAGTAAGCTTTTTATCAAAAGTACGCTCACAATATTATGCACACAATCATAATAGAATACAATAGAATATGCCGTTATTTGATTTCATATGTACCAACTTGTATTACTCATAAGGACGACACATCTCAGATATTCTACAGTCGTCTTCGTGTAACGATCGTTTGGCTTTCGCAAAAAGCGGCATATTTTGTGTTGTGACATTCTTCGTGAAAGGGTTATGATATTTTCAATAGAGTTAAATTTCATATACAGTGCATTATTTCGTGTTGTGACTGTGTTGTTGAAATGTATTACTTTATTTATACTCGTTGTAGTGGAGCATGTGACATTCTTGATGAAAAAATATGATCGTCAACTGAACCATTTCTTATTATGACGTTCTATATGATAAAAAATTTAATGTTTAGAAGTCAGCTGTTTGCATTATAAGACAATGTGTCATTATTGAAGATAGTTTTGTTGGTGGTTACTCTCAATAGCTCTCAATAACTCAAAATATGACGAAATTGTTGATACAAATTTTATATGTTTGGATATAATACGCATGATCACAATAATGACTTGCTGAGAAAAACTTTTATTCAACGTTTTTACAAGCCATTTTATCACAATTCATAGTAAGCTTTTTATCAAAAGTACGCTCACAATATTTTTGTTATTAAATTTTTTTTTTTTTATTAATTACTCGAGGAATAAAAACGTTTTTATTAATTTTGATTTTTTATGATTTAAATACAAATTCTAAATGTTTGATAGTTTAAAATATTCTTGATTTTAAATACAAATTCTAGTTGTTTGTTAGTTTAAAATCGTTTTATTGAGCTTTAAGTCAGGTTAGAACAATTAATTGCTCTAACGAATTAATTTATTTACTAATTAATTGAAATATGAAATCCTACTTTTTTTATCTAATTTCGAAGAATAAAAACCTACTCGAAGAATAAAAACCAAGTATTATCTTTTGTTATTAAAAAATTATTCTTATTAATTAATTGAAATATGAAATACTACATTTTTTATTTTATATTTTTAAATAAAAATACTTATTACAAAACAACCGGTTTTTCAATAATAACGACACATTTTACTTATATATATTTTTGCATCAATAACGTTTCAATTCAAAGTAGAGAAAGTTTTGGTACAAGAAGGATTCGTAAATAACTAGTTGGTGCCTATTTTTCTTAATGGATATATTAAATATATAAAAGTTAACTAGTCTATTACGAAATTATTAGGTTTCTTCTCTTTTCTTCAATGTTCAAGCCAAATGAAAACTTTAAAAGCATTTTCTGCAAAATCGCGTTTTTTGAGTTATGACGGTCTTCAAGTAAATGAGCGATATGTATTTATAATTAAATAAATAAACTTTTATGTTATCTCAAATTTTGTTTTCACTAATTTATTACTGCCCAGTATTTTTTTTTATTTGCTTTAATTATTAATTTTTTAATTATGAATTTAATTCTTGTATGCATTCTTACAGCCCTATTATGGAAAAACAACAACAGAAACCAATTTACAAAACAAAATTTGAAGATTAAAAATAATAAATTTAGACAATAATTGTCAGCTGCTTTAAAGATAGTGACAATTTCATTAAAACATTTTGTTTTTTCCAATTTTGTTTTAAAAACATGGTAGAAGAATGCTGGTAGATGCACCAGATGAAAGCAAAACTTTTTATTTATTTTCTTTTGCTTCCATTCGCCACACAGCTAAATTTGACAGACATGGCAGTATGGAAAGAGAGCATAGTCAGCGCTCTCTATCCTTTTACCATGTTTGAAAACAAACAAAGAAGCAACAAGCAAACATAAAGAAATATTAAAAATACTGGATAACTATTGGTTTTTTGCCAGACTAGGGCTGTTAATCTGATAAGTAGTTTTTTATTTTTCCTGACAGAGAAATCGTCAAACATAAATTAAAAATTTATTTTTGAAAATTAGGACAGTGCTTCATTGTTTGTCCATTAAACCTTTGGGAGCAATTGCTCGAAAATTTTAAAGTTATTGTGAAACTTGGTCAACTTATATATATGTGGTTTTATGAAAAAGTTCATTGCTTCCGAACTTAATTTTTTAATTATAGAACCAGCTATATACTCCAGACCATCCTCATGTAAGCAATAGTGATGTTAATGTAGCTTTTAGCATATGTTTCCTCCGAAAGAATAATAATCACCGCACTCTTCATCTGCACTTATTTCATTTTGAAATAAATTGTCAAAGGAATCATTAAACGCATCGAAAGCAGTTACATTTTGAGCAATAGTAAAAGTAATCTTGATGTTGGTGTTTCATCAGCTGGTGTCATTTGACACAACATTTTCAGTGTTGCAACAATTTGTGTTTCTGGCTACATACAAAACGTGAGAATAGTATTATTCAATCTTTTTTCTTATTCTTTTAAAATTTGTTTATGACAAATAACGCAAGCTATTTTAGAAATTATTATAAAATTGGAAAATAGGCCTATTGTTTGTACAGTGTACAGTAGGGACCTTTTTACCTTTTCAAACTGAAATTACTCCTACTTCGGCCACTACAACCCCCCCCAAAGTTACTCTGTATTCCAAGAGTATTTTGTTGCGCATCTTTTGGAATCAAGCCGATCGGATCATTACTTTAGGAAATATTGAGGTTTTAGTGAGAATAGTACGCGGACGTGTGAATAGGTCCGTATGGACCTTGTACTGAATTTCATAACATAATTTACTTGTTCTGAACACAAAGACCTAAACTCAAAGACATTAGGGATGATGATAAAAACAAAAAATTCTAAGAAAAATTCGAAGACATGAACTTTATTGCTTTCAAGGAAAGGCACAATATTCTACTTTTATACTACTAGCAATAAACCAGTTCTTAGTATTTTTTGTTCTTAGAATATTTTCTTAGAATTTTTTGTTTTTATCATCATCCCTAAGAGACCGAACAGAACCAAGGCGGATGTCGGATTCGCCGTGCTACAAATTACATGAAAATATATGCAGCCGCCAAAAATGAAATCGCCGTAGAAATGCATGACGGGAAAACGCCAGAATAGAATCTATTCTAATTTCTCTCTGACGGGTGTCGGATCTCTTTCTGAGTGACTTAAATGTTGCCATATTTTTGCTAAAGATTGGGTACGTTCATTGTTATTGTTATTTTCTTAGTTTTTACTATGATCTGACGTTCTGTTTTTGTGCCTGTGTTGCATTCATGTGAATTCAAAGCATAATATAAAATAATTTGTATCATTCCCAATATAAAATGCAACCGTGATCCGACAGCCGACAACCGCTCATATTCTGGACGTGTTCTCAGCGGATTTCGCAGAGAGAGGCCCGCCATCCGACATCCGCCTTGGTTCTGTTTGGGATCTAATGTCTTTAAGTTTAGGTAGACGTACGAAAGAGTATAAAAGAAGTTGTAGTTTCGTAAACCAAATCAGTCAAAGTTTAGACAGCGAAGAGTAAAATCGTGTGTGATAGAAACAAAAATATAAGTATGGCAGATGCAAGTAATTTGGACGTTTCTGAAATTGTTGTACGCCGTAGTACACGTTACCAGCAAATGACTGCGGATGAAAGGCGTGCAGCTGATAGTAGATTTGCTTAAGTCGACTTAAGACAAAACTGAGTTATTGATGTAGATGTGTTTCAAGAATATAGCTTTATAAGCACACAAAATCTGGAGCTTCTAGCATGATCCTAGCCAAAGTTATGACACAAAAACAAAAGACTCTTTCATACAATTCCTATGGCGATTGAAAACTTTAACACGAGATTACTCGAAACAGCAATTTTTGACTTAAGCGCTTAGTGCTTTCGACCACAGAATTATGAAGTTGAGGATGATGAAGATCGCACATACCAACCTGCTGAAGAGTCAGATGCCGAAACTGAAGGATACGTTGATCTAAATGAAGATACTGATGACGACGATGATAAAGAGGAAGAAAATGATGGACAGGAAACGAATGAAAGTTACTATATTGGTAAAGATGGCACCCAATAGAGTAAAAAAGCACCACCAACATCACGCACTCGTAATCATAACGTGGTCGACTTCACAAGAAAGAAACCAGGACCAACAGGAAATATACACGACCCCTATACAAAAATGCGTTCAATCATGACAAAGGAAATAATACACTTAGTGCTACGTGAAACAAATCGTAAAGGCAGGGAGGTGACAGCTGCATGGAATTTGGTGAATCCCACGATGAAAAAGGAGTGGAAGCCAGTGACAGTGAAAGAGTTTGACGCCTTTGTAGCTATTCTTTTGTTTGCTGGACTCACAAGATCAAACCATGAACCAGCTATGGAATTATGGGGCGCGACGCGTTGCCCAATATACAAAGCTGCGTTGTCGTACGATCGCTTCATGTGTATAAAGCAATTTATTCGATTCGACAATGGAAATACTCGACAACAGCGACTCATCAACAGCAAAACTGCTATTGACGATATTTGGCAAATGTTGCAACATAACTTTGCAGCAGCTTACACTCCTCATGAAGCACTAACAGTTGATGAGCAGTTGTTCCCTTACAGAGGCCGCACCCGCTTCACACAATATATTCCGTCAAAGCCAGCTTAGTATGGTTTAAAAGTATGGTGGTTATGCGACTCACAGAGTTATTATCCTGTGAAGGGAATGATATATTCTGGAAAACTGCCAAACCAACAATGGGAGATAAACCAAGGGCAGAACGTAGTGCTGGATCTTGTGGAAAAATATTTAGATACTGGCCGTACTATATACGCGGATAATTTCTTTACCACTCTTGACTTGGCGCGTACTTTGTTGAGGAGGAAGACCGCATATGTTGGTACAGTGCGCTACAACAAAACATTCATTCCACAGGAGTTCAAAAAGAACCCGAAGCGCACCATCAATAGTACATTATTTGGGTTCAACGAAGGGGATATAGCGTTATGCTCATACGTGCCGAAAAAAAATAAAGTGGTGAACGTGCTCTCCACAATGCACTACACCTGCCTCGTTGACGAGCAAACCGAGAAGCGGAAGCCCTATGCCATATTAGATTACAACGCCAACAAATGCGGCGTTGATACCATGGATCAAATGCTAGGCACTTACAGCTGCAAAAGAGCAACACAACGATGGCCGTTGGCCATGTTTTATAATATGATGGACGTCGTTGGCTGCTTTTACGATTTACAACGAAATGAAGCTTATAAAAAGGAGTGACAGACGGCGGTCGTTCTTGTTACTGCTAACGAAACAATTGGCCACACCAAATATCGAAGAATGTGCCCTGAACAACCATATAACCTCATATCCAAGGATACGCAATGCGATGGAAGCATTCTATGTCAGGGTAAGAAAAACATCTTCAAATTCAAGAATAGAATACATAGTTATTTGTTTTTTATTTTTCTTTTCATTTCAGGTATTATCAAGACCGATGGAAGGCAATGCACCGTCGTTTGCGGCTAGGTCAAGTAGACCGTCATGTCGCCTTTGCCGTTCTGAGTACGGGCGGCAGCGGAAAACGCGGGCATACTGCTTCGGCTGCGGCAACGCTGTTTGCGGAGAACATAGCACACTTTTACATCGCTGCAACACTTGCGCACAGGGCGGGGGACAAGAAGTACACGCTCAACAACAATAATTTTTAAACTTTTTTATAATAGTCTTAAGAAAATTCAAGCAAAAAAAAATTAATTAAAAAAATTTAAAAAATTATATATGTATGTAGAATTTAGTATAAACAATAAAAACAAAAATAAAAACAAAAAAATTTTTATATGAAAAAAACGTGATTTAAAAAAAAGGTCCGTAGGGACCTTTTCACACGGACGTGAAGTTCAGAACTGTCACTCATCGGAGGGTTAATTACCATATTTTAGTCTAATACGACCCAAACTTTACGATATATAGAATTTTTATTGATTTATGGGTGGTAAAATGGGGTGTGGAAACAATTTTGAAACCATTCCCCTATCTCACAGCAACTAAAAAAAGACCAAAAAAGATGTTTTTCGACAATGTTGGCAACTATGGCTCAAGCCCTCAAGTCCTCAAGCTTAGAGCAATGGTAGAAAAGCACTTGTGTATTATTGGCGTACGAGTATATTGTTTTTGTAAAGTAAACAAGTCCTCAACTGCACTGAATCGTGAATACCCCTAATGAACTTGATCCAAATGGCCCACGCCGTTTTATTACATCAGCAAATTTCAGGACACTGCTTTAAAGTTTGCTTAAAATCACAAACTTGTACTTCCCGTTTTCCAGTTTAGTACTGAATCAGACACGCTAGAAAAAACATGGATTTTTCCATGATACAATTATGGATTTTTCTTTGAAGATACGGCAGCACTGTATTTTGTGATTTTGACATTAGCTGTCGGTCTGGTGAGTCTCTTTGCCCTACCTTATTCTTCTGCCATGCTATGGTGTACCATAGAATTTAAGGGGCATGTCACACTAGCGCGGACACGGACAAATTTGTTGTTGTTTTCGCGGGTTAAATAAGAAACTGGAAATTGAGAGAGCTTCTTTTACCCGTGAAAACAACAACAAATTTGTCCATGTCCGCTACATATGACATGCCCCTAAGCTGAAACAACAGTTGGCAACACATGATACAGTAACTACCAGGTAGCATTGACAATTGCTTATTTTCTTTTCTATAGAAAAACAACTGTCAGTTAAACAAAGCGATAATTGAAACAAGTGTCAAAAACAAACAATATAAAAATTCCAAAAGAAATATTGTTCATTTAAATAAACAAATAAACATTTAAAATCATCAAAGTGGTGAAAAATCGTGCGTGATTTGTGCGAAAAGTTTTTCAGTCCGTGATGTTTAATTTTATGTAGTTGTTGTTTTTTCACTTTTTATTATTTTTAACATTGCTTATGTTTTCAATTATTGACAAATGTGTAACAAATCTGTTTATTGTGGTTGCTTTAATAATTTATGTTTGTTAAAAATTTCTGTACGTTTGTTGTAAAGTTTTTATTTAAAATCATATGTTACACATAAAATTTTATTTCATTTTATAAAAAATTCCTTTAAAGTGTTGAAAAATAACCAACGAAATGTCGGGAAAAAATTAATTAAAACTGACTTTAATTAAAAACAATTCTATAATCAAAAAGCCTATATAATAAAATTGGAAATATAGAAAAACCAATATGAAATAAAAAAAATTGCATTTTCACCATAAATTCAGGTTAGAATCTAAAAAAATCTGTGAGGTCAGAATTTCTTTTCAGAAAAGAATGAGCTATGAATTTCTTTTCATAAAATTAACCTATAGTGTATTACTATGTGTAAGAAATTATATAGCACATTTATTATAGGCACCATAAGACTATCTTATATAAGATATAAACATATGTAAATATGAAAAATTTTACCCCAGCCCGATCCCCCGGCATATACTAAAATTATGTCACTATTTTATTTTAACAAGTGACATGATTCTGTCATTTGACAAGCACTTATGACGTATGATGAACAGTAGAGTTCATTAATACAAAATGAAGACGTAACCCTTAGTAGAATGTATTATTCTTGTATATTAAAATTTATGTATTACTGATTTTTTTAACAGCACTACTTTTCACAGCACTACTACTTCAGAACGAGAAAATAGAAAAAATAAAATATTCCATTTTCTGAAACTAGACTTTTACTTAAATTATACTATTTCTTGAAAAGTGGCATTTTGACTGATGTTTTTTTTATTACTTTTGTGGCAGTGTTGCTATAATCTGGATATAGACAATAATGATTAACTATAGCTTTAATTAGGTTATGGCCTTGAATCTAGTCAGAACAGGGTCCGAATTACAGCATCCGTGATCGAGCAAAATTGTACAAGATTGATAGGCACTTATCTCGTCGGGCCCTTCGTAATTTTGCTCGATCACGGATGCTGTAATTCGGCCCCAGATTCGATTTTTTAACTGATATTAAATTAGTTAAAGGTTTTTAGCGAATAAAAATCAATCTTTTATTTTACATTTTTTTAATCGTAAAAAAATTCTCAGAAAGGTCTTAGTCAATTAAATAAAAATTGTTGTAGTTTTAGCACAAACGTCCGAAGAGAAGTCAAAGAAAAATATGCATGAAAAACTTTAAAACGCGTTTTTGTCGAAACCGTCTGTTGAAACCGGTGAACAGAATTACTCAAAAACTATGACAAGGATCGCTAATAAATTGTATGCATTTTTTAAGCAAATACAATTGGTACTTTGAATAGTTCGATTTTTATTTTAGAGAAATACTTATTTTTTATAACCTTAAACAAATACTATTTTAGTCGAAAATCGGGTTTTCAACTACCATTTTAGTAAAAATCATTAGTTTTCTAAAATCTTCAATTAAAATCTCAAAAAGTTCATCAGAAATTTAATTTGTTTTTTTAGATTAACAAGTTCGAAAAAATCATGTCCATCACATATTTCTGGTGCTTCACTAAACAACGGATTTCTGCTTTATTAATAAATGCTTGTTATCCAAAAATTCAAGAAGTTTTCTTTAAGAGTTATGTAGAAATTATATTAAGCAAATACCTCAAATAAACAGTCGCTTTAAAATAAAATATTTATTAGAGTTTTTTTTCGCTTGAAAACTATAATGTGCCCTTAAATAAAGATTTTTTAAGTTAAATTTATATACTCTAGAGAATTCTTTAAAGAAAGCATACAGAATCTGAATTGAAAACACAAAATGTTTTAAGTTTTTGTGTCATGCTAACAACGCCATCTGAATGTGAGACCATTGCATTGCTTTTGTAACGCCATCTACAACGGAAACATGAAAACGCATTTTCGGCCAATTTAGCACGACACTGAAGCAGCGACGCCTCAAAAGATGGCGTAGTTTGGTGGACTTGATTAGATTTGATGTTTGGCAAACACACAAGTGCGAGAGAAACGCAAAAAAATTTTCGAACGAATTACAATGCTGTAGCATATGCGTTTTGCATTAATTAATAACTTTAAACCGTCATAAAATCGTTTATTTTACATGCAATATTGTGCGAATAGAAACTAATGCAGTGAAAGACAAAAAAAGCGATATAAATAAAAAGGTTCTGTTAAGAAGACTGCAAAAGAAAAGTGATATCTGTGAAAGAACAACTGTTTCAACTAATTCTGTGAAGTAGGCACGAAAGCAAGCCGGTGGTACAAGTAGTAATCTTATTACTTGTATGATTTACCAACATTTTCTGCAATTTCGGAATAAGGCGGAAAGGTTTTTATAACGAGTAAGTTTCACGGTGATGCTATTGTGATGATTGCCTGAAATACCTATATCCAATGTATTGCAGCTTATTTGGCAATGGTTTTATCTATAGAAACGGAATAACTTCAGTTAAATGTTTTGCTGGTTTTTGTTTCTCCATTTCTATAATTAACGCATATCCCAAAAACAAAATGGATTTGGTGCCCCACATTTTTATAAAAGGGTAATTAATTTCTTCGTTACAAATATTTTAAAGTATCATAAGTAGAAGAATGTTTTTAGCAGGCAATTTCAATGGGGAGTTTGCAACAGAAGGATTTATATATGTACTGCATAAAACTTCTATAAGCTGCTAGAGTTCAAAATGTGAAAACATTCCCCATTTCTTGAATTAAGAGTATTTTATCTTGTTTAAACTTCCTTTCCCCTATTTTCCTATTTTCGGATAGAGTCTGTTTATTTTCAAGATAAAAGCTTTATATTATCCTTGGGATCTGGGGACTATCTCGCAATTATTTTTAGCAATTTCGCTACGGACCACTTTTTAAATCTTGATTTACCTGTAAGGAGATTAAAAGTTATTATAAATCAACCAATTTTTATCTAATTCCAACATCCATTTTCTTATATATTTTTTATGGATTAAAATTATTCATATTCATATATACAAAATTTACAAGCTAATATTCCTGTTCATACATATATACAGTTTAAGTGAATTAAACATAATTAAAGGTATATACAGATTATTTGATTAATTTTGTAATTATAATTTAATATGCTCCATGGCCTTCTTGTGGTATTAGCCACTGATTAGTATTTTTGCAGTGTAAAGTAAAATCAACAGTTATAAATTTATAATATATGTTTTCGTTTGAACTTTCTAAACTATTAAACTCCGTTAGTTAGTAAATGATGTTTTAGTCCAGATTTAAGCAGTCCAAGGGACGTAAGGTTTCTAAGGTCCAGTGTAGATTGTTGTATTACTTCGGTCCCGCGTAGAGGTATCGCTGTTTGGTTAGCTATAGTCTGCTTCTCGCCCAGACAAGGAATTTGAGTTTTAAATCTGTAATCATTTGTTCAATATATATAATAGGTCTTCTGACCTCTTGCAACAGGCTCGGATCCAGTGGATAAGCAAACAATTTGTAATAAACTTTGTAAACAAAGTGTAATAGGAAGTCTAATGAAAATACGGTTTTTCATGTTGTTAAAAATACATTTTATTTATTTCACCCGGCGTTAGTGTGGTAGAAAAAAGTCAAGCCATTAGTGTGATGGGTATGACATACCAAAAAATAAAAGTAAAAGATACTGCTTTCCTTTTATACAAATATCACAAAATCCGAAAGTCTTGCATTTTTCAATACACATATCTGAACGACTTCGTACCAAGTTCTCTAAAGACTTTTGTTCATGTGAGCAAGTCTTCTATGCCATAATTTACTTGTATCGCTGACACATAAATTAACATCAGCCATTTTTTTCCAGTAACACGTCTTCATATAAGTTGCCTTTCAACTTAGCAGAAGCGATTTCTTCACCTTTATTGATGACACTGGCAAATTACTTCTTAAAATTCACCTCTAGGCCCGCACTTGTCAGTCGACGAACAGAAATCAGGTTATCACGCAGATCCGCAACACACAGCACATCCTTAAGTACAGCTAATGTGCCTTTTGTCATATATCCACGAATGTTTCCAAACTCCCTAGCGATTAGAGCTTCTTCGTTCTTAGCCACGTTTTTTATAATTGGCTTCATCAAAGTTTGAAGATTTGTAAAATATTGCCTTTAAGGAAAGATGATCACTGATCCGGAGTCGAGCATAAACTTCATACGTGCGTAGAAACTTTTGAATATATCTGCTATAAAAAATACAGATTGGCGCTCGTTATCTTCAAAATTGATTGCTTTCCTGGCCTCTGTGTTGAGTCTCTTTGCAAGATTTGCATCGCCTTTAACACGAACTCTGCAATTTGTTTTCATGTGGCCCCGTCTTTCACAGTTGTGACATTTTCCGTTGAATTTATAAAATTTTTCTTTCTTTGCAGTTGAGAAAGCCATTGTTTTCTTATCTTTTTTTTCTATTGCACGATCGGATCGTTTTCTTTCTTCTGCCAATAATCTTTGCTTGACCGTCAGAATTGTTAGTTCACTCTCTTTCATGTTCTCGAAAGCTGTTACCAAGGGATCGTAGCTCTCTGGAAGAGTTACGACCAATTGAGATCAGTAAGCATTGCCCCAGACGACTTCAATTTTTTGACGAGGATATCGAATTCTAAAAAGTGGTCCTTCACTGATGTTCCATCTTGAAGCTGATGTCTCGCCAACTGCTTCTTCACGATAGTTTGGCTGAATGCTGACTTCACGGAGAAAACGTCTTTTTCTCTTTAACGTAGTTCAAATATTTTTCTGCGATACAGCTCACAATAATGGCTTTTGCCCACTTATTCTTTTCATTGAATTTGTTAATGACTTCATTGTCCTGAGTTATTTTTTTTTTTTTTTTTTTTTTTTTAGTAGTAATTAGTAACTTTATTCACAACCCATTTTTTAAATGTTTACATATGAAATTTTGTTCTATATAATTTATATGGTATATACGTAAAAAAATTAATTTAGTTTTTGTTGTTAATAACATGCTACTAGAATCCTCAGACGGAATATTATTCCGTGTATAAGAGGATATACAATTAAGTTTAAAAGATTAAATAAGCAAATAAATATTTTATATAATTATAAAAATATCACATTTATGAGATCATGCTTAACTATTTATCTTAGATTCATTATATATATTTTTAATTTTTGTTTAAAGATATTAATATTTCTTGCATTTTTTATTTCATCCGGTAAGGTATTGTACTGTCTTATTGCGCTGTGCGTCAGACTATTTAGTTGTTTAGTTGTTCTTGCTTGTGGTATGTTGAAGTTGTGCTTATGTCGTGTGTTGTGTTGATGAATTGTGTTTCTTGTGGTTAGAACCATGTTTGTTTTAAATATGTTGTTTTTGATTTTGTAAATATATTTACATTTTTCTGCATAGATCAGTTGGTTGATGTCCATTTGTTTAGTTGTTTTGTATAGTTCTTTTGTTGAAGTGAATGTGCTTTTATTGAAAAGAACTCTGAGTGATTTGTTCATCAATCTTCCAATTTGTTCAATCTGAAATTTTGTGCATTGGCTCCAGCTGCATATATTATATCTAATTTTTGACATTATGTGTCCAGTATATATTAGTTTCGCTGCTTTTTTATCTATTGATCCAAGTCTTCTGATTGCCCCTATTATTGGTGTTATTGAATTTTTTATTGATTTGATGTGGTTTTCATAATCAAGCCTTTCATCTATGATCATCCCTAAGTATTTTGTGTGTTGCATTCTTTGTATTTCGATGTTGTTGATTTTTACTTCGATGTTAATTCCCATTTTGTTATGTGGTCGGAATACTATGTAATTTGTTTTTTGTATATTAATACTCAATCTGTTTCCGCAAGCCCAGTCATAGTACATTTTCATGTCATGATTGATGTTTTCTTCTAGTTCCTCTGCTGTCCTAGCTGTTGTTAAAAAGTTTGTATCATCAGCATAGATGTTGTATATTGATTTAAATCTACAGTTCCTTATGTTATTTATGTAGAGTAAGTACAGCCGGGGTCCTAGAATCGATCCCTGTGGAACACCAATTTTGGTTATGAGCTCACTACTGTATTCGCCATCTATTTTAACGACATGAGACCTGTTGTTTAGATACGTTTGTATAAGTTTATTTGCCGTTCCTCGTATGCCCATATCGTTCATCATATTTAGTAACCTTTCATGCTCGACAAGATCAAATGCTTTCGATAAATCAATAAATGTGGCCGCAACTATTTTTTTTTCATCCAACGCATCATATATTTTTTCCATGGAGGCTGGTTTATTGAAGATAAACCAGTCACAGCTCCCAAAACATTGACGCAGTTCAGGTACATTTTTACACGAAAACTCCAGTTTTCGAAATTTGTACCATTAAATTTAATAATTCCGAATAATATTGGAACCTCTTATATTAACCTCTTGTTGTTAAAAGAAAATACGTTTTACTAATTTAAAGAGAATTCAATGATCAAGTTGGTACTGATTTATTTAGAGTGAAAAATAATTTTTTAATTTTTCAAAAACATGAAAACAAAATACAAAACTAATAAGTTACAAATTATTAAAGTAATTAAAGTAATTTTGTAATTCTTACGGTGTGTGACCCATAACTACAAACTTATTGGATATCGCAAATATGGGTTGTATGGGAGGTGCCACGCTCGCTTGTCCAACACCATAAAATGTTATCAGTAAAGCTGCCTTAGTAGATTGAGGTCGAACACTGAATTTCATAGCTGATAAACCTATAACTCCATAGCTATTCGATATCGCAAAATTGAGTTGTCTGGTAGGTGCCACTTCCCCTTGTCCAACGCCCATAAAATGTTACCAATTAAACTGCTTGTGTAAATTTAGATCGAATACTGAATTTCGATGCTGTGCGACCTATAACTTCAAAGCTATTCGATAGCACAAATTTGGGTTGTATGGGAGGTGCAACTCCCCCTTTTTCAACGCCCATAAAATGCTATTAATGAAACTGCATGCATAAATTGATGTCGAACACTGAATTTCGATGCTGTGCGATCTGTAACTAAAAAACTATTCGATATCGCAAGTTTTGCTTGTATCGAAGGTGCCACTCCTCCTTGTTTTTTACTCTTATTAAACGTCATCAGTGAATCGACATGTTTGAATTGTGGTTAAATACCGAATTTCGAGGCTGTGCGACCCATAACTCAAAGCAATTTGATATCGCAAATTTTTTATATATGTGTGGGTGTTGAAAGGGGTGTGGCAGTTATTTCTTAAACCATCTCGTACTTGAAACAAATCCACTATTAAAATTTGAGCTCAATCGGGCCAGTTGTTTCGAAGCCTTTTTATCTTTTCTTAAAAGTAGGCGTAGCTATAGTGGGACCATGTCCATTTTTAGTATAGTAACCGATAGTTATTATACAAACTTAATTACCAAGTTATAGTTTAATACTACAAAAACCGTCTTAAATGTAGCATTTTTATTGATTTGTGGGCGGTAAAAGGGGGTGTGGCAACATTTTATTTTCCTAAAACTTTGGTTAGCAATTACAAACAAATCCGCAGAATTAAGTATCGATTTTGGTCCAGTCGTTTTTAAGTTTTAAGCATCCGAACAAATCACAATTCATTTATATATATATAGATTTGAATATAGTTATGTTTTGATAATTTGACTTCATATTTTCAACGTATTGGCCTATTTGGTTCATCTACTACAGAGAGTATATTAACTAGAGGTCTCAGTTCGACTTCGAATGCTCTTCCACTCAAGTTTCGTTGTACAAACATCCGGAGAAGATATCTGTTCTACTTCTTCGCAGCCTGCGTTCGTATTGACGCTGCCTATACTTCTCTTTAGGTGCGCATGAAACAAGATCTTGAACAACTTGGATTGTTGTGCGTTTTTGTTTCATACGCACCTGTAGATATATATATAGGCAGCGTCAAAACGAACGCTAAGGCAAAAGCGGACTTATTTTTTTTTCTTTCTCCGGACGCTTGTATAATGTAATTTAAGTGAACCTCGAACTGAACCTCTGATTAATATATCTCATCTTAACTTCTAGGCGTCTTAACTTCTAAACTTAAAATTGTTTTCTTATTTTTTTGATTATCAAAATGGTAAATTCTCTTAAAATGTGAAAACATTAATATAATGAATCATGACCTCTGATGATTTTACAAGGTTATAATTTAGAGCTTTAGGTCAAGTACTTCGTGAAAGATGGCAACAACTTCAAACAGCTGAATCACTCAAGACTACTGAAGAGGAAATGTAGCTATTTCCGAAACAGGCTGTCTAGTCTGCTGTTTGGTTGACTTTATACAGAGTTGCTATTGTTGTTTTTACCTTCTTTTATAAAGTACTTGAACTAAAGCTCTAAATTATAACCTCAATACAGGGTCCGCCAAATAACTTTTTTTTTGAAAATACTACAAAAAAAAACTACTGGATATTTTCTCAAATTTCTTTTTTTATTTGAAAGTACAATCCTTCCGGTTAATAATGAAAAATAATTTCATTCAAATGGCTGCCTCGGCTGGCCATGCAGTAGCTTACACGATCGGTCAAATTTTTAAGCACGTTATCGATTGTGTGCAGCTGTATTTCACCAATGGCTTCACGAATATTGTCCTTTAAAGCGTCAATTGTCTCTGGCTTGTCGGCGTAACACTTATCTTTGAGGGCACCCCACAAATAATAGTCCAACGGTGTCAAATCGCAGCTCCGAGGTGGCCAAACGTCATCAGCTCTGCGGCTGATAATGCGATCTTCAAAAACAGGGCGCAAAACATCGAGTGTAGCTTCGGCTGTGTCGCACGTAGCGCCGTCCTGTTGAAACCAAATGTTGCCAATATCCTCCTCTTCAATTTTTGTGAACGAAAATTCGTTCAACATGGCCCGATAACGATCGCCATTGACTGTAACGGCCACTCCTTGCTCATTTTCGAAGAAAAATGGCCCAATTATGCTCTGGACCAAAATCCGCACCAAACAGTGACTCGTTTTGGGTGCAGCGGCTTTTCAATGTATGTGTGCGGGTTTTCTATGCCCCAAATGCGACAATTTTGCTTGTTTACATACCCGCCAAGATCAAAATGAGCTTCATCTGAAAAGATGATTTTTTTTGGCAAAATCGGCATCTTCTGTAAGTCGATCGCAGGCCCACTTAGCGAAGCGAAAACGTATTGGATGGTCAGCTAGCTTCAACTCCTGAACCAATCGGACTTTGTATGGCGTCATACCAAGGTCTTTATGCAAAATTCGTCTCAATGATGTCTCCGAAATGTTCAATTGTTGTGAACGACGGTGAATTGATGTTGATGGCGCTTCACGCACACTTTCTAAAACAGCAGCAATATTCTCGGGTGTACGCACTGCTTTTGGCTTTTCACGCTTTGGTTTATCGATGAGGATGCCAGTTTCTTTCACTTTTTTCACAAGATAACGAACATACGGAGCTGACGGTGCTTCTCTTCTTCCAAAATCCGTACGTAATTTTCGCACACATTCTGCAACATTACCATGATTTTCAAAGTAATGTCGCAATATTTCCCAGCGTTTTTCAAGCGAATACACAACCATATTCGTTCAGCGGAAGGATAAAACTAATTATCTGTCAAATCAGACATGAGCTAAGTGTTACCATTCACGAAATAAGCACTAGTTGAAAAAAAAAAAACGTTAGATGGCGGACCCTATAATGACTTGTTTATAATTCTTAAATACAATATTTGTTAGGAATAACATTTTTCAGCTTTATGTCATAATTTTTTATCAATAAAAGTTAAGCCAATTTGTAAGATACATATTTTGAAAATGATTTGATGAATGTCTGTATGGACATGATTACAGCCGTCATTTTGAAACTATTAAAACTAAAAATGAAAAAAAAAAATTCAAATTTAAAATTAAAACTGAATCAGTTGACGTCCAATATAACGAATGGTTTCTTGTCCAGCCCTTTCATTAAATCGAAAAAATCGTTATAACGAATGAATATTTTAAACAAAGAAATATAGCTCTTAGTGGTTTAGTTTTTATTTATTTTTTAATAAATTATTTTTTTTTTTTTTTGTTTTTTGAAAATTAATTTTTGAAAACAACTTAAACTCGTTTGTTTCTTGACACTTTCCATTGATTTTTATATGCTTCCTCTTGAAGCTCTTGTACAATATTGATTTAAGTGTAGTTTACATTTTCTGTAGCCCATTGTATAGAAGCCCTTAAGTGTTCGTTAAATCGAATGAGAACAAAAAATTTGTATTCGTTATACAGAATAGTCAATGAAGAGATTTTAGTGTTCGTTATGTTAAATCGGGTATTCGTTATATTAGACGTGTACGGGAAAAAATACAAAATCCTACATAAATTCCTCAAAAATTCCTCAAAAATTAATCTGTCTTAGATTTCACAAAATCGGATGAAATACTTTGTCAAAATAGTAAAATCTCCATAAATCTAAAACAAAAAGGTATTGACTTGAGATTTAGCATTTCACTTCAGCATTTATCGCTGATGAAGTCATTTTAAATTAATTGCATTCTGCAGAATCTTATCAGTTCCTCCTCGGTCTATTCTATACAGCTTTATAATCGAATCTAGGATATTTTAAAACATCTTATATGTTATAGAAAAAAAAACTGATACCTCGATAGTTGGCAGAAATTGCAATAGTCGGGCCTGCCTTCAGCTGGCCATATTGTGCTGATGAGTTATACCATGTACCTTTTCAACGTTGTTTTCCATGCACTTCACCTTGATAAATTTCAATTTGATGCGTATCGTGGCCTATCTTTGATTGATTTGGTCAGATTACCATGAAACTTGTACACATCGTTTGAAAGTTTGTGCTATCCATCTCCCTGTCATCCTATGAACTTATTGAGTTTCATAATCAACTTTTTGAAAATTAATGACTAAATTCAGAGCCTGCTCCACTCACTTTTCAATAAACAACGATAAAATGTTTGGAAAAACTTATTAGGAAAATATAAGAAAGATTTTTGTAATTGTAGAAAAGATACAAAGATGTAAAAGAACAAAATAGGATATTTTTCATTTCGTAATATGCCATTCAATTGCTTACACTATTGTAAACCAGACAAAAAATAACGTTTCTATCGCAAAAACTCAACAGTATCGAATGAATTGAAGGGGTGTGCGTAATACCAGTTTAGTGTTTATGTCACATTCGGATAGTGTTGCGTTCTTGGGGTAAACTTGTGTCGTTTTGAATAATTAAAAAATATTTGCCCCTTTTTTAAATTCGACAAGATGATAACTCATATATGGTTATTGACAAAAATTTTAGGTTCGGAAAAGGGTGAAATGCTGCAAGGTGGTAAAACCAAACCTCTGGACTGCATTTACATATGCAAAAATGCCAAATTTGAAATTTTTTCCGATGTGCCTTTATCTTTCCTAAACAGCGATATGAAGGTCTTATTGCCACATAATAAAAATCGATAGTCAAGTTTAAAGTTCTAAAAAAATTATTTTTTGTATAAAAAATATGCATTTTTACAAATAAATAACTATTTTGGAATGAACCCGTAATTATACCAGTGGCTGTTCGTTTTGCATGTCAAAATAAAACAAACGTAAAAATCAAACGTAGCATGTTATTGCAATAAGCCCTTCATATGCATATCGTTAAGTATATAAAGAAAAATAAAAATATAACACTAGTAAAATTTAACTTTTGCAGAGCATTCTTTAATTCACTGAAGCATTCAACGTGACGTTTATATCATGTCGGATATTGTTTATCCAACCGGATGCAGACCTCTTACAGAGGATCTTGGCACCGATGAACTTATACGTAGATTAAAGGTAAGACCTTGACAAAAATAAAGTTTATGGAAAAAGTACTTGTCATTATTTAAATACACAGACATTAGCACATACTCTTCAAGCTATGGGACAGGACGATGGACTCTATCAACAATACATACCGTTGGCGCTACATTTAGTAGATGAGTTCTTTTTACAACATACATCACGTGATGTACAACTATTGGTTGCGTGCTGTATTGCTGATGTTTTGCGAGTTTATGCCCCAGAAGCCCCATACAAGGATCAAGAACAAATAAAGACAATCTTTTTATTTTTCATAAAGCAACTATATGGCTTAAAGGATCCGAAAGATCCCTCATTTAAGCGGTATTTCTATCTTTTGGAGAACCTGGCGTATGTTAAGTCATTCAATATGTGTTTTGAGATCGAGGATTGCCAAGATATATTCTGCCAATTGTTTAGTATGATGTTTAAAATAATTAAGTACGTTGCAGCGAAGACAATACTTGAAACATCAAATATTAATTTTTTAAATTTTTTATTGCAGTGAAGAGCACAGTAGCAAAGTAAAGAACTTCATGATTGACATTTTAAGCCCTTTGATTACAGAAGCTGATAATTTCACCACCGAATTGTTGGATTTGATATTGATCAACATTGTAGAGCCTAATAAATCTCAGAATAAAAATGCTTATCAATTGGCCGAACAATTAATTTTGAAGACGAGCGATTCATTGGAATCAATGATTAAAATGGTGAATATGTAAAAATTAATAATTGTTATCGTATTACAAAATCAGTTATATTGTTTAAATAATAGGTATATGGGTCTGCTCGGAAATGCGTCATGATGCGCAAACTACTTTTTAGCACAAGCAAAAGCGTCACACATCATTTGCATAAAAAAATTCACGCTGCAATTTGGACGCTTAAAAAATGCCAGTTGTGCGCATACTGCAAGTCGTGATGCATTTCCGAACAGACCCTACCTTGTTATACTCATGAGGAAACCCGATTGCTTGTAAATTTGTTGATTGATTTGAGATAAATTTGATTAAACGAAAGATTTCGATGAATTTTTAACTAATTGGCATATTTGTAGCAAAGATTTTATGGATCCACTAAAATGCATCATGTTTAAGGGATCAGATCTCAGCAATTGGTTGGCCGATTCGAATTTAATATCGGACTGGAAAGCACCTACGAATGCAAGTTGAGCTTATCGTTTTTATCTACTTATCGAGCAAAATGTGTTTTAACGGCCGTGTCATACTTTGGCATTCATTGAAATTTAATGGTCCTCATTGTTGAATCCGTTCCGCAATATTTTCGTAATCTTTCCGCGCAGAAATATCATTTTCTATTGTTGATTCCGTCATATGAAACTGCTTACAAGCTTTGTTTTTTCTTTGTTCCGCAATTTTAAATTGCATTTTTGATGCCGCAGTAACGATATTTTCCTGCGTTTTCGTTGCGTTATTATTTTTTTGAGGAAAGCAAGCCTTGAAGTCTTCGTAATATTAGAGCATAAGAAAATGTAAGTTTTGCGACACAATCTGCAAATTTACATAAAAAGCTTCCGCTAAAAAACCTTAAACAAGCAGCAAGCTTATCTTTGGCGGTCAGTACATTTGTATTTTTTATTGGACATTGTTACTCTCCAACTCACTTAAGACTTATTTAAAAGCATCTTTGTTAATTCTAAAATTTTGTTGAAAACTGAAATATTTAAATAATTTTAATAATTTATAGAATATATACATACATGCAGATTGTAGTTCTTTTAAAGAATCCGGTGAAAAAAACGCGATCCGCATTCCCTTCATTATCCTAAAAAATCCTATTGTTGAATCCAAGCGAATGCATTGCAATACCGAGACTCAAAACGAACTCAAAAAACAGCTGTTAAAACAAAACGAGTGAATATGCAAAGCATATTAAATAAATAAAGAATAACACAGTTTAAATATAATAATTTTATTAATTTATATATTAAACATAATATATAATAGTGCCCTTACAATATTTGGCTTCTGGTGAGTGTTCTGCTCACTTAGCACTTCAGCACGGCGTTGCAGAAGCCACGACTTGTTCTGGCCCCGTTTTGTTGATTTTTTTTTAACGACACTCCTGTTTCATCTGACTTAACAAATTTGTTGCAGCCTTACCTCTTCTGCGGCAGAGGCTGCCATCTTTGTGGGAAAAATCCCATTTATGGTTATTTTTAATTGCCGTGGGAAATGTTAATTACCATGGGATTTTTTAATTGAGTGTTTCTTTTCAAGTAGGATTTTTGTTTTTGTTTTGAAGGATTTCTTTTTATTTCAGTTAAAATATGAAAAAATATATACATAAAAGCGTATATTTTTCATATTTTGTTTAGTGCCAAAGTGGTCTCAACCACTCTATATGAGTTCGCAACGAATTCGTTAAGATTTCGGTTACTTTGGTTTGCTGGGAAGTTTTTCACTGTAGATATAATTACATTGGGAACGCATAAAGCGTTTTTAAAGCAAATGCATCAAACAAACGCATAAACAATCAACGCACCGTTGAAAATTCGATTTATTCGCGACCGGTTGTTTCAAAAGGAAGACTTATGGCGTTTTCGTTTCTCGAAAAAAATTTGCATTTTTTCTGCCCTCTTTCTGCCATCTTTGAGAAATCAGAATTTTTTCTTCTTTTGAGGACAACATTTTCGCGAAAAGAACACGATTAAATTTTAGAGGTCACGTTTTTTATTCTCAAGAGGGCAGAATTTCCAAAAAGGGCAGAAAAAATGTTGCATTTTTTCAAGAAAAGAAAACGTCATTAATCTCAAAAATGAGGACTGTTGTAAATAAGTATTTCTTATTGAATATTATTACTAAAAGACTAATTAAAATACAGACGACAAAATATACTAGTTGTTATTTTATATTCGTTTATATATTAAAATTTTTACTTTTATTTTTGACAAATTGTTATGTCCGTGGTATTTACTGTGGTAGTTGTTAATGAAGATGTTTTTTTTTTAATACAAATGGGATTTTTCGTGCTTTTTTATTTGCGTGGAATTTTCGTGGTTATTTTAAAAGTCCGTGGGATTTTTGTGTTTTTTTTTTTAATTGCGATGAGATTTTTTTGTCAATTTTATACCATGTGAATTTTCATGGTTATTAATTTTTGTTATTGAGGAAAAGGGTTTTTTCGTGGAAATTTGAGGTGGTAACCGTGCTCCTGGTATAAACATACAGTGATGTGCAAAAAAATAGGGACACCTGTATTTTTATATTTAAAGCTGCATGAATTTAAGGTAGGCCCCAGATATAGCATTAATTCCATCGGGTTTAATTCTCCTTGATTACGCGAGTATAAAACTTTATGGATGAGAATCACCCCTCCCCCTCTTCGGAGCTAGAAGGTGAAAACTTGAAAATATGTGTCATTACGTCTTACTCTATATTTTATTTATCTCTAGACCGATCTCCAAAGTCAACAGCATCTTGAAAAAAGAGACTACATGATCTTCAAACCAATGATACAAAAACCGTTTTCTAATTGTATCACACTAAAAGCAAACTGTTTTACGTGTGTTAATTTAAAAGTAGTTGTGTTTACTATAGCAAGATCATAAATCAAGTCAATAGAAAAATTAATCATTTAAATAAAATTACATCATACAAATATTAAAAAAATTTATTTAATATTCGAGATATTTATTATCAAAGTTGAATTCAACATTTTTTTAGAATTAAGTTGCTCATAACTTTCTTAAACGTGAATTTATGCAAAACGTTTTATAAACAACTTAATGTTAATTTGATTAGCTTCTCAACAAGTTATAAACTTAAGAAATCGGATAAAAGATACATTAAATTTGGAGTAAAATGTAATGCCACATATTCTCCAGTTTTTCCTCTCTTGCTCCCAAAGGGGGGAGGGGTGACCATCCATCATCCTTGCATTTTTTTACTGAAATAATCATGGCGAAATACCAAACTAGGGAATTAATGCTATATATGGGGCACCTTGTATATAATTCATGCAGCTTTAAATATTAAAATACAGGTGTCTCTTTTTCTTGCCGATGCTTCCTGCTGTTCGACGCTCATCTTTCTATCTCAGCTAGATACGCTGCTAAAATATTTTTATATTTTTCAAGGAATTTTTTAAAGTTTTTTTCTTTTCAAAATCGAAAATAATTTTTAATTAAATTGCCAAAAAAAAAATCAAATTAAAAACTGACAACGCTTTAAATTTTTTATCATTTAAAAGGTTTGTGACTTGTAGGAAAAATTTAACTCCGGCTACGAGTTAACACGGGGGTTACACGAGACAGTACTGTTAAGACAGTCGCAACACATTCACAAATTTTTACCCACACACGTTCACTTTTGCAGCTGCTGCTCTACTGTCTAAACTTTTTTATAGACAGTTGGCGGGACAGTATTTAGGACAGTACAATGATATTTAGCATATCAAATGACAGAAGATGATAAAATTTAATAGAATTAATTAGAAAATTGCAATACTTTGGCTCGTAGTTTTAACAAAAATTTTTTTCATAAAATATAAATTTTTTACTATTTTGTCTACTGTCTTGCCAACTGTTTTACTAACTGTCCGGACTCTTATTACAGACACAAAGTTTGTCAACTAATACGTATTTTTCACTGTCTTAACAGTACTGTCTCGTGTAACCCCCGTGTAAGCGACCTAAATAACTATGAAAACGTTTATCACATTTAATTTTTAAGTAAATTTTTTACAAATCTGCACCAATACGCATCTATTTAGTATGAAGTGCGGATCAGCCGCGTTTTCAACAATCTTGTTTTTTGCTCCGAATCGGCAAACTTTGTTACCAATCCACTCCCAAGATACTTGCCGGATTCTACAATCGAAAAACCAACGAAAATGAGTAATTCTCCTGCCGCAACTGTTCCGCCAGATTCCACAATCAGCATGATAGACTACAAGTTCCTGAGGCAATACTTCCTCCTTGTTGGCCATTTCCATAATATAATTTACATTGCAACTTAAGCAACTCATCAGAGTCCGAGAACAAAATCAATAGTGTTCATTTGAAAATTTTTAATAGCTTAGTTTTATTATTTTTTACAACCAACCAAAATGACAACTTAGTGGTGCATAAATTTTCGTGTATTATACTTATAACTAACTTAACCTAACTTGAAAAAGTAAACATTTTTGTATTGATTAAGAATTTCCATTCCGCAGCAAATGACAAAATCATCGGTAACGCAGTTTGTTTTTCGATCGAAAATTTTTTTCTGCGGCGAGTAAAAAAGTTGTGTATGTTTTCATAAAATAATAAATTCGCTCTTATTTGCTGCTTTCTTTGGGATATTTGGCCTATTTGAGAACGTGAAGGATTTCGGGTGTTTTGGTGGGATATTCTACTGTGTCAAAATTTTAAAAGTTTAAATTTGTATTCGTATAAATAAAAAAACTTTTATACTACAAAAAGTTTTTTAAGACTATAGTATATAATATATTTCTTTCTATACATTGTATAATAAAATAAAAACTTGCTATAAGTATTTTCGTGTCGTTTTGGTGAGATAAAGACGACTAAATCGGGATGCCTCTTCGGTAAGGGGCCTCATAATGAAATATTGCAGAAAATTCTTTGGAGACCAAGGCTGCATCAGAAAAAAAATAAAATTAGTAACTTTTTTTGCAAAAAGCTTATAGTGAAAAAAATTATTCCAATTATGCTCTAAATTATTCCATAGTTGAAAATACCCAAAAATTTTAACAGATATTAGTTAGCTAATTAAAAAGATTAAATTAAAATTAGCTTCTATCTGTAATACTTTGCAAGATATTTCTTTATAACTGATGACACCTATGAATGCCATGTTTTGCTATACTTCCGCTTATTATTTGAAACTTTTTGAATAAAACTCATTATACATGTATGTTCTCTCAAATTTCAAAAATAATTGACTAAAAATTAAGAAGTATTATAGTTTAAATGGCGAAAATTGCTTTTTCAGCTTTAGTCTTATAACATGGCCAGGGACTGTAGAAAATGGTAGCTAAACGCCAAATTTAAAAATTTATGACCATTTAATTATCTTATAGATAATGTATTAATAAAATCTTGAATTTTTGAATACATTAAATTTTACTTTAAATGGTGTTTGAGCACGAGATTTTCATTTCAGAAAAAGAATAGAAGTCCTGTTTTATACTCTTAATTTTTCGCTCTTCTCTTCAGAAAGTATGTATTTATTAAGAATAATTTAGAAGAACAAAAACAGAAAAAATTTATTCGCGAATTTCGTTCTTACGTAGAAAAAAAACAGAAGAAATGTAAATTCAACGGTCATAATTAATAAATATATTGATTTCGTTTAAATTTTTCTTTCCAGTTCTTTAATCAAGTACTCATCATGGATAAAATTGATAAAAACTATGCAATATCTTTTAAAATATACGACCTGATTTATGAACTAAATTTAATCAATCCAAACATATTGTGCTCCATTTTGCCCCAGCTAGAATGTAAATTAAAATCTACAAATGAAACTGAGCGCTTGAGTAAGTTCTTAAGATAGCATTCTTTTAAAATAAATTTCTTATTTTTTGGTAATTATTTACAGAGGCAGTTTCATTGCTGGCTCGAATGTTTTCTGAACAAAACTCGAAGCTATCGCAAAAGCATCCCAGTTTGCTACGTATGTTTTTGGGCAGATTTTGCGATATTGCGGTCTCTATACGCGTTAAATGTGTGCAATCGTCCATGCATTTCCTGTTAAACCATGCTCATCTTCGCAAGGATATTGTTGATTGTTTGCGCGCACGACAGCATGATTCAGATGAAAACGTCCGCTACGAGGTTGTAATGGCTATTGTTGAGACAGCAAAACGTCAATTTGAAATAGTGTGCGAGTCGGAGGATTTGCTTGATTTTGTACGTGAACGTACGTTGGATAAAAAATTCAAAATTCGCAAAGAAGCTATGAATGGTTTGGCTTTTATATATAAACAGGCTTTGTGTGAATCAAATAACTTAACAGAGGAAGTAAAAAAATCTGTTGATTGGATTAAAAATAAAATTTTACATGGATACTACATGCCGGGCATGGAAGACCGCCTATTGGTAGAGCGGTTACTTATAACATGTTTGGTGCCGTACAAATTGCTACCTGAGGATCGCATGAAAAAACTGTATCATTTGTTAGGCACGTTGGATGACAACGCAACCAAAGCATTCATTGAGTTGCAAAAAAATCAAATGAAGACGCGCAAGACCGTGAGTGACTGGGTAAAGTTGCATAACACTAAAGAAATAACTCAAAAACATCAGAACCAATTAAGTATTAAGCAGACAATAATAAGCAAGTAAGTCGAAAACGTCAGAACAATATTTGGAAAATAATGTTCACAACCATGGCAGAATAATCAGGTAGGTGCAATTCGGAGAGCAAAAAACGATAGACTAAAACAAAGGCGTGGGTATAATGTCACTTTTGACGTTTACTCGTTCAGTCATAAGGCCGAACCAAAATAGACGAAACGAGACGATTGCAACTTGTCGAATGTCTACACTCGTTTCGTCTGTTTTGACATTTAACCCAAAATGAAACGATTTACTCAACTCGTCTGAAACAGCTTATTAATTAATGTGCAATTTTTACTTATTTTGGACAGCAACATTGAATTGCATTGGAGCGAACATTTTCGTATTCACTCGTTACGTAGCGACTCGTTTATTTTGGTTAAGGGTATAGGAATGTATAATTTACTTTTCACCGTATAAATCAATTGAGTACCCAGATTTTGTGTGTGAAAATAAAAGAAAACTTAGCAAAAACCTAAAAAAATTAATAAAATGAGCTGTGTTTTA
Source organism: Dichetophora obliterata (assembly GCA_963920525.1). Lineage (NCBI taxonomy): Eukaryota > Metazoa > Arthropoda > Insecta > Diptera > Sciomyzidae > Dichetophora > Dichetophora obliterata. The sequence continues at coordinate 192,872,766 of OY986437.1, forward strand.
AGTTATAATGCAAAATTAATTGTATTTTGGATCTGAACAAAGCAAATAAGAGTTAACTTTTAATATAATTTTCATTTGAAACTTAAGGCTTGACTATAATAGCCACATGCTGGCATACGCACTCCCGAGAAACGATTTCATATTTTGTGTCAATAAAGTAGCTGATATATATCCGGTGCCCGAAAGAAGTGCTAGTTCTGGAACACCTTAGGCAGGAACAATGTACGAACAAAGACCAAATCGGGCACTCGTCAGTTTATTGTTCCCGAATACAGTAGCTCGTTTTTGAGCAATTTATTGGCATAATACAGGCTTACTACGGTACTATTTCAGGTGACACTCGAGGTACTTGTTGAGTATGTTTCGGGTACATTATAGTTAAGACTCGGGCCAGTTTCGATACATATCAGCTACTTTGACACGATATGCGAATTTTGTTCTCGGGTCCTATTCGCAAAACTTCGCATTTTTCCTTACTACTAGTAGCTTTTAAAAATAAAATTGAGTCTGATACTCGACACTTTTGTGCCCGAGTAGTTTGGTACGAACACAAATTGTTTCTCGGGTCTAATGCCAAAAACTAATTGAGAAGCCAGCAGACTGTTGTCAGAATCAAAAACCCCATAATTGCCATATACTAACTTTGAGAAAAGTCACAAAATAGTTTGTATTTGTGCTTATTTCTGAGATTTTTTTCAATATTAATATGCGAAATAAAAAAAAAACTAAAATTTTATGAATAATTTATTAAAAACTAAAATAAACTAGCGCACTTTTTGCTGTTTGGCTTTCAAAAAATGTAAACAAACCATTGTTTGACAATGGGCTATGCTACGAGCGATTTGAATCGGTCTACAAAAAGCTAATGAAAGTCAACGAAACTTAACGAAACTGTGGGTATGCAATTCCAATTATGGGCATGGGACAGCTCTGTCTGCCAGCATGGGGCTATTAAAGTCAGGCCTTTAGTTCGATTGTTCAGTAACCAATTTGTTTGTGTCGCTACGTATGGCTGCTTTGAATTGTCAAAATATATTTTGACATACCTACACCTTTGTTATTGTTTTGTTTGTGGTAGAGAACGTGTTATAGTGCACCTACCTGATAATTTTGTCATGGGTCACAACCTTACTCCAAATCACATACATATTTGTCGATTCATAGCAAAGTCGCCTTAGTCCATTAGGGAAATTTTTTCAGATTTTTAAACTGCCATTATTGCCAAAATAGACTAATGCATACAAAATTGTATTGCTATTTCTTTCCCATCGTTGGTGTGCTTCTTCGTGATACAGAATAATGCAGTTAGCCTAACTGAACTCTACTCAGAAAAATAAATAAAGAAAAACTTGTTTCTTAAGAGCAACCAAGTTTCCGTTTAATGCCTGTTATAAACGTCTTCATAAATGTCTGAACCGAAATTAATTTCTTTAAGGTTACTAATCCAGGTAGTACATATCGTCACCTGCATACCAAAATCATGAATGTGAAAAAAATCTATTTTGGGTTTATTGCTGTTTCTGATTAAATTTTTTTTTTTTTTTTTTTTTATTGATTCATGTGTAATTCAAAAGCCACAAAGGCCAATAAAGCCCAGTAAATTTTAGTAAGAAATAAAGGTGTTAGTGAGTTTTTAACAACACCATGAATTTCTTTGCTTCTGTCAAAAAATTTTGAGCGAAACTGTTGATAGTTGTCAAATTGTGTTATTTGTTTGAATTACTAGATGATGGTCTATAGTTTTTATAGTTTATTGTGCGAATTAAGTATAAATAAATATGTAATGCAATTAATTGTGCCGATTTGTGTTGACAAAAAGTTATTGCAGCTGTCTTCGCCGATTTGCCAATTGAATGTTTTGGCAATTTTATCAGAAACGTGCGCTGGAAGGTGCAGCCGACATGAAGCCTTGGCCAGCATGCAAATTGTCTTGCATTCACATCGTCTGCATCAAGGACATATTCTCACTTTAATCTCACTAAAAATCTTATAAACTTGCAGAAAGACACGAATTTAACAAAGTTTGTTTTCATTGCAATTCACCATCAACTGTTTTTGACAAAACGAGAAAACATAATTTTATCATTTTGAGAGAGAAGTGTCAAGCTCACTAACACCTCTATTTCTTACACCATGATTGTATCAACATATGGAATAGGAATGTGGATCAGATCTGCCGCAATACTACAGTTCTAAATCAATGAATGTGTTTTTTTATTTTTGTATCATGCCAAAAAAATTAATTCATTTTTCTGGCACAAACATTAAAACAAAATTGGAATTTTTTTGCATGCCAAAAAAAAAACAATGAATGTGTTCTAAAATCCTTTAGCAGTGAGGTAGGCCAACCAAATTAAAATCATAAATTGAGGGACCAAATGTCCATATATCAATAGCAAGCCAAAGTACCAATAAATAACAGATCTTCAACATTCAATGAATGTGCTTTAAAATCCCTTTGAAGAGAAGTAGACCAGCCAAATTTTAAACTATTGTTAAGTTATTACTTACTTACTTAGTTGGCGCAACAACCGTATGTCGGTCTTGGGCTCATCTAAGAATTTGCGCCAGCCATTTCTGTCTTTCGCTTGCTGGCGCCAGTTGGAAATTCCAAGCTTCGTCAGGTTGTCCTCTACTTGGTCTCTCTAATGAAGATGCGGTCGTCCTCTTCTGCGTTGACCGCCGCTGGGTACCGAATCGAATGTTTTCTTCACTGGAGCATCGTTTTTCATGCGCTGAACATGACCAAGCCAGCGAAGCCGCTCGATTTTAATGCGATTTACTATGTCGATGTCAGCGTACAGCTCTTACAGTTCATCATTCCACCGTATTCGGTACTCGCCGTTGACGCAGATTGGTCCGTAGATCTTACGAAGAATCTTTCCCTCGAATGCTGCTAAAGTCTTGCGTCTCAACTGCTCAGCGTCCAGGTTTGTGATGCATAAAGTAGGACGGGCATGATGAGCGATTTATAGAGCGTGATTTTCGTTCATCGAGAGAGGGCTCTGCTTCTCAATTGCCTACTGAGCCCAAAGTAACACCTGTTGGTAAGAGTTATTCTCAGTTTGATCTCAATGCTGATGTCGTTGATTGAATTAATGCTGGATCCCAGATAAACGAAGTCCTTCACAACCTCGAAGGAGGTATTGTCAACTGTAACGTGGGTTCCAAGACGCTGGGACTGTTTCTTTGTTGACACCAAGTATTTCATCTTATCTGCATTCACTGCCAGACCCATTCGACTTGACTCTCTTTCTAATCTGGAAAATGCTGCACTGACTTCGCGCGTATTATGGCCAATGATATTGATGTCATCAGCATACGCAAGCAGCATAACACTCTTGTAGAATATTGTGCCACTACGTCTCAGATCAGCAGCTCGGATGATCTTTTCCATAATTAGGTTGAAAAAGTCGCACGATAAGGAATCACCTTGTCTGAAACCTCGTTTGGTAACAAATGGTGGGAGAGGTCCTTTCCGATTTTAACTGCGCTGCTGGTGTTGCTCAGTGTCATCCTGCAAAGTCGTATTAGTTTTGCAGGAATACCAAATTCAGACATGGTGAAGTACAGGTGCTTCCTTATTGGGCTGTCGAAGGCGGCTTTGTAGTCGACAAAAAGATGGTGGGTGTCGACTTGTTTTTTTTAGTCTTCTCCAAGATTTGTCGTAGCGTGAAAATCTGGTCGATGGTGGACTTTCCAGGTCTGAAGCCACACTGATAAGGTCCGGTCAGTTCGTTTACAATGGGCTTCAATCTTTCACATAAAACGCTCGACAGGACCGTATATGCGATATTAAGAAGGCTTATCCCACGGTAATTGGCACAGATAGTGGGATCGCCTTTCTTGTGAATTGGGCAGAGCACACTGAGATTCCAATCGTTCGGAATGCATTCTTCCGACCATATTCTGCATTGAAGCTCATGAATGCATTTAAGTAGAGCTTCGCCTCCGTTCTTAAACAGCTCAGCAGGTAAGCCATCAGCTCCCGTGGCTTTGTTATTTTTAAGCCGAGCTACAGCTGTCAGAACTTCATCATAGTCAGGCAGCGGAACCTCGACGCTGTCATCCGAAATTGGGGTTTCCAGAATATCATCTCTTGGCGGGATTGTTGTCAGCGTCGCCATTAGAGAAGTCTTCCCTCCATAACGTCAGTGTACTCTGGACATCTGTCACTAGATTCCCGTTTTCATCCTTGCAGGAAGAGGCCCCGGTTTTAAAACCATCGGCAAGGCGTCTTATTTTTTCGAAAAATTTTCGGGCCTCATTCCTTTCACCATACATATCTTCTCCTGCTCGTGCTTTTCTCCCTCTCTTTTTTTTCCGCCTGAAAATACGTCTCTCTTCCCACTTCTTTTCTTTGTATCGGTAAAAAAAATTTACAAAATTTAACTTCCCTAATTTTCAGAAGCATTCAAACCTTTAAACTCGTTTTCCCAAAAACTATAAAAAAGTACATTCATGGTTTTGGCATGCAGGTGATGATATAATAATAGCCTTTTAACTTATTTTTTATCTGATTTTATTTAAAATTAAAGATAATTGTATAATTTATTTCTTTGATATTATTATCCCAATAAAAATTTAGGAAGTAATTCTGCGGCTTTTCAATTCGAATGCTCGGTGCGCTTGATCTTGATCCTTTAAAACTTTAAAGCGGCTGTTTAAAACTTCCCCCAGACATTTCTTAACGCTATTTAACTTTTTATATGCTGCCTTTTCCTTAATTTTTTTTAATCCATATACATGCGCCTGCTGTAAACAAATTTTTAAAATGCAGACTTGCATTTTACATGTTTAGAAATGTTAACATGTAAATATTTAAATAAATTGTGTTGGTTTTCTATGATTTTCTATGATTTAAAATTCTAAAATGTTGGATATTTTAAATCATTCTAATTTTAAATACAAATTCTAGTTGTTTGATAGTTTAAAATCGTTTATTGAGCTTTAGGTCAGGTTAGAACAATTAATTACTCTAACGAATTTTTTAAAAAGAAACAACAACATTTTCAATATGAAAAGGAAATGAAAATGCTGTTGTTTCTTTGAAAAAAATTTGTTAGAGCAATTAATTGTTCTAACCTGACCTAAAGCTTTGTATTTAAATTTGTATAGAATTTGTATTTAAAATCAAGAATGATTTAAACTATCAAACATTTAGAATTTGTATTTAAATCATAGAAAATCCACATAATAAATAACAAGGTCATATAGAAAACTTTATTTAAATAAATGAAATATGTTTTTCTATTAAGTTGGCCCGAGTTAGACAATTTTAATGAAGATTCAGTTTTTTCTGCGCGGAAATCGATTTTTATCGGTTTTTTTTAGAAAATAATACGTGTGAGTTATTTTGTATAAAAAGTTGGTTGTTTTTACGCTAGCTTTTTAGAACCAATATACCGCGTGGAAACAGAATCAAGTGTAATGTGACGTTAAATCAAAATCCTTAACTTCTCAAAAAGAAATTGTATGTGACCTAGGCGACTTTGTAATGTAAAGACTCATTTCATATGCTCAACAGACAAGGAATAGGTTAGGTTAGGATAGTGTGGCTGTCTCAAACGAAACACACTTAGGCCAATGGGGCTCATTGTGATACCAAAGTTTTTATCTTTCCTATCTCTATTTAAACCAATTTGAGCTGTTTACTAAGCCTAGGATTCATCTTTTCATCTGCTTTGCAGTTACCTAGAAAATCCTTATGTCCAGGAATCCAGCATAGAAGGATTCTGAGCTGCTTTGCCATCTCATTAAGAGATCTGCGGCAGTTGAGAACTGTTTCAGATGTTACTTCAACAGTTCCTAGGGCTTTCAAATTGGCTTGACTATCGGATAGTATGCAAATATTCATGGAAGATATCTCATTTACCTGAAGCCAAGTTAACGCATAGTTATAGCAGCGATTTCAGCTTGAAATACTCTGCAATGAATAGGGAGCCTGAAGGCTAAATTGATGCTAAATGCTTCTGAGCAGACTCCACCTACTTTGCCATCTAGTTTTGATCCATAAGTAGAGATCTCAATGACATTGTGATTTGAAAGGTTTCCTAGTTCCCACTCTACACGAGAGGGAATGAATACATCGAACTTCCTTTCAAAGGATAGTTTTTGTGTGATGTAGTTGATGGACTTAGGTGTGGGAGGGAGACATTTTCTAATGCAAGAGTGTCCTAGTGTACCTTCTTTCCACCGGGAGGTGGCTTTTAAGCGGATGGCTGTATTAGCGGCCATCTGATTAGCTAGGATGTCAAGTGGTGTAAGATGCAGCATTATGTTTAATGCGTAGGGCTCCACTGATGCACAGTTCCGCTGATCTTTGCACTTTACGGAGAAGGTTTACGAGACAATAGCAACATAAAGGAAAATTGGCCTTACAACTGCTGTATATAGCCAGTGAGTAACACTTTGTTGTAAACCCCATTTGCTATCTACCGCCTTTTTGCACGAGTTCAGAACAATATTCGCTTTTTTGGCTCTCTCGAGCAGATTGGGCTTTCAGTTTAGTTTCCTATCCAATATAAGGCACAGGTATTTTGCTTGATCTGAGAAGCTAAGTCTTGTGTTTCCCAGTTTAGGAGGACGAATTGAAGGTAAATTGTGTTTTCTGGTGAAAACCACTAACTCAGTTTTGTTTGGGTTAACGCTGAGTCCACAGCTGATAGCCCAGTTGATTATAGTATTTAGGCAATTTTGCATAATGTTTCGAAGAGTAGATATGAATTATCCGGAGGTAAAAATAGCAACGTCATCGGCATAAACTATCCCCCTGCACCCCTCTAGTTCAAGTTTGACTAACAGTTCATTTACTGCTAAATTTCAGAATAGAGGCGAAAGAACCCCTCCCTGAGGGGTTCCCCTTGGTACAGATCTTAACGTGGATGCCGCACCAAATTTTTCACTTATAATCCTTCCAACTTATCAGTCCTATCAGCGCGGCATCCACCTCAAGCTTCGTTAGCGCATTAGTGATAGCTCTTGCTTCGACGTTATTAAAGGTCCCTTCTATATCAGACAATGAATACTTTTATAAAATAATTCAATTAATTTGTATATATGTTGCGGTTAACCGTAAGCAATAATTGAAGAAGAAAGACATTTTGTTCATTTAAAAAATGGCCCATAAAATACCCAATTCATCATGATTTTTTAGGCTAAAAAAACCGCAATTAATATTAGAAGAAAAACTTATTTTTGTCATGTTTTGTTTGAAATTGGTCCGAAATTGGTTTGAAATTCTAGGCATTTGTTTTTTTTTTTTGCTAAAATAAATAACTCGCCATTGACGAAGATTATTCCATAGATCTTGCGAAGGATCTTCTCTCGAAGACTCCTAAAGTCTTATCATCTGAAATGCTCAGTGTCCAGGCTTGTGGTGCATAAAGTAGGACGGGCATGATAGCAATTTATAGGGCGATTTTTGTTCGTGGAGAGATTTATAGGGCTCTGCTCTCAATTGCCTACTAAGCCCAAAGTAAAACCTATTGGCAAGAGTTATCCTTTCTTAATACGGTGCACTCGCGATAACTTGAACTAATAAAAGCCAGGATAGTTCACGTTTGCGAATTCCAAAGTTTGAGGCAAAAAATATCCTTTTTATATTCATTTTCGGCCTACTTATGCAATATGTGTACATTAAAACTTACTTTTCTGAAGAAACCAAAGAATGATTTAAAAAATTCAATTCAAATATAAGGAAATAAAAACTTAATGGAAAAGAAAAGCGTTCACGTTAAGCGGTGTTCACGTTATTGCTAGTGCACCGTATAATACTTTTATTATATACTATTTCATTTCATTTATTAAAAGCCTTATTGGTTAAAATACAATATTACAGCAGTAATGGTAGAGTTTTTAGAGCTAAATACAATTTGTTCAATTATATAATTATTGAAATTTTAAAAATTAACCTAATTAATAGACGGCTTTCCTATATGAATACATAAGGATTATAAAGAGAATATAAGACAAAAGAAGATAAGTATATAAGAGGTGTTGTGACATTACAAAAAAATAGATATAATGAAATAGTCTTTATAGTGCATATTTCCGGTGTAATTTATGAGTTTAGTTTTAAAAGTGTTAGACGTTGTGGAAAATGTGCGAAGACCCACAAGTAGTATATTCCAGAATCATACAAGAAACGATGGGAGCGGTGGGAGTGCTTGAAGGTCAAAATTTTGAAACAACCAAAATCTTGAAAAAAATAAACTTAAAAAAATCTTCAAAACGAAATCTTGAAAAAAACACATAATATGCATAAATCTTGAACAAATCTTGAAAAAATCTTTATATTTTAAAAAATGTTGTTTTTTCGAATAAAATGTATAATTTCGAGAAAAAACGGAAAAGTGTCCAATTTCGAAAACAAAAATGTCAAATTTTGGCTAAATTAAATTTTTTTAAATATGGTCCTACATTTAGCGTCATTCAGACCAACGACGGGGATGTGGTGGTTTTTTGTCCATTTATGTTAAACTTTTTTCGATATATGACACTTTTTGAAATTTGAAACTTTTTGAAATAATTGGACAATTTGACATTTCTGTGACTTGACAATTATTCATTATTTTGATTATTTTCGGAATTTGACATTATTCGAAAAATTTGATACTTCTTTCGAAATTGGACACTTTTTGAAACAGTGTCAAATTTTCAGTTTAGAAATCTTGAAAAACCTACGAATAGAATGTATTCTATTATAAAATAGAATTTAAAATCTTCGGAATAACTATTTGGAGATTGCTAGTGGAGCTAGAGAACACAAATCTATGCACTATATATATCTTCAAATCCTTGTTTTTATGAATTTATAGAAAAAAGAAATTAAAAAAATTTTAAAATAGTTGTGAAAGAAAGGAACATTGCAGAAATTTCAAGACGTACTCAGAAACATGATTGCGCCAACGAACACCATACACATAGCGAACAACTTTATTAAATATAACTTCAAGCTTTTTAACATTGTATCCAACGGTACAAAAATAAACTTCAATGCAATAGGATAAACTGGACATTAAAAGAAAATGACCAATTTTGCACTTAACATGAAGGGTAAATATAAATGTAAACGATATAATTTTCCGAGAGTCGTGCTTTTTTTAAGACTTAGAGAGTTTATGTGGTGTTCAAATGTTAGTTTGTTGTCTATTGCGATGTGTCAGTTCTTGAAGGGCTAAATTTTATTGCATTTGTCTTTCTCGGATTTAAGATAAGTTCATTTGACCAAATTGAAACGAATTAATTATTCAAGGACATCATAAAACAGACACTCTCCAGTAAACAAAAGTTGGATATCATCAGCAAAAATGAATATTTTACAAGTGTCGCGGTGTACAGAATTTACAACATAAGTTAAATATAACATAAAGAGAATTGGACCTAAAACAGAGCCTTGGGGAACACCGGACATATTACTTAACAAACTTGGCTTGACACATATTGCATACGATCACAAAGATACGATAAAAAACCTGCAGGCGGAATTTGAAAAATTAAATTTAAGTTTATTTATTAGGTGATTTATTGTGTCAAACGCTTTCGTAATATCAAGAGATATAAGAATGCTAGTTTTATTATTGTTGAAATTTTCTCTGATTGATTCGGTAAACTCAAGAAGTAGGGGTGTAGTACTATACCCATCATCAATAACAAAATTATAAAATTTTGAAATAATAGGTTTGCCACCTAATATATGTATTTTTAAGAGTTTTAAACATCATTCGAAATCAGCAACCCTATAACACTGATAAATTAAAAAAACTGATAAATTATGTTTAAAACTCTTAAAAAAAATATTATTATCCTGACAGCCAAGGGACCTAGGTTAAGAAATCATTCACCCAGTTCACTAACGTACTACAAATGTTAATAACACTCCTTACTATTATCTATAGCATGCGCCCCACATTTTTAGAAGAACTAAAAGCCACCACTCTAGGAGAAATTATTTTATACTTTTTTGTTTGTTTTAAAAACTTGGTATATTAAATTTTTTTACTTAAGGGGAGATTCTAGTAGAAACGTAACAAAATTTCAGAATATTTTTTTTGAGCGAACGTAATCTTTTTTGAAATTTTTTTTGGTATTTATTAGTATATATTTCAAGAACATAATAAAATTTTTTCAATGAAGAATAATCAAAATGGCGGCTGAAGGTCTCGCTGATCAAAGTCGTGAGCGGCGATAGCCGATGTGCGCTGTACACTCTACAGCCCTGCCAAGTGATCTGAAACGAAAAAACCAAAAAAGTTATTAACCTAGATGAAAATTGGGGCCTTGTAAATTTCCGATTTTAATAAAACCCTTTTAAGAAAAAATGGCGGCCCTTTGAAAAAACACTGTTTTCCTCCTTTTTCTTTTGTAAATAATGATAATAATTTTTTTAAAAAAAAAACTTTCTAAAGACCCCCTAAATTGAATAAGCTTTAATTTGAGCCATCAAACATCGAAATCGATCAATTCGTTGAAGCAGAATCGTGTACAGCGCGGAAAAAAGGTGTTTCGAGAAAAACGCGTTTACAGTTGTACAAAGAAAAAATCGTAAGTAATGTTTGTTCTTTGACACTTACATCTAATCAGCTATTTCAGCACCATACAGGGTCCCTTCCTCATCCTCAAAGAGCATGTTTTGCTGCACCAGGGCGCCAAGTTTTTTAATTCTGGCTTTTTTTGCAAACTCCGAGAGTTTCTCCTCCGCTGACTTCACACACTGGTCGTCAGTCTTCGCAGCGAAGTTTACGCTATGACTCGTAAACTAAATAGGGAAATATCCTTTTGATTGCATATTTTCAAGATTCTAAGGATGAAAATAAAGCAAAAAACAAAAATTTTCCGTCGATTTCTACTTGAACCTCCCCTTAAATAATTTTATATATACCTTTATGAAAAAATTTGTTTCTCTGCAAAACTTTTATCAATTTGAAGACTTAAGGATTATAAATGAAATTGACATAACTCATCAAAAATATTATATAAGAAACTATTTTCTCTTAATTTACCTTTTCTAAGACTGCTTCCTGATCCACTTAAGGCTATGGAATATCTCACAAAATTTAGTGTGAATATGAGAAAAGATTCGAGTTTATTACGTTGTATGGAAATCATACTTAAGCGAGATGTTTCTTGCAAGGAATGTGCAGATACCATGTCGATTCTGCTAAAAAAATTGGGAACTCCAGTTATGACAAATCTGTACTATAATACAGTGAAAATGTTAGTTGAAAGAATAGCATCAGTGATGGTGGATAAGGATTCCATCGGTGTATTAATTGGGTAAGTATGTCGCAATGTCTTAAAAATTTCACACAATTAACATTTTTAAAATATATCAGATTAATTGAGGGTTGCATGCAAGAGGGCAAAATGGTTGAGGAAGTTGGTATTCCGCGTGAGGAGGCTGGTGAAAGAGGGCTTAGGCTTTTGAGTGTAAAAAATGATAAGAATTAAAAAAATATTTAAGAAATAATCAATTTATTGTCTACTTTAGGTACTCTCGTATGTTTTCTCTGCACATTTTTTTACTGATACGACACTTCGTCATATGATTGCGTTATTGAGCTATGATTTGGATTATGCTGCGCCATTGATTTTGAAATCTCTTACACACTTGGGTCGATATAAAACGCTTAACGAAGCTAATCCTGCTGTTTTGGAAGAGCTTGCACCTATTTGTAAGGAGTTTGCACTCTCAGGAACCGTAAAACAAGCAAAACACGCTGTCCGCTGTATATTTGTTAACACTCAACCAGTCAACGCCATGGAGAATATGAACCCCACCGTGCATCCTATTTTTCCGGAAATTGTCGAAACTCTACGTTCTAAACTTTCACCAAATTGCGAGCATCAGCGTACTAAAATCGTCACACTCGGGCACATTGCCTTCAATATGTCGCAAGCATTTCAAACACCCATCAAAAATATGGTCGCTCGTCGCATTGTAAAGGATTTGCTTATACAGGGTGTGCCGGAAAATCGGTGTTTGGAACTTCCTACAGGGGATTGGTGTTCAGAAGAGGATTTGCCTCCGGATACCCTCTGCAAGCTAGATGCACTAAAAACAATGGCACGCTGGCTGTTAGGTTTGCGCTCGGATGAGCATGCTGCACAGAAAACATTTCGTATGCTGAGTGCATTTATAAATCAACGTGGCGACTTACTTGAACAAAATCGTCTATGTCCAGCTGAGAAATCCTGGTTGCGTCTCGGTGCTGCTTGCGCAATGCTAAAAGTATGCGAACAAAAGGGTGTGGGGGATCAATTCAGTGCAGAACAGTATTTCAATTTGTCGCAATTGATGGTTAGTTTATGGTGTGGATTTCATATTGAATCAGTTTTAATTCCTAAAATTCTAGCGTGATCCTGTCATGGAAGTGCGTGAGATTTTTGCTCGCAAGCTTCATAAAGGTTTGGGAAAAGGCTTACCTAATAAATGTCTACCCCTAGATTTCATGGGATACTATGCGATGGCTGGATACGAACCCGATAAAAAGTATATTTTTCCACTATAAAAGCTTTATTTTACTGATAGTTTATTTTAGACTGTCCGAAACAATTCGACATTTTGTGGATGCTGACGTTAATCGAAGACGTGAATATCTTAAAACAATTGCAGCAACAAGTAAGAATATAATATAGATTACCAATCAAGACGCAACATATCTCACTTTTCTTTAAATTAGGAATGAAACAGTTGTTTGCCAAATACAAAATGTGGCTATTAGACTTTAATTTTACTGCATAACTGTGGGCTTAACCCGCCTGAATGAACGAAAAATTTATCGCGAACAATTTATTACAATAAATTCTTCGTTCGGAGTACTGTTTAGACCAGAGTTGTAAATCCCATAGCTCTTTTAGCTCACTTACAACAACTTCAATATTTCTGTGTGTGTTGTAATTCGAGGAATTATGTACATGGCATTGTTGGTGTTTGCTCGCGTCGAAAGCTAGCTATCAATGTTATTGCTGCTGTGTGGTTTTTTTGTTGGTATATTCTCGTAGCGCATACATGGCGAGTTTTTTGTTGTAGCATTTTCAATATCATTTGTCTGGAATCATTTTATTTCTTGATTTACTGGCTGCGTGTAACATTTGGGCCTCGTCTGATGCTCAAAACCTATTTTTGCTTTTTTTTAAAGAGACATTAGCGCAGTGTGCTCATGTTGTTTGTGTTTTTGGTTTTTTTTTGTCGCCATCGAAGATTTAATTTATTTTTATTTATTTTTAATTTTGTAATTTAGCTCACTGCCACGACACCTCTGGTTTAGACCGCAAGAACATCAATCGCGAATAAACATTGGCAGCCATCTTGTACGTTCAGGCGGTGTAAACAGCAATTTGTGCATTTGGCCGAACATCAATAAATGCAGGGTTGATTACTCCTTATTTTTATATTAGTACTAAAACTTATACACAGGTTCCTCAACAACCAATGGCTTGCCACTCCATAACAATATATTACTCGTATTAGTTATTATAAAAAGACGTGTGTTTAACTTTAGGGCCCATTTAAGTTTTTTAACTAACAAAAATTAAATGCTCTCACATTTTTCTTATGGCAATAAATTTCGTAAATTTTAAGTCAATTAAATAAAAATTGTTACCAAATTGTATGCACTTGTTAAGCAAATACAATTGGTACTTTTAGTCGTTCGATTTTTATTTTATTTAACTCAAAAAGTTTCAGCAGAACCTAAAATATTTTTTTTTTATTTGAATAAGCTTTTTATTTGAATAAGCTCTTTTGCGGATTCTTGCTATATTAAATAATATTTGCTATCCATAAACTTAAAAATTTGCATTAAAAGTTATATAGTTATTATTAAAAAAAATTACCTCAAATAAACAGTCGCTTTAAAATGAAACTTTAAATATAGGTTTTTTCGCTTAAAAAACTTTAATTGGCCCTTTACACAACACAATCATATTGCAGCGAAAGTTAACAGAACACTTTAAAAAACATAAAACATAAATTACTACATATTTTAGTACTTTTCATAAATTATTTTCTTAAGCTACTCCTTTTCGCTACTTTTCTGTTTTTAAACACAGCGCAACACCGGATTCGCCCAAAAAGATCGAAGCTTGTTCGATCAGAGCGAACGAAGGAATCTTCGTTCGTTCGCCCTAATTTACTGTTTACACCGGGCAAACATCGTTCGCGATAAATTTATAGCGAACACTGTTCGTTCGGGCAAAGTGTTTAAACCGAGCGAACGAACGAGGTTTCTTTCGTTCGTTCAGGCGGTCTAAACGCACAGTAAGAATGCATTGTTTACTTCTTTGGGCCTGTTGCACAATTTACTAATATTACTAGTTTATTTTACGAATTGGGCTCGATATCCCCAAACACAAAATTCCCAAATAAAAATCCACAAACATAAAATCCCCAAATTTATTTTAACAAGCTTGGGTCAGGTTAAAAATCACGGCGATTTAGTAATGTGCTTATCAAGTAATAAATTTGATAAATAAAAAACTCCTGCTTCGCCGCCTACAGTACTTCTGGATATAAGTCTCTTTTAACAGACGACCTTCGGTCAACGTTTTGTGGAGTAATGCGTTACCATTTGGTCCATTGTATCAACGCCGGCCTTTGTTGAATTGTAAAATAATATAGCTTCCGGTTTTTTTGCTACGCCTTCAACTTTCTCGGTGTAGTGCACAGTGGATAGTAGATTTACTGCTTTGTTCTTCTTTGGAACATAGCTGCACAGTGATATAAGGTTATCATAGGAACCGAACACAGATGAAAGCACTGGCCGTTTGCTGTCTTTTTTCACTTCTTTGGGAAGACACCTTTTGTTGGATCTAATGGTGCCAACGTATGCTAGTCCAATCGACGAAAGACGTTTAGCTGCGTCTAATGTTATAAAGAAGTTATCAGCAATAATAGCTCTGTCGCTATTGGCGTATCGATTAGCCAAACTCATGAGCACATTTTCGCCTTGGTTTGTATCTCGTTGTTCTCCCTCTTTACGAGTGTACAGTTTTCCTTGCAACGGATATTTGGTTTTCGCATCGCATGCCCACCATACTTTTATGCCATACTTTGCGGGCTTTGATGGGATGTATTGCGTGAACTTTGTGCGCCCACGGTATGGAAATAGCTGCTCATCGATGGTTACACTTTCGTATGGTTCAAAATTACTGGCAAGATTGTTATTCAAGAAGTTCCATATGTCGCGAATGGGAGCAGCTTTGTAGGTTTGTTGACGAAATGCGCGCGTACGACTATCGTCAAATCGAATACAGCGCATCAAAGTAACAAATCGTGTATATGACATGACTGCACGGAATATTGGAAGTGCATCAGTTTGCCACATCAATCTTGAGAGCTGCATAGTATTATGACTGAAACCAAAAGCCAATAGTATCCCAATAAAAGCGTCAAGCTCAACACTTGTCATATCAACCCATACTCGTGGTGTGCAGTTTGCATGTTCTGCGTTCCATTTGCGTGTAACTTTTTCTCCATATAGATTTGTTTGTGTTACGATGATGAACGTAATATTCGGTGAAAAGAAAAGCTTGAACACCTCAAGCGAAGTGATCAGGTTTGTTTTTGGTCCACCTCTGAAACGCATGATGTTGTGCTGGCGGAATCTTACTGTAGCGGGTTCAGCTGTACTCCACTTGGTATTATCTTTTCCAAGCAAAAAACCGTCTGCAGCTTGAGTTGGTGCATTCTCACTTTCTTCTTCGGATTCTTCGTCGCTGTCGAATATTTCATTTGCTTCAATTTCCAATTCATATTCAATGTCCGAGGCGTCATCTTCGGGCACAAAATCTGTGTTTTCACCGCTTTGGTCTTCAAATAAATCTAGTTATTCGTCTGCTTCTGTGTAAAGTGCGAAATCACGCTGTAACGCTGATGATAGTTGTTGTTGGAAATTATCAGTAAGGCTGCCTGTACGCAAGCGCGTATTGTACACAAATTCTAAATCCTCTGCCATAACAATAGAGCTAAAACTGCAATTCGGAAAGAGAAAGACACATTGGAAGTCGTGTATTTAATAACATGAATAATAAGCAAATATGGAACACGTTACGTAATAGTGGTTGCGCTGACTCCAACACTGAAATTGTTGATTTTGATGTAAATACAATAAATGAACATTTTATTAGTAATCAAACGGTTAGTGCACACCCTCCATTTTGGCTTTAATCTTTACCAGAATACTGGAAATTGCTTCTCATTCAAAAACATTTCTGAAGCGGAACTTACTGAGGTTATTCTGAAAGTTAAATCAAATTCTGTTGGGTTTGATAATATACCGTTGAAGTTTATCAAATTAATTTTTCCTTTCATTAAGCAGCACTTACTGTTTTTTATAAATGGTATTCTTGTGACCTCTAAATTCCCTAACTACTGGAAGACTGCGAGTGTGGTCCCTGTGCCAAAGAGTGTCTCTCTAAGCTCGCTTGATAATTTACGACCAATAAGTATACTGCCAGCTCTCTCCAAAATTGTTGAAAATATTTTTAAAGGATCAAATAATGTGTTACATAAACCACTTTCAGCTTATTAGCGACTGCCAGTCGGGCTTTCAGAATGGTCATAGCACTGCATCTCTTGTTCTTGGTCTCACAGACTACATTAGAGAAAATATGAATAGGAAAAAAATTACTATCATTGTTTCATTGGACCTCAGTAAAGCCTTCGACACTGTCAATCATTCTAATCTTCTTCATAAACTTAAACTGATGTTCAACTTTTCAAATGCTACTTGCAGACTAATGTGGTCGTATTTGTGTGGTCGTAATCAATTTGTATCTTATAATGGAGAAAAATCAAACTTCCTTAATACTGTTTCGGGTGTTCCTCAAGGGTCTGTTCTGGGACCACTGCTGTTTATGTTATACATAAATGATATTACAAACCATGTTGACTCTGATTTATGTAGACCATTTATCTTTGCTGATGATGTTCAGCTCATGTTCTCTGGGGAATTCCAATTTGCTGACGTGCTGGAATCTGTAGTTAACTCTAATTTATCTAACATTCAATCATGGATGTCAACTAATTATTTAAATGTCAACCCTAATAAAACTAAAGCGATCCAATTTAACCCATCTAGATCCGTGTTCGAATATTTAAATATTCGAATGAATAACGAGCAAATCCTATTTGTAGAGAGAGTAAGATGTCTTGGTATAATAATTGATAGCAACCTTGTTTTTGATTCTCATATTGATACTCTGAGTTGTAGAATTAACTATAAATTAAAAAAATTGTATAGCACGAATATATTTCTGCCTCTTCATATCAAACTTAGAATTGCTCACCTTTTACTAATGTCAAATATATCTTATTGTCTTGTGGTTTATTCGGGCACTGTCTCTTATAACATCAAAAAAATTGAAGTAATTCTCAACAAAATTGTTCGCTTTGCTTATGGAGTTCGTTGACGTGAACATATATCGCCATATGTTTTAAAGTTTTTAAGATGTTCCTTGCGTGACTTTATAAAAATAAATTTACTACTTTACTTTTACAAACTGATAAAAACTAGGATCCCCTCATATTTATTGCATCTGTTTCTTTTCTCACGTTCGTCTAGAAATACCCAAATTATTATACCAAAAATTTCTTCCTCCGTGTTTGAGCGATCGTTTCTTACAAAAACTGCACGTTGTTGGAACAAACTTTATTTTCCTCCTCCAACAAACTCCTTATTTTCCTTTGTCGCTGCAAGATGGGATTAATGAAATTCAACCTCTTATTTTCTATAGTGTTTCTTGTCTTTTATTAGGGAGGCTGATATGAGTTTGTGCATCATATATATATAAAGTATTTATTTGAAGTTGTTTTTACACAAATATTACATTGAATTTTTTATTTGTTTAGTTAGCTCAACTAGTACTTATACTTGTAATATTTTTATTTTGCCAATAGGCTTTGGTATTACATATAAATTAATAAAAATAAATAAAATAAATAAATAAATAAATATTATCCTAAATTTTGCGGGCTCAAGGTCCAAATTATTAAAAATGAAAAACTTAAATAGTTTTAATTTTTAATTTTAATTAAACCAATATTTCGACTACCGTCGGCAATCATCATCAGGGTAAACAAACTGAAAACATATATGTACATTAATTTTAAACAATTATTTTCACTTGAACAATTTAACTCACAATTTCAAATAATTAAAACATTATAGTAATTAAGAAACATTTAACATCAAAGACATTAAACATTAATATCACAGTTTTTTAAATTTTTGACAATAACTTAGATAAATAAACAAATTGACAAAATTATGCGTTCAAGTGAAAATAATTGTTTAAAATTAATGTACATATATGTTTTCAGTTTGTTTACCCTGATGATGATTGCCGACGGTAGTCGAAATATTGGTTTAATTAAAATTAAAAATTAAAACTATTTAAGTTTTTCATTTTTAATAATTTGGACCTTGAGCCCGCAAAATTTAGGATAAAATTTACTTCAAAAAGGTCGTTAAACAAATAAAATATTTATAAACGGAGGGCACGCCGGAACACAGCTACAAAATGAAGCTGTACAAAGAATTGAAGACAAACTATGACAGTAAAATTAACAAATTGATTCATAACTACTCAAACAAAAACAAATCTAAAGCCAATTTAAAGACATCCATTACGTTCTTAACTAAATGCAGAAAATCAGGATTAACACCGAATTTTTTAACAAACATAGCAAAAAATATAACCAAAATTTTTGAAGACAACAAAAAAGCAACAAATACTGAAAAATTACTCTCAAAACATATACACAATTTTCAAATAAAAATATTAAATCTGCTTATACAACACAAACACAAATTACTGAAATATAATCAAAAAGAAATCAACACAATCACCAAATACATTAAAGAAAATCTAACTAAAGAACATGCACAAGTGTTTTTTAAGAGCGAAAATAAATTAAATGAAACTTTGTCTAACCGCATAAGAGCGAAACAAATCAACAAATACACACAACTCAAAGAGAAACAAAAGCAAGAGATCAACCTACAAATAAACACTGATTGGTTTGTGAACAAATCGGACTACACAATACCAACGAACATACAGTGGCTACTGTCACTCGGACCAAAACACGCGCTCCCAACAACAAAAAAACAAATTCCAATATACAAATGTATAGCTGAGGGGGAAGATTGCATACAATCAATAATAAAAAAAGAAGAGCAAGAAACAGCGAGATCGAGATTTACAACACTAATAGATGGACACATGAACACACTAAGACACGATGCAAGAGATAATACACTATTAGACACAACAAAGGCGGCCAAAAAATTTTTAAAGGAACATGAAAATTTATTAATCCTGAATTCTGACAAGGGAAATGTGACGGTTGCAATGAACAAAGAGGAATATGACAGAAAGATGCGATTACTAGTGAGAGACATTGGAACATATAAAATTTTAAATAGAGACCCAACGCTTACACTGCAACAAAAAAACAATGATTTTGCTGAATTCCTTTTAAAAAATAATGACATTACAATTAACGAAAAAAGAAACATTTGCACGAGTACAGCTACAGCGCCGAGATTATATGGACTTCCGAAAATTCATAAGAATGACACACCACTACGACCAATTTGCTCTTTTATTGGATCACCTTCATACGGACTTAGTAAATACTTAACACACATTTTAAAAAATACAACGCAAAATTCCCAGTACAACGTAACGAATGCAATAGAGTTCAAAAACAGAATAAATAACACATATATTTATGACGATGAAACAATAATATCATTTGATGTTGTATCACTTTTTCCCAGCATCCCAACAGATTTGGCGATAAGAATAATAGATAAAAAATGGACAAAAATCAACAAACACACAAAAATAACGAAAGGAAAGTTTATGGAAATAATGAAATTCTGTATAAATGACAGCAGCTATTTTAAATTAAAGGACAAGATTTACAAACAATTAAGAGGAATGCCAATGGGATCGCCAGCATCGCCAGTGATTGCAGATATAATTATGGAGGAGCTATTAGACAAGACACTTGAAACACTTGAGACGAAACCTAGGCTGGTGACTAAATATGTCGATGACTTATTCGCAATAGTAAAAACAGACAAAATACAAGAAACTCTAGACGCACTAAACAAATTTCACAAAAATATTAAATTCACAAAGGAAGAAGAAAATAATGGAAAATTAACTTACCTGGACACGGTTATAATAAGAAAAGATAACAAATTAATTATTGACTGGTTTAAAAAACCCATGGCTTCCGGGCGTCTCATTAATTTTTACTCAAAACATCCCAAACGAGTAATTATAAATACAGCTAACAATTTTATTAGCAAAGTTTTGGACATAAGCAATAAGCAATTTCATCATGACAACATCAACAAAATCAGGACTATATTGCGGAAAAATGAATTCCCAAAAATGACTATAGAGAACTTAATAGACAATTATTATAAAACAAACAAGAAAAATAGAGAGGATAACAACACGAAAATATTCAAGTCTGTGACTTATATCCCAGGTCTTTCAGAGAGATTTATAAGGTCAAATATGTACAACAAAGAAAAAATAAAATTAGCTTTAAAAACAAACAATACATTACAACAATTATACAGCAACACAAAAACAAAAATCGAAAAACTTGACAAATCTAATGTAATTTACAAAATTACATGCAACGGTGACGGGTCCAATGTATGTGACCAGGCATATGTTGGGACAACAAAGAACAAGCTACGGACAAGAATTTCTTCGCATCGATCAGACCACAAATCTCGCAGACCTTTGGACCAGAAAACAGCACTTGCAGCCCACTGTGCGCAACATGCACATACACCTGATTTTGACGCTGTAGAAATTTTACAACAAGAGAACAATTACTTGAGACGATATACATTAGAAATGCTCCACATCATAAGCTTACCGGAAGAAAAGAGACTTAACTTCAAAACAGACACAGACAGATGCGCACACATATATAGGAAGTATGTTAAAATTAATAGTTAAGAACCTGACGGCACAACAAGTGGATGCTTTTTTGTTAATTTTGTCAATTTGTTTATTTATCTAAGTTATTGTCAAAAATTTAAAAAACTGTGATATTAATGTTTAATGTCTTTGATGTTAAATGTTTCTTAATTACTATAATGTTTTAATTATTTGAAATTGTGAGTTAAATTGTTCAAGTGAAAATAATTGTTTAAAATTAATGTACATATATGTTTTCAGTTTGTTTACCCTGATGATGATTGCCGACGGTAGTCGAAATATTGGTTTAATTAAAATTAAAAATTAAAACTATTTAAGTTTTTCATTTTTAATAATTTGGACCTTGAGCCCGCAAAATTTAGGATAAAATTTACTTCAAAAAGGTCGTTAAACAAATAAAATAAATAAATATTTTAGAACTTTTTTTTAAATAGAAAGCCAACAATATTTTAGGCGGCTACCGGGAAATACAGGTATCTATCTACCTTAACTAGACGTATGTTTAATTAACGCTCAAAAATGAAATATGCCTGGCCAGAGCAATGTGTTTGTCCAAGGGTTAATATGAATGACCCTTTCTTTTTTCCCTATTTCGAAAATAACCCTTTAAACTCCCCAAGATTATTACTTTTACATTAAGCTAATCTTTATATGAATAAAGAAATATTTTAGTTTTTTTATCGGTTTGTAAAAAGTTTTTGCGACTTTTGCAACAATGATTTTTTGTTTGTTGATTTGGCTTAAAACTAGCGAGAAACTAATTTTAATCATTTCTGTGTAGTATTGACAAAACCACCTCTTTTCCCTTTTATTTTTTTGCATCTAAGACTTAACCCATAATAAGGTGAAGGCAATATTTTTCGCACGAACATAAGTGGTACATTTCAAGTATACAATATAAGTTATATATTCTCACAGCGTATTTCACCGAAAATTATGAATGTAAAATATCGGCTCTGCCTTATAAAGGGTTAAAATTTTTTAATAATTGGTAAAGAAATAAATAAGATGTTTTGTCAAATTGAATTTTGGAAAACAAATCAGCTTGTGTCATACATGATCAAACAATCTATTAGGCAGCATTGACAACTACCTATTTTTCACGAGCTGCGGTCAACATATGTCAAACAAAAGAAAACTAAAAAACATTTTGACACAAAACATTTTTGAGCAAAATTTGACACCAAAAGCCAAATTTGTGTTTAATGCTGTCTACGAGTGAATACTATTTGTAAGAATTTAAAATAATTAAGCCCATTAGAATCATTGCATACAATTTAATTTTTTATTTAAAATTTACTTCAAGGAACAAAGTAAAAAATAAAAATAAATTACATTTATATTTAAAAAATTAATAAATTGGCCATTTCAGCCTTAACCGAGCTCAATTGATCGATTGTGTTGTGCGTGTTATTAAATATTTGAACACAAATTATCGAAAACTGGACCAACGAGTTTAATGCCGACTCCGAGCGGCTTATGTTCTCTCAAGAAGCTTTACATGGCAGTTTTTTACTCTCTGAGGTGTGTCTGTGCTGGAATTGAACCTGGGCTGCCGCAGTTCTTTAGCTTAGGGGCCACTCACTCTACCAACTAGGCTACGGCCTCAACTTTGATTGATATGCGTAACGACAAATCTTATATATTAGTACGCAAACATCAAATGTTGTACACTTTTTTGATATATATTTTAGAATAAGGGCAATGAAACGTATATCATTCGAAAGATTCGGCATAGATGTGCTGAATCATGTTATATTTTTAATTGATGACCTCTGACCCGAAATATTGACGTTGAAAGTTTATATTAATTTTAGTAAGGAATCTCAGGACTAGGAAGAGGTAGAATAGTGAATGAGGTATTAACGTATTAATGTATTGCGTTTTTTATACGGGTCCCAAAAGGCTGACTGAAAGGCTGAATATGTTTGGAAAAAATGTTGGCAGGAATAATAATAGAGCCAGCTCATACATTTTACCCCTTCTCGATGTTAATTCGGAAGGTATATAAACTCCGTTGAACAAATTTTTGCAAAACAGTTCTTCCAATGAAGCTTCGGAATGGCAAAGTTTGTGTTTATTTTTATGCTATAATAGTAAATGGTTTATGGCTGAGTTCAAGTACACAAACTTCACCACTTAAAAAATGGCAAACGAGTACTGTCATCTACGCTATGCATCTTTAATGTTGTTTTCTCAATTCTAAGCTACAGTGCCTTAACATACGCTACGTTAGTATTCATTTTTGTTCTCTGTTTTACAGACAGTTGGTAAATTTTTGACCACTGGCGATACTAGTTATTTCAAAAATGCGTTGTATGGAGATAAAAAACGCATGAAAATTCAAATTACATTTGCAAAAATTCTTTGTTTTAGAAAAAAACAACGTTTTTTTCATAATTGCCAAAAGCGCATTTGACAAAACAGCTTCTATCCATGATAGAACGAACTACCAGGTATTGTAAATAGCGACTGCGCTGCCGAGCTGTAGGGATAAAGTGTCAAATACAAGTAGTGTAAAGCACATTCAAGGGGATTTTTTGGTATTTACTTCAGCGTTTTATGAATAAATTTTCACAAGAAAGAGTACAAAAATTCTTTTCTGTTGTTTTTAATGGAGGTATGTAGGAAGCAATTAATTGTAAAATTTTTAAATAAGAAAACTTAAGAAAAATGCATAAATTCATAAAATTCAAAATCCATAAACAAAAAAATTACCCGTTTCAATTAGTAACATACAAAAAGCATCATTATTTTGATTGTCATCACGGTCTTTTGACATTCTATCCCTACAATTACAGTTCAACCCTTTCAATGTATACTACCTGAGGCCGAATTACAGCATCCGTGATCGAGCAAAATTACGAAGGGCACAACGAGACAAGTGCCTATCAATCTTTTACAATTTTGCTCGATCACGAATACTGTAATTCGGCCCCTGGGTATAATTATACTATGCTTCTATCGAAATAAGAATTCAATTTGTTTGACTTTTGTTTCCACAAAAGAACATGAATCGGAACAAGATTTTTTGTCGCACAGAAAAGGCGTGATTAAATGAAGGACGAAACAACTTGTGTGAGATAAGAATGCTGTTTTATGTAAATTCAGCGTTTGGCAAAACAACTTATTTTGAAAGAAGTTTTTTTGTGAAAACAAGTTAATAGTGAATGGGCTAACGTTAAATGGAGATGGGTTGTTTTGTCAAAAAGAATATATATATTAAATTATTAAAATTTTTCAACTTGTTTGAAAGAAGTTGTTTTGTCTGATATTGATGTTTTTTAAAAAATTCGATTTTATATATTTTCAACAAAAAATCGTTGAAATACGCCGATTATATGTACCAATAGAAATTCTATATATATGATAAAAAAAATTTAAATTTTCTTATCTCAAGAGAAGTTGCTTTATCAAATGTCCACAGGCTAAAACCGACTTATCTTTTTTTGTAATTTAGTTTTTAATTTAGTTTTCTTAACGACAATAAAAAGTCATTACATTATAATACAATAAAACTATTTTTTTCTCAGATGAAACCCCACCATCAGAAACTCAATCAATACACATACTACCTGATTATATGTTAGCCTTTGCGATACCTGTTCTCGTGCACGATCCAGCCTTTACAAATCATGAAGATCGCACTCAGTTGAAGCAAGTGGAAAAATGTTTGCGGTTTGTGCTTGAGCCACTCATGGCTAAAAAGGATGCATTTAGTTACGGTTTCTATAAGAATTGTATTGAAAAGATGAAAAATCATCAAGTCACCACGCCAAATGCTGAAGATAACTTCTACAACATTGTTAGTTTGCTACAAGTTTATCACATGCCGTTTTAACTAATTAACGTTTGTTTTGTATATTTCACTTTGTAGAAAATGTGGGCTACTTGTGATCTCGCTATGCATATTATAAATACAAAAATTGGTATTTTCGATTCAAACAACAATTTTTCTGCGAATATACAGTTACCGGCAATGTATTTCAAACCGGTATCAGCTGATTTTCAAAATAATAAAATCCATATACCGCTCGATATGTATTCATACCAGTTGCCAACTGCAACGACTAAGAAGGCGATCAATTCTGTGTTGCCCACAACAAGTTCTACAATACGGTCAGCTGAAAAGCGTACTACGGATCCTGCGACCCTCAGTGAAAACTCCCCAACAAATGTTCAACGCGTAAGTATGAACATTTGAAAATCTTGTATGAATGTTTATGACTAATTTATGTATTGTTTCCTTTCCTAAATTATGCTGTATAAAATGTTTATTGTTTCAGCGGAAATCTGCCTCTTTTGATGACATTAAAGCTGATTTAGTGTCGGAACCTGCAGCAAAAAAAGCGCGGTCTGGAATAAGAGCTGGCAAACCATAAAATCTGCTTTTTTGCTTCGAGCTACATTCATATGTAACATCTGTAAAATAAACACTTGTCGCCTACTTTTTAACTTAAGAATTTTATTTAAGCTATTGAAATTTGTATTATTCTTTGATTTAAATTTCTTTTGTAGGTATAGTTAAAAAAAAAAGAAATCAAATTTTGTTTATGAAACATTGATTGTTATGAAAGAGGTACGTTTGAGTTGAAATATGAAATATATTTATATGTAGTGTGTAAGTAAGTATTTATAAAGTAATGGTCAACATTTCATTGTTCTCTTATAAAGTATTTTGTTTGTTTAACAATTGAATAAATCAAAGATAAAATAATATTTGCATTTTTGAAAAATAATTTTTATTATTTATGTTTCAAACTGTTCATGTAGTATTTGTTATATAAATTTAAATGTGTTTTTAAACAAAATGAATGATTTCAAATGAGAAACTTTTTTAATATTGGTTTTCAATTATTTTTATTTTAATAAATATTATCGAATATAAACAAACCTTGAAATAATATAGTTTAAGCAACAAGCAAAAAACCATCGGTTATCATAATCTTGATTAAAAATTTATAAACATTTCAATTAAAATGAATTGAAAATTTAAAATTAATGAAATGTATACAAATATTTTAAACAAAATGGCGTATATTAATATATTTAGATACTGTAAGAAAAAAATAACTTGTTTTCATTATAAAGAAGTTAGTTTTTAAGAATTTGTTTTAAACCATTAAAAATAAAAATATTTAAGAAACTTTTCTCTTCAGATTTTACATTTTCAATTTCTATTAAAAATTTAAGGCGTTCTGTTTTTTATACGATAAATTTAAGTTTTCTCGTACTTTTTGCTCCAGCTGTAACTGCTGACTTTTTTTAATGCATATCTAAATGCTTCGCTACGACTACGAAAAAGGAATCAGCGAAAGTAAGAAGCAAATGCGACAAAAAATAAAATATTTTGCTCCAGCTAACTGCGCAGAAGATTCTGCTTACGAAGATACCCGAATGAAATGCTTCGAAACGAATTGCAGCAACTGTCCGCATTTAGCTGTTCTTTTCGTTTTCTTTGCTTTGACTTTACTTTTTTGTCGCTCTAGAGGCCTTTTTCATTAGGCAATAATTGCCTTCGCCGCAAGCAGTTCGTCGATTATTCGCAAGCATTCGGGTTGGCAAAAGAAAGAGTTAATGCAGAGTTTGAAAATTTTTGATGTGCTTGCTTACCAAGCGATAACTTACTGCTGTGGAACACGCGACGCTATAACAACTATAACAATGAGAGAACTTAAAAATACTAACTGACTGAAGCAAACGACAGCTATGATCTTACTTGTGCTTTGCTTTTGCATGGTTGCTTACAGCTTGTTGAGTAAAAATTTCAAAACAAATTTTTTTAATTTGCTGAAAAATATGTAAGCAAAGCAAAAATTCTTGTGCTGTTACTATTTTGAAGTCAGCAACTCAAACACTGGTTTGAAACACACAAAAAATTAAAAAACAGTAATTTAAAAATTACATCCGTTATTTGAAAGTGAATCGCATTTATACAGTGGTGGTCACGAATTTAGCACACTTAAAAAAGTAAAGTGAATACTTATATTTTCCAGTTATATGTTGTAAATTTTTAATTAATTTATTTTTTAGTGTATATATTATGTCTTCTATATTTCTTATATACGTTTTTTTATTTCAAAAATTTTTCTTATAGGACTTAAAATCAAATAAAAATGAAAAATAAGCATTTCGACTTGGTCATGAATTTAGCACACGAGCGAAAAAATGTCTAGGATGAAAAATATAATCAAAAATGATTGCATAAAACTCAATATTTCGTAGGAAATCCCTTATTCTTAATTACTGCATCTCATATTCTTGGTAAACTTTTGACCAAAGCCTCACAACGGTACTTTGGAGTACTATACCGAATCCTTTGGATTTCCCTTAACAAATCTGGCAAATTTTTGGATTTTACTGTTAGTATTTGCTGCTCAACATCCCTCCACAGATTCTCAGTCGGGTTTAAGTCCGATGATTGCGATGGCCACTTCAAAATATCAATATGTTTGTCTTCCAAGCAACTCTTAACTAAGTGAGCACTGTGATTTGGATCATTATCCTGCATAAAATGCCATTGAAGTGCCAAATTATCCTCTTGAAACGGTATTGACAAGTACGTTTTTGTAAGCGTGCTGATCCATTTTTTGGTATATTTTAACAATCGGACAAACTCTGTGCCAAGAAAACGCCGCCCATACCATAAAATTTCAGCCACCCTGTTTAATCGTCCTGAGCGTGTACTTTGGATTGTGTTGCATGTTTTGAGGACGCCACACATATTGTTTGCTGTCAGATGTGAACCGGCAAAACTTTGATTTATCCCTCCAAAGCACATTTTTCCAAAAATTCGTTGACTTTTTAAATATTCTTTTGCAAACGCAAGACTGCATTTAATATTTTTTTGCGACACATGTGGTGTATGTTGGGCTATAAAGCTACGGAAATTGTTTTCATTCAAGCGTCTTCTTATGCCTTTCGAGGATACATTTATGCCATATTTTGATGAAATTTTATTTTAAATTTTATTTGAGGTCTTAAAAGGATCACTAAGTGAAGCTCTATAAATCAAATGGCCCTCTCTTGCTACTGTTTTTCGCGCTCTTGGTCACTTTTTTACATTTTTAATGCTCTAATACTGCTCTACATGTTGTAATGCGTTATATAATAACTTTCACGAACATCTACGAAGCAGAGCAATCTCTGAAACTGTGCTTCCACCATTTTCATTTGTTGAATCAAATGCCACTGAGCCTCTGAACATCAGTAGCCTTTCGCTTTTTTATTAGAACTCAAATAGAAACTTAATAAATTTAGTACATCTTACTAGTAAAGTTTAATTAACGAAAATAAAATACGATATGGAACAGTAATTCTAACCTGTGCTAAATTCGTGTCCAGCATTAAAACCACATTGATTCATACTACTTGAAATATGTCAGAAAATTTAAGAATAACTAAGAAACCAACTAACGGTACATAGAGTTAACTTTATAAACAATAATCAACAAAAAATATTTGATTACAATTCTCAAGCTAAGATGTAAAAAATTTCAAATTAGAGTTACTAACACAGTGTGTGCTAAATTCGTGTCCACCACTGTATATATGTATATTAGAAATCCCGGGCAGACGTTTTCCTGCCACAGACCGCCTTATTGCCATATAAAAATTTTCATGCCACTCGGAAAAAACAATTTTATATATCTGAATTGGCATAACTGTAGTGCTATATAAGAATTGCCATATAATAATTTTCATGCCACTCGGAAAAAACAATTTTATATATCTGAATTGGCATAACAGTTGTGCGACCACGCCCATTTTTCGAAAGTAACCATATGAACTAAATTACTCCGCACATATACACCAAGTTTCATTATAAAAATATGCACAACTCAGTAATTACGATTTCTAAAAAGTGAGCGTAGATACAGCTCGGCCACGCCCATTTTTGGTTGAGTTGTAGTATACATTTGCAGTATGCACACAATTCGCATTTTCCAAGAGTCCAAATAAAGCGTGAATTGTAATAGAAAAATTACATTTGAGAATGTTTGATGATGAAGTGCAGCAAAATTGGCATTTTTCAAACATTTTACTTGTGCTGCAAAAGTAGTTTGCCCATCATGATGTATTTCCCAGCCAACCCGAAACCATACGAACTAAATTTTAGTCCAATACAGCCTAGTTCGTCTGAAATATAGCGTTTTTATTGATTTGTGGGCGGTAATAGGGGTGTGGCAAATTTTATATTTAATTTAACAACATATGTTAAACCGCGAGAACGATTTTATATATAGATGACATTAGTAAGGTTTTAAAATAAACTGGACTAGAAATTCCTGTATCAATTTGTGTACTCAAGTTTATAAAAATTTGGTTGTTTACATATAAAACAAACAAATTTTTGCACATGAATTAATACAACTATTTTTAATGTCTAATTTATTTTAAAACCTTCAATTCAAATTTAAAGTAATGAATTCGATAAATTGGTAGATACCTCGATGTTTATAAGAAACAAAAGAGAGCTCCTTCGCAGAAAAGTTTTCTGAGCTCTTTTAAATAATCAGCCCAATCCTGAAATTTACTCCCGGGCAGGGTTGGCCAGTAATGATTACTTTCGTATAATGATTATAAAAAAATTACTGATTACAATTAATCATACACAAATTTATTACTCGATTACTAAAAAAAATCATTAATAATTTTAAAGTATTCAGTGATTTTTTTAAGAAATCAGTAATCATGCAAAAGTAATCAGTGTTTAATTTAAGTAACCAATCATTTTCCAGTAATGAATGAATTATTCTGATTAAGAAATTTATCAGTAATCAGGCTTAACCAATCGTTGATTGTAGATTTCTTTAACTAATATATTGCTTTATACCTGTTTTTATATATGTAGTTCAACTGTAAAACTGAGACAAGTAAAATACAGAAAAGGTTTCTGTGCACTATTGTTACACTTCTTTAACAAAACCAATCTAACAAACATTAACATAACTTTAATAGCTCCTGAAGAAAATATCGTGTTTATGGTAAACCATTATGGTAAATAGTATTTACTGAAATAATAAAATTACAAATTTTGAATTTTTTGTCTGACGAGAATTAATCTGTAATCACTGAAAGCTGGGTCTGATTACTGATTACTTGTTTTTTTAAAAAATCATACAATTCCGTTACGATTACTTAATTTTTTAAAAATCATACAATCACCTTGCATGGTTACTTTATTTTTTATAATCTCATGTAATTACTTGCCATGATTACTTAATTGGAAGTATTTTTATTTTGTTTTTAATGTGATTTTTCTGAATATTTAGAAAAATCAAGTAATCTGTGCAATCTGAATACATGTAATTATAATCAGTAATCGTGATTTGTAATCATGGCCATTCCTGCTCCCGGGGAATCGGAACAGGGAGTTTTCATTTTTAAGATAGCAGTTAAAGACATCACATTTTTTTACACTCATGAAAATTGACGGTTAATGAACAAATTTGTATTGAAAATTTCCAAAATGTTCTTGAACTTAAAAATGAAAACTCCCTTTTTTAATTCCTTGGGAGAAAAGTTTCATGATTGGGCTGAATGTGTATTTTTTAATATTGCTCTATTTTATGGAAAATCCTCCAAAGCTTTTTGGGTTATCTGGTCTAATATCTTGGTCCATTTGTCAATTTAATTGAAATCATCTTCAAAACAATATAATTAGAAGAAAAAACATCGTTGTTAGCTATTTATTAACTTAATCCGAAATTAATCGAAACGTACAAGCGCAAAGAAATCATAAAATAAAAAAATTTAAAAACAATGTTGTGATTTAAACTTTCTTAACGATTTGCACAACGTCCTCATCGTTTAAAACGTGTTCAATGCCAACTTTTTGCGGCTGATGCTTAACTGATGAACCCCAAACAAGAGCGCTTAAAATAAAAACAAAAAATGATATAACGTTTATCACAGTTATTCTTTCAAAACTAACTATTTCAATTCCTTGGCAATTGAGCGATGTAATTTATTGCAAAAGTCTTCAATGCTGGTGTGCTCATTGTGAAGCACAATTGGTGAATTATAGTCAGGTAATTGACCTTTAGGTTTAGTGTAACTGCAAAAAAGAACTTGATTACATTAATGCATTTATAAAAAAAGCCAATAGCATTTTACATTCGCACAAGCTGCAAGTACTCCCACATCAATTCTAATAAATCATCAAAGTTCCAACGATGATGCGCTGAAATGGGCACACAATGTGGTATTTTATATATAACATCAAGCTCTTCAATTGAAATTTGATCAATTTTGTTAAGCAAGTAAATGCAGGGTATATAAATGCGGTTTCCTTCAATAACATCAATCAAATCGTCACTTGTGGCATCATAGCGGAGCGTTATATCAGCATTGTGTATTTTGTATTCGGACAATATGGTTTTAACTAAGTCGACATCCAGTTCAGATTGTGGCACCATGCTATTGAAATTTACGCCACCCTTATCCTTGCGCTTATAATAGATATTTGGTGGCTTTTTGTTCAAGCGTATGCCAAAACCTTCCAATTCATGCTCTAGTAGCTTTTTGTGTCCAAGCGGCTTAAGGCAATCGAGCACCATAAAAATTAAATTACATGTTCGCGCAACTGCAATGACCTGTCGACCACGACCTTTGCCATCCTTGGCACCTTCTATGATACCAGGAAGATCGAGAAGCTGTAAAAAGTAATTATACCTGCAATTAGTTATTGAATATTTTTTTTTAGAAACTAATTGCATAGCAGACAGCTATAAATGAATATTATTTGAAGATTGAATCAATCAGATTCAAAATCACATATTTTTAATGATTTTCACTACTAACTCTAGTCTTTATTTTGTAACTGAAAAGACAAAGGTATATTTGAAATTATGTCTTATTTATTCCATACCAGAGTTAACTCATTTTGCGATTAAATAATTGCAATCAAATTAATGCATTCGAAATTTAAATCAATCAGCCCTATCATGAATAATTTTTCGCCCGGAATCAGAAATGGATGATTTCATTTTAAGATAAAGCTCAAGAACATTTTGCTATCAGAAAAGTGCATAAGAATTCCACGAGTTAGTACTCGTGCGTCTAAACGGTGCTAATATTGCTCAAAAAGGTGAAGAGGAGTCAGTCGTTTATGACTCCCCAAAAAAGTTTTCCTCTGAAAACTTGCCTGTAAATACTTGAAAATACTTGCCTGTATTTTAGCACCTTTGTACTTAATACAACCCGGCACAGTTGTTAAAGTTGTGAACTCGTACGCAGCTACCTCAGAGTAGACACCAGCTAAATTGGATAGTAGTGTGGATTTTCCAACCGATGGAAATCCCACAAAACCAACTCGGGCATCACCAGTTTTGGCCACTTCAAAACCTATTTGGCAAAAACGTTGAGTGTAAACAGATCTCTTATACAATTTAAACATTGAAGCTAAATTCAATACCTTGCTCGCTTGCGCCACCACCGCCTCCTTTAGGGGAGATAAGCTCTCGACGCAACTTGGCCAATTTAGCTTTGAGCAACCCCAAGTGAGCCGATGTCGCTTTGTTTTTTTGTGTGCGGGCCATCTATTCATAGCAGATAGGTTAATGTAATTTTTGAAAACGTAAAAAATCGGACATGCAACCACATCAGTAGAATCGAAGTTGAATTTGATTCTTACCTCAGCTTCGATGGCCGAGATTTTCTCCAATATTGTACTCATCTCTACTAGTTTTTTTTTTGTTGTTTTTATATGCTACAAACAAAAAACTAAGAGATGTGGGTATAAACAGGATTTAATCCTCCACAAGATGTGAAATTAATCGCGTGGACATAGGAGATTCCACCAAAAAGACTCGATAAACGTCAATACTGCCGAACACACGTCAAAGCACAAGTGCTGCCACAGTTCATTTTTCTATTTACGCGATTTGAGTTGTTTTAATCACGTATATTGGTTATCAATTTTTTGCAGATTTTGATAATTAGCTGCGTTTCATTCGCTTCAAAATAATCCAGATTATTTTTTTTGCATGCAAAGCAAAAACAAAAAAAAATAATCCTATAACAAATAGGATTATTTTTGCTATCCATATAAAATTGCGATATAGCCTTTAAAAAATTTGAAACACAGGTGCCGCAAGTGTATATTTTTATGAGCTGTCATTTCATTTTTGAATTCTTTGTTTGTTTGATACAATGACTGTTAGGTAGCCATGACATCTGTAACTGAATGTAAAGGCGGCAAATAAAAACCATCTTAAATTAAACACCGTAGTTATTTTACTAATTTAAGTTTAATACTTTTACTTTTATTTATTTATATTCTTGAACATTAGTTACAATATGCACGCGTTACAAATTTGTGTTGATGTGGTGTTGATGCTGGTTAAAATGAAACTCGTCCTAACGACGAAAACGACCAGACGAGGAACTTATTTGCACTCGAGCGAGTTGAGTGCAAATATATATGACCGTTGTTCGAGTGCAGTGACAGTGGCGTTTCTGATCAGTGGCGTTTCTAATCCATGGCTTTTACTCTTTAACACTCCTCCCCCTGTGAATCTGTCAAAGATTCACTACTTAGAATTAAGGTGGCTAACCTGGTGACTGGTCGACGAATAAAACCTGTTGGCGTCTTTACCTCAACGAACCGAATTTGACCATCTTTTGCAGGGAAAACCTTCGTCACACGACCTTTCTGCCAATGACTACGTGGCTGGCTGGGCTCACAAATTATTACGAGATCGTTGACTTTAAGTGGCGTTGATTTGTTGTGCCACTTTGTTCGATGTAATAGTTGCGGCAAATACTCCTTCGTCCAGCGCTTCCACATATGATTCTTTATATTTTGGGCAATTTTCCACTGCTTTTTCAAGCATATATTGATTTCATATGGATGCGGTGTCTGTGTCGAATTCACACATCCTAGTAAAAAATGATTGGGAGTCAGCGGCTCCTCCTCTATGGATGAAATCGGGATGTCTGTCAGTGGTCGCGAGTTAATAATATTCTCAGCCTCTATTAATGCGCTCCGCAACGTCTCTACTCTTGGGGCCACTTCTTGCAAAGTTTTAGACAGCATACGTTTGACGACACGAATAAGGCGTTCCCAACACCCTCCTGAGCTGGGATTGGCAGGACAATTGAAGATCCATTCAATATTGTTTTTGGTGGCCTCGTCGTTAATACGATTTATATCCAACACGCAATCAGCAGCTTGTAATTCCTTTTGGGCACCAATAAAATTTGTGCCATTGTCGCTCCGGATTCTAATCGGTGTGCCGCGACGATTTATAAAATTTCTTAGGCAAACGATAAAGGCGTCGGTCGATAAATTTTCAGCTAATTCTAAATGGGCGGCTCTGATGGTTAAGCATGTGAAAATAACTGCCCATCTCTTTTCTCTCCGGCGACCGATGGAAACATTGAAAGGTCCAAACAGGTCCACACCTGTATACGTGAAAGGACGAACATAAGGTGTAAGGCGATCAGGTGGAAGTTGACCCATTAACGGCGGCACAGGTTTGGCACTGTCTATCTTGCAAACGACACATTTGCGTAGAACAGCTTTCATAACAGATTTAGCGTGAATGATCCAAAATTTTTGGCGGACCTCATTTATTGTAACGGCGTGGTTTTGGTGATGGATTTTTTCATGGAAGTAGCGCATGATAAGTTCAGAAACGACATGTTTTTGTGGCAACAGAATAGGACGTCTGGCAGCTAGCGGCAAACAAACAGCTTCATCAATACGACCTTTTACTCTTAGAAGGCCATCTTCACCTATGTAGGCCGATAGTGCGTGTAGCGAACTTTGCTTGTTGATAGCTTTATTACAAAGTAAAGCGTTAATCTCCTCGGCATAATACTCCTCTTGAACGCATTTGCATATACACTTCTCGGCGGCATCAATTTCTTCGGCGGTAAGTTGACCCTTTAACAGCAGTTGAGTTTGGTTGCGTAGGCGTAATAATAATTTGGCAAATCGTAATACCCATGCCATACAGCGCTTCAATTTTAAGAAAGACGAAAATTTAGTAAACTGAATAAAAGTGCTACTTGCCTGATGTCGCAAAAGAAAACTTTGTTTCACTTCTTCTTCCAAAATTGGTGGGGGTTGAATGTTTGATTTAGGCCAGAACTCTTCTTTTTGTTGTAGAAACGTTGGTCCCTTCAACCAGATGTTTTCGTTCTGAAATGTTGGCGGAAACGTTGGACGCGTTGCGGCATCTGCGGCGTTTTGATTTGTTGGTGTCCAACGCAATTGTGTGGCATCTGATGATCGCAATATTTCAGCTACTCTGTGCCCAACAAATGGCTTATATTTACGTTGAGATGAATGTATCCAGTGTAAGACCGTACAGGAATCACTCCAAAACATAATGCGGGCTAAATTTATATCATAATGGCTGCTTACAAGTTTGCTGAGCCGAACACCAAGTACTGCAGCCTGAAGCTCCAATCGGGGAATCGACAATAATTTTTGTGGTGCGGTACGTGTTTTTCCAGCAAAAAAACAATATCAACTCCTTGAGCGTGAACTATCCGAAAATAAGAAGAAGCGGCGAAGGCGATTTGACTGGCGTCTACGAATAAATGAAGCTCAACGTTTAGCGATTTTTGAAGATTTGGTGAATAGCATCTTGGCATGTTAAATTGATTTATTTTCTGGAATTCCATCCACCATGCATTCCATTTTTTATGTAGTTCTACTGGGATTGGATCGTCCCAACCAATACTGTGTCTCCATGTTTCTTGAACTAACACCTTCGGACAAATCAAAAAATTTGCTAGTAGTCCATATGGATCGAAGATAGCCATTACGATTCCAAGTAGTTCTCTTTTAGTTGATGGGCGTATTCCCTGAAGTACCTGTTGTGGAATTCGGTGGAACTTGGTTTCAAATACAAAGACATCTTTTGGCGTATTCCAGAACATTCCTAATATTTTATCAGCACTCGCGTTTCGGTCCATATTCACAGATTTATCACATATTTCTTTTTCATTCATACACTTCTGTACATTTCCTGAATTAGAGATGAAGTTTCTGAATTCGAATTTCGCATTATAATGGATTTTGACCACTCTCTTGCAAATCTTCAGAGCTTCTTCCTCGGAGTTAAAGCTGCACACGAAATCATCAACGTAATGCTTCTCGATAATGGCTGCAGTCGCTTCTGGATGATGACTTTTAAATTTTTCGGCGTTATGATTTTTGATGTATTCTGCGCTGCATGGAGAACATGCAGCTCCAAATATCATTGATACCATTGCAAAATGTTGTACCGGCTGGTTTGTGTCTCCGTCTCTCCATAGGAAACGTTGTGCATGTTGATCTTCTGAGCGTATTTGTATTTGTGAAAACATTTCACGAATGTCGGCGGCAACTGCGACAATACCTTGGCGAAATTTAAAAAAAATACTTATCAGAGATTTTGCTTGTTCTGGGCCTTTCAACAGCATCGAATTTAAAGAGGATCCAGCAACGGTGGCAGCGGCATCAAAAACAATTCTTAATTTGTCTGGCTTGTGTGGAGTCTGAACAGCAAAATGAGGCAAGTACCAAACTGGATTATTTTTATCAAAAATTTCGCTATCTGAAAGTTTCCTGGCGTATTTCTTATCAAAATATTTGGACATCTCCTGGCGGTATTTTTTGGCGAACACTGCGTCACGTTCCATTTTCTTTTCAATTCCTAATAATCGTCGTTTTGCCATTTCAAAACTATTTGGAAAATCCGGTGGAAACTTTTTCCAAATTAGGCCCGTCTCGTATCGATTATTTATTTGCTTCGTAGTATTTTCCATAATCTGCCGTGCTGTTTTGTCTTCGTCGGATTCTAAAGATGCATGTGAACTATTGACCTCAAGGCTATCACCAGCAAAATAATCAGCTACAAGTGCATGTAATTTTTTCAATGATTGGTCCTCTCGAACGTGCAGCACGACTGAACATGATGTGTTTGATTCTCTCGTTGGACCATAGGCAACCCAACCCAGCTTTGTTTTAACAGCAACAGGATTCTGATGTCCGGCTTCGACAACGGTACAAGAGACTCCAAGGTGTACATTATCCAAACCAAGCAATAATACAGGCCTAACATTTTCATAGCTTGCGAGTGGTACGAATTCAAATGCACTAAAATTAGACTTGTTAAAAGATTGGACAGGCAAATTTAAATTTTTGATTGTGCGTATATTTTTAATGGCAAATCGCTTTACGTTCTCATTTCCTTCTATTTCCAGACTAATACTTGACGATATTTCCGTTGTAACTTTTTCGCCAAACCATTGCAACGTCAGCGGTAGCTTTTGACCTTTGAGTCCCAGTGTTTTAGCGATGTCTTCTTCCAGAATTGAAATGGCGGAACCCTCGTCAAACATGGCGTAAATATTGAGCATCCCATTTGGGCCAAACAACTTCACAGGCAATATCTTAAAAAGTTCTTTGTGTGTATCCTCTGATGTACGACAACTTAAAAGTGGTTGCATTTCGGATGGTGATGAAGGCTTGGTGGTTTTTTGCATTTCTTCATGAAGACTTTTATGGTGCTTGCGTCTACACCCATTAACGCCGCAGGTTCTTTTGAATCTGCAGTCAATTGCTCGATGGCCACGTCTTAAGCAACAAAAACAAATTTGCTGTTCTTTCACTTTTTCCCAGCGTGCGTCGTCACTAAGCGCTTGAAAAGTTTTACAGTCTGCTATGAAGTGATCTCCACCACATTGCAAACATTTCCTGCCCTGGTTCTTTTTATCCTCTTCAACATGCATTAGTCTTCTTGGTTGCGGCTGTGTATTGTATCTTGGTAAAACGGTAACAGGTGGCATTAAACAAACTATTTTCGCTAATTCACTCAACCAAGTCGAAAAATCCTTAACTGTTGGAAATAATTCCAAAGTAGCAGCATGGCGAGCCCACTCGTATTGTTTATGTGTTGGCAGCTTTGATACCAGCTGTTCTAACAATGCTGGATTAGATAAATGTTGCTCACATTTAGCTGATGACAGAAATGCCACAATATTACGTACATTTGTAGAGAACACTATTACCTGTTCCATTTTATTTTCAGTAATAGGCGGAAATTGTTGCACTTTGGCTATTTGGCTTCGCACTAAAAGATCAGGTCTACCGAATCTAAACTCCAATTCTGCTATTGCTTTCGGCACGTCATTTGGGTATATCAACATGGACGCTACTGTCTCTTTGGCTGCGCCAATTAAACATTTGTGCAACCGCATAAGATTTTGTCTGTGGCTGTATTTAAAGGCTTCCGTGGTATCTTTAAAGTTTGCATAGAAAAGTGGCCACTCTTCAGTATTACCAGCGAACGTGGGTAGATCATACAACCTTTTTTCTGAATCGAAAGTTTTTTCACTTTCTATCGACGGCGTGGATACAGCTCAGCTCTTAACTGCAATACATCCGTATCACCAGGTAATTGAACATGTTCGCGGAGTCTTTGCATATCCCTTTGGTTCTCGGCGGTGCTTTGTTTAATTTCTTCTATCAAAGCTTTGAGTGAGTTTAAGCTGGATACCAACATAGGAATTTGATCGACTGCGGTGCTAGGCTGCGCAGGCTGGTCTCTTTAGCTCTCCATTATAGTCCGTTCTAAAATTGAATCTTCTTCGCTATCAGTTTCTTCGGAGGTGTTGCCAACTTGACCGCTTCTCAAATTGTAGCTACTTGTTTTGGGCATTTACGGCGTAGACAATTCTTAAAAAAAAAACAAATTATTATAAATTATTTTAGATCGTACACGCACACGTAATGTGCGCTTTATTGCAATGGCGGCCTGCAATAGAAAACTGTGTAGACGTCGACAGCGACGTCTGGCAAAATAAAATTAGCAAGGCTTCGCTTCAAACGGTACCGGCGTGGTGTGAGGATTTTTATGTCGATTGCGGCGTAATTTTAATTTGCAGAGGCTTCGGCTTCCTAACGGCACCAGCGTGGTATGATAATTTTTCTGTCGACTACGACTGCTTATAACGGCATCGGCGAGTTGAAGTTATTGCTGTCGGCGGCAAGGTTTGATTTTAGCAGAGGCTTCTGCTTCTAACGGCACCGGCGTGGTGTGATATTGTTGTCGACTGCGACTGTCTATAACGGCATCGGCAAATTGAAATTATTACTGTCGTCGGCAAATCTTGATTTTAGCAGAGGCTTCTGCTTCTGATGGCACCGGCGTGGAGCGATATTGTTCGACAGCAATGTTGGAATACTCCAATCGTAGGCAGAGGCACCGATGGTTCGATGAATATGCAATCGACAGCAAGGTTTAAACTCTAGCAGAGGCTTCTGCTTATGACGGCTCCGGCGTGTGCTACGATTCTACCTTGTACCGCTGCTATGCTTTGTAAGTGCAGCTCAAATCGACACACGAACACGTGAACAAAAAAGCAACACCAACACCACTGAAAATTTGTAAACTATTGTAACTGAATGTAAAGGCGGCAAATAAAAACCATCTTAAATTAAACACCGTAGTTATTTTACTAATTTAAGTTTAATACTTTTACTTTTATTTATTTATATTCTTGAACATTAGTTACAATATGCACGCGTTACAAATTTGTGTTGATGTGGTGTTGATGCTGGTTAAAATGAAACTCGTCCTAACGACGAAAACGACCAGACGAGGAACTTATTTGCACTCGAGCGAGTTGAGTGCAAATATATATGACCGTTGTTCGAGTGCAGTGACAATGGCGTTTCTGATCAGTGGCGTTTCTAATCCATGGCTTTTACTCTTTAACAACATCTACCTATTTTCTCACGAGCTGCGACCATCGAATGTTAAAAAAAAGAAAACAAAACAAAACAAACCGCGTGTGTCACACACATTGGTTGTATTCAGCGGAGCCAACAATTGCACTTAAATTATTTATATAATTGCATAATATTAATAATTATATTTAATAATTTACAATTTTTCTGACGTTTAGAGTAAAACACATTCAGAGAAAAACATCGTTCACTAAGGTATCGCTACCATAACAGTTCACAGCAGTTTTGAACGACGCACGTTTTCATGACACCTATTAGTTATTGTAAAGTGATTGTTTGTTTCAATTTAATTTTGACTACAACGGTAGTCAAAGCGAGAAGCTCAAGTGATTTCTTTCCTGGACTATACACTGTTTCAATTTAGCTTTTGTCAACACGGAATTTAATTTATTTATTTATAATATACGATTTGATTTATAATAAAGTTTCATCTTGCTTCTTGGATTCTTAAATTCTTTCGAGAGTACTGTTTGACGTTACTGTACTTGCTACACTTGGTGTATGCGTGAACATACACATACAAATATATATATTTGGAGGTTTACTATAAATTACTATGAGCTAGGAGAACTCAAGATATCATCATATTGTGTCCTCATAGGAGTGGCTTTGACACAGGATTTTAACGCAGAAGATGATGCAGCGGTGAATGCAATGGATACGTCTCCAAGTTCGCCTACGTGCTCGACGCACTTAACTAACTCTTCGAACTTCACCGTTCCCAGCTCGCCCAATGCACTTACGGCCGATTTCTTCACAGAGTCTTAATGCCAGACCGAGTACTAAACCTATTTTTAGTTCTCTCCCGAGTACTCTGTCATTTCTTCACAGAGATCTAAAGCATAAAAACATCAATTTGAAACTCGGTTCTAGCTGATACTGAGTTTTAGCTGGAACCCCGAAGTCGGAAGTCTAGCAATCTTTACTGTCTGACCAGAATCATGTCGTTGTCGTGTCGGCAGGCAGAGAGCTGGCAGAGACAATGCAAACCTTATGGGAGAAAATTGCGGCAGAATACGACAACGAAAACGCCAAGATAGAAATGTTTCTATTTCTATTTTGACTTTGTCGTTTATTTGATAGCTCTCTCAGCTTCTCTCTAAAAATGTTGCCATATTTTAACAAAATTTGAAGAATCTGTCAACCAATGTAGCGAGTAAACAGTGTTCCTACTTGCTCTTATAATGATAGGAGTAGCCTTCAGTTGAAAATGCAGTAAATTTATATGAAGAGTATTGCAAAAAGTAGTGTAATAAATGGAAGTGGAGTAATTATTAGTTCAATCGGAGTACGATGAGAACACTGAAGCAAGTTCAAGAAAATCAACAATGGCAGATTGAATAAAAGCAAAACGACAAAGCCAACGCTACAATTCTGGGCCAACTCTTAGCGATTCTCTCTCACCGACACGACAACGACATGATTCTGGTCAGACAGTTAAACTCGGTCTTGCGCTCTTTTTATTTCTTCACATCAAAAATATAACTTTGTTTTGACACTTTGATTGTCAAGTTTTGAATTTTAATAATAAAATATATATAAAAAATTGTTTGCTTTTATAATTTCTTTTCTTTTTTTAATTACGTTCTGGGTAGGTTGTGTTAAAAAAATTGAGCTTTAAAATATAAAAAAACGCAAGTTCGTTGCCTATGGCAAGTTCAAGTCTAAATTGAACGAGTTCCTTACTTTCGACCTTGCTGAAGATCGTAACTCCAAGTTTGAGGTACGTGTCACACCATCGCGCACTGAAATTAACATCATGGTAACAGAAGCCTGCTAGGAGAGAAGGGACATCGCATTCGAGAGTTAACTGCAATAGTACAGAGGCATTTCAATTTTGAACCCGGCCGTATTGAGTTGTGTGCCGAGAGTCGCAACCCGTGGCCTTTACGCCATCACTCAAGCCGAGTCACTGCGCTACAATCTTACCAGTTGATTGGATGCGCGTCGCGCTTTATTATGGAATCTGGAGCAAAGGGCTGTGAGAACGTAGTGCCTGGCAAGTTTCGCAATCAACTTGCAAAGTCTATGAAGTTCGTCGATGGTCTGATGATTCACTCTGCAGATCCATGCAACGACTATGTCAAAATTGCTACTCGTCACGTCTGTTGCGACAGGGTGTCTAGAGTATTAAGGTCAAGATCATGGTCCCAGGAAACCATTGCCTAATAATGTGTCTGTTGTTGAGCCAAAGGAGGAGAAAATCTACGAGACTCCAGAGACGGAATACAAAATTCCACCACCAGCACCAAAATATTGCAAACTTTTTTATTTTAAAACAAAAACTTCAAATAAAATGATAAATTTTAAGTAACTATTTATTCGATGAGTTTTGTATATAACTACCGCGTTTTATTAACTACTAAAGCAATCGGCCATAAAGAATTATTTACTTAAGTTCAACTTAAGTATTGATTGTGAAACCGGGCCTAAGACTTACTCTTGTCCTTAGTTAGCTGATTCAGCACCTCGCCGATAATCTATTTAAATTTTTAAACACAGTTGTTTCCATATTAATTTTTAAGACAGCGGAGAGGAATTTTTCCCTCTAATGACATCATGTGCAAAAAAAAATGGAGTGTTCAACGAAAGGAAATGCTTCCTACATGCTATAGAATGTTTCCTGCTTAAATCTGGGAATGTTTCCATTTCCTAGAGGGTTGGTATAAATTCTAGTTGTAGTGTCTAACACTCTCTTTTGAAAATAGTCCAAGTAATATATATAATTGAAGAAATGACAGAGTTATAACTTTTTTTAAACCGAGAATCAGTTTGAAACTGAGTTCTAAGCAGAACTCAGACTAGGTCGATTTGACACTCGGTGAAGAAATTGGCCGTTAGAGTAGATCCGCAACTTACAATGCTCCAGGGGAGCCTTGCTTTTACAAATCAATCAACTCTTCCTACTATCGGAAGAGGAACTCAACACACTAGTAGACTTGAAGGTCATGTGCTCAACTTTTCACAGTGTGACGCCGAAGATGACTTCACCACAGTACGCAACAAAAGAGTCAAGCGCTCCAATGTTGGTGAAATCACGCAGCTGGACATAAGCAACTTTGCTGCATCACCTAGTACCAATCGTTTTGCAACACTCGCAAGCATGGATATAGAAACAACAGAACAAAAAAGTGTTAAGTTCAGTCAAGAGGGATATAGCGATTCCCATAAAAAACAATGGCCCATTATCATAGTCAAAATAAAAGTCGACTCTAAATTTAGTGCAACCTTTTTGACAACACATTATATTAAAAAACTATCAAAAATGCTAATACTAAATTTAGAGTCGACTTTTATTTTGACTATGATAATGGGCCAATAAATTTTGTCCACTCATTATACTCTAAATGTGAACATAAAAAATTTCAGCTATAAAATGCTAGAATGACCAGTTAGAAAAAAAAATCCTAAAATTATTTTCAAAATAATTAACAAATCTAAAAATAAGAGTAAGTTGTATTTTAAAGACCCAGAGGCTCATGCAGAAATGATGTCCCTATTAAGAGAAAAAAATTGAATCTTTTTCGTTTACCCCTAAACAACTTAGACAAGTGAGCTTAATCCTTCGCGGTTTACATTTTTTGACGGAAATTGATGATATCAAACAAGAACTGGAGACTGTTGCCGGGAACAGTTGCAAAAGTTGTAAAATTCACAACTCCTTCTTCTCAAAAGGACAATTTTGGCACAGGTCTTTTTCTGGTAACTCTTTGTCCAGAGAAAAAATAAATGATGTCGCTAAAATCAATGACTTAATGTATCAA
Source organism: Dichetophora obliterata (assembly GCA_963920525.1). NCBI lineage: Eukaryota > Metazoa > Arthropoda > Insecta > Diptera > Sciomyzidae > Dichetophora > Dichetophora obliterata. Next base: position 192,916,266 of record OY986437.1, read on the forward strand.
GTCATATCTTGGGAAGCCCCAAAATCTCGTAATAAAGAGACACAATGTAAGCGTTGTCAGCAATGGGGGCATATTCCAAAAAATGGCAATAGATCGTATCGTTGCGTAAAATGTAATTTCAATCATGGGCCAGGTGAATACACCCTGCCTCAGAACTTAGATGTGTCGCCATATTGTATTAATTGCCAAGACTTTGGCCATCCAGCTAATTGGAGGGGATGCCCCTTCTACAAAAATCATTTAAAAAAAGAAACTCCTAATTTTAGAAGCTAAAGAGAAAAAAAGCAATACTTTCTCAACTGTCCAAAGGGCTGTTAACAGCCAGTCGTTTGTCGTTGAAGGCAAATCATATGCAAGCAACTTCCATTATTTGCTTGTCCATGCATGGTCAAGCTAGAAGTTTAGAAAAACCGTCCATATTGCCGAATTACTGTAAGTTGCTGAACATTTTTTGAGACTACTAATTCGCTTGAGAAGCGTATTAAAAATGTTCTTAAAATATAAACACATTTTCGAATGAAAAACTTAAAAGTGAGTGCACTGCACTTTTAAAAGAAGTCATGGGAAAGTATGGTACATAAATTCAAAAATTTTCTGTCATTCAATGTAAGATCCGTAATAGAAGGCAGTAGGGTATCGTTTTACAAATCATTGGGTGATTGAACTGCATAAAACTCTTATTAATAACAAAATAATCATAGGGTTTCTTCAAGAAACACTTATTTCTCGTTTTGAAAAAGTGAAACTCGATAATTACAATTTCGTTAGAGATTATAGCTCTCATAGAGTAGCTATTGTGCTGAATAACCGATTTAAATACTCTGTTGTAATGTTAACAAATATATCTTTTCCACACGTTTTTCTTGACTAATGTGTTTCAGTAAATGGCTCAAACAAACATTTTTTAATAGGCTCCGTCTATATTCCTTGTAATTGCTCCCCGGATGAGTTTTCTAACGGATTGGTTGAAATCGCAAATCGTGCTTTAAACTTCGAAGGTCTCATAATTGGAGTTGATTTCAACTCAAAACACCGCGCATGGAACGATAACTTTAACAATGCTAATGGCAATGTATTTAATAACTGACTGAAAAATCACGCTTTAGAGTTTACTAGGATTTGTGATCCTGGACCTGGATTGTCATCTCAACCAATCTATTGGACACGATTAATTCAAACTGTAAGATCAGGTGCCTCCCATCTTTTTCAGACCGCTTTCCTCTTCATCTTCAAATAGTGTTGAACGTCTTTTCCTTTTCTTTAAAGCAGCCAAAATACTACGCTTCATTTAAGCATACAAACTGGAACAGTTTTAAAGTAAATTTAGCAGACCTCATTGGAAACAACAATAGACAAACAAAGATCAATAGACATTGTTAGGATCATAAGAAGGTTAAAAAAAATATTTTAGACAGTATTTAATAGAACAACTCCATAATACAAGCTGTCGGCCACACAAATCTCTCTTCTGCAGAATATTATCAAACAACAGGTGGAAAGGCATCAAACTTTTGAATTCAGCAAAAGACTTCAGCTTATTAAGCCAGGGCTTTCGGCATACAAACAGATTTATAACTTAGTTAAAAAAAAGGAACATATTGCTCAAAAATCTTAATCAATAACCATGTTATTATTGAGGATGTAGAAAAAGTTGAAGTTTTTAAAAACCATCTTGAGAAGGTTTACGAAGAAACGATCCCGGTTAGACCAGATTTTTCTGACTTAGTATCTCATATCCAATCAACTCTGAATCCTTATCCCAGTGCAATTTACAAATTTTCTAATGATTTTAACTCCACAAACAACTCCGACTCTATACATTTCATCTCTGCTGAAATTATTTGCGGCTGTGTACATAATCTCAATGCCAAGAGATCGACGGGTCCAGATGACCTCTCTAATTTCGTCATTAAAAAATTGCCAACGATCATTTTTGATTTTTAATAATTATATTCAATAATTGTCTGAACAATGGGTATTTTCTTAAGCCTTGCAAAATTGCAAAAATATTTCCGATTCAAAAAAACCTAACTGTTTTGAAATCAACAATTTCAGACTTATTTCCCTGCTCTCGAATCTTAGTAAGCTTTTCGAAAGAGTAATTATTGACAAGATTGCATTGGTATCGATGCTCAATATATATCAGATCTCTAGTTTGGTTTCAAAAAACACCATTCTACAGTGCATGCACTATTAAAATTTGAAAATTATGTAATCTTAAACTTACGCCAGAGGAGATTACAGTGGCAGTTTCTCTGGACATTGAGAAGGCCTTTGATAAAGCATGCCATAAGAGTATATTAAACTAATTAAAATTGGATTTAATCCTCCTTTTATCAAAATTTTACATAGCTTTTACATAGCGATAGAGAATTTTCGGTAAATAGTAACGAGGCCTCATCTGAGTTGGGTTTAATAAGAGGCAGACGACTCACTTGGTTATGCTCACGGTGACACTTCTGAGGAGGCCCTGAGTTGTGTTCAGGCACACTTGGAAAAAATTTATATTTTTACAATAACTGGGGGATTAAAATCAACGCAACCAAATCGGAAGCCATGTGCTTTAGGAATCTGTGGGAAATGCCAAAGGGGTACTGTTCCTCAGAGTAAACAATTTAATATAGTTCGTGATGAGATAAATATTCCGTTTAAAAACCAAATTAAATACTTTGGTATTACATTTAATAAAATCTTAAAATTTAACTTACATGAAAACTTGATTCTTAAAAAGGCTAAAAGGATTCTGGGAATTTTTTCTAGCTTATTTAGAAACATAATAATGCATACTAAGACAAAATTACTCATCTGTAAGGTAAGCATTCGTTTCGTGTTGATGTATGGGTTTCCGGTCTGGTTTACTATATCCCCTACAACTGCGCAGAGCTTTGAAAATTTGAACGCAAATTCTCAAGGCCCAGTTATAATAGACGTAACGTAATGTGGTATAATGTCAATTAAGCAGTGCGTTCTTTCACTTATTGTTTTAAACAATACTTTCTTATACAAGTTATTATAATAAATGTAACGGGACGTAAGGATTCTTTGAATCTCCATCTCTACATTATTTTATAATACGTCTGTTCAATGATCAACTAAACATTGAGGTTAGATTCGATTATTGCGCTTTTTTATATTGTTAAACTACGCTTTTTGTTGAGTTTTCTTTATTAATGTGATAGTTCTATTAATCCACAGCTATGAATGACGAAGTTTTAATTGAACTTGTACGGGAACGTAGAATTATTCACGACAAACAACTGCCTGGCTACTGCCTATTATAATTGCTACAACGTTTTCTTGCATTACGTACCGTCCCGATGACAGTTGACAACATGTGGTTACATTGCATTACGTCTATTATAATTGGACCTTTACGTTTCTGCATTGACCGCAATTATGAGTCAACTGTGAAAGATACTCAAATTATTACATTTATACACACTCATGTTGTGCCTCTTTGCAAATATCTGCTAAATCACATGGAAAATTGTGTAAAGAAACTATTGATAAATTACACAGTGCAACACATATTTTCGGGCGTGAACCAAACCAAACTCAAACGATAGTATTTGACATCAATAACAAAAGTCCAAATCCCTTTTTGCTCCACTACGTCACAATTTTTTTTTACAGTGGTTTCAAATTTTAAATTTTCGGTCAAAAATGAAATTAAAAAATAGTAAAAATTATATGTAAAACTTAATTCAGGGTGCTTCTTGTCTTCAGAAGCCTAAACTAAAATTTCACGGGGAATATTTTTTTGGAACACTTTAACCCTCTAGCTCCTACCAATATGGGCCATTTTGACCCTTTTTTGGAAAAGGTCCTAAAATTCAACTTTGGAGGGAGGTCAAGGGTTAAAACCTTCCATAAAAATATTTTCAAGAAAATTTCATTAGGGGTCACCCAAGACTTGTAACCTCTACGAGTTATAGGTTTCACATAAAAAACGAAATGAAAAAAATAATTTTTTTTTATGTTTTGTTATTTTTAATGTTATTTTTATATAGTGTCCATATCGTTTTCACTGACATGGCATGAAATATTTTGGAACACTTTAACCCTCTAGCTCCTACCAATATGCATAGTGCAGTATTGGGAAGGTTAATATCTTCGTATATTAATAAATTTGATTTATTATAACGGTACGGCGTAATGGTATTAAGCTATAATAATATATGTAATACTTTATAAGTTATTTTCCAAAATTTTGTTAGTTATATTAAGGTGGCTTAGCTTAGAAATTCAAATAAGTAAGAATTGAGTACTTTGATTAAAACAGTGAAAGTGTGAAAACAGTGAAAATTGGATTTATTAGTAGCCAAACTTTTTAGGCTTTATTAGGAGGAACTTGCTTCATTTTTAAATGCGCATAATTTGTTGGCATCAAATACTAAAGTTAGCGCATATCGTAAGCGTCAAGCGGACCTACAAAAGATGTTTTCAGTTAATGGTGCAAAAACATACTCGTATTGTGATGATGTAAATGCTTTAATGGCTTTAATGAACATTGAACACAAGCCAGAAGAGTGGAGATTATTTATCGACAGTTCCTCAACAAGTCTAAAGGCCGTGCTTCTTCATATATCGAATTTACTGCCTTCCATTCCAATAGCCTATTCCACCGAAACTTAAGAAACATATGACATTTTAAAAACTATTTTGAAGTCAATTGATTACGCAAAGCATAAATGGAAAATTTGCTGCGATTTAAAAGTAGTCACTCTGCTTTGTGGTATGCAAAGCGGATATACAAAAAATATGTGTTTCTTGTGCGACTGGGATACTAGGTTCAAAGGAAACCAGTATAATACTAAAAATTGGTGTATGAGAAGTGAAAGCAGTATTGGAAATCAAAATGTTGTTCGTGAGGCACTTGTCCCAAGGGAAAAAAATTTTGCTACCACCATTGCACGTCAAGCTTGGCATCGTTAAAAGCTTTATCAAAACGATAGCTAAAAGCGAAGAAATTATGGCGTTTCTTAAGGAAACATTTCCTCGTCTGAGTCCAGCTAAGCTTAATAATGGTAAATATGCGTTAATCCAAAGTTAAACATTCTTTTTCTAATTCTTTTTCACATCTTCAGGTGTACTTAACGGTCCAGATATAAGAAAGCTAATGAAGTCCGAGTCGTTTGATGCAGAGCTAGTCGATGACAAGCTGATTGGATGGAATGCGATAAAAGGGGTTATAAGTGGTCTTCTTGGCAAAACACGCTCTCATACCTATAAAAAGGATGTAACTCAGATGCTAAATGCGTTCGAGAAACTTGGTGTCAATATGTCGTTAAAAATTCATTTTTTACACTTCCATCTGGACTATTTTGAAAGGCAACTCGGTACGGAATCGGATGAGCAAGGGGAACGATTTCATCAGGTATCCTTGCCATTTGAAATGCGGTAATTTAAAATTAAACTTTACTTACAATCAACTCTTTTATACCAGATAAGTATATTTTCATTTTTACAGATATAGAGGAAAGAAAACACCAGATGCAATACTGGCTGAAATTTGTTGGTGGTCCAAAACAACCTATAAAGAAAGTGACAAAAGCGGGATTGAAGATGAATTTCAAGAAATTGATATAGATCTCTCTGAAGTATCTAATATTTCATGCCATGACAGTGAAAACGATATGGACACTATAAAAATAACATTAAAAATAACAAAACATAAAAAAAAATTGGTTTTTTCATTTCGTTTTTTATGTGAAACCTATAACTCGTAGAGGTTACAAGTCTTGGGTGACCCCTAATGAAATTTTCTTGAAAATATTTTTATGGAAGGTTTTAACCCTTGACCTCCCTCCAAAGTTGAATTTTAGGACCTTTTCCAAAAAAAGGGTCAAAATGGCCCATATTGGTAGGAGCTAGAGGGTTAAAGTGTTCCAAAAACATATTCCCCGTGAAATTTTAGTTTAGGCTTCTGAAGACAAGAAGCACCCTGAATTAAGTTTTACATATAATTTTTACTATTTTTTAATTTCATTTTTGACCGAAAATTTAAAATTTGAAACCACTGTAAAAAAAAATTGTGACGTAGTGGAGCAAAAAGGGATTTGGACTTTTGTTATTGATGTCAAATACTATCGTTTCAGTTTGGTTTGGTTCACGCCCGAGACAATGACCTTCATTTTGTGTCACTGTGTTATTGATAACAAATCGATTCGGTTTATATTTGACTCACAGAAGGATTTCAATAGAAGCAACATGGATTTCATGGGCAGAAGCAACAACAAAATTATCTGCTCGCCGAGTAAACGAGCATTGTGTAATATGGGAATATGTATATTGAAATTCTTTCGGTATATGTACCATTTTACTAGATAAAAAAAGTCTCAATAAATTTACTTTACTTTAATCACGTATATTTGTGCTTTTTTTAGACTGAAGCAACGCTCAGGGGATGTATAAATAAATGTATAAACATTGTGTTGATTCGGAAGATGCGTAATAGTTGGAGTGGATAGATGGAGTAGTATCGGTGAAGATTTATTTGAATTTGCACAGCTCAAAATTGCTGAGAAACACGTTAGCAGCGAGACTATTCTATAACCTTACCGTGCGGCTAAACAACTAACTATCTCGGCAATGCAAGGTTCTGTTGGACATCAAGGCAATGTTAAAGGGATGGGCTTGAACAGCTGCCCGAGTGGACCTGGGAAACAAACGAGATATTTGCGTCAGGCCATGTATCTCCCTTGAACACTTCCCGTCCTGATCCGTTTAGTTTTTTATTTACATCAAGGCTCATTTATAAGGTTGTTGCACTTGAGAGCGAGATCGGTCGAACTTTCAGAATGAATGTCAAAGTCTGAGTGCAGACGCTAAGCAAATGCTTAAATGAATCCAAATTTTTTGTTGTTTTTCGAGCTAAAAAAATAACTTTAAACGTGATCAAAATTTTAATGACGCTTAAGACCTGAATAATTCAGTCAAAGAGAGTAAAAGAGAAAAAAAAGTGATGAACTTCATAATTTGCTTCTCGTGTGAACTCGGCCAAAATGAAATAGAACCATAGTATAGCTAGACAAGGTAGTGTTAGGACAGAGAGCCGGTGACCGAAACTGTCAAAAGACAGTTGACAGCTCATATAAAATCTGCAACCGATGAAAATGCGATAAGAAAGCAAAAATAGAATAAGAACAGCAAATTAAGATTAGAATTTAAAGGCCTACAAATTTAGAAAAATTACCTAAAAATCTTGCTGTTTTTCTAGTTTTTCAACAAAACTAAGCTTTATGGGTATAAAAACAAAGGTAATGCGCGTATCACATAAAATTCCATGCATAACTTTTTAAGATTTAATTTTTTTCTATAATTAGTTTTTCAGTCTGAAAAACTAGTGGTTTCCCTTTTACGAAAGCAATGCATTAAAAAGATAACTACATCCAAAATTACTGTAGATAGCGAAGCCTGTGTTGTACTTACTGAGGTTCGTAATCCCTAAACAGCGGCCGAAAGCTTCCTATTAATACATTTAGTTTCTTTATTGAATTTGGAAAAACCTCGCGATTTTAAGTAAGAAAGGGTTATATCTTAAATGCATGTATTTTTATGTTTGATATCTTGTTGAATATATACTTGTATTGTCTCCCTTTTGATACCCATAAAGTTTAGTTCTGTTGGAAAACTTAAAAAATCAGCTAGATTTTTAGTCCACTTTTTCCAACGTTGGATGCCTATAACTTCTAAGCCAATTGCGAGCAATCTGAAAATGTTTAAATAATTAGAGTTATTGCGATTCTTGAAACGTTCCTCAAATTTTAATGCACAAGAACAAACTTTAACAGTTTCGGCCTTCTTTTACGATACAACAGAATGCGGCCCTTTGTGATTGTTTCTGTATTTGTGTGAACCAACACCATTATAGAAAATATCACACTTTTCTGCTATTGCACCACTTCCTTATATTTTACTTTTTTGGCACTACCCCAGTGTGCCAAACGGATCTGTTACGAATCCGTAACGAACTCACTTCTTCGTACATTTTGTCCGAAACGGATTGCGTTTCACATCCGGAACGGATCCTTTTTCGTATGAAATTCCTCTCTCCGTTACGGACTTCAGTTACGAATCCGTTTCGGACTTCAGTTACGAATCCGTTTCGGACTTCAGTTACGAATCCGTTTCGGACTTCAGATTCGAATCCATTTCGGACTTCATATACGAAACAGACGTTTCAGACTCTTTTTTTTAAATAATGCGAATACGCAACGGACTCGTTTGACGCATTTAGCTACAGATGCTAAAAATATAGGTTCTCTAAACAAGTTTGACGCATTCAAATTCGAAAACTTTTTGCAGGAAATTAAACAAATTAAATTAAAACAAAAAAAATTATTTTGTAATCAAATTTATAAGAGAGTAGTGGAGGCTAGTTTAAATGGTAAAAAAAATAATTAAAAATATCAAACAAACGAGTACAATGTTGGTGAGTTCCAGGATGGCTCATACTTGTTTCTTCAAACAGCTAAACATTATTTTTCATTGAAGCATCCCAATAACTTTTACTGCTATAGTGACAAAGCGTACAATATGCACGCAATTAAAGTTTCCGAAAAATATCTTGTGTACGGCTATCACATAGTCACATTTAACTTGATCACTAATGATAATTATTTAAAAATTCCGACAAGTACTTTTCTTCGATTTGAAGGAGAGCTTGAGGAGCACGAGCCTAATGAAATAAAAAAGTTGTTTAAAATAAAAATAAGTACACAATTGTTTTTCGTATCCCTAATCCACTGAAAATAAAATAAGAAATTGCAAAACAAATTTAAGACTGTCTTTTATGTTAACGTTGTGGTAATTTTTTTGACGGATTCGTAACGGGTCCGTCAAAACATAAGAGCGATTCCTCTCAAAAATACGAATTGCTTTTTCCATTTTTTCGGATCCGCCTCGAACTCAGAACGGACTTCAGAAACGAATCCGTAACGGACTTCAGATACGAATTCGTTTCGGACTTCATATACGAATCCGTTTCAGACTCTTTTGGCGGATTCGTAACGGGTTCGAAACGGGTCCGCCGAAACATAAGAAAGCGTAGTGCGTACTGACGGACTCGTAACGGGTTCGTAACGGATCCGCATCCGTTTTTGTGCACATTGGGACGTTACTCGAGCTTGTCAGCTGTAACACGTCGTGCATACATACAAAGGAAAATGTGAAAAAGCAAAAAGCCCAGCTAGACACCTAACTGTTAAATATTCCGTATATATGGCATATACGTAGCGACCTTGACGTTAAAGTCATATAAAATTCTCCATACATTGTACGTTAAATTTGTTCTACCAAAATACTATATATATGGACAGACGCTCATCTGTGTGATCTGGCATCTCTGTCTGCCACACATGTTTTAGCCATAAAAAAAAGTTTAGTTGAACTGCTCGCACCAATAAGAAAATCTGCTTTGCAATCTTCTCCCCCCCATGCCGCTATATCCTGACCACCCCCTAGCCCAGAGATTAGAACTCTGACATGTTTAATTAAATTACAAAGACTATTTTTGAATCAATTTTTATTTATTTTTTGAAATGCATACATTACCTTGAGGTTACGGGTTAAAATATTACGGCTTTAAAAATTAGAACAAAAACAAACACAATGCATATAATATCCATGGGTTTTGCAATTATTTCCTTACAACAGCAATAGCTCCAGCTACAGCAGCAGTTGTTTGAGTTGAGATTGTAGTCAATCCAGACAATGGAAATGTTTTTCTGGAATCCTATTTAGTCTTCTGAAAAGAAAAAAAAATGTTGAATTGTTTTATTTGGTTTGTATTATTTGCATACTTCCCTTCGATTGTGTGCTAATTTTGTTTGGTTCGTTATTTTTGTTGCTAGTTTATAATATTTTTGACAGTAAAAAAGCAAGATATATAAACATACATAACTTTCCTTGTTTAACATAACAACAGAACGTATGAATGTATTGCTGAAAACCAAATTTTGTTTCGTAGTGTTTGTGAAGACGTTAGAGCTGTCCAGCTGGGAGTAAACACAAGCAGAAGTAGCACAGTTGCAAGCATTTAAGAAATATTGCATTCATTTAGTTTAATTTCTAATATTATGCACTTATAGTACGTGTAAATTATAATTTTTAATTATATTTTATATTAAAATTAGTACTAAAGTTTAAGATGCTTTTGATGAGAAAAACAATTTAAATTTGGGCCATAAAATGAATTTACAATTTTTTCCACAAACGAAACATCAAATGAGAAGAACAACAAAATTAAAACAAAGAAGCAATGAAAGTGCTGTCAAACACATCAAGTAACGTAGCCTTTTTTTATGGGTGACAAATGCGAGAAAACACCCCTGTTATATATGCATTTCTTTTCAATAATAGTACTGATAAATATATTTGCTTAAATTTATTTATAAATATATTTATAATGTAATTAATTTTATTTCAATAAACCAGGTTTCAATAAGAAAATATCGATATTTCTTCATCGCTATAAATAAAGTATCAACTTTCAATATATTGTGACTACGTTTTTATTTAGCCACTTTGACAAGCTCGAACTATTATTTATTAATAGCTACTAACTATTGATTGCCCACTCGAGCTTTGTTTCTGTGAGTTCTTTTAGGGATCTGTTTACAGATGGTAATTGATGTTCCTGAATTGGAGTGTTACATATTTCTGAGCTTCCCGGAAAATGAGTTTCTACTAAAGCATTCAGGGATTCCTTACTGTTGATGATTCAAGTACCATCTTCCTTTTTCATGAAGCTTGGAGGGAACCGTGGCTATAATTTTCCGAAGCCTTAACGAATCTGAAGTTTGTGGAATATTTTCACAAAAGATCGTCCAGGATTGTCTTTATGCTTTTCTCAATTCATTCTTGTATTTACTACTTTATAGTTTATCCACATATCTGGGGATCTGGTGGCCTTCGTCTTGTTGAAGAGTTTTCTGGACTTGTTTCCGAGTTCCTCAATTACTCCTTTCCACCATTGTGGCTTTATCTTCCCCCTTGGTGTTTTTAGCGGAAAAGCGATATCGAGAGCTTTATTAATGGAATTCGTGGGACTATCAACTAGATTGTCTAACGATTGCTTATTTGAAGGACGACTTGATGATCCAGTTGAGAGATCTGCTTTAAAGGTGTCTTAGTAAAGATCCCAGTTCACCTTCTTGAGATTGCGAAAACTGTTTGGTTTTCTAGCAAGACCAACGTCAACGTCAAAAAGAATATATCTATGGTCCGAAAAGTAGTGTTCCTGTGAAAACCTTCCATTTTCTTATTGTATTAGATATATGGTCAGAGGCAATATCTAAGGTTGGTTCATTATCTACATTACTTATGTGTAGATTGTTATTAAGGATGAAATCGAAAAGAGACTAACCCCGTTCGTTGGTGTCTGAAATTCCCCAGATCACATGATGAGCATTGGCATCACACCCTATGATTAGGCCTTTTGATTCCGATGCTGCTGTGCAGACCAGTATTATCATGTTGTCATCCGGGAGGACCTCGTGATTGTGCGCAAGACATGCTGAGATGGGCCACAAGCTGCTTTGGTGTCCTTTTTGCTGAAATTAGAAATTAAAGATAAATGCACTCAAAGTTTTTGTTTTTTAGAATACACGCTCTTGGTTTACCTTGTGATTTTGTATACACTAGCGGATATGTGGGAGTCCTGAGCCCACATACCAGGCCGCAGACTGCTCCTGGATCAGGACGATGTCTTCTCCTTCCTTGTGTAGACGGAAAATCAGACTGGCGGACGCAGCCTTCGAGTGGTGGAGATTAATCTGAATTACTCTCGGCATCAAGGCTGTTAGTAGTCATCCTAACCTTCACGACTGTTGTGTCGGACTCGTTGTCCGATTTTAGAAGGTCATCTTCCAAGGAAGACAATCCAAAAGTCTGCGCTTGTTCCGTTATAGAGCTTGCGCTTTCAGGAACTGGTCCAGGGGAGCAGTTTTGAGTGGAAGAGGCATCTTCAATTGGATTGGAAGCCTGCACTTCCTCTAATGATACCTCATCTTTCTTATAGATCCTCAATGTGATCGATGCGAACCCGAAATCTACCACAAACCGTTTAGAAGACAAGAAGGCCAGGGATTCCTGATTGATAACAAAAGTTACAGATCTAAAGTCCCCCCTTGGTTCTTCAACCCATGTCCCCTTCCAGTTCGTTGTCGATAGACCGTAGTTTCCCAATCTGATCGTCTCCAGGATTGTCTGAGGATCAGAGTATAAGGCTGGGACACTGGCACGCAATCTCAGTCTATTATGGATCTGGTCTATATCCACGACCGCGTGATTCGCACCCGGCCATACCTCACCAACCCTGGAGATGGCAATCTTATAGAGGTTCAGAGACCTTTGGTCGACGCATGCGACCAGCTTCTCGTGGCCCTGGTGCCATCCGCTGTCGCGATAGGAAGGACCCCTACCGGGAAAATCCTTCATAAGCGGGATGAACAATGAGGACAACTTGCCCTCAACGCCCGCCACTTGTCAGGCGCAATACTGCCGTCTGGATTGCCTTTGTCGATTAACGCAACGGTAATTTGCCCAGCAGCGATCTCGCTGAACAGCTTTGGAGTGGCTTTGCTACCACAGATTTGCTTAGCTTTCAACTGAGGGACCTCTTCATGAGGTCTCAGATGTTTAGGGGGCATCTGTTTGGGTTTAGGGAGAGTTTGTGTATCCTGTAGGATGTCTACCGTCCATTTCTAGGACGACTTCTGTTCCTCGGTGCGCTAGTTTTCGGGGATAAGCGCGATGCGATCCCGTACTCTCAACGCTGCTTTCCGAATAACATTACCCGCCCTCTTAGTGGGAGGCGTTCTTTTAGCCGAAGCCTCTTTGCGATTTCCACTGAAGCTGAAGGCTTCACCTGGTTGGCATTTAAAGGCTGCTCGTCTGTGTTTTGTTTTTTATTATAGACTGCGTTCATTTTGGTCGTGCGACTACACTATCTCCATCAAGATCAAAGAAGTAAAATATAAGGAAATGGTGTTGCTTACACATACACTGTACGTGAACTGTCGCACCATTCGTAAATTGTGCGAGCGAGAAAGAGTGTGTTTTTTGACATTTTTGAGAACCCTGGCATCTGATTGGAAGACTCCTCAGCAAAATTGTTGAAAATAATTAAATTTTAAGCATTTTTCACTGCTTAAAAAGCAACAAAATTAAAGAAAAAAACCACTAAAACAAATGCAATATGAGTTGTGCGGTTAAGAATTGTAAAAGTTCCAGAAAACTTCAAAACAATGCGCATTCGTTCCACAGGTAAATATGTCCATACGGTTTAAATTCTTTTAACAAAAGTGCTTTATTTAGTTTCTAACGATATTTTTTTAACTTATTTGTGTTAGAAATGTATATATTTCTTATTAAAAATGGTTTAAAAATGCAATTTAGACCCCGTCGATTTTCCGCCAGTTTGATCAAACCACATCTGTCAAAACACAAACACTGCTTCAGGGGCGCAGTCATTTTTCGCAGTTGAATACATGTTTGGGGCGCTCTTGTTTTCAGCATAGTGAATCAGATTTAGTACCTGTTTGTTAAATTTTTCTGATTTTTACACAACAACTAGGCAGAAACACCCAAAAAAATAAGGATTTTAAAAAATTAACCTAATATAATTTGTAATTAAAGTTGAAGTTTAGAATTTATAGGCCTTCAAATATAGAAAAATTACCTAAAAATCTTGCAGTTTTTCTAATTTTTCAACAAAACTAAGCTTTATGGGTATTAAAACAAAGGTAATGTGCGTATCTATTCAACGAGGTGTCAAATTTAGAATTCCATAAGAATTCATTAAGATATAATTTTTTATAATTAGAATTTGTCTGAAAGACTAGTGGTTTCTCTTTTACGAAAGCAATACACTAAAAAGAGAATTATTAAAAAGATAACTACATTCAGAACGGCTGTAGACAGAGAAGCCTGTGTGGTACTTACTGAGGTTTGTAAACCCTAAGCAGCATCCGAAGGCCTCCTTTTGATACCTTTATTTTTTTTTTTTATTAAATTTGGAAAAACCACGCGATTTTAAGTAAAAAAAGGGTTGTATCTTAAATGCATGTATTTTTATGTTTGATATCTTGTTGAATAGATACTTTTATTATCTCTCTTTTGATACCCATAAAGTTTAGTTTTGTTGGATAACTTAAAAAATCAGCTAAATTTTTAGTCCACTTTTTCCAACGTTGGATGCCTATAACTTCTAAGCCAATTGCGAGCGATCAAAAATTTTTTAAATAATTAGAGTTGTTGCTATTCTTGAAATGTTTCTAAAATTTTAATGCATTAGAACAAACTTTAACAGTTTGGGCCTTCTTTTACGATACAACCGAATACGGCCCTTTGTGATTGTTTCTGTTTTTGTGCGAACCAACACCAATATAGAAAATACCACACTTTTCTGCTATTACACCACTTCCTTATATTTTACTTCTTTGATCAAGATGAAGATAGTTAAACCGACATGATCTGAAACTGCTCCTTGAACGGGATCGGGTCCACATTCAGGGAACAAAATAACCCCGTGTGCAGCCCCGATCCAACCCGAGATTCAGAGTCTCAGAGTCTGCCAGTAGAGTGGTACAAAAAATAGAGAGGGGAAAAGAAGTCGACCGCTATTTTTTTTAACATGAACGCACTTATAAGAATTTTCGTAATTTTATTCGTAAACACTATTTTGAAGGCAATAATACACAAAACAAAACAAAACGGAGATTATTAAAGTGAAGTTAAAATCTATTTATGCTATTCATTTGTTTTGCCCATTTTTTTATTTGCTAGAAATGCTTGAAAATTAGGAACAAAAACAGCTGATATTTGCAGTTTGACAGCGTACAGGTTACGCAGGCTTATTTACGACATACGAGACAAATTCAGTGCGTAAAATGTTACTAACTTAGTATCTCAAGTTTATTATATTTGTTATTAGGGGTATTAACGACTCAGTGCCCTTGCTAGTGCAGTGCAGGACTTGAAGACTTGTCCCTTGAGGACACCACCATTACTATTTCAAAGCTGTCAAATTTTCCGATGTGCACAACTGTACGAGTTCTCAAGCTTAAGGCAATAGTAGAAAAGCACTTGTGCAGATTTTTGACGCACGTGTATTTTGTTTTTGTAAAGTGCACTGAATCGTGAATACCCCTATTGATATATGATAAAAAATGAACTTAGAATTTCGGAAGTATCGAAAAAACACAGGGTGACACAGCCAGTTCATACTGGTTAAGAAAGAAGCATTTTGTAAAACGCAACTAAATGCAACGTAAAAGCAGCTTTTTTCCATTCAAATGGAATCATCAAAAATGGATCTTCATTTTGATAATCCCCAATCAGCAAAGAATGCACAAAATTAGGTTATACAGCTAATTCTCTAAGCTGCTTTGCAGTGTAAACACCCCAAAATTTAGGTAATTTTTCGTACTTTGAGGCACAAATAGTACGTTGCATAGACTGCTAAGAACTTCATCGAACTTAGAAAATGTTAGAATTTTTTTCGAATAAAAAATAATAAAAATTTTTATTTTATTTTGTATTTTCTTTTAATTTTTTTTTTTGTCGCTTACTTTCACAACTTAGAATTATTTCAACTGCTTTGCAGTTATTACATATATTTAATTAAATTTTATTTACCATTTAATAATTGCCTTCGTCGGGATTCGATTCCTAGCATCACCGATTTGTCCGCCGCTTTACCCATTGAGCCATGTCGTTGTTTAACGAAACGAAGATTTTTGTTTATTTATACACTTAGCTTGAAGTGCGAAATTAGCAACGACTGAACTATTAAGCAGCTACACTAAAGCACTCGTTTCGAACACAATTACCTTAAGGCTGCATGGGAGAACAACTTGAAACTTATGGAACTAAAGGTACTATTTCCTGAAATTGATCCCATAAAGCAGCTTCAGGTGCGACAAGTACCACAATGTACCATAAAACAGCTTTAAGTGAGACGAGCTCCACAGCTAACCATAAAGCAGCTTTAAAGTGTCATGGATCTTATTTTTCCCCTGAAAGCAGCTTTAAAGGGAATTATTAAGAAGATTTGGACTAATTTTGCTAGTTGGGTCCTATTCCCTCTTATAATGCACGATGTTTAATGATTCATTTAAAATCTCTTCAAAATAGACGAACAATGGCGTCACTTTTATTCATTTCTGATCTAATATCGGGAGTTATTGATTGTCCCTCGTTGCTTGAATTAATTAATTTTACTGTCCCATCAAGAATTTTAAGAAAATCAGATATATTCTATTTAGCTACATGCAGAAAAAATTATGCTATGAACTCTCCTATACACAGAGCATTATCAAATTTTAATTTATTAGCAACTAAGTTTAATATTGATATCTCTGTCCCTAAATGTGTAATAAAGCAATTGAAGCACAGCCGCGAATAACGTTGTAAGCAACAAAATTGTGTTCCAAGGCATTTTGGAAGTACAAGATATAATTTTGGTGCCCTTATCAAATTATAGAAAAAATCCAAACACATCACAAACATCATTTGGCTTATAATGAAGGTAGTGATCGGAAAAAGCATTGTTGACATTCTCATGTCTGAATTCAATGCCATCTAGTTATCAAAAACTTTTCATGAGCAGCAAATCAAAATCCAGTTTGGGATTTTGGAAAAAACGCAGCTTATAACAAACATATTTTAATTAAATCACTTCAAATAAATGGACTTAATATATAACTCGTTTTTAAAATATATTAAATTCAAAACAAATAGCAGAAACATATGTTTTAGGAACATAAATAAAAACTCATTTAATTAAAATTGATAACAAGAAACCATAAAAAATTAGATCATAAACATAAAGGGTGATTTTTTAGCGTTCGGTTTTTGAAAATTGGAAAAGAAAACAGAAAATTTGCAATAATGAATGAAATATTTATTTGAAGCGATACATCAATGCCTGCCATTCACTTTATACAGACTATTTCATGTAAATGTTGCCCTCGGCTACACCTGAGGTGATCCATCCGTAAGCTCCAATTTTGGTATAACTTTTCCAGCATTTCGGCCAATATCTCACCAATGGCAGCTGAATTATTTTCTTCCAGGGCTGCAATTGTGGCTGGCTTGTCGCTGCACACGAAAGACTTCACATAGCCCCACAAAAAAAGTCTAGTGGGGTCAAACCGCATGATCTTGGCGGCCAATGGATTGCACCAAAACGTGTGATTAATTGCTCACCAAATTCGCCTCTCAATAGGTACATGGTATCGCGGCCGAGTGGCATGTGGCATCGTCTTGTTAAAATAACATGTCAACCAAGTCCAATTCTTCCATTTTGGGCAAAAAAAAGTCGCTCATCATCGCCCGGTAACCTGCTTCATTGACTGTAACGGTGCGACTTTTATTATTTTTGAAAAAAAAACGGTCCAATGTTACCGCCGCCCAACAAACTGCACCAAACAGTGCATTTTTTAGGGTGAAAAAAGTCAAGTTTCAACAGCTATTAGCTTTTTGATCACACATAGAGAAAACAACATTTTCAAAAGTGGCAGAAACGAGCTACTTTTAGAAACGTTTAACCCAGATTTTGCACTTCTAACGTATATTTTAATTTTAAAAACGAACATTTTAAAATAAAATAGTAAAACGTTTATTTTCTTTTTAGAAACTTACATTTTAAAATGAGATTCTAAAATGTTCGTTTGATTTTTAACAATGGATATTTAAAAATGCTGTAGTAAAACGTATATTTTCATTTTAAAAACGAAAATTTTAAAACGAGATTTTAAAATGTTCGTTTGATTTTTAATGATAAATATTCTCAACTGTAAAATGTTTATTTTTATTTTAAAACGAAAATTTTAAAATCAGATTCTAAAATGTTCGTGCGATTTGTAACAATAAACATTTTAAAATGCAATGGTACAACAATTATTTATATTTTAAAAACGAAATGTAAATTATAAAAATTTACAAAAATCCGCATTTCCTCAATTAATTAAAAAAAGCTTTATTGGTTTTCAAAATTACAGTTTTATTTTCATCTCGTTAAAATTTTGTAGATAATTATACTGTATCCCAGAGTCTATAAAAAAATAGAATTTTGTCAGATATTATTAATTTTATTTGAAATACTTACCTTTTAATTGTGACAGAAAATGCTTCAGGCAAACTGCAGAGTGATGAAATCGAGAACGAAAAATATTTTATTTTCTAAACAAATGTCAAATACATAAGTCAATGAAACATATATAACAAACAATTCGTTGTTAATAAGTGTTTTGAAACAAAGTATGTGAATTTTACAATGCCATGGTAAAACGTTCGTAGTTGTTTTTGAAAAACGTGTTGTTTCACTTTTCTATTTAAAAATGTGCGTTTTCATTTTTGTATAGCGTAAAATGTTTTTAAAAATATTAATTTTAACCTACTATTTTATAGTAAAATATTCGTAGTTGTTTTAAAAACGATTCGTTATACTTTTCTGTTTAAAAGTGTGCGTTTTTATTTTTTTATTGCGTAAAATGTTTTTAAAAATATTAATTTTAACCTACTATATTATAGTAAAACATTCGTCGTTGTTTTAAAAACGTTTCGTTTTACTTTTCTATTTGAAAATCTGCGTTTTCATTTTTGTATGGCGTAAAATGTTTTTAAAAATATTAACTTTACTAAACGTTTTTAAAATGTGCGTTTTTGATTTTTTGTTTTCTCAGTGTAATATTATTTAAAATACTTACCTTTTAGTTGTGGCAGCAAATGCTCCAACTCAAACTCTTTCATTACTTTCTTGCAGGCAAACTGCAGAGTGATGAGATCGAGAGTGAAAAACATTTTATTTTCTGAACAAATATCAAATACATAAGTCAATAATGGTATTCCCTTAACGCTTCTTAAACTGCCTTAACCCCTTAAACTGCTTAACTTTAAACAATTGGGGAATTTTAAGCAAATTTTGTGTGGGACATTTTTTACAAGGTTTAAGCTACAATATCTATGCGTAAATTATGTAAACATGTTTGCTTAAACTATAAGCTGTCAGACTTGAAACGATTCTATTATAGACTCAATTAATAACTGCTAAAATGCATATTGTTTTAAATATTTAATTAGTTTTTTATTTTCACTTTGCTTAGGCATCATAAATGTTTAAATTTTATATTGTTCAATTTATAACATCAGCTGGTATTGACATGTGCGCGGAAAATTAAACAGAATAACAAAGAGTTCATTCCCTTAACAAGAGCTCTGAAGTTAACATGTTTACGAAATGGAAAATTTAAACTTTTATGGGAATACCATTAATGAAACATATATAACAAACAATTCGTTTTTAATAAGTGTTTTGAAACAAAGGATGTGAATTTTACAATGCCATGGTAAAACGTTCGTAGTTGTTTTAAAAACGTTTTGTTTCACTTTTCTATTTAAAAATGTGCGTTTTCATTTTTGTAAAATGTTTTTAAAAAAAATATTAATTTTAACCTACTATTTTATAGTAAAATATTCGTAGTTGTTTTAAAAACGATTCGTAATACTTTTCTGTTTAAAAGTGTGCATTTTTATTTTTTTATTGCGTAAAATGTTTTTAAAAATATTAATTTTAACCTACTATATTATAGTAAAACATTCGTCGTTGTTTTAAAAACGTTTCGTTTTACTTTTCTATTTGAAAATCTGCATTATTAATTATTAATATTTATATTAATTTATATTAATTATACTAAACGTTTTTAAAATGTGCGTGTTTGATTTTTTGTTTTCTCAGCGTAGTTTTGTTTTTTGTAATTTTTTTCACAAAATAGCTAAAGACTATGCTATTTTTTGGGACTTTTTCAAATTTGGATTTCTACAAAATTTTTTATTGAAACAAGAAAGATAAATAAAATTTTTTCGAAAACTACAATATCACAACTCTGTTAATTTTCATCCGATTATTATGTTTGCTAACTCATTTTAAAGACCAATTACATTAAAAACGTAATGCATACCTGTTGTATTAAAAAATTTACTTTAATAAATGTTTTATTACTTCTTTGATCAAATATTAGGAAAAAATCTTATAAAACGCTTCTACATTTATCTTGAGCGTGTTCTAAAAGTTTATTAATCGGCACGAAACTTTATAGATTTTAGTTTTATATCAACTATTATTACTATAGTTATTATTACTATTTTTAGCCTATGGCGTGGGGTCAACAATTTGAGCAATCATTTAATATACATATAAAAATACCTTTTTTGATTTATCGATATCAAAACTATCGTTTTTTATCAAAACCCCCCTTGGGTTAATCCTGGCTACGGGCCTGTCACTAACCATCAATTTCGTTTTTAACATCACTTTCTGGATTATATTTTAAAAAAATTTTAAAAATAGTTTTAAAGACACTTATCTTCTTTATCTCTTAGCACTTTTCTTTTCTTATTTTGTGCTTTAGACATTTTAATTTTCCTTTTTACTCATTTTGATCCCCTTAACATTTGGCGCCACAGGGACGCCCCTGAGTATAGGAATATTAGTAGTATTTCTATATATTTAGTTGTAATATAACAATTATAGTCATTCATAGTTTTAATCCCAGAAAATGGCAAAGGAAAAGCCACTTTTACAGCTCTGGACTGCTGTAGCACACAAATAAAAGTTAATGCTGAATTATAGCCAGCATGAACGCAGTTCGAAAATGAAAAAAGGAGCTTTTTTATGCGCATGCCTAAGGCATACATTAAATTAGGTTAAGAAAAAACAAACATTTCTTTCTTGTGAGGTGTAAATCTAGCCCTCACTTCAATGTTCACAATAAACCATGAGCTTTTGATATTTCTGATATTGTGAATCAAATAACTAAATTCTGTATTTTGAGTAGTCTACACTTAAAGCCGTTATTTTTAAATGTAAAAAAACTTTGTTGTAAAGACGAACACAAATAGTTATGTTTGCAGCATGTAAATTTCAATTATGAATAAAAGAAGTATTTGAGTTATTCTCTTTTTTTAATCTCCACAGCAAGTAAACCCTCAACAAACTCACGATACAAATTCGTACAAGAATTGAATGCAAGTGAATGTAAGTTATTTAATCGAAGCTTTGACACGGCATCAAAAATAATTAATAAAAGTGGAAAACTAAAGCAAACAAAACTTTGTCTCAATACATCATGGAAAAGGGCTAAGCTGGATCCAGAAAAAACGATTAAGCAAGATAGTGATGCAAATAAAGAAACAATTAGCGGCTTAATGAATAAAAACCATACAAAAGCAATTCAATTATTTGCAATGCCAAAACTGCAAGTGGTACAGCAGATGAATAAAAATGTTACAGATCTTCAAAAATGTCCTTCCAGCCACGTCAATGTCAAAACTGACCCTCTAGTTAATTTACCAGCAAAAAGTGGACGTAATCTGTTGGCTGTTTTGGGTCGAGTGGATTTTTGCCTAGAAATGCATAAAACACATAAAAACATCAATGCTGTATGGGATGCTTATGGTACGTCTTTTTAGTATAGTAGTTATTTGCTGCATTGATTATCACACATTTATTTTTATCACACTTTTTTGTTTTTTATAAGGAAAACTGCTTAAAATCACGATGGGCAAACAACGTTATGAGTACATACTTCTTCTTCGCAGTGTAGAAGGCGGTCCCATTTTGCAATCTGTCTACTATGACTTTACCAATAAATTATCTAACCTCAAAATTGGTGCTTATATATTTTGCTTGCAATATTTTTCTGAATTTTTGAAGGTTATTTATTCTTTTCAGGATTCAATATACGTGTTGTGGGGCGTTTCATTGGAAACAACCGTCTCCACATATTTAAAGTGCAACACATAACGCATTTAGCAGCTGCTGATGAACATTTTACTCGCATTCATAATGCGACATCGTTTGCATTATTACAAAACGATATTAGTGAAAAAACATTTAAGAATTAATTTGTTTTTATTTAAGTTAAATCAGTTATTATATATTTTTCTTTTCCTTTTTTTTTGTTTCTCAAATATATGCAATTTTTCTGAAGTGAAGTTTAAACATTTAAGTTTCATTTCCGGTTTTTTACTACTTCTGGTTACGCGAAGTTAATGCACCATGAACGTGCACAATCCTCTGTTATTTCGTTAAGGGGTATGAACAGTGGAAACCTCAGAATTTTAAGTGTTTTTTTTTAATTTTATAAAAAGAAATAGGTTTGAAGGACAAGGGCGTAGGCAGGATAAAAATTAGGTGGGCAAGATCTTACAAAATGTTTTACCATATCTTTCATTCATGCATTTTATGAGTCAATAAAAATAGTTAAAAATGGTGTCGTATTACCTTATGTTTTTATACATAATCGAGCTAAATAGGAAAAATATTATCGACTAATGTAGGGGTGTCCAAAGTCGCCCGTACGGGCGTTCTGCCTGCACGCAGCAATCAGCACAGGCTACAGCATATGCTGGATGAATTCGGTGGTAAAAGGAACGAGGGACATGCACGAAGAGAATGAGAAAGAGCGTAAGAAAAAGCACCATTTATATCTTGATCAGTGTTGCCAGATAAATGTTGAGCCTGTAGCTAAAATTGCTAACAAAAGTAGCTAAAAAGAGCTAACCATTTTTTAAGCTAAAAAAAGAAAATAGTTAAAAACACAACTGTTGTTTTTAATCAGTTTATCAGATTAATCAGTTTATAAATCATATTGATTGATTTGTAAATGCAATGTATTGCTGCATAAAAAATTATTTAAAACTATCTTTATTCAATTTTATATACTCAAAATTAAAGTAAATTGATAAAATAGTATATATATTAAATGAATAAAGGTATTTTTGATAATTTTCATTTTCAAATATAGTTTAATATTGCCCTTTATTAAAAAAGTAGTAGCTAAAAACATAGTATAATTATTATAAAGTAGGAGCGACAATTTTTGCTGCGATAAACGTATGTCAAACAAAAGAAAATCAAAACGAGAGCGTGCTATGGTTGCTATGGAGATGCCAAAAATGTTTTGTGTCACACAAAGAAAATAAATAAATAAATTTAATTTAAGTTTTAAATAATGTATGCAAATTAATAAATTCCATAATTATTCTGTTTCTTTGTTGATAGAAAGTGAAACTCCACGATACGATGTCAGCGGAGGCGGTGGTGCAATAACAAAAGTATTGAAAAAGAAACTGTTATTGAACGCTCGTTTTGTTGTCTTTTGTTTGACGTTCGTTTATCGTAGCTCGTGAGAAAATAGGTTGTTGTCAAGGCTACCTGATAAATGTTTGTATCATGGCTAAAAATAGATAAGCTCTAAAAGAAAAAAGCTAAAAAGTAGCTAGGAGCTAAAACACAATTTTTGAAAAAATCAACTGAATTAAGCTATAAAATAGCTGAACTGGCAGCACTTATGGTGAGTGTGAGAGTTGACTTTACGAAAGTCATAATTGAGCTCGATAATGTATTCAGGGCTACCATATTTTTATTATTAAATACTTTATAAATTTAAGCTAAATATCTTATAAAAGTTATAAAAATATCTTATAACTGACAGTTAGTGTGTAAAATCAAATTGAGTTTAATAATATTGTGGTTTTAAGATTGTTTTTTTTTACTACTTTAACTTTCTTAATTTACTTCAGGTAACTGCGATTTCACAATTAATTTTTTCCGCAAGAAAAGTTAGTAGCTCACCTTAAGATAGTAGATACATATATATATATAGAAACTAGCTTTAACCCGGCACGTTGCTGCCGCGGCCCCGTTGCCAGACGCGAATAAAATGTTATCTGTGAAACTGTATATGTAAATTGTGGTCGAATACTAAATTCCATAGCTGTGCGACCTATAACTCAAAACCTGTTGAATTTCTCAAATTTAGGTAGTATGGGAGGTGACACGCCCCTTTTCCAACGCCGTATAGAGTTATCAGTAAAACTGCATGTGTAAATTGAGTTCAAATACTGAATTCCGAGGCTGTGCTGCCTATAACTCAAAAGCTATTCGATATCGCAAATTTGGGTTGTATGGGAGGTCCCACTCCCCCTTGTTTAACACCAATAAAATGTTTTCAGTGAAACGGGTTGTGTAAATTGTGGTCGAATACCGAATTCCAAGGCTGAGCGTCTTATAACTCCAAAGCTATTCGATATCGCAAAATTTTGTTGTATGGGAGGTGCCACGCCCACTGGGGGTAGGAAGATGAAATATACTTTACGACCTATTCTCATACCTACCAAATATACATACAAAATTTCATAAAAATGGGTCAAGCCGTTTCGCAGGAGTTTTGCCTCAAACACCGTGACACGAGATTTTTATATATTAGTTTTACTGTGAAAACTGTTCTTTAAAAATTAAAGTTATTTTGTTTGTTTTTAATTTAAGTGAAACAACATATTTCTATTGCTTTATTATATGATAATTTAAATAATTCTCATATGGTATAATTCTCAGTGCTACAGAAGCCCAATCCAAAAAATATAAATCAAGTATGCAAAACAGTTTCGCTTTCTTTTCGTACATTTAATTACACTAGTCAGCACAATAATCATTTTAACGTTACGTTACGTTTTAACGTAACGTTGCTGTTGTTGTTGTTTCTTTGGAAAGATTCGTTAGAACAATTAATTGTTCGAACATTGACCTAAAGCTCAATAAACGATTTTAAACTATCAAACAACTAGAATTTTCGTTCTCTATTTTATACTATTTTTGACAGTTGGTGCAAGACGATAAAACTGTCACTCCTACTTTGTATAATGGAGTCATGTACGGTACCTCAGAAAGCTCTTTTATTTTTCGCATAGCCTTTTCATCAACTGCAAAAAAAACTATCGTATTGAGATCTTTTCTTTTGTTATTGCAATTGAAAAACAAACAAACGTGGAAAAAATATCGATCCAGAACTATTATTTGATTGGCAAATAAATTTACTTATATTGAAATTCAGCTAAACTAAATAACGTTATTTTCAGATAATATGCTTCGATATTTTTCTAGAATTAAATTACCAACAAATTGCGATGTTTTACGCCGTTTGGTCCATTTAAACGTAATAGGTAATTTAAGTAATTTAAGACGCCACCGAAAGAGCAATAAGTTTGATGACAATGGTCAATAAAAAAATAACAACCAACGAAACCGAGAAACAAATGCTCCTCCAAGTTGTAGAAGAACATAAAAAAATCTTCCCTATGAACATAACAAAAGAGAACTTCAACAAAAATTAAAAGAAAAAACATATTTAAATAGATTTTCGTAAAAACAATATTTTGAAAATTAAATAAAACAAACAAAAAATGCAATAAAAAAAGTCTTTAATTTTTTTTTTCTTGGTTTTACAAGGTAATTTGTCTTCAATGTGAATTAATTTTTTTCTAAAAGTGTCACTTACCATGACGTGGCGACGATTGAATTCAAAAAAATTGTACCTCGAAAATCACTCTTTTAGGTGGCGCCCACTCAGTTTTTACAAGCTCGAAAATTTTTTTCGTCCTTCGTGACCTTCAAATATGCTGTATTTGTAATATGACATATTTCTTAATAAGTTCCAATTTGATTACTTAGCTTAATAATATTTGCTAATTGTTATTTTGACATATTTCTTAATAAGCTCCAATTAAAATATTGCTCAATTATTATTTAAATGTTGGAATTAAAATATTGCTGAGTAAGTTTGCTTATTGTTATTGAAATTACATATTGATTAATATGCAAACGCGACTTAACAAGAACGAAATGAATATAAATTTAGGCCAACTTAGTCTACCTGTCAGCAATATTTGGCTGGCTTGTGACTAACAGTGGGCTTAACTATTTTGCTGGCTTGTGGCTAACAGTGGGCTTAACTTCCCCCTTCTTAAGAATCTGCGTCTCGCAGATTAGTTTTTTATCTTTATTGGTTCTATGAACTGAAGATTTACACTTTTTTTTTATTACATTTTGGAAAAAAATACCAAATAGAAAGAATTACACAGGCTACTAAAAGTATTGCAACGCTAGAACTAATAGTTATAGTTTGAAATGAAATTCTGTCTAGTTGTTTTACATTGTCTAGGTGGAGTTTGTGAAGGTACTGCAGATCTATTGTTATGTCTTTATCGGTCAAATTGTTTTGTAGCACCGGAGGTAAAATTTGATGGAAAATCGTCTGGTAGTTGCTGTATTCTATTTCATTCAATTTTATTGTTTCATTAAAAAAATTTATAATTACTGTTCCGTTTATCTTCTGCGTAATGTTTTTGTAAGTAAGATTTCCTATATAATTGGTCGTAAATATTGTACCATCATGTAGGAGTTCAATAATAGGCTGATTTTGATATTGATAAGTGCATAGAGCTTTTTCCCCGTTTGAGACCTGAGAGATACGGTGATTAGGTTCTAATTTTTTTAGCTCAGTTTCTTTACAAACTTTCACGTCCTCAATTACAGAACATTGGCCTATAACACCAAACTTGTTTTGCTGAGATACAAAAAGATTTGAAAATACAGAATGAATCCGTTTATTATTTTTAACGGTAGGTCTTATTAAAATATCGTTAAAAAGTGTATCCTCAGTCTTTGGTATAGACAGTACGTACAAGAGGAGCGACTCCTTAACCACCATTATGGGTTCTGCATATTCTATAGCTTGAATTTCATTTCTAAACGGAAGCGTTTCCGTCTGAGATACAATGGTAGATATTTCTACTCTGTCTAATAAGCTAGAGTGTACAATTCCTCTTTTTGCCAATTGCACTGCCATTACAATTTGTTCTATCTCGTCTTTCAAAATTTGCAGCTTGTTAAAGAGATATTGTTCAAACTTTGCTGTGTCGTCGATGTCTATCTTGTTAATTATTCTATTGTAGTTTTCTAAGATATTGTTAGTGGTTTTCATTAAGTGGCTATTAATATTGTATTGTTTGTTATTGTTGTCAGTTAAATCGTTGTTTTTCCTGATAATGTTGTCCCAATCAGTGGCATCTGGGTTGCCTGCTAACCATTTCCAGGCAGAGCCAATCCAATTGATTGATCTTTTAGTCTTTTTAGTGTTACGCACACGTAATTGGTTTAACAATTTGTCGATGTTAACAATCTGGTGTTCCAGCTGTAACGCTAGAGTTCCAGTCTTCCTAATTTCGTGTTGCACGGTTGGTCTAATGCCGTTTAAGAGATGGTCGTAGTCATCTAAATTGATTACATGAATAATTTTAAAAGTTCCTTTGAAAATTTTCCCGTGCCCTATTGTGATTGCAACAAGAGGGTAGTTGAAAAACATGTTAAGTTTTTATGTCTGATTTGTGAATACTTTTTCCGGTAGTAGTAGTTATAGTTACTGTATTACTTTTAGCTACAGTTTCTTTTTCATATAATGGCTTATTTTTTCCTTTTATTTGCTTATAATTTAAGTTTGATTTTCGAGCATAACTGCAATATCTGTTTTTTCCTGTCGATAACTGCCTCTAATTCGCGAAGGGAGTCATCGCCGATTATACCATCAAATGATGTTAATCCAGGTAGAATAAAAAAATCGAGATTGTTGTTGACTCCGACACTTTTGAAGAATGGTCCTGTTACTTTCCTTATGATTGTTAGTTGTCCTGCTGCCGACTGGATTTTGAATGGATTGTTAATTGGTCTTGAATTAAAGCCTAATTTTTCGCATATAAAATTTTTATTAGCTCCTGTGTCAATTAGAAATTTGTATGGGTGGCCAGTTTTGGAAAAATATTCTAGGTATGGTGCGCTAGAGAGGCTTCTGTTGTAAAATTTACTTCCTCTGGGTTAAATGTTTCGTCTTCGTCAGCTTCGTCTTCAAAGTTTTCAAGATATTCTTCTTCAGCTTCTCCTTCTTGATTTTCTGCTGTCTCTAGATTAAACATTCTTTGTTGTTTTCGAGGCAGGTTTGAGGATTCATTTGACTTTCTCACGATTGGATTAGGTCTGTTCATGTAATTAATTCTGTGTGATTTAAGTGTAGGATCCACTTCCATAGGAACGGGAGGTTTGGGTTGAACTGGTCTTGGAGGTGGTTTATAATTTTCGAATGGTGTATGGTATGGTCAGTCTATAATTGTGAATCTGATTTCGGTCCTGTGTAGCTATTTGTCTTGGTGCAGGTCTAGGTTTAAATTGGGGTGAATACATTTGGTTAATAGGCGAAGATATTGAATTTTTAAAATTATTTGGGTGAATAGAGAAGTTTCTAAAATTATAATTTTGTATTTCGAGGCATGAACTATAAGCTTCTGGCAGATTTTGAGGTTTTTGGATGAGGAGCGTTCTTGAAACATCCCCTCTTAAGGCTCTTATGAATATATCTAGAGCTCTATTTCTGTAATTTCCTACCAGTGCATTCATTGTTTCTTCAGAGTAGTCTTCTGTTTTAATTTTATTAATAATTAAAGACAACTGATGATTGACACTAGCATAAAATTCGTCCATGGAATAGTTTCCCTGTCTCATCAGGTTTAATTCATGCTCAAGTGTACGCAGATCGCGTTTATCAGCGTAATGCAAGGACAAACACTTTTTGATGTTCAGCCAATTGTCATCAAATATGTTGTAAGATATGAGGGCACTGTCTGCCGCTCCTCTTATCTTTTGCCTTATGTGTTGTAAAATTGATCTATAGATCGGTTTTTGTCTTACTACCTCGTAATCTTTTAAAATAGATTCGACGCTATGAACCCAAGAAATATAGTGGATTGGGTTCCCCTCAAATACTTGGAGATCTCTAACGCAGTCTGGTAGTTTTTTATTTCATTTAATTCCTGCTCATTCCTAGGGGCTGATAAATCGCTCTCGAGAGTTCGAGGTGGGGAAATTCTACCTTCTAATTGTTGAATTCTATTGTTTAATGCCCTTATCTGTTCTGTTTGGTTATTGGATGATTCTACACTATAAGGTGGTGGAATACTTCCCTCTAACTGCTGAATTCTGTTGCCTAAGGTTTTTACTTGTTCTATCTGGGCGTTAAGTGCACCAGTTAGTTGAACTATACTTTCTTTCAACCACTCAGTTGTGTTATTATCGCCAGGTGCCATATTGTTTTACAATGATATTTGTTTTTGATTAGAAGATTATACAGAAAGATAATTACAAAATTGAATTTTATTTCAAGTCTTTTTTATGTATGTTTCAAGATTTTCACTTATAAAATTTGTTCACCTCTTTTAGTGGAATATAAATTTTTCTTTTAAATTTCTAGAGATTTTTACTTTTAATTTTTTTTTTATATTCTGTTTTATTTTTCTAAGATAAGATTTTTCCTTTTTTTTCAGTTTTGAAAAATGTTCTATTTTAAAATGATTTCTTAAACCAGATTATATTTCGTTTTAATGGCAATTTGAGAAGGATAAAAAAAAATTATTTTTATATTAATTTTTTCTAAATATTTTCATTTAACAAAATGCCTTCAATATTTCTTCTTTTTTTTCTAACATTAGTTTCCTTTTTAGAAAATTTATCAAGGCAGATAAAAAAAAATATTTCTCACAACTTTTGGGATAATTCTGTCTTGTTTAATGGCTTATTAAAAACGGTTTAGTGTTCTTATAATAATTTAAGATAAATAAAAATCTTACAGCATTATAACAGCAGACTTCATAACTCGTTCGGATAGTCCGTAGATTTCCCTTTTGGCATAAATTAATTGCTTACTCCGGTACGGTTGCTGTCACTGTTGAGTTTTTTGGTGAGTTGAGTCGGATGAGTCTTCTGGATGGTTCCTTTGGATGTTTCCTTATATTTTTCCTTGCTGGTTCTGCAGATTTTATAGGTGGATTATCCTTTTTCACAACACTATCAGTTGAATGATTTGCCGGGTTTTTAGGCTTTTTTGTTAAGTTTCCTAGTACAACACTATTTTACAGAGTCTTTGCGGACTTTGTACCAGTTACTTTGGGTTATTTTTATTAAGTCTTTTAGGATTTCTTGTACGACACTATTTTTTTAGAGTCTTTGCGGACTTGTTCAAGTAAATTCACTAATATAGTAGACTTAAGCTGCTCGGGCGCCAGTTATGGTCAGTGTTATGCAGAGACCAAAAAAAATAAACACTCAATTACTCTGTTTGACTTCAACTGAAGACATAATTTTATTTTCTGTTATTTATAGTTTACATTTGATTACTTAGCTTAATAATATTCGCTTATTGTTATTTTGACATATTTCTTAATAAGTTCCAATTTGATTACTTAGCTTAATAATATTTGCTAATTGTTATTTTGACATATTTCTTAATAAGCTCCAATTAAAATATTGCTCAATTATTATTTAAATGTTGGAATTAAAATATTGCTGAGTAAGTTTGCTTATTGTTATTGAAATTACATATTGATTAATAAGCAAACGCGACTTAACAAGAACGAAATGAATATAAATTTAGGCCAACTTAGTCTACCTGTCAACAATATTTGGCTGGCTTGTAACTAACAGTGGGCTTAACTATTTGGCTGGCTTGTGGCTAACAGTGGGCTTAACTTGGATACCTCTTTTTTATAAATGTCGCGGCAACACTGTTCATTAAGGTACCTCGACGCCCATAGAAAAAAAAAGTTGTCGATGCCACCAACTAAAAATTAAGCTTGATCTATTTTATGACGATTTCTTAAATATTTTCGCTTTCACGATTACCACCAGTGAGCTAAACCATTTTGAAATAACCTCCAAAAAACATGATTTTTGTAAATATATTGGCTGGAGTAATAATTGTAAAAAAAAAAGCTGTCAAAAATTATAGGCCGGAAAAATCTATGTTTATCGGCATAAAAAATTTTAAAATTTTTGCAATAGGATTTAAAATAATGCTATGTTTCATGCATATTTTTGATAATTTTTTATTTTATTTCCATATAAAAACTTTTAAAATTCAATAACTTCATTACTTTTATTTTTTTTTTTAATTTCTTGCAATATTTTTTCAGTAGGTGTTTACTTTATATTAAATATTTTAGCTTTTATATGCTTAAAATTCTGAATCAGGAATCAGTGCTAGCACTCAAAATCTTCCAACGATATCTTGATAGTGAGGATCGCATTAGAATTAATGAAGTTATTTAAATTTTATTAAAAATAACATTAATAAATAACTCAAGAATGTCAGCGTACAGTTCATATAGTTCATTATTCTACCGTATCCGGTACTCGCCATTGACGCAGATTGGTCCGTAGATCTTACGAAGAATCTTTCCCTCGAATGCTCCAAAAGTCTTTTCATCTGAACTGCTCAGCATCCAAGTTTGTGATGCATAAAGTAGGACGGGCATGATGAGCGATTTATAGAGCGTGATTTTCGTTAATCGAGAGAGGGCTCTGCTTCTCAATTGCCTACTGAGCCCAAAGTAACACCTGTTGGTAAGAGTTATTCTCAGTTTGATCTCAATGCTGATGCCGTTGATTGAATTAATGCTGGATCCCAGATAAACGAAGTCCTTCACAACCTCGACGGAGGTATTGTCAACTGTAACGTGGGTTCCAAGACGCTGGGACTGTTTCTTTGTTGACACCAAGTATTTCATCTTATCTGCATTCACTGCCAGACCCATTCGACTGGACTCTCTTTCTAATCTGGAAAATGCTGCACTGACTTCGCGCGTGTTATGGCCAATGATATTGATGTCATCAGCATACGCAAGCAGCATAACACTCTTGTAGAATATTGTGCCACTACGTCTCAGATCAGCAGCTCGGATGATCTTTTTCATCATTAGGTTCAAAAAGTCGCACGATAAGGAATCACCTTTTCTGAAACCTCGTTTGGTAACAAATGGTAACTGCTGGTGTTGCTCAGTGTCATCCTGCAAAGTCGTATTAGTTTTGCAGGAATACCAAACTCAGACATGGTGGAGTATAGGTGCTTTCTTATTGGGCTGTAGAAGGCGGCTTTGTAGTACACAAAAAGATGGTGGGTGTCGACTTGTTTTTCTTGAGTCTTCTCTAAGATTTTTCGTAGCGTGAAAATCTGGTCGATGTTGGACTTTCCCGGTCTGAAGCCACACTGATAAGCACCGATCAGTTCGCTTAGGTTTATCCTACGGTAATTAGCACAGATAGTGGGATTGCCTTTTTGTGGATTGGGCAGAGCACACTGAGATTCCAATCGTTCGAAATCCATTCTTCTGACCATATTCTGCATAGAAGCTCGTGAATGCATTTAATTAGAGCTTAGCCTCCATTCTTAAACACCTCAGCAGGTAAGCCATGAGCTTCCGCGGCTTTGTTATTTTTAAGCCGAGCTATAGCTGTCAGAACTTCATCATATTCGGGCAGCGGAACCTCGACGCTGTCATCCGTAGTTGGGGTTTCCGTAATATCATCTCTATTGGCAGGATTGTTGTCAGCATCGCCATATAGAAGCTTAGAGAAGTGTTCCCTCCATAACGTCAGTGTACTCTGGACATCTGTCACTAGATTCCCGTTTTCATACTTGCAGGAAGAGGCCCCGGTTTTAAAACCATCGGCAAGGCGTCTTATTTTTTCGAAAAATTTTTGGGCCTCATACTTGTCACCATACATCTCAATCTTCTCCTGCTCGCACTTTTCTGTCTCTTTTTGCCGCCTGAAAATACGTCTCTCTTCCTCCTCTTTTCTTTGTGTCGCTCCTTAGCAGCGCGCGTTACAACCGACTGCAGGGTGGCTTTGTAGGCGGCGTCTTTCTCTGCAGTAACGCCGCGACACTCCTGGTCGTACCGCTGATTTCGGCGAGGGCGGTGGTAGCCAATTACCTCTTCAGCAGCCGCACGCTGCTACCTATACATCGGATAAATACCGGATAGAATTCCACCTATAGTTATTATTGACATATTTAACTGTACAAAAAAATTTTTTTTTAAATTTTACTTTTTTTTCGTCCAAAGTAGACACCTAAAAAAAGGTGTGTTTCTGGCCCGGGTGATAACGGCATTTGAGTCCTTTGAAACAAAAAATGTAAATATATTATTGTTCTGTAGGCTTGTCATTATGGCAGGTAGTAGATTTTTATTAAAATTGCCAAGCGCTCTTAGTCTAGAAGAAAAAGACTTGAATTAAATTGTGAGCTTTAGATCAAGTAAGTTTTTACGAAGGCAACAACAAAAACAACAACTCTGTATAGAGTCAATCACTTAGCTGACTAGAGAGTCTGACAACAATGAATATTGAAATAAATAAAGAAGCAACTAAAACAGATGGCAACCTTGATAGAGTTGATGGCTGTGATCTATAAATAGTCTACTGGTTTGAAATGTCATATGATTAGCAGCCATACAATTTAAAAGAATGAATTCCAAAATCTGCGCACTCATATACTAGTTTAAACAGTGAATTGATCACAGCTTAATCACTCAAAGACTACTGAAGAGAAAAATGTAGCGATTTCCGAAACAGACTGTCTAGTCAGCTAATTGATTGACTCTATACAGAGTTGTTGTTTTTGTTGTTGCCTTCGTAAAAACTTTCTTGATCTAAAGCTCACAATTTAATTCAAGTCTTTTTCTTCTAGACTAAGAGCTCACAATTTAATTCACGTAATAATTTCATAGATCATAAAACGAATTAATTGAAAAAGACTTGAGTTGTATGTCGAAATGGGTAAAAGCAACAAGCAGTGGTCATTGGCATAATATAATATGTTGCGACATATTGTGCTGAATTTAAATTATTTCTACAGGAGCGGATTCAGCGGTGTGCTCAGTAGTGGAATCCATAACTTCTAGATCTGGCCAGGGCCGGGCAGGTACACATAGAAAGTGTGCGAGTGTTTCGTTTTCATTTGGGTCGTAGCAGCTGCGACAGTGGGTGTTGAAGGGCAGTCAAATTTTTTCGGCGAGTACTCCAATGCATCAGTGACCCGTAATAATAGCCGTGATTCCTGGCTATGTCATTCCGGGATCTTGAGAGCATCTCCTGAGTTCTACCTAAGTTGTAAAAGCGCATTTTCTTGAAATGTTGCAGGTTGGTAACTCCTCCATCTACGACCGGCTAAGGCTAAGTAGTAAGAGTGAATTTCTCCCTTAACGGTGTTCAGTGGCATTTCAACTGGTGGCGCTCTTGAAACGCCAAGGGAGGAACCCCGCCTAGCCAGTTCATCCACACTGTCTTACCAGTTTGCAGTTGGTACTGATCGTAGCTAAAGCTTTAATGGCGGCTTGGCTATCCGCCAAGTTGCTGCTTTGAGGTGATTGGTGTTAGCTCTACTTAAGGCCCGACAAGCTTCTCTTATCGCTAAAATCTCGGACTGGAAGACACTGGCTGAGTTTGGCAGACAAGAAGAGTCCGCCACTCCAAATTTCTCAGAGTATATGCCAGCTCCCACTCCATATTGGAGCCGTCAGTATGGGACACTTCGAAGACTAAATCAAGTCCCCCATTCCGGCACTCTACCCTGGTGGGGAACTTGTTCGTAAAGGATTTTGTGAACTCGAGTTTAGAAATGTTATAGTCCGTGTTACTATGAACCAGTTCCAGAGGTAGCGTATTTAGAATGTATCCTATTCCGCCAGTTGTAGGTCTGACCGCGCTGTTTGTTGCAGTAAGCTTGATGTGTAGATCTATACGAAGTAAGTGTGCCAATACGTTGAGCGCGCCTTTTTTACCCTTTGTTCAATGTTTGTTTTCCAACTGAGTTTAGAACCTAGAATGACTCCTAGATATTTCGCGCAGCTGGATAGTTTAAGAGGTTGGTTGTTAAGCTTTGGAAAGACAAATTGTGGCACTTTGATTTTTGTGGTGGATAGTATCATTTCCGCCATGTTAGGGTTAACTCCTAGACTGCACCTGGCAGCCAAGAGACAGATTTTCCAAAGCTGCCTTCATTAGCTCACTGAGCGTAGAAGGGAATAGTCTTGACACCATTACAACCGCATCATAAGCATAAGCCACTACTTTAACCCCAAAGCAATTTAATGTGTTCAGAACTTCGCTCATGGTGATGAGCGAGTAGGGGGAGATCACTTCTCACTGCAGAGTACCCTAACTGACAAATCTCGCGAGGTGACAACCACTCAGGTCTGCCTGGATTATTTTGTTACTGAGCATTGAGACTCCAGTTTCTCACCGGTCCAAGGTTGATCAGAGAATCAAGAATAACAGTAGTGTTTAAATTTTTAAATCTTAATTAGATTAGATGTTAATTTTCTCTGTGCAATGGCATTAAGAAGTCAATTAAAATATCTATTGATATTAAATAAGTGTAAACAAGATTGACGTCATGGAAAAAGCTCAATCGCGACTTCATTAGGTTTTCCTTAACTGATTTCACTTTTGGCAAGTGTTGATGCTGATGAAGTATATGTGTACTTTTATATAGCTGCCATACCTCCATTTATACGATTACAAAGTTGCAACCAAATAATATAACCCTTTTGAGAAAAGAAAATAACAGGAAAGAAAATAACAGGATTATAATAAATTTTAAATTCATTCTTTATTCAGTTATCAAAAGAATCATTTACAAAGTATAATTTTTTAGTATGAAAATATGAATGCTTTAATTAATTGTAAATATTAGTTTGTACTTATATAGGATACATGTGAAAAAGTAAAGTTGCTTATATAATAAGCTAAATGTAAGTTTGAACTTTTTTTTCTAACATAAAACGTAAGATAAATAAGTTATGAAATCATAAATTGCTATTCAGCGAATCGAAAACAATATTTCAAAATTTTTTATTTCGATATATGTATTGCCAACTTTTCTTACGATTAATCAGTGCATGAAATATGACAATGTTTTAATTTATAGAATTAGAAATACCTTATGAAAGTGTTAGATGAGGATTGAAAAAATTAAATAAATTTAAGAATAAGATAATAATTAAAATATAGTAAAAATATCTTAAGCAAAAAAACTTTTCATCTATTTTCCCGCGAAAACACTTTTACTTTTCTTCTCCGAAATAAAAAAATCCGAGATATTCTGGACAAGATTTTAGGACGAGAAGAAAACCGAATTAATTTAATAAAGTTCTTTTAAGAACTGAGTTGTTTGAAAATGTAAATTTGACTGAGATTAATACTCATACTAAGCTAAACAAATTTAAGAATGTTTATTTTAAACTTAATAAATAATAATTACTTCAAGGCATTTAATTACATTTAGCTGTTTTAAGCCGATATGTTCATACATCCAAGAACATTAAAGTGCTCACAACAAAGCCTGCTGCTATTGCTGTTATGTAGCCCAAGTGCATTGAGCTGCTTTTTTGTTGGCGATACCTAAAAGATTAAAATAAAAGTAAATTAAATCATCTCCAAATTGCTTTATGTATAATCAATTAATATGCAAGCTTACAGAGTTTTTTTTCGTGGTGAAAATGGCGATGGTGGATTTACTCCAGGTATGTTACTATCCAAATAGACTAATACAAATGAGAATACAGCAATAGCTAATCCGCAGAGAATGGGGTTAAGTAAAGAGCGCCAGTCATTTTCTTGAGCCCAGTTGATAGTATCTAAGAGTTTAGATTGTGCAATGGATGAGAAACCAAAAAGTGCTTCTGTATCTGCATAAGGCACTGAAAATATAAAAATACTAATAAAATTTTCATAATAAAGCCATTGTTAAATATTCGATATTTAATTTTGGATGATTTTTTTAATGGCAAGCGATTGATTTTTCATTGCTACAGTACATTATCCCTAAGGGGTCGGCCATATAATAACTCGCACGTTTAGGAGGTCGGACATTTGTGACGAGAAGTGACATGGGGAAGGGGACTCGGTCCTGTGTTACGTAACTATTTTTCAATATTTTTCCGATTTTTCGGAAAATTTCCAATCTGATGATTCCAACAACACTTGAACACTGTCTAGACTTTGACAATGAACAAATTCTACAACAAGAGACGAATTATGCGAGGCGGTTCATGATGGAAATGCTACATATTATAAGCATACCACCAAAACAAAGAATAAATTTCAAAACGGACACAGAAAGATGCGCTCAAAGCTACCGACACCTAATTACAAAACAAACAACAATGTAAAAACAAGTAGACAATGAAACGGCAATATCTGTTCGTTTTGTCGCCCTGTAACGTCTACCAAAATTGCAAGTGTCAAACTTTATGTTTAATATGTAAGTTTTTAAATTTTGGTTTTCATAATGTTAAAAATTGTAATATATGAATATATGAATTTTTTCTTGAAAACAGTGTCCCTGATGGACTCCGGCGGTATTAATTAAGCCCGGAAGCATAAATTAAGAGGTTGAAGAAATATCACATTATGATTCCAGTGATCTTCAATAATGATGCATTAGATGTAAAATTATGATGATGATATGTGTGAAGAGTTAGAGCAAATATAACGTAAACTATCAGTTTTTCATAACAAATACTAAAATTTAAAAAAACCGGAAAATTCTTAAAGGAAGAGTGTGACGGGACCTCAAGGGGCGTGGTTACTACTATGGATAACGTGTGACATTGGGTAGGGGTCTAAAACGGGTCAAATACGTACACATGTTATATATACGACTGTTACGAATAGTTGCTGGGGTAGTAAGGTTTACAATATTCTTCTAAAGAGAAGGGCTTAATTATTTGATTTAAAACTAAGAAGGTACTAAAATCGCGATTTCTAGTTGTTAACATTACTTACCTCACTCAGATATGTAAAATTGGTATGTGAGGCATACATTAATAATTTTTTTGGTTTTTTAACGAATTGGCCATTTGAAAAGAATTTAACCGATCTTCTATTTCTACGCACATAAAGAACGAGTTGTTGCTTTATTGTCTAAGCTAAAATAAAAGTTTTGTTTAAAAAAAAAAAGATGGAATGTATCTTAACAACTGCCTTTAGCAAGAACAATCGAAAAAAGCCTTACTTAAATATAAATCGGTGGGTTCTGAAAGTCCACATTTTTCACAAGCCAAACATTAATCTAGTAAATTTTTAGTTTACCTAAAAAATATAGAGACTAAAAATGTATACTAAGGATTAATAATAATAATATTTTGTTTTGGAAGGACAAAATGTGGCCAAAGAGTAGTAAAGAGATTCCAGTTCTGCACAGTTGCGTTTGTGCAGCTATTATCTAATTTCCAGCTGGTGATGAGAAATGCCCTTTACCTATAAATTTCTTTTAATTCTTGCAGGTACTATGAATTTAGAAAATTCTTTCGTTTTTAGGCTCAATTTTTTAGCTACATTGGATTTGGTAAATTAAATAATGAATATTTTTCATTTTTATGCGTTTAAAATATTAAATACCATGTAAAAGTTTGAAAGCTTATAATTTAAGTATTTTGTTGGATCTTCAAATCCAAAATATAAAAATAATTGTGTTTGTTTAATAATGAAAAAATGGTATAAATATTAAAAAATACTTTATTTTATTTTAATTACCTTCTTTAAACAGTAATTGTTATGGTGACATAAAGTTCCTGGCCTTTTTCTGTATTTTGATTTTTTATTAAGTCCTGCATATAAATTATTAAGCATAAAAATCTGTATTATGAGTGAAATTGTTTTTCAATTTTTTTGATATTCTTGAATAGCTCAACAAAAATAATACTAAAAAATTCGTTTTTTAGAAATCTTTTGACTTAAATCTATTTGTTGGAGGTATTTAAAAAAAATTTAATTTTACCAAAGACAAAAGATTTACAAAATTTTCAAATTTCAATTTAAAGCAATTGTGCTATTAAAAGGCAATAAATTAGTATTTAGTTTATTTTTTTTTATTTTAAGAAAGACATTTGTATATATTTTAACATAAAGAAAGTATATACATCTCATTTATGTATATATGTAGCTTAAAAATCATTTAAATAAATTTATCAATTTACCAAATCCAATCTAGCTAAAAAAGGTAAACAGTCTGAATTTGTTAAAAAATGAAAAAATTTTCTAAATACATGCAACAATTAAAAGAGATTTATTGGTAAAGGACATAAAAATGTTATCATCATTTAAAAAGATGGAAATTTGTAAAATCATTTAATTTACCAATTCTAATGTAGCTAAAAAATTGAGCTTCAAAACGAAAGAAATTCCTAAATTCATAGTACATGCAAGAATTAAAAGAAATTTATAGGTAAAGGGCATACAAATTTTCTCATCATTTAAAAAGATTGAAATTGGTAAATTTCAATCTAGCTAATAAATGTAAAGATTCAGATGAGTGCAAAATTCTTATAGGAAACAAAAAAAAAAAGTCATAGCAAAGCGAAAAGAAACAAAAATACCACAATATCAAAATGAACTCATACCTCGTTCCTACCCAGTTTTTAAGATACCCACTTTAGCTTGGTTTTGCTTGTGATTTTTCATTTCCCCAGAAAAACTTTTCATATATTGTACATCAATGATGTTTTTTAAAAAATTTTTATTTTATTATTTACAAAAATGTAAATACGGCTTTTTTTATTGTATACGGTAACTTGAATATGGAGAACAAACGTAGCATAAAAGTAGGAACTACAGTTTTTGCTCTTTAGTTTTTACAAGTTTGTTAATCTAGGAAATATAAAGTTGTATTAAGTATTTTACTGTTTTAAACTACACAAACCAATCAACAATTTATTATAATTCCAACCAAATATGGGTAAATTATTGATAAATAGTTTTACGGTGTTTTACTCATAATTTTGAAAATTGTAGATACCGCACTTTTCCTTATGACGGCAGTTTTCATGTGATAACGCATTTTAGATATGTTTATGTATTTACTGCTTTTTTCATAGTAAGATAGCAATAATTTTTGCAGATACGACAATTTAAGATAAAATAATAAGGAAATGGCTGGAAAATTCGCGTTTTTTTTAATCGATTTTGATTTTTATGCTAGATACTTTTCCTTATGACGGCAGTATAATATCAATAAATAGTTGAAAATAACAAAAATGGTACTTTTTGCTAAATACGCATTTAATTTTGGGAGGAAATTTCTTCCCAAAATTAAAATCATTCTTTTTGGAAAGTACGAATTTAACTTTTGGGAGGAAATTAAATTCGTTCTATTTGCAAAGTACGAGTTTTACTTTTGATTCGAAGAACTAATAATACAAATTTTCAAATCAAAAATTCTCAAAATCTGTGCGTTAAGATTTTTTGTTAAGCATATCAAACGAAAGGTGATTAAACCACTTTTATATTGATGTATAGCTTATAGGGGCACAATTAAGACTTTTGCCATAAACATTTTTTAAAAGTAGTGATATTGGCGCTCATGACACTAATAATACTAATTTTCAAATCAAAAATTCTCAAAATCTGTGCGTTACGATTTTTTGTTAAGCATATCGAATGAAAGGTGATTAAACCACCTTTGTAACGATGTATAGCTTATAGGGGCACAATTAAGACTTTTGCCATAAACATTTTTTAAAAGTAGTGAAATTGGCGCTCATGGTACTAATAATACTAATTTTCAAATCAAAAATTCTCAATCATATCAAGCATATCAAATGAAAGGTGATTAAACCACCTTTATATTGATGTATAGCTTATAGGGGCACACTTAAGACTTTTGCCATAAACATTTTTTAAAAGTAGTGAAATTGGCGCTCATGGCACTAATAATACTAATTTTCAAATAAAAAAATTCTCAAAATCTGTGCGTTACGATTTTTTATTAAGCATATCAAATGAAAGGTGATTAAACCACCTTTGTAACGATGTATAGCTTATAGGGGCACAATTAAGACTTTTGCCATAAACATTTTTTAAAAGTAGTGAAATTGGCGCTCATAGTACTAATAATACTAATTTTCAAATCAAAAATTCTCAAAATCTGTGCGTTACGATTTTTTGTTAAGCATATCAAATGAAAGGTGATTAAACCACCTTTGTAACGATGTATAGCTTATAGGGGCAAAATTAAGACTTTTGCCATAAACATTTTTTAAAAGTAGTACTACTTTTCGTAACGCACAGATTTTGAGAATTTTTGATTTGAAAATTTGTATTATTAGTTCTTCGAATCAAAAGTAAAACTCGTACTTTGCAAATAGAACGAATTTAATTTCCTCCTAAAAGTTAAATTCTTACTTTGTAGAAAGAACGAATATAATTTCCTCCCAAAATAAAATGTGTACTTAGCAAAAAGTACGAATTTAACTTTTTGCGGAGCAACATTTGTGGTTTGAGTCTTTGCTAAGTTAGCGTCGGATTGACGAATTTATCTTCACGCTCTTCATAGTAAATATAGAATTATATTCGAAAGGTTAAATGGCAATTAATCAAAAATAATATGCAATTTAGTCTTAAGTTTCAAAATTAAATATTATGCTTAAAAATAAGAATCGAAGAGTGGATCGAAACAGCAATAATTCTCACCATGTCTCACCATCCATTTTCAAAATGAAAGAAAATAGAAACAATGCAATTGCTACATCTATACTATTATATAAAATTTATGTGTAAATTTAAAGTTACGACTTTACTCCAAAAGTACTGGGCCGATTTTTATAAAATATCATATTTGTGCTACAGATTTATTTAGGGGTATTTTTCTTTCGAAATTTTAGTAATAAGTATATTTAATTAAGGTATTAAGTTTTATAAGAAATCATCCCAGCTACCACGCATTGCTTATTCGTTATCTTTGACGCGTTTGTGTGACGCGAGAGTTTCAATAAACTCCATGTTGTTCTCTATTTTTCTCTTTCTCTTCGTGCTCAGCTAGCACAGCGCATGGCACGGTTGCCACCTCAAATTCCCACGAAAAAACCTTTTTCCCACAAAAGCAAAAATTAATCACAAAAACACAAAAACACAAAAAATCCCAGGACATTTAATATAACCACGAAAATCCCACGCAAATAAAAAAACCAC
This sequence comes from Dichetophora obliterata, assembly GCA_963920525.1. Taxonomy (NCBI): domain Eukaryota; kingdom Metazoa; phylum Arthropoda; class Insecta; order Diptera; family Sciomyzidae; genus Dichetophora; species Dichetophora obliterata. The sequence goes on from OY986437.1 coordinate 192,957,964, forward strand.
GAAAAATCCCATTTGTATTTAAAAAAACCCACAATAAATCCCATTTGTTTTAAAAAAAACCACAAAAATCTCTCTTCTATTAAAAATTACCACAGTAAATAATATAGACATCACAAATTGTCAAAAATGAAACATAAAATTAATAAATTAAAAATAACTAGTATATTTCGTCGTCTGTGTTTTAATTAGTCTTAGTAATGATATTCAATTAAAAATATTTGTTTAATCAACCTTAAGCCTGTATAAAGTTTACAAAAAGAGTTCCAAATTAGTTTTTAGTCTTTAAATAGCAAAACACAATCACGAAATTCTTATTTTTTAACAATTATTTCTCAGCAACTTATTTTTTAACAATTATTTCTCAGACTGAAAATTCGATGAATAACGAACATTTCGACAGGGTTTGACGTTCAATACTCGTTGTTCGATAACCAGCGAAGATTACATCGAAAGCAACTCATAATAAGGGCCAATCACAAATCAATTTTAAGATATACCAAATTATTATATTGATAAAAAAAGAAAAAAATTCACTGAAACATATTTTCGCAATGCATGTAATTATATTCTATTCGACTGAAAGTTTGACGTTCAATACTCTTGTTCGATAACCAGCGAAGATTACGTCGAAAGCAACTCATAATAAGGGCCAATCACAAATCAATTTTAAGATATACCAAATTATTATATTAATAAAAAAATTCACTGAAACATATTTTCGCCAATGCATGTAATTATGTCAAGAGTAAAAGAACTTCCCACCAAACCAAAGTAACCGAAATCTTAACGAATTCGTTGCGAAAATCATATAAATGGGTTAAGACGATTTTGACAATGATCAAAATATGGGAATATACAGTTTTACGTATACATATTTTAACTGAGAAATAAAAATAAATCCTTCAAAACAAAAAATCACACAAAAAAAAACAAAAATCCCACGTGAATTAAAAAAACCACACATTGAAAAATCCCATGAGAATTCCCATTTCCCACGGCAATTAAAAATAACCACGAATGGGATTTTTCCCACAAAGGTGGCAACCGTGGCGCATGAGCACAGCGCAACAACCTGATGAGCCTCGAGCAAGGCGATACATATAAATGCAGACCGGCGCTTTAAAACAAAACAAAACAATTCTTTATTACAAAAATATTTCTTATATAAATAAAAAATATAATTTTTTATTTCTTTAATATGTATTGTCTTTATCCAAAAAGGACGATGATGTCATATCGCATCACTAAGTTGGATGTCGAAGAACTAACCGTATCACATAAAAATTAATCAAAATTAAAATTAGGTAAAATTAGGTCATGTGTGAAAAAATTGTCTCGTCTTTAAACCGTTAAAAATTGATAAAAAACGTCTGTGGCGAACAACAGTGGCCTGCTAGTCCTATATAAAAATATTTGTGAAGAAATGTTGAATAATGTCTTCAAAGAAATTCTAATCTGATTTATCCATGTGTCTTGAGGACACAAACATTATTAGTTTTTACTATATTTTAAGTCGATAGGGATGAAATAAAGAAAAATATGTACTATGAGTTAATATAAGGAGGATATGGAAGTGGAAAAACTTTGATCGTTTTCAGAAAAGAAGTTACTTGTGTTTTGTTTCTTAAAATAGTAGGGGTATTCACGATTCAGTGCACTTGCCTGTGCAGTTGAGGACTTGTGCAGTTAGGTTTTCGTGAACACACTACAATCACCATTTCAAAGCTGTCAACATTTTTCAATGCACACAAGTGCACAACTGCTCAAGTCCTCAAGTCCTTAAGTTGAAGGTAATAGTAGAAAAGCACTTGTGCAGATTTTGACGTACGTACAATTTGTTTTTGTAAAGTGCACAAGTCCTCAAGTCCTCAACTGCACAGGCAAGTGCACAGGCAAGTGCACTGAATCCTGAATACCCCTAGTGTTTTTCTATTAATCCAGTGAACTCAAAACCAATGAAAAATTGCAATCGTAAAGACGAACTTATAACTTGTGTGTAGGGTATGTAAAGAAACATCTCCTTTTCATCACCTTTACTTCTGTGCGAAGGGTAAACAAAGAAAGCAAAGAAAATGTTTTAATTTTAACAGACACAAACGATAAAAAACAATAAACAACTATTTACATAAACAATTACCTCAACGCTCTGTTTCGAGAAGCTCTAAATGACGCAGCTCGTGAGATCATCATTCATTTCTTTATGTGCTATTTTTAACAACAAATGCAAACAGAAAAACTACATACGTATGTATACTTATTATTGAGTTAAAGTATAACGATTAAACGGATAGCATATGCCAAGTGACTGCAAATGTTTTAAACGAAAACTTGCAACGTTATTGAATATTAATCGACCTTGAGATGGTGTACTTTGTATACTTAGAAAAAAAAGTCAAGCACAACAGAAAGCTTGTATTCCATATGAAACTTAAAATATTTAATAAATTATAATTAGTTGTAATAGTCTGAGGAATATTAAATACGCAATAAGAGATTAAAAAAAAATCTACCAAAAATTATGTTTAAAATAACAAAAATTATAAATTCACTGCAAATTAAATTTCAAATATAATTTTGTCAAAAAATATTGTATGACTTCTGATATTAACTTTTTAGTTAATTAGATTAAGTCGAAAAGAATTATTTAAATATAATTGATGAGTAGTTTTCATTTCAACCTTGATGTTTGACGCTCTAATGCGACAAATGTTGAAATGATTTTCTAAAATTCCGTTTGTACCTAAAATTATTTGATTATTAAATAAAACTGTGGTTAGAAATTACAGAAGAACTATTTGATTGTAATCGTATCGATTGTATCAATATTTTTGTAAAATACTTCGTGAAATTGGAATGGATGTTCATTTATGTTCTGTACCCAACGTGGTTTCAGTTCAGGTGATTCCTTACTGTGTGACTTCTTAAACTTAATAGATAAAATCATGCGAATTTATTTATTTATTTCGTCGATCAGAAACAATAACTCTTACAGAAGAGAAGAAGAGGCTAAATATTCTATAGAAGTATTATGCTGCTTGCGTATGCTAATGATATTGATATCATAATACGCTAGAGTGCAGAAATCCTAAGTTAAAATATATAGTAGTCACATGGGTTTTGTAGTGAACGCAGATAAACATAATTGCTGATGTTAACAAGCAAACAAACAGTTCCAGAGTCTCGGAACTCACGTCACTGTAGACAACACCTCCTCTACCTTTCTGGAATCCAGCATAAAATTTACCAACGATATCAGCATTGAGATCAAAGGAAGGATAATCTTGGCAACAGGTGTTACTCGGGGCTTCGTAGACAATTGAGAGGCAGAGTCCTGTCTCGACGGCCGAAAATCACGCTCTATAAATCGCTCATCATGCCCGTCCTATTTTATGCATCACAAACTTGGATGTTACTTTAAGAAAGTAATGTTTAATATAGCAATGAAAAATACAATTTTTGCCAGTAGAGATATTTCTTAAAATGCTTTCTGACAAGTAGATCTTACCGATATTTTTGTAAATTTTAACACTAAGCGTACCGGACCAATTTTATATTATACAGTTTTGTTTCTCCTCCTGTTAATTCAAAGCATATTCTATTATATATTAATTTATAAAGATGCTAAAAGCATCTTTATATTGTTCATGTTATATATAAAAAAGTCATCAGTTTAGCTGACGAAATCGAAGCCAATATATTTTAAATCTTAAGAGTGCTAAAAATTTACTTTACGATTTGGTTTTCCTCCGACTACTTCTATGCAATTTCTCTTATAAATTATATTTGCTGTATTTTTACATTACCAAAGGCATAAGTTGAGCTGACGAAACTAATATAATTTTATTTTAAAAGCGGTTAATTACGCTGCCTGTACGTCTAGTGCTAATAAAATGTATAATTTTTATAACTGGCATATAATAAAGTAAAATCTTTATATTCCAGTCTCTGAAATGCCTTAAAATGCTAATATACATGTTATCTCTAAAAAAAATGTCAACATATTCATTAACTTGCAATAACCATTATAAGTTTATTTTAACTTACTTGCGACAAGAATCATCTTATAGCCGATTACTACAACAGCAAACAACACCAACAGGGGCCCTAACTGTGCATCGAATATAACAGCTGCTCCAGGTAATGTAGACAACTTCTTACTAAAACGTCGAGTTATGTTTGCATGTTCACGAACAGGTGCAGCTTTTCCGTTTCTTGTGAACTTATACGAGCCGTCAGCGTGTGAGCCGAAATTATTACTGGTAGGCCCTTGAATATAGTTCTTGTTCCATGCAATTTTGTTAACAGAAGTCGTGGTAAATGACGCTTTTTCTATGGGCATCGAAAATCCGTTTACACTTGAACCGAACGGAGTGGAGCTCGATGTTGAACTAACAAAATCCAAGTTTTCTTGGCATTTCATTGTTGCTGTATGGTAGCGCAAGGTGTTGAGGGAGTTCCTAGCAGCTGTGTAGAAGATGACGCGGTTGCGCTCGATTTGTTTATGTCATTTAAGAGAGAGTGGACATGATTATTGTTAAAAATCACTTGTTAACTTTTTTCCAGATTTATGTATATTAGTAATGACCTTACAATCTATCTTTTAGTGACGATTTACAATTTTTTTTCATTAAGCGATTTGACAAGTAGTTTATTTTATTGAAATTAATGAAACTTGCTTATATTTATTTACTAATAAATAAACAAAAACTGTTTTATCCGAATAATCGTAGTACAAGCAAATTAAGCAAAAACTAAGTGCGTTATACCCAGGATTGCATAAAATAAAATTACCTAAAGACAGTAATGGTCATCACACATTAGGGCTGTTCACATTTCAAATCGCTCATCAAATCGTTTGTCAAATACAATAGAACAACGTGAAATTTTCATGGAATTCCCACGATGTTCTATTGGATTTGACAAACGATTTGACGAGCGGTTTGAAATGTGAACACCCCTATTGGTAACGATAACGATATCGTGGCATCTGTACATATTTTACTTGCATTTCTTACCAAGCGTTTCCACTACCCGAACGAATGAAGAATTCATAGCGAACACAACGTAGCGATGAATTCTTCGTTCGCTCCAACCGTTTCCACTGCATGAACACAATTGGCGAACATTGGTAAGTCGCCAGCTTGTTCGTTCGTGCAGTGGAAATACTTAAATTCAATGTTTGCGATATTAGGTGTGTTTCCGTACTCTACACTGTGGAAGATTTGTGTAACTTCTGGTAAGCTTGAACTGAGAGCAAAATGAAATTAGAGAATATTGGCAAAAGTACGGAAACAGCTTCTAGCAAGTTTCAAGCGCAAAACAGCTGATTCTGACATCAGACGAGTCAATTTGTTTGTGAAGTAAATTTGTTATAAGCTATAAAATCGTGCCAAACGTTAAAAGCGCCAATTAAAATTATCAATTTTATTGTGAAGTAAGTAAAGTTATTTTAATCCATTGTATATTACTTGCTTATACTATGGTTTTAAGTTATAAAATTACTTCAAATAATTAATTTATAGTTAAAAATAGAAGGCAAAAAGAAACTGCAATTTGTAAATTTATTTTTAGCAGCACAATATGTGAATATTTGTGAAAAATATAAACAAACATTTGAAATTTTCTTGTTCTTTTTGATGCTTGTTCTTAATTTACTCGAAGTCTTGAGCATGGCAGAATAGCCAGGTAGAGCCGAAGGAATGAAGTAGAAAGAAGAAAAAAGCGATTTAGTTGTCAAAATCAGCTCTTCATCTCGAGTTCCTTTATGTTCATGTTTTGCAGTTGATTTTTGGTTAAACTCATTTTTTGCTTTTTTGCAAATTTAACACTTCCTTGGCATTTTATAGTTTTATTTACACTGTTTTTATAATATTTTCACCGAATTAATACAAACTTAACACACGTGTCCGACTTTTTACAATTTGAAAACATAGTATTCTTATTTCATTTGACGTTTTTACAAACTTCCCTACAAGAAATAGCTAACCAAAACTCTAACACAATCACATACATTTTTCTGTTTACAACCACATTCGCATACTCATTTCAGTGTCAAAAATTGTGAAACAGGGAAAAATATGAACATTTTAGCAAGTGCATGTGAAAGAAAGAGAAGGTATCATTATTAAAAATCATGTCCAATTTTTGCATATCCGCCATTGTAGTTTACCATTCCTGATTTCGCTAACAAAAACCAAGTTCTGCAATAAAAAAATTAAATATCTTTAAATTGCTTACTGTTGGAACGCTGCTACCCATCAAAGAAGGATGAGCCAATAAGCACGCTTGCCAATATCAAGAATGCAGTGAGCATTTCAACATTCGCCACATCTAATTCCACTCCCAAAGTCGTCGGCACAGAAGTGGCTCGCAGTAGCAGCAACAACAGTAAGAACAACAACAACAACAATAAAAAATGTTATAATAAATTAAAACCATTTGTTTCAAGACACCAACGAATTGCATGCATTTTTATTTTTTAAGAGGTACGTTAGATAAAACTGATTTTTACGTTATATCTAACGGTTACATATAACTGAGTTTTCGGTTAGATTTATCTGGTGAGATTTGGTTACCTATAACCTGTATTTATGTTAACCCTAACTAGAGAGAGAGCGAGACGGCTATATTTCAATGGTATTGGAAATTGATACGTGTGAAAAAGGGATGCCAGATCACACGTATACACGAGTTTCGGTTAATTTCTTCCCGAGGCTCTTCCTAGCATAACCGAAACTTGGTATGAAGAGGTAACCGATATTTCAGTTTAGAAAAACCGTTTTTGCTTAGTTAAATAACCGATAGTCTTCTTGTAGGGTTGGTAATTTTGACAACTACTCGACCTTTTAATTTTCCACTCTTCGATGACGCATGACGGCATTAAGCGAGCCGGCCCTACCTGGTCATTTTGCCATGGTATTGAGTTCTAGCACGCCCTGTGCACATTCTGTTCTCGAGAGAGCGATTTTATGCTTGTTCTTCTTTTCCCATTTCTAACACAAAGACTACGGAAACATTCCTGAGTGACACCCAAAAATTCAACCACAAATATTTCTGCGGTTGATTGTTGAATGACGAAGGTATACACGCGCGAACCTGCGTAAAAAGAGAGAATTTGAGCATGAGTGTCACTCACAATCGTTAATGTGTACCTCGCTTTAAATACTAAGAAAACTTGACACAGATAAAACAGTGTTGTTTTGTCTAAAGTTTTTAATTTATTTTGGTCCTTTTTTGTTTTTTCCTACGTTATTAACTACCATTTCAACAAATCTACAACTCTTTTCACAAAAAAACACCGGATTCGCCAAAAATGTTCGAGCGCCGTCCGATCAGAGCGAACGACGAAATCTTCGTTCGTTTGTGCTGAAAAAGTGTTTCCACTGCACGAATAGCGTTCGCGAGAATTTTGAAAAAAGCAATGTTCTGAACCTTGGTTCGCACCAAACTTTTTCCACTCCCTGAACGAACGATGAATTTTTCGAGCAGTGGAAATGCTCGGTTATGGAGGTGAATTTTGTGAAAATAGATCTGTTTCCGTACTCGGTTCAAGTAATTTTAAGTTGCTTGAAAGCGTTATTTTACAAATTTTTGAAGCTCGAGAGAGAAGAATAACTTGCAAAATGTTACTCTCTATTCTATTACAATTACTTGAAGCTAGTACGGGAACAGACCTAATGTATGGCAAAACATGTCTGCTTATTGGTTTCTTTTGCAAAGAATTTTTTGTTGTTGTTGTAATCTGTGGCTTTATGAACTTATTTGGCATTAAGCTCAAATTTAGATCTGAAAAATAGAATTATAAAAGAAATCTGGGTCCCTATTATTTGATGCCCGAAATTCCAAACCAATGTGGAACACATTCCGAAGTAGTGGCAATTTCAGCTGCGCCAACGGAGTTTAATGTTAATTCGGTTGACAATAAGTATTCAGTTTCCATGTTCGATGAATGGATCAAGAATATGGTCATTTGGACAGGCGGCGAACTATTTTTAAAGTCTTTGTAAGGTGGCTTTTAGAGATCTTTAAAAGATATGCAACAGAGGAGCGATATTGGTAGACCGAACTTTAAAATAAAAACATTGGCCCATTATCATAGTCAAAATAATAGTCGACTCTAAATTTTGTATAAACATTTTTACTGTTTATTTACTAAGTAATTAAGTATTTTTACAGTTTTTTAATATAATATGTTGTCAAAAAGCTTACACTAAATTAAGAGTCAATTTTTATTTTGACAGAATAATGGGCCATTTAAAAAAAATTTAATTTCGTTTTGAATCTTGTGAGGCAGATACACTGCTAATTTTATTTCGACGGCGCCCGGTTATAGAACCCCAAGTTTCCTCTAAACAGACGGACAAGTTCTACCTCCTCGCCAAAGTGGCAACAACGCTCCTGTCAAGTGCCCGCGGACACTAGGTTGGCCACAGCTGCACGTGCTTTGTTGCCATCACTAGCAGTTCGGTGAGATGCGGGGTGGGGTCTTATGGCCGTCCACGTGTACCCTCGCTGTACAAATAATTACGTGCATAGTTCAACCGTACGTCGGTGATTCAAAACCAAAAAACTTGTAACCCAAACCTGAAAAGAGAAAATTTAAATCTATAAAAGGGTGGAGGTCTCCATCGATTGGACACACCTGGCCCAACCATCCAACAAACTCTTTGAGCTCAGATGGACGAGCTCGAACCACACTGTTCCCATCCTACCGTGAAGATTATTGGAGCATCTTAACTAGTTAACCCTCCCAATATCACTCCTCCGTTACAAATGGGCGCCCAACGTGGGGCCGATAAAAAGTTAGACTTTCACCGGAATTTTATTTCTGATGTTCGGTAGCGCGTCGGTGATTCAAACCAAAAATATTAAAATTTTTTCTATCTGTCAAAATTTGTGCTTTTGTTTTTTCTTAATCCGTCTGGGTTTACTATCTGCTTACGAATTCGCTGTCAAATCGCTGAAATTATTAATTCCTGGATGTATAAAATAGTCACGGAAATTGCAATTTAATTTTTTTTTTCTTAAATTAACTTCATAATTAATCATTTTTGTTTTGTTTTCTTGCGTGCTGATAACGGGTTCGGTGGTAGTGTCGAGTATTGCATGGAATTACGATTTTGTCGACCGCTTCACTCGGGACTATTTTTCCGGATCTCGTGTCTTCACGTAAGCCCGTTTAAAATTTAAAATTTAAATTCTGGATAATTTATTTTTTCTAATTCTATTAGACCCTCTGATTCAACCAATCAACAAAAGCTGAACATATTTTTTTATTTATAGCAAAATTCTTTCCTGCAACCAAGTAAAACCTAATTTATAAATTTTTTAATTTTTTTTCATAGCGCAGAAGTATACCTGCCCAGGTGGTGCTAGAGGAAAGTTCTTGCAGCTTTTCCTAGCAATATTTTACCAAAGCTGATGACCTTGTGTCAACGTCGTGCAGGCACATTTTTAATAGGGACTGTATATCCACATGGGTTACTAAGGCTTATAGCTGTTCTTTATGTCGCATTTTGTGTAGCGTTAAAAAACTTAAGCCATGTCAGCTGACTTTGGTGGTCAACCCTCCTTTGTTTTCACCTGGTAGGCCGAATGAGAGCCAAAGTGCAGTACGAAAAGAATGTCCAGCCACAAGAAGCCAAAGAAATTTAGGTTTGAGTCAGGCACAAAACACGAATTTGACCATATTGGGGTCCTATTGATCCGAATCTGCATGAATGGATTCATTCAATGGTTTCAAGTTCCTTTAATTTTTCAACTCCGAGGCAGGCAAATAACAAGTTTGCGTGAAACATAGGCAGCAAAAATCAAGTCACCAAATGTAGAATACTTGAAATTAAGAAACTTGATATGTAGACAAGTTGAAATTCAAAAACTTTAAATGTAGGCAAAAAGCAATTATTTTACCCAAAAACATATAAGAAAAGAAGACCCAAATGTATGTACGTCACAATTTTTTGAGCGAATGTGACGAGACAGCGAGAGGTAGAACACCATTTGTTCCAGCGTGGATCGTAAGAACTTCGATCAGCCGTGGAGTGAGAGAGCTTCGATGAACAACAGCTCATGGTATAATAATTTGACAAGGTAGCCGTGACAGTTTTTTGGCGATTGGTAGTTGTCAAAAACAGCTAAAGGAGTTGCAGTTTGCTGCTGTTGACCACCTATGCAACGAGTATATTTTACACCAAGAGAATGCTTCATCCAACGTTCCAACTTCTTTCCAGACTGTCAGCCATCCACCGACAGAAAAACCAAAGCAATGACAACCAACGAGCTTATGTACTCGTTATGTGCTGGTCTACACTAGCCTCACTCAACCGACTCACTTTGATGTTTATAGAAGAGATGAGGAAGTGGGAAGGTAAATGAACCGTGAGGCAAGAGTTTCAAAAACTTTAAAAATTTTGCGACTCACTTTGGTTTGACATTTGTCATTTTGAGTGTTTTTTTCTATTATGCGCTTATAGCTGCCGGTTTTGCAGAGCTATATGCAGCTACGAAGCACACACTCAAGTTAACACTAATTGTTTATTGCATTAAAATGTTTTAGGTTAAAAACAGCACAAAAGAAAATACACACTTAAAGTGAGGCAGGTTATGTGTCATGATACAATTATTTTACAAGGTAGCCGTGACAGCTTTTTGGCGATTAGTAGTTGTCAAAAACAGCTGAAGAATGTTGTAGTTTGCTGCTGTTGACTAGCTATGTGCTTATTTTTAACTTACCTTTGATTCATTAAATTTATTCGCGAAGTTGATTGAAATGTTTTTAGTTTGTTGCGGTTGACTACCTATGCTTAATTCGTCGCTTATTTTTTCACTTTTCTTTGATTAATTGCATAAACAGCTAATTTTGACAACTACCCATCGCCGCTCGTGAGAAAAAAGCCAGTCTACGCGGCTACCTTGTAAAATAATTATACCATGGTTATGTGTGTGAACATTTAACAACTTTTTCATGGCAAAGTGAGTCGGTTGAGTGAAGCCAGTGTAGACAGGCTCTATTGACGCTCAGCAATGAGAACAGATTACCAATCTATTCTCATTTCTGTGAGTAAGAAGAAGTTAACATGAAAATAAATACGACAAGTAACGAAAGAAGAAGAAAACAATATTATAAGTATATAGATGAATGAAAACCAAACTTCTATTTGCCACAAATTTTACAGCTTATTTTTTGTTATTTATTGGGATCTTCTTGTGTTTGACGAATTGATGTTTTTTCTAACTGGACATTGTTGTTGCGATTTTATTCTAGCTACATTTTGGTTGCATCTGCAAAAAATAATTGTTTTCACTAGCCATTTTTCATTAGAAATTGTTTTACTCGGATTAGTTATATGCATTTCAACATAAAATCTAATTTCAGGCCACTCGCAATTGGTATAGGAGTTATAGGTCTCCAAAACTGGAAAAATGATCTAAAAATCTTGCTTGTTTTATTGATTTAAAAAAAAAATATTGGTAAATTTTTGTATATTTTTTGAAAAGAGAAAAACTTGGGGTCTAAATAGTTTTAAATTTAAATTTAAGGATAAAGGAGACCTCACATTATTTAATTTACTAAATTACTAAGAATATTTGTTAAGGAAAATTTTTTTTGATATTACATGAAAAAAAGTTAAATTTGTAAATGATACGAGAAAAATTTTTACCCCATCTTTGAAATACATATAATTTTCTTATGTGTACAAGCGTCTGTCAACCGGTTACATATTCTTTATGTGCATTGTAGACTCCTTTATGCCTTTCCCTCCCCCCCTAGAACAAATCCTGCGGACGCTCTAGCAAGTGACCCTTGCAAGTGGTGAAATCAGTTTTTTAAACTGAAGTTAATGAAAACATACTTGCATTCTACAATATCCTAAAAAAGATTAACTTGTTTGGCCTCGCTGTCCATTGGAAATCAATTTGCAGAAAACCTAGATTTTGATAGTCTTATCAGAGCACTTTTTGACATAAAAGCTAAGAAAATAACTGCATTATTCTGATCGTGAAGAAGCACACCAACGATGAGTAAGACACGAGTAGCAATACTTTATTCCTTTCAAAATTGTATTACTTCTCGTGTCTTTCTCACAGCTGCACAGTGGACGAAATGGCTAATTTAGCGGTATTAAATTAAAAACTTCAAAATATATAAAGATATCGAAATGAAATTGGGCATGGGGGTTAATGAAAATATAATACACAAATTTGTGAAGTTATACATGTCCAGAATTTTTGTTGTGCGACTTTTTCTTCTCACCTATAAGGTACAAGGTATGAAAATTTTGCAATTTTTCCAAAACTATGAGATTTTGTAAAAATATGATGGTAGAAGAGACAAAAAAAAATTACACGGGTATCGGCGTTTTAAAAGTTGACATCTAAATAAGTTTTTAATATGGGTTTTAAGTTGACACTTTTTAGACCCTACGCCTAAACAAGTCAGGGTACACTAGCAGGAGAAGGAGTTTAGATAATTGGATGAAACTTAGTACTGGTATTTGTTTACACCGAAGAATGTGCAGTAATGAATTTTTTTGATGTCCGCACAGAGACACGTTCACTTCCCATACAACCCACCATAGTAAAACCCATTATTCAATTAAATTTTTAATTTTTAATTTTTGTTTTTTTTTTTGTTTACTTGTATTTTTGCAATTTTAACCATTTTTTTTAATTTAGTAATTATAATTATAACTGATTAAAAAATTATGCCGAATCTGATTTTTATTTGTTTTAATGTTTTAAATATAAAAAAATTATATAGTTAATACAAATAGCTTAAGGAAAATATATCTGTTTCTTATCAGAAACAGAAGAATCAGAACCATCAGCGTCTTCTTGAATATTTGACTCTGAAAGCCGAATCTGTGTCTATTTTTATATTATTTTTGGAGTAGATAGAAGGTCGTTTGGAGAGTGAGGATATAACTGGATCAGAAGAGAAAAAAGTGAGTGCATTAAATTCTCAATTGTGTTTCTTTTTTAATTTTTCTGAGTATGATTCCTTAAGTTCCTTAAATCCTTGTTTCGGGATTCCTGTGCCTCTTCTGACATCATGCCAATTGGGAGGAAGACATTATCTATGATTTTTGCACCGTGAATTAATATTTTGAATAGAATATAGAACCATGGATACTTGCTTACAAAAACTTCCGCTGTTTGCCAGCAATATATTTTAAATGCATTAGTATATTAAATGCACTATACCCAGAAGCCATCGTTCGCAAGATAATACTAAATCCAGCAATTATTTCCTCACTGACTCCAGTTAAAAGTGCAGCTAATTTGGGTTGTTAAAAATATTTTCTGGCAGGATTTCCCGACCCAGGCTTTGGAATATCTACTAATAAATACATGTCCTTTCTTAATTTTTCTTGTATATTCAGTTTAGTTTGCTGTACAATAGATTTATCATCGGAACTACGAATTTTCCACTTTTTAATTGGAAATCTGTACGCAATATGTAGAATGCACTCAAAACCTCTTATCTAAGCATGAAGTGTTGACAAACCATACTCATACATATTTGTATTAGGTGCTAGATTTCTAATAGCATTAAAGTCATTCATCATTTTTGATGTTGCCCCGCAAATGCCACATGTTTGTGAAGGGGATCCTGAAATTATACTAAAAATTTTGCCGTCGATCATTGTCATATTAAATTTGTGATGAATTTGAAAAGAATCAAACTGTGTTGGAATAATTTCAGATATTTGTTGTTTTACTTTCTCAGCTTCAATAGTAACCAAAACAGAACTTTCTTTTTCACAAACCAATTTAATTGGCCTACAAAATCGAGTTGAAGAAGGCCGAGAATTCTCCCATAACATAACACTTCCCATTTTCACTTGCAAGGTTACAAAGGCATACGGCAAATAAGTTTTCATCGATTCTGTTTGATTCCATTTGTATGTTGCAGTAATGCTATTTTCAGTAAGGTTGACGAAAAATTCCTTCTGCGATTCAACGATCCTTCTTGCAGTATGATCAACCAAGCTCTGTAGGGAGACTTCAGCAGACGTATCGGTAATTTGAACTCCGACCGGATAGCACTTCTTTTTTGCTAATAATAATAATGCATCATATGTTGGATATATGTTTGCATTTCTTATTTTTGCACCAGATTGCATTAATTTTTACGAGTGCTTTGAAAAATCCCCGTCCACATAAAGAGACAAAGCCTTATCAGGAGTGTACCCAAGTAACATTGTTGGAGCAACTAGGTGCGAGTGAGTCCTAAAAGTGTTCTATAGGTGTATAATATGCTGTTAAAGCTTTACCGCAGCTTTGTTTGCTGCTAGTTGCTTTTAATTTTAAAGAAAATGCTCTAAATATGATTTTTTTACCATTTTGAGCTTTAATACTTTATACAGCTCTGTAAAGGATTTTATCAAATCTGCAAAAGAGCAGAACTCTAAAATTTACTACTTGCTCTGTAAAGGATCTTTTAAAGTAATAAAAATTACTATAATGCAGTTTTAAAACTCGTAGATTGAGTATAATATTTGCTTTAATGTGTATTTTTGTATTGCATTTTTAAAGCGAATAGATATAAAATACTGTAAATTAATGCAATAAATTTTTTGGGAATAACAAGTGACTAAAAAATCTGATAAAGAGCTTCTTTGAAAAAAATGGCGATCTTATAAAAAATAGAAAATCTTCGGAGTTGAAGCAAGCTAAATATTAGTGTTTACAATAATATTTAAAACGAAATTAATGATTTCTATGATACATATATTTAAGAATAAAGTACTTAAATCATTTTTAGTTGATCTTAAAGAATGTTAAAAATTTTCCAACTATTTTTAAATAATTAACACTTCTTAATTTTAATTATTTGTTAAGCCCGTTGTAGTTTTTCGAAGTACTACATTCACGTTTCCGATAAATTCAAAAGCGCACCGAAATTCGCAGCATATAACGAATACACGAACATGAGTCTGATATAATAATCACTTTATTATTTCTTTAATTTATTTGTCATTCTTATCATCACAAACACTTGTCAAATTTTATATATTTATTGAGTTTATTTTTAACACATACATACTTAAACGAATAATAAAAAAGAGCTTTGCAAGAGCTCTTATTTGGGTTTGACAGGGACTCTTTTAAAAGTTGACAGCTACTTCTACTCCTCATATGAAGTAAAAATAGTGCTTTTAAACTCAAGAAAGTAGCCTTATATATTCTCTGCAAGAGCTTTAGTAGCGCAACTAAAGCTATAGTTTAAGCTTGCTGCTATATAAGATAGCACTATAAGCTCTGCAAGAATGAATATATGGCTAATATTGTTACTTGGGTTGGGTCTTCGAAGTACATTCTGAGAACTCTTTTGCAGGTCTTCCAATATTAATGCTATTAGTTGGCTCAACTAATATAATCTCACTGTCCAACCAATCTTTATTACGTTCTTCAAAAACTGACAACTTCCTGTTGCACTTCTTCCACTCTTCTACTATTTTGCCTAAGAAGTTCCTCAATTTTTTTGTATTTCTCGGTATTGCTCCTCATTATATTTTGTTTTGTCTATTATATTATTAAACACGTGGGCTTCCATATTCGAAAATTTCTTAATAGGGACGTTTTCATTGTGCCAAATTAAAAAAGCTGCGTTTGGAAACATTCACTGTGCCTAAAAAAGACGGTAACGAATAAACCGGCAAGAACTGGCAGATCATTTTGGACGTTTCAAATCAACAACAAAACAAATAAATAAAAAAGATAAGAACCATTTCTATTAAACTAGATAAACACAGGCCACAAACATTAATGTTTTAGTAAATACATACCATCCATTTTATAAAAAAAATTATTTATGAAATGCACGCACTGAGTAAATAGGCGCCAAAATCTTTCAATGCACTTGCTGCAATATGTGTCACATTTGAAAGCTTGCAGCTATGCGAATATTGAAAGCAAAACAATACTGAAAACGTCAATTTACTCAGTGGAATGTTGGTAATCGACGAATTGCAAAAAATTGTTCGATTTAAAAGTTGCGAAATTTGACTTGAATGCCGCTAGATCAGAATTTGGAACCACTGTGCGTTGGTGTGTTTCTTCGTGATACAGAATAATGCAGTAAGATTTTATTTCATTTTTAATTTTTGTTTTCCATTAAATGTTTCGTGATTAACTGACACACAATAAAGGTACGTACGCACATTGTTTAAATAATGAATGGGTTAAATATCAGTGGCAGATCCAGGGAGAAGTTTTGGGGGGTGAAAAATTCTTAAAATTTCTTTTGCATTTTTTTTTAAATATATTTTTGTATTCTTTATTTGAAGTAAAATAATATTTATTAATATTTTTTACATAAATTCACACATGTAATTATTTCAAAACTTAAAATTAAGGCTTTGTTTTTTTATCATACTACAAACTTACGGTGTGTTTATTCCATTCATAGTGAAATTCTAGTTTCCTATTTTTGCAAATTTTTCGACCACATACTTTGGATTCTAAACTATGTATGTCGTATTGAATATGAAGCAACGCCAAACGGGCAGAAAGAAAATTATACTATTCCTCAGATAGAATACGCAAAATTTTTTCTGATCAGTTTCAAATACGTGAAAACAAAATAGGTATGTCAACATTTTTGACGTTACTCTCTGTGCGCTTTTTATTTTCTGTCTTTGCATTAGCCCTTCGCAGATAGCATTAGATTGATGCAGATATGTATATATGGTTGCTGTACATTAAGCCAAAAGGAATTCCAAAAGTGCATTGTATCGATTTGGGTTAGGGCTCATTCAAAGGCCATTGTAACATACATGTAAACTACAGTTTTTGTTTCGATCTGATTACTTCTGTCTTCACCAGTATTTCCTTAAAACAGGAGATTTTTTAAAAAATTATTTTCTGAAAAATCTTTTAAAAATTATTTTCTGAAAGGGGCTGGTGCGGTTAGCACAAATATGAAATGGAGCAACACAAAATGTCGTCCTTTTGTGATCACATCTTCCTGCTTTAAAATGTCCTCAAAGATGGCATAAATTATACAGAAGAATTATTTTGCAAAGTGTATTAGCTAAAGTGTCAGATACTTATTCATAATCATTCAAAATAGTAATATATTTTTTAAGTATGAGCCAAATCGTCTGATAATAGAATAATCTTGATGTTTTAATTTTGATATATGAGGATTTTACTGTAATCCAACTTTTTTTAACAATTATTCAAATATGCCTAAAGACTCGACTTTTTTTTATTAAATATTATATACATATTTATGCAATATTCAACATCGACTAAAGATATAAACGGAATCAGATAAATTGATAGTCGGAATCAGCGATCATAAATCTATTTAAATCGACTACAATATTTAATCATATTAAACGACATGATGTTAAAGGACATTTTGAATTAGGAAGATGTTGACATATCAAGACCACATTTTGTATAGATGATTTCTAACGTTATATTTATTGACTATTCTCATTATTATTGCGATAAAATTAATTCTCAAAAATATGTTGTTTCAAATCAACTTCCGCAGTTCGATAATGGGAACAAATCGTGATAAAAGTTTCTATTATACTTCATTAGACTGATGCTTTTCTATTCCATTCATTACAAATTTTTTTAAAAATCGTTAAAAAATATCTTGTTTTTTGCTCTATTCACGCAAAATTGTGGTGCGTTAATGCATGGCATTATATCTTTTGATCCCCTCTGAGCTTAATATATATACTTAATTAGCTTAATTCATGCAATTTATAATTGAATCTTTCTTACGCAATTCATATTTTTTCGTTCAGTTGGACGAAAAAGCAATATTTTGGACGAAAAAGAAAGAGTCAAGGAGAGAAGGCCTGTAGCCAGGGTGGAGCAAGGGGGGTAATGCCCCCTAATACAACCGTTTTCCCCCCTGGTCAACTCAGACAATGAAAAACTTTAAATGAATAATTAATATGCATTTTGTAGATGTATTTGTTTATTGCTTTAAAATTAGTTTAGTTTAAAATAACAAAAAATATACACATTCACCTTATTCATGACTTGAATATGTATATGAAATTTGTTTAACAAAACATTTCAGATAAATTGTTACATTTTTCAAATTTCTACTGGGTCGCCAATATTTGCTACCAAAAAATAAGATTTGAATTTTAATAATTTTTTAGACCGCATCCATAGGAACTTTCTAGAAAAGCACGTTGTGCACCAATTTGATGCAGATACAAAAAGAATATATAATTCATTGAAATATTTTTAATTTTATATTTTTTTTATGCATGATGAATGTTTATTCATTTTAAAATAAGAAAAAACTGCAAATCTTAAGTCTAGCAAAAATTTAAACAAGCAAAAGATTTAAATCAAAACATGCATATTTGTTCTTAATATATAAATCTTAATAAAAAATTTGCATCAATTTAACGCAAATGACGGATGCGGGTTAGTTCAATTTTTTTATTTGTTTTACTTATAAAATGTCTTATACATATTCTAGCCCATTTCGCTACTCTTTCTAGCCACTTTAAATAAATCTTGTATTTTTACCTTTATTTTATTACAAAGTCCTGAATTAATTTTTTATGTATTAATCTCATGTATAAAAAGATCTACAGTGTGTGAGAAATATAAGTGTTTCGCATATTTTTTCAAGTGTATTAAAAAAATGTATGGCTAACGGTAAATTTTTATGTATTGCCTATTCCCCATTTCGCAACACAAAAAGTTTTCCATTCGAACGTAAACTTCTGTTGTGAACACTACAATTCGAAATGAGTGCGAAATTTAAAAAGCGATTTGAGATTGTGTTTTTGGTTAACCACCCAAAAGGCCCAAAAATGAGTGCTAAAGCCGCCGCAAAATACACGAAATGTTCAATATCATTTGTTAACAAGTGGATCAAACGCTACAAAAAAGTTGGTAATGTTGACGACTCTGAGGGCAGAGGCAGAGAACGAGTAACCTCAAAAAAGGTGGATAAGGCTATATGCAATTTATTTGAGAAAAATCCGACTCTTAGCCTTAGAGCAGCGAAACAAAAATTATCGCAGAAAGGAGTCGAAGTTTCTACATTCACAATCAGACAAAGACTTTTGGAATCAAACATTTCTAACAAGAGTACCAACACAAAACCTTTGTTAACTGAAAAACACATTGAAAAAAGATTAACATGGGCACGTCAACATTTGGATCGTGACTGGAGCAACGTTATCTTTACTGACGAGTCCTCCTTCGTAATTTATAATCGCTTTAAGAAAGCTTGGACAAAAAAAGGCGAGAGGTTGATTCAGCGAACAGTCAAGCACCCATTGAAGGTTCATGTGTACGGATGCTTTTCAGAAAACGGTTTTGGGAAATTGATCGCTTTTACACAAAATTTAAACGCGGAGTATATGTGCAAATTATACAAATATGGCCTACTGAAATCTGCTGAAGCATTGTATGGAAAAGAAAATAATGATTGGCTACTGCAGGAGGATAATGACCCCAAGCATCGAAGTCGCCTTTGTACGGCATGGAAACGAGAGCATGGGGTGCAAACACTAGATTGGCCTTCTCAAAGCCCCGATGCCAATCCCATCGAAAATGTGTGGTCCCTTATGAAGCAAAAACTGAGAGGAAAACATATTTCAACCAAAAAACAATTTATTCTCACGTTGCAACGCATATGGAAAGCATTTCCCGCGGAATATGCTGCACAACTCAGCAAAAGTTGCCCCAGAAGATGTCAAGCTATAATTGACAACAACGGCGACTGGACCAAATATTAAATATATAGCGAAAACATATTTTGGTTGTAATTTTTAATTAATAAAAAAAAATTTTAAAAACTTATTGTTTTAACGATTTATACGCAACTCGTTTTTTTCTCACACACTGTACATATCCATGTAAATATTATAAAATTAACTACTTTTTTAATAAATAAGTGTAATGTATTCATTTCACACGTTAAAAATTGTCTCTTTTTATTTAAATGAAATAACAAAAAATTTTCCCCCCAAAATTCATGCCTGACCCCTCTGTCTTCTTGGTGAGGCTACAGGTCTGAAGGAGAGAATGATTATTCAACGTAATGAGGGGGCTGCTGCGTATCATTTCAGCAAGCTAGGAACACAACTAGAAATTATTAAAGCGATTGTGCACGGCTAGATTAAACCTAGAACGTCCTATTTGATTTTTGTTTATCTTAGAAATATCTATAGTAATAAAACCCATTTTCTGTTTGTTTGTTTGTTTGTTTGGCCTTTATACAAATCTAAACGGCTCAACGGATTTCGCTCAAACTAAGTATACATATTAAGTGTATCCTAACTTAAAATGTTGCATACTTAGTTTTTGCCACGCCCCCTCTGAAATTTTTAGTAACAGTAATTTTGTTGTTATAAAACTTTTTGGTATCGGAGATTTTTGTGTATTTAATTTTAAAATTTTTTTGTTATTTTGACATCAAAAACACTCACATATTCTCAAAATTGTAGAAATTTTCAGTACGACTTTTTCATAAAACATCGTTACCTCCCAAGTAACATTGTTGGAGCAACTAGGTGCGAGTGAGCTCTAAAAGTGTTCTATAGGTGTATAATATGAAGTTAAAGCTTTGTTTGCTGCAAGTGGGTTTTAATTTTAAATTAAATGCTCGATATATGATTTTTTTACCATTTCGAGCTTTAATACTTTATACAGCTCTGTAAAGGATTTTATAAAATCTACAAAAGGGCAGAACCCGAAAATTGACTACCTGCTCTGTTAAGGTTCTTTTAAAGTAATAAACATAACTATAGAGCTGTTTTGAAACTCGTAGATTAGTATAATGTTTGCTTTAAAATGTACTTTTTATTGCATTTTTAAAGCTAATAGATGTAAAATACTGTAAATTAATGCATTACATTTTTGGGAATAACAAGTGATTAAAAAAATCTTATAAAGAGCTTCTTTGAAAAAAACGGCGATTTTATTAAAAAAGAAAATCTTGGGAGTTGAAGAAAGTTGCATTTTATAGTTTACAATATTATTTTAAACAAAATTGATGACTTGTATAATATTTTCATTCAAGAATAAAGGAATTCAATAATTTTTAGTTGATTTTAAGAAATGTTAAAAATTTAACTCTTTTTAAATAATAAACATTTCTTCATTTTAATTATTTTTTAAGCCCGTTGTAGCTTTTCGAAGTACTACATTCACGTTTCCAATAAATTCAAAAGCGCACCGAAATTCGCAGCATGTAACGAATACACTAATGCCGTGGTTATGCTAGCCAAACATGTTCGGTGTTCATTTTTGTTAAATTGTTCTCTTCGCTGAAATGTTTGTTTGGTGGTTATGCTATGATTGGTGGCACAGTTGCATTATATGTAATAGTATGTCAAAACACAAAAAAGCACAACCCTAATTTGCATTTTTGTACTTAAAATTAACGAATTAAAATATACGAACTGATATTACTTACTCTGAATTTTTATTATAATATCTTAAACAAAATGGTTTGCTTATATCTGACATGCTAGCTAGCTGTTTATGTTAAGGGTTACTTGAAGACACAATCAACTTCACTTTTTAATACTTTTACCTACTTTTTTGATGCTATTTTACAAAATGACTACAGCCAACACTGGAAAGTTCGGCATGTTTGGCGTTTCAATCAGCAATCAAAATGTTCGGTCCGGGAGCGAGAAAATGAATATGAGAAAAAGTTCATTTCCTCATTTTATACGTGAAACAATAACAACAAAAAATGTTCGGCAATCATGTTTGGCTAGCATAACCACGGCATAACTTATTTTTCGTTTGATATACTTTATTATTTCTTTAATTTATTTGTCATTCTAGTCATCACAAACACTTATCAAATCTCATATATATAGTAAGTTTATTTTTAACACATACATACTTAAACGAATAATAAAAAAGAGCTTTGCAAGAGCTCATATTTGGATTTGACAGGGACTCTTTTGATAGCTGACAGTTACTTCTACTCTTCATATGAAGCAAAAATAGTGCTTTTAAACTCGAGAAAGTAGCCTTATATATTCTCTGCAAGAGCTTTAGTTCCAAAACATTGACTTTTTACTAAAAAAGTTCCAAAATATTGACTTTTTACTCTAAAAATGACTCAAAAATTGCTTTTGTTGTAAAAATTAAATCAATTAAAAATTGGACATCAGGCTACCTTTCACATAACACAGCAATTATTTGCAAATATTCTTCCAGATGAGCGCAAAAATTATGTTACTGTTTTTGTCATCAAAACAAGAAGGTTGTTTTTTTTATTTTGATTTTTTTTTTGCGAAATTTAATTTTTCCAAAATGTTGTTTTTATATTTTTTACAAAAAAGTCAAGTTTCAAAAATAATTTATGTGGAAAAATTACCCCAATATCTCTTTCCAATCAAAAGTTATGGCTAAAAATCTATATTTTCATACCACCTATATTAAAATTCTCTATTCTTAATATTTTCCTTATATTAGTACGTCTATATTTTTGCCTCCCCACCCCTCCCCCCTCCTGTTAAATGTGTTTTATAGCATCATTTCTTCTCACTACACTTTCAGCATTGAGACTTTGTTCTTTGTCAATGTTACTTTAGTTATTGTTATTGTATATATATCACCATTTCATCGAAAAGATGACCGTGAATAGAATGCAGTAAAAGTTAATATTTTCATGTTTAATGTGTTATTTGAACAATATTGTTGAAAGCAAAATATCCACGCCAACTAAATGTACCGATATATAAAAGACAGCGAAATTTTGACATTTTAACTCTCCAATCATGGTTGTAAGCTTGGCTGTATTGAACAAATTTTTCGGTTCAACAGCGTACTAACCGAAAGTATGCTGAAAAGTATGCTGGATTTATGTCGATCAACTGTTTACGTCGATAATAGTGTAACAGGTTGGTGTATATTCTATAATTGTAAATAAAAAGCGACTGCTCTCTTAACTAACAACTTTTTGGTAATTAACATTAAAAAAAGGAATTCAATGCATAAGAAAGGAATTCAAAAGATTTAAGAAATTGCATCAACTATCAGACTCAGTTCATTTTATTTTTTATTTAAGACACAAACCAATTATTATTTTCCAACAGGAAAAACTACTAAAAAATTTAGGAAGATTGGTGTCCATTTTCCTTTTTTTACAAATTTGATTTCCATAAGTGAAGTGCAAGTAACATGGTTACCAGTAACTAATAAATTCAGTTTAGAACTAAAAAAAAACAGTTTTTGATTCTGAAAAAACAGTGATAAAATTATTCCTTTGTTAAAAAAGCACGGTAAGTTTCGAAAATAATATTTTTATAGTAGTCAAACTTAGGCCCCTATTATGTATTACAACTCAACTTAAGTTGACTAGATTCAACTAATTTTTTTCCTCATAATTTATTACATACATTCCAGTTGAACTATGTTGTTTGAAAATTCTTAAAAGATTAAGGCAAACTACATGGTTCAACTAAAATAAATGTAATACGTTATATGAAAAAAATTTAGTTGAATCTAGTCAACTTAAGTTGAGTTATTTTACATAATAGGGGCCTTAAATTCAACATGTTTTTACAAAATTCCAAAATTTAAAAAAAACATTTAATCGAGAAGTGTATATAAAAATGTTCATATAAATTACTCTCGACCAGAGTATACCAGCTAGTATGTATATTAAAATTACTTTTTTTAAGAAATTTCAGATCTTGGGGGAAAATTTTCCTTTTTCACCCCCGTGAAAACTTGAAGTTACTTGAAGCGTTTCTTTACACATTTTTCAAGCTCGAGAGAGAGGAAGAACAACCAAAATGTCATTCTCTATTCTATTACAATTACATTAACTTTACTTGAAAAATTTCTTCGAGCACGAATTTTAAGCTGCAAACAGCTGAACGTCATATAATAAGATCAATATTTTTTATTGTTGCGTGAAATAAAAATGATTCCTATCATTAAATGCAAGTATAATTGTTTTATTTATTTTGCACAAAGTGTTTTTTATACGAATAAACTAATAATTTCAAGCAACAATAAATTTTTTCTGTTGCAAAAAGGCGTGAACATCTTGAACCTTAATTGAAGTCGTTTCCGTAATTTTTGATAAATATTCTCGTTTTGACAGATAGTCAAAGTACTTTCTATTACTTGAACTTTACTCGAACTTTACTTGGAGTTAGTACGTAAACAGACCTAATAAATACATGTTTGTTGGTTTTTATCAATTCAATAATAAACATAGTACAATATTGGAAATCAATTTGTTTTAAATATATATAAAAGGGCGCCAAATGCATAATCAGGGCGCCTAGGTGTTTAAGGATGATCCTGCATATCATCGTAATATTTGTTGTGTGTTGAAAACATAAAATATGCTTGTAGCACATGTGCTCAACATGTGTGGGATTCAAAGAAGTAAGATATAAGGAAGTGGTGTAATAGCACAAAAGTGTGGTATTTTTTAGATTGGTGTTGGTTTACACAAATACAGAAACATTTACACGGGGCCGTATTCGGTTACATCGTGAAAGAAGGCCCAAACTGTTAATGTTTTTTCTTATACATTAAAATATTAAATAGTATTTCCACACCACCCTTGAGGTATACAAATTGGTGCGTTACCGATTTTGGGTGTTCGGTTCCCCAGTAGGCCTATTTCACCCGAAAGCAAAAAATAATATTAGTAAAATTATAAAAAGGTGTGAATTAGCAAGAAAATATATATGATAAAAGTTATCTACTTGATTTATTTTCATTTATAGAAAAAATGCTTGCATTAAATTTTTTAAAGTATAAAAATTGAAAAATTTATAAATTATAATAATAATATAAATAAATTAATAAAAATAATAAATGAACACAAATGAAATAAATTATTTTTAAACTCCTTTGAAATGAATAGTTTTATGTAATTTTTGCCTAATTGTTGGTTTTTTATTAGTTTTTTTAGTTATATAAAAATACCTTGTTTTTAAAAAAAATTGAATTATATATTTAACTATAATATTATAATGGCCGGAAGACTTAATATGACCATCAAATATACTTTTACCTATCAGGAAGTGTTGTGTGTTTAACAAAATTCTATTATAATAAGTTAATAAATTCTATTAAATAAATTTTATAAATTAAATTCTATTATAATAAGGAAATAGTCTGTGGCTAGAACATGAATTGCCGATGAAATCATATTCATAAAAATGTTTAGAGCAAACACGCGATCCTTCATTTATATCATTGGATTCCAACCCTAAGGAACGAATCCATAATATTTTAATTTGCGGAATGTGCGGAAATCTGAAAAATGGCATCATTTTACTTTAGGGTCCGGACACGAATATTAATTTTCTTATTTTTATTAAATGTACTAAGGCCTCCTTAACCTAAATATGAAAACAAAAATTGTCGTTCTCGTTTGAAAGTTCAGTGTAAATTAAAATAGCTTCAACAACATTTAAAATTTGCACTGAATTTTCAAACTAAACCAATTTATTTCCTAAACCAAACGAGTGCGACAATTTTTGTTTTCAGATTTAGGTTTAGAGACCCAAATACATTTAATAAAAATAAGAAAAAGTAAAATTATATCAAAAAAATTTATTAAATCTCATTAACTATGCTGAAAACAAGAGCGCCCCAAAAATGTATTCAACAGTGAAAAATCACTGCGCCCCTGAAGCAGTGTTTCTGTTTTGACAGATGTGGTTTGATCAAAATGGCGCGAAATACCCGTGGTCTAATTTGCAGTTTTAAAGCATTTCTAATAAGAAATATATAAATTTCGAACACAAATAAGTTTAAAAAATATTGCTAGTAAATAAATAAAGCACTACTGTGTAAGAAATCCAAACTATGTGGGCATATTTACCTGTGAAATGAAATCGCACTGTTCTTTAGTTTTCGGGAACTTTTACAGTTTTTAACCGCACAACTCATGTTGCAATTATTTTTGTGGTTGTTTTTTTTTTAATTGGAGCTTTTTTAGCAGTGAAAAATGCTTTTAATTAAATTATTTTCGAATATTTTGCTGAGGAGACTTCTAATCAGATGCCAGGGTTCTCAAAACTGTCAAAAAACACACTCTTTCTCGCTCGCACAATTTACGAATGGTGCGACAGTTCACGTACAGTGTATGTGTAAGCAACACCATTTCCTTATATTTTACTTCTTTGGTGGGATTACATTCATGAAGCATAAGAAATGTACTGTCGGCCAGTACCGACTGTCAGTCGAAACATTTCCTAACTTCATATTTTTAATGACGGAAAATAAGGTGCGGTATAGGAAATCAGGATAAGGTATAGGAAATCAGGATAGACCAACTCTGTTACTCTATGAGCTATTGTGGCGGCCTTAGTCTACTGAGTAGAGTGCGTGACCTGTTTGCTAAGGAACCTCGGTAGCCGGGGTTCAATTCATAGCTCAAACAGAATGTTTTTTGTTAATTTTCTATGATTTAAATACAAATTCTAAATGTTTGATAGTTTAAATCATTCTTGATTTTAAATACGAATTCTAGTTGCTTGATAGTTTAAAATCGTTTATTGAGCTTTAGGTCAAGGTTAGAACAATTAATTGTTCTAACGAATCTTTCCAAGCTTCCAACTAAAGCTTCCTGAGGAATATTTTAATTTATCAGGCTAAATTCATGTTAAAAATGTCCATTCAAATTATTTCCTTCAATATTTTTGACCAATATTTTTTGAATTGAACAATATTTTTTTTACGTTTACATGATATTGAAGTATTTAACATTTTTTTTTCTTATAAAAGAGATTATTCTCTTTGATTTGATATCCATAAGAGTATTGTCATGCTTGCGAAACCAGAAGCCATCTTGTAGCATCGCAGTCTTTTTAAAAATCCTGACGTTCTAGAGGAATAGTGAAAACGCAATTTTACTATTTTCTTTCTCTAATTTTATCGAGTGTTACAAACGTACAATATACGTACTATACAAACGTAAATATGCCCTAAAAATACTGGTGGAGAGTATAACAAAGATCAAAGAATAAACAAAACAAGGGCATACTTATAACAATGAAAACAACCCCAGAACATTCAATCATATGACAGTATTAAGGTAATATGGCATAGGACGCCGGAGAATCAAAACAACAATAATGCAACTGGCAACTGGAGTGACAAGTGATGGAAACGTACCAACGGAAGTCCGTAATTTACCACGACCTCAGTGTCGATTCTGAAGCATTGGGCAAAGGTTGCTTATATTCTTCTGCAGCATACAATAAAAAAATACATATATATTATATGGCATACACACAAATAAAAGTGAATTAAAAATTAAACATACGAAGTGTCCAGCTTAAGGTCGAAGACAAAAAAATTGCAAATGACTTAATTTTCTGAAATATAACGTTAAGGTAAACAACTACGAGTATAATAACCATAAAGTGAATAGTCATATTAAGAGTATTCCATTTAAAATTAAACTAAAATTCAGTTTTAAATACCTACTAAAAGTTTTTTGAAACAATGCAAAAATTAATATTCCTACATGTTAAATGTGCAGCATAAAATTATCGATTAGGCACAAAAATATAAAATGCCAATATTAAGGCATTATTTCCTGAATTTCCTAAAACATGCTTGTTCGGGAAGCATCGATCTTAATGTTAAACGTCTGTGTTGTCTCTAAACCAAATTCATACTTTCGTGGATCCCGGGATTGCGTTATGACTATAAACATTGAATTAGCCAATAAAGTCAATGAGCATTTGTATATAAAATGTGTTTTTTTTTTAGAGACGGAGAACTTTAAATTGATATAAAACACCGGAAAATGTTTTAAATCCATGAAATAAACTTTATTTTAAAAATAATTTTTTAGCATTAATGTTTGAGGATGAATTCGGGCATGTTGTGCTTACATAGCGTTATATGTAATTTTATCACAACGGACCAATAATGGTCTTAGTGGACTGGTCTTAAGACCTGCCGCCACCTTAACCTTAACCTAGCGATATATGATGGTCCAATTACCATTGACTGTAATGGTCTGCCCATTATCATTTTTGAAGACATATGGACCAATAATTCCACCGGCCCATAAGGCGCTTGTGAATTTTTAGGTTGTAACGGTCAGGGCGTAGCCAGGTATTTACCCATGGGCTCCCTTCTGATGAACATTTTTTTATTCAAAATTAAAAAATTAAAATCCAATCTGCATCAAAAACTTTTAAAGTTTTGCAATATCATTAAAGATAATGCTGTTTTCCGTGCCTTTTTTAATTCTTTTTATTTATTATCATTAAAATTTAAATAGCTTCATTATTTCTAAAGCAATCTTCACTTTCAAGACGTCGTTGAAAAGGTTTCGAGTGCTTGCATTTCTAAATGTTCAAACTTTTCTAAACTAAATGTTTATACACAGTAAAGCGTAAATATTAATTATAACATAAACACCTTCTGTGGCGGCCGTAGCCTAGTGGGTAGAGTGCGTGGCCTCTAAGCTAAAGAACTGCGGTAGCCCGGGTTCAATTCCAGCTTAGACAGAAAGTTTTTTAATTGAATTAATTTTTCTGTTCGGTCGTCACCTCTCTGCAGACAATGGCAAACCTCAGAAAGTAAAAATTGCCATGTTAAGCTTCTTGAGAACATAAGCCGTTCGGAGTCGGCATAAAACACGTAGGTCCAGTTCTCAGTCATTTGTGATCAAACATTTATGCCCTTATTTTGTGTGCCTATCCGAACACTCGTTTCGTGTAAAACACTGTTCGTTTGTGGTTTTGAAATTTGCAATTCGAACAGATAACAGCTGTTGAACTGGCGAACGACGCCGTAACAGAGTAACTTTTGTGTAGTTTGCATCCCTAACGATCAATGAAATGGCGAATTCAAACGTCAAAATCACACGAATACTCAAATGCTATCGTTGTTTTGTGTTCGTTGAATTAGATTGTTCAAAAAATGGATAGTTCTGCAAGAAAAAGTAGCAAAAAATCTCGCATCCTGCGCCTGTGCACCCTCAATTCACGTTCACCAGCCTGCTCAAAATCAAAACTTGCTAAAGCTGCATACATTTTTTTTAAACACTTAACACTTCAATGTCACTTTATTATTGAACACTTGCTCAACAGTTATAGTTTATTTAAAACACAATCAAAATGAAAACAAATAAGCAAATTACTTGGTTTTTCAAAATAAATTGACTGAATAAAAACAAAACAGCTGTTCACATAAATAAACCAAACAACGGCGTTGCCAGCAAACAATAAACGAAGCAAAATTCTTAAAAAATCTTTAAATTAAATAGACAAAAACAGAAAACTTCTGAAATGTTTGATCTGGCATTGCCGCATTTGACAACTGCTTCTGTATAACAGTTTGAATTACATAAGAAACGTAAGCATGTCGTAAGAGTTATCGAGTAGCTTCGTTATGGATACAAATTTCCATTTGCTTACAGCATCGTTCGCATAGCATTCGATTGTTGAATGCTTCGTTAGGCATACAAAATAAGGCCATTAATAACACGCACAACACAATTGATCAATAGAAGCTAGGTCAAAGTCCTTCCAAGGGCTGAAATGGCCAGTTTATTTTTTTTTATAAACACCTTCTGAAAAAATTTTATAAGAAATTAAAAAAAAAATAAAAATAAAGTTAATTAAATTTTAAAAGTTTTTGCATGGAAATAAAATAAAAAAATATTAAAATATTTTTTGTTTGAAAATTATAGCAACACGTCCTGGGGGTCAATTCCCGTTCTGCGTTATCGTCATATGAAAAGTGTTTTCACCTTTACACAAAAAACTCGATTCCCGTTGTGTGTTAAAAGGGCAACAGATGTTTATTTTTTGCTGAAATGAAAACAAAGTTAACGCCGGTTGCAAACGCCCGTTATCGACTTACTATATTAGTTTCGGCTATTTGATGCTACCGAAAAACTTATCTTGGTTATATTTATTTATGCAAAATTCATTATATTTTTCTTTTATATTGGTTATTTTTAATATATAGTTTTACTTTCTCAATCAAGTTTATAGCTTTGGGAAAGCGATTTAAGTCGAAGTGTTCCTCCGCAATTCTGGTGAATGAGTTTTCTTCATCGCGAAGTCTCCTCCTGAAAATCCTTGCGTTTTCTCTACATAAATCAATAAAAAGAATGTTGAAGTCATAATAAAGTCATCATGTTCAATAAAGTCATTTTTGTAAATGTTTTCTACCATTTAATACGTTGTTTCCATTTATTTTTCATAAAAGCTTTGCTTAATAGATATTCAGCAACTCTCAAATGCTATTCAGCAACTACTTTCCATAAGGCGAAAGAATCGCGTTTTTTTGCGCAGTGAAGTGAAAAAGTGAAATCTTTAAATATTTGAGAAAACTCGTTGCATTTCTATGGTGCATTTCGACAAACTGTCGAACACCAATGAATTTTGAAATAAATAAAGAAGCAACTAGAACATATGGCAACCTTGGTAGAGTTGATGGCGGTGATCTATAAATAGCCAACTGCTTTGAAATGTCATATGATTAGCAGCCATACAATTCAAAAGAATGAATTCCTAAATCTGCGAAGTCATATACTAATTTAAACAGTGAGTTGATCACAGCTTAATCACTCAAAGACTACTGAAGAGAAAAATGTAGCGATTTCCGAAACAGACTGTTTAGTCAGCTAATTGATTGACTCTTTACAGAGTTGTTGTTGTTGTTGTTGTTGTTGTTGCCTTCTTAAAACCTACTTGATCTAAAGCTCGCAATTTAATTCATGTTTTATTCTTAATAAAATTTACTTTTATAAAATTATTGCGTTTATAGCTTATAGCTTTTAACAAAACTTTGGCAGTAAATAACCCCCAAAGTTGAAAAAATTTCAAAAAAGGAAAAAATGTAAGATTTGGCCGATTATAACTCAAAAAGTTATTTGAATAGTTCTTAAGACATGTACATATTTTAAAAGCTTTATGTTATACTAGCAGAGTACCCAACCTTGTTTGGAGAGAACTAATTTGAGTTGAATTAAATTAGTAGCAAAAAAGGATTAATTTTTGCTTGCAAAAATATTTTATTAAAGCATATGTACACGGTCTTGGACAATCTACTTATCTTACGAATTTAACCATAAATTTGTTATCGGAATAACAACACAATTTATTTTATTTTTTTTAATATTTAGTGTTTTATCAAAAATCAAGAGATATGAAGAACAGTTTTGTAAAAATAATTTTATTTCAACATTGAATTCATTTAATTTAACATCTAATAAATGTTATGTAAGTTTTGCAATTTTTTATTATATCTTTTTGTAATTAATTTAAAGCTTCTGCGTACACAATATTTAAAGACTTTTCATTTGGTGTCAAAACAAATAAATTATTTGGACTCCCAACGCGTGAGTAGCCAACATATAATTGGCCATGAGAGAAGCAGTTTTCGATCAAGTCAAGTTCTGCAACTTTTATTGGAAATTGCAGCTTCTTGAACTAAAATGACATGTCAGTTGGTATAATAAGGATGCGAGGCAGAAAAACGTCATCTCCTTTGCCACACCCTGTTAGAATAGTAGCCTCAATAACATTTGGCAATAATTTCTTAACCGAGAGCCTGGTGCCATGCAAAGTCGTGGTGAATCTAAATTACTAAATAGCATTATAGGTGCTCCAACTTTTAGGCTGAGACTCGTTCTGATCAGGAACAATATCTACCGATTTGTAAGTGCGAATAACTCCCTGCAGCGGTCGTAAAAGTTGGAAGTTGATTGCATTGACGCATTACCAACTTTGATTTTTATAATTACTTACGACATTCAGAAAAACTTTTTTGGAACTCTTCTGCAGATTTAACTATTGTAGAAATTGGACTGAAAATAACTTTACCTTGCGCATCTTTTTCAAGTTGCCCACTCCTTACTTTCAGCAGGTTGTTTGGAAAAAGACCAGACAATTGAACTCCATAGATGTGAGCTCTTATGTTCGTTTTTTACTCGAACTTCGTTATATTTTTTCATATATATGATGATTTAATACATTTCATCTGCACGCTTACCTCTCGAAACAATAGGCAATGTTTGCCTTAAATCTCCTGCTAAAACCAACCACGTGATGGGGTTGGGCTTGGTCTCTTGAATGTCTTACAATGTTCTGTCTAAAGCTTCTAGAACTATCTTATGAGCCATTGTACACTCGTCCCATACAATTAGGTCACATTGTTTAAGGAAGTAAGCAAGACCGGTTCTTTTACTGATGAATATTTTTTGCGGCTAAATTCAAAGGTAATTTAAGTACTACGTGTGCTGTTTTTCCTCCTGGTAACAGGGTTGCTGCAATTCCAAAAGAGGCAACCGCTACAGCAATCTGCCCTCGCTGACGAATTTTAGCGAGTAACATTTTTAAAAGGAAAGTTTTTCCAGTGCCGCCTGGTGCATAAAAAAAAAAAAAGTAAAACAAAGAAAGCATTTACGTCTCAAAAATTATAATTATTTATGAATGGTGGGCGTAGCTGTAGTGATACCACTCCCATTTTTATTATAATTGCTGACAGTCAGCATACGGAGTAAGTTACCAAATTTAAGTCCAGTACGACCAAAACCGTTTAAAAGATAGCATTTTTATTAGTTTGTGGGCGGTAAAAGGGGGTGTGGTAACCCATTTTTCGTGTAGTTGCCGACAGTTAGCATGCAAACCTAAGTACTAAATCTAAGTCCAATTCGGCCGAAACTGTGTAACCATGACCATTTTTATTGGTTTGTGGGCTGTAAAAGGAGGCGTGACAAAATTAATAAAGCCTATGTTCAGTGCAGTTATATAAAGAATCGTTTGATATAGGTTTTAAAAAAATCCGTTGAGTAGTTTAGGAGTCTATTCAAAACAAACATACATACAAACAAACAAAAATATTATAGAGATTTTTCGAAAACCATTTAAAAATCGGAAATCGTTAAAAAAATGGTGAGTTAATGATTGTTTAATGCGTCAAGTACCAAAAAATTAGTTTTTTAACGGCAAAATTAGATTTTGAGGGTGTATTAACAATTTCAAGTATGGTGTCATGTTATACTCGATAAGATCTACATCTGTGCTATGTCACTTCAAAAGTACATGCGATTTTTTTTTGTAGCACCGTGTTATTTGCGGAATTTTCACAACAGTACAGACCACCCAACCAGCAAAATTAGTCCAAAACTTCTTAATAATTCCCCTTAAAGCTGTTAACAGGAGAAAAATAAGGTCCATGACACTTCAATGCTGCTTTATGGTTAGCTGTGGAACTTGTCGCACTTAAATCTGTTTTATGAGACGTTTTGGTACTTGTGGAACTATAGGTTCTACTTACTGAAATTGATTCCATAAAGCAGCTTCAGGAGCATGGCAGAATTAGAGAAGGTATATGCATTTCGGAGAGGAAGACTGCCGCAACTGTCAAAACGAAGTTGACAGCTCATACAAAATCTGAAAACGATGAGAATGCTATAAGAAAGCGAAAATAGGCAAGAATAGCAAAATGCTTGAGTTTGACAATTCTGGCTATGAGAAAAAGAGAGCAGTCTGAAATGCATATACCTTTACTAGTTCTACCATGCTTCAGGAGCGACAAGTACAACGTACCATAAAACAGCTTAAAGAGCGACAAGTTCCACAGCTAACCATAAAGCAGCTTTGAAGTGCCATGGACCTTATTTTTCCCGCGTAAGCAGCTTTAAGCGCTGATTATAATAGACAGAACGGAACGTAGTTAAGTGTTATCGTGGCGGGACGAAACGTTTTCAAACGTAGTGGCGCTTATAATAGCATCGGAAGAGGAGTTAATTTATTACAAAAAATAAAAAAAAAATACAAAAATATATTTTATTTCAAAACAAATTCCATCAATTCTTCTTTTCTGGTTATTTTAAAACATGAATTCAATATAAAATTTATCAAAAATACCAAAAATCAAAACAAATGCAGAATAAAATTAATAGTAGCATCTGTCAACATAAATTTTTTATTCAAAACGTCACGGAACGCATCGGAGAAATAAAAAATCAATAGATCTCAACGTCGGGTGCCGCTTTGTTCCGTCGTATTTTAATCGAACTCATAAGAAACTCATGTTATAGATAGACCCCTTTTATATTGATCAAGACTTGAAGTCAAGTTTCAAAGTTTGTAGGCAATTTGCCGCACATCGGAAGCGACGGAAGGGAAAAAGAAACTTGAAGCTGTACCGGCAATTTTTCGTATTCCTTTTGTTATTTTCGCGTTGTTGGCAGTGTTTTTTATTTTATTTTTCGCATATCAATGTGAGTTTGTTAGACTTCGGTTGCATTAAATTTTTTTTGCATTTAATTTAATTTAATTTTGCATTAAATTTTTAAGCAAAAACATTTTGTTAACTTCCATTGTAGTAAAAAATTAAAATTCAGTTCTATTTCTATAAACTATAATTCACTTGCTTGCTACCTATCTCGTTTTATTTTTAGAAAACAAGGAAAGAAGACAAGAAATTGAATTCAAGTCTTAACCAATATTAAAGCTTTCGTCAAGTTCAAAAGAGAACGTCAAAAAAACTTGACTTCAAGTCTTGATCAATGTAAAAGGGGTCATAGTAAAGTGGCATTTCTCAACATTCTATAACGTTCCGTTCCGTTCCGTCTATTATAATCATTCATTTATAAGGTTGTGGCAAAGAAGTAAAATATAAGGAAATGGTGTTGCTTACATATACACTGTACGTGAACTGTCGCACCATTCGTAAATTGTGCGAGCGAGAAAGACTGTGTTTTTTGACATTTTTGAGAACCCTGGCATCTGATTGGAAGACTCCTCAGCAAAATATTTGAAAATAATTCAATTTTAAGCATTTTTCACTGCTTAAAAAGCAACAAAATTAAAGAAAAAAACCACTAAAACAAATGCAATATGAGTTGTGCGGTTAAGAATTGTAAAAGTTCCAGAAAATTTAAAAACAATGCGCATTCGTTCCACAGGTAAATATGTCCATACGGTTTAAATTCTTTTAACAAAAGTGCTTTATTTAGTTTCTAACGATATTTTTTTAACTTATTTGTGTTAGAAATGTATATATTTCTTATTAAAAATGGTTTAAAAATGCAATTTAGACCCCGTCGATTTTCCGCCAGTTTGATCAAACCACATCTGTCAAAACGCAAACACTGCTTCAGGGGCGCAGTCATTTTTCGCAGTTGAATACATGTTTGGGGCGCTCTTGTTTTCAGCATAGTGAATCAGATTTAGTACCTGTTTGTTAAATTTTTCTGATTTTTATACAACAACTAGGCAGAAACACCCGAAAAAATAAGGATTTTAAAAAATTAACCTAATTTAATTTGTAATTAAAGTTGAAGTTTAGAATTTATAGGCCTTCATATATAAAAAAATTACCTAAAAATCTTGCAGTTTTTCTAGTTTTTCAACAAAACTAAGTTTTATGGGTATTAAAACAAAGGTAATGTGCGTATCTATTCAACGATGTGTCAAATTTAGAATTCCATAAGAATTCATTAAGATATAATTTTTTATAATTATAATTTGTCTGAAAAACTAGTGGTTTCTCTTTTACGAAAGCAATACATTAAAAAGAGAATTATTAAAAAGATAACTATATTCAGAACTGCTGTAGACAGAGAAGCCTGTGTGGTACTTACTGAGGTTTGTAAACCCTAAGCAGCATCCGAAGGCCTCCTTTTGATACATTTATTTTTTTTTTATTAAATTTGGAAAAACCTCGCGATTTTAAGTAAAAAAAGTTGTATCTTAAATGCATGTATTTTTATGTTTGATATCTTGTTGAATAGATACTTGTTTTATCTCTCTTTTGATACCCATAAAGTTTAGTTTTGTTGGAAAACTTAAAAAATCAGCTAAATTTTTAGTCCACTTTTTCCAACGTTGGATGCCTATAACTTCTAAGCCAATTGCGAGCGATCAAAATTTTTTTAAATAATTAGAGTTGTTGCTATTCTTGAAGTGTTTCTAAAATTTTAATGCATAAGAACAAACTTTAACAGTTTGGGCCTTCTTTTACGATACAACCGAATACGGCCCTTTGTGATTGTTTCTGTATTTGTGCGAACCAACACCAATATAGAAAATACCACACTTTTCTGCTATTACACCACTTCCTTATATTTTACTTCTTTGGGTTGTGGCACTTGAGAGATATGCACTCTTTTTTCCGCCTTTGCTTGAATTGTCACTGTGCTTTTCTTTGTTCTATGCATTCATTTTCTTGATTTATTTTCATCCATTCTGACAGTAAAGGGGCGGACTACAAATCGCGATGCCAGGGCTCAGATCCCGACGAAGGCAGTTATTAAATGGTAAGTAAAATTAAATTAAATACATGTTATAACTGCAAAGCAACTGGAATAACTTGAAGTTGAGAAAGTAAGCGACAAAAAAAAATAACAAGAAAATACAAAATAAAATAAAATTGTTTA
The DNA here is from genome assembly GCA_963920525.1 of Dichetophora obliterata. Lineage (NCBI taxonomy): Eukaryota > Metazoa > Arthropoda > Insecta > Diptera > Sciomyzidae > Dichetophora > Dichetophora obliterata. The sequence continues at coordinate 192,994,328 of OY986437.1, forward strand.
TTATTTTTTATTCGAAAACATTCGAACATTTTCGAAGTTCGATAAAGAAAGCTGCTTAGCAGTCAGTGCAACGTACTATTTGTACCTCAAAGTACGAAAAATTACTCAAATTTTGGGGTGTTTACACTGCAAAGCAGCTTAGAGAATTAGCTGTATAAGCCTAATTTTGTGCATTCTTTGCTGGTTGGGTATGCAGCAGTGCAATGAATGACTAGAAAACTAGTTTATTTGAATATTTTTTTACATACAAGTGATATTAATCAAATATAAATTAAAAAATTAATAGCACAAGGTAGCAGTCACCATCTTGTAAGGACATTTAACGGAAAATAGACTAATATTTTCTTATTTACAGTCGCTGGTTGAAACTTTATACTATTAACCAATTTTTAAAAACTTACATACTCTATGTGCAACACCGTTAATCAGTGCAAACAATTTATCGAAGGGGATTTATCCTCCAAATCGTCCCCCTACCTACACCACTGAAGCTGAAAATGAAAAAGCATAGATCGAAAAATCGTATTGTAATGGGAATTATGCACGTGATTTTATTGGAAGTGGACAAGCAGTAAAATTAAATCAATATTATAAGAATGATTTACAATTTGTTTTAAAAAAAGGCCAATTTTAAAATAAATATAAAATAAATTAATGAAACAAATTCTTCTTGCCTTTAGCTAATAATTATCTTATGTTTTGCCAAATTATTTACTTGTCAAGCCAATTATTATCTTTTCTAAAAAATATCAGAACCAAGAAAAGCATATTGAATTTTTCAGAAAATTTCTAATTTTTATATTTTTATTTTATATTTTTATTTTATATTTTCACGATATATGAAAATAATGCTTGAATCGATAATTTTATTTATAAATGAGAACTGATAAACTTCTTGCTTGGATCAAGCACATAATGCTTGATTTTTTCTGTCCATGTGGGATCCCGGGATAGATTTCCCATACATATATATAGTGCGTACATTTTTCCCACATTAACATATTTCAATGATCATTGTGTTGTGTCTTATAGCGCATTCTTTTCTAAAAAAAAATGTTGACCTCACAAAATGCAGAATTTTTTAGATTCTGACCTGAATTTACAGAATGTTGACTTTTTTGGAGCTGAGAAAAGAACGGAAAAAATGCCAATTTTTTTATTTTATGTTGTCAAATACTTTAAACAAAAATAATTATTATAATTAATAATTATTATCCAATTATAATTGGATTCAATTTCAGACATTTTTCAAAATTGCAACTTTTTGCTTCTCACAATTGTCACTGCACAAAATATGAATGTAAAAATTATTTTATTTTTGTGTTGGTATTACTTGAAAGCAGAATGCAGAACCGTCGAATTTCACAGGTCAACAAATAATACTTTTGCGGTCAACATTTTCGTGAAAAGAAAACGATTTATTTTGAAATCAACATTTTTTTAAAAAAAGAACAGAAAAAATGCAGAACTCTTGAAGAGGTCAGAAAAAATTCAGAATTTTTTCCAGAAAAGAATGCGCTATTAAATTGAGTTTATGCTGCGAAATGTATTATTATTGCATTGTACAAATAACTAGCTTTACCTTTAACGGTGATATGCTGAGTTTTCCTTATTTAAATTCCATTATTTTCAGATTCTCAACAGCATGTCTGAAAGTGATGAGGTTCAAAAAGTACTTTTTACTAAGGAGCATAATTCCACAACTAGTTTAGCTAAGCAACTACCCAAAAAGTCCAATCAAAAATATGTCGTACCCTTTGGAATTTTCAGTGTATTTTTGACGTTGTACCTTACGACCATTGCATTTAAACAGACCCTGGGACTAAGTCCAACCAAGGTAACTGAAGAAATTAAAGAGCAGAATAAATTACAGCGGATTGAAACAGAGCCACCTCCGCAGAAAGCGAGAGATAAGGAATTTTTCAGAAGACAGCTAATCACAGATAAACTATTGCAGCATACTCAAAAATGCTATGATTTAGAAATTTTTACAAAAATTATTGATTTTTCTGACTACGAAAAACTTTCTAAAAATGAACTTTCAAATTCTGTTAACGAAGAAAAAACAGCTGAGAAAGGGAGAGGAGAATCTGAAGTTCCTGAGAAGGAATCATCGGGCTTATTCAACTCTGCTGTCAAAAATGGAAATATTGGTAAAGCCCAAAAACGTTTAAATAGCAAAAATACTAACAGTCTCAAATATAACAATAAATCAGCAAAAGTAAAAAATGGTCAAAAAAAGGTTTCACAGAAGAAGGAAGTTATTCAAAAGAAGGGATCAACAGCAGAACCTATTATCTACTTATTTGCACTTGTTTTTATTTACTTACTGTTAAAAGCTGCTTCAGATATAAACCAACATTATAAATCGGTATGTATTTTATACCCCACGCGTACTTAGAAAGTATATTATTTCTGTCACTCCTAACGCTAATTAGGAGGCGTGGCAGGTATAGAAAATTATATATGGCCATTCACACATCATTTTTGTGAATTCCTCCACCAGTTTAATTTTTTAATTATTTAATTATTTTTTAAGCATTGAAGAATTGTCTGTCTAAAAATATTTTTTGTTTAATTTTTCCTAAAAAATTAGGTACAAAAAGCTTTTTAAAATCTGAACATTTTTCATATTAGCCCTAAATTTTCAGTTTAGGAGAATCGGCACATAACTTGTAGGTTTAGTTCTTGACCGTATGAGTTTACACATTTAATAACACACACCAGAGAACTGCACAAGCCTACTTAAATTCTATTTCAAGTACTTGCTTAAAATACAAGTTCAAGCTTGCTTGAGCTTGATAATTTTCAATCAAGTCAACTTGTACTTGAATATAACTAACCCCAAGACAGCTTGCGACTTGCAAGTATGCTAGCTTACAAGCGAACGGCACGAAGTCCTAAGTAAAGGAAAACTTGATGACTTCGGCAAAAAGCTTGAAATTGAAGGCAAGTATCCAAAAACTTCAATGAGCTTGTGTAGGAAAAGCTTAAGCGTATTAAGACTTTTAAGGGTTCTATGGACTCCGTGGTTGGCAGTTTTATTGGGTAGCTGATTTCGGTATTGATATCAATATTTAAAATTCAAGATGGCGGATAGAGTTGCCACCTACATTTTTTTGCATTTTTGCGAATTCTTGTAATTTTTAAATTCTGACAACGGATTTGATTTCGAATCTAAAGTCACAGTTAAAATTAAGAATGGAGGTTAGGGCTGCCACTTAAATATTTACCACAGTATTGCCACCTAGTAAAATTTATTTTTAAGAATTTTAAACATAATTTAACAGTGTTTAGGTGTCGCTGATTTTGAAGAATATTAAAATTCAATATGGTGGATAGGGCTGTCACCTAATTTCTTTTTATTTTTACGAATTCGGTGCTGGCTCGAACACTAGATAAAAATGGGTCGTTGAATCCGAATCCGTTGTCAGAATTTCATAATTATGTAATTTTTTTATAATAGAGTACTATCCACCATATTGAATTTTAAAATTCTGAATTCAGATTCGAAATCAGCGACCTCTTAACACTGTTAACTTATGTTTAAAACTTTTAAAAATACATTTTACTAGGTGGTAAGAATTTAGATGGCAGCCCTAAACTCCATCTAATATATTAAAAATGTGACATTAGATTCGAAATCAAATCAGTTGTCAGAATTTCAAAAGTCAAGCTTCTTCAAGTCTCAAGTCCAAGCCCACGAGAAAGCAGGGATATGAGTTGTTTGGTCATCTGTTTGGTATCTTTGCAAGCTGGGCTAAAGCTTCCTTTTTAAGTTTGGATACATACTTGAATTCAAGTACTTGAAAATTCTTGAACTTCAAATAGGCTTTTGCAGTTCTCTGACACACACAACACAATTGATCAACAAAAAATTAATTTAACTTAAATGTTTTTTGAGCCCGAACAAAACCAAAGCGGATGTCGGTTGTCGGATTCGCAGTGCAACAAAATACATGAAAATATATGCAGCCGCCAAAAATGAAACCGCCGTAGAAATCCGCGACAGGAAAACGCCAGAATAGAACATGGTGTAAGAAAACCAGGTGTGAGTGAGTTTTTGACAACACCATGAATTTCTTTGCTTCTGTCAAAAAATTGTGAGCGAAAGAGCCGAACTGTTAATAGTTTTCAAATTGTGCTATTTGTTTGAGTTGCTAGATGATGTGCTATAGTTTTTATTGTGCGAATTAAGTATAAATAAATATTTGATGCAATTAATTGTGCCGTGTTGAGTTGACAAAAAGTTATTGCAGTTGTCTTCGCCGATTTGCCAAGTTTGTCATTGAAAGTTTTGGCCATTTTATCAGAAACGTGCGCTGGAAGGTGCCGCCGACATGAAGCTTTGGCCAGCATGCAAATTGTCTTGCATTCACATCGTTGTTTTTTTTTTGCATAACGCACAGAGTCTCATATATTTTTTATTGTTTTCCATATCACTTATTCTGACTTTAATCTCAGTAAAAATTGCAGAATTGCAGAATTACAGAATTACAAAATTGCAGAAAGAAACGAATTTAACAAAATTTGTTTTCATTGCAATTCACCATCAGCTGTTTTTGACAAGAGCGGGGAAGCATAATTTTATCATTTTGAGAGAGAAGTGGCAAACTCACTAAGAGCCCGAACAGAACCAAAGCGGATGTCGGTTGTCGGATTCGCCGTGCTACAAAATACATGATAATATACGCAGCCACCAAAAATGAAATCGCCGTAGAAGTGCGTGACGGGAAAACGCCAGAATAGAATCTATTCTAATTTCTCTCGCCAGAATAGAATCTATTCTAATTTCTCTCTGACGGGTTGCGGATCTCTCTCTGAGTGACTTAAATGTTGCCATATTTTTGCGAAAGATTGGGTACGTTCAGTGTTATTTTCTAAGTTTTTACTATGATCTGACATTTTGTTTTTGTGCCTGTGTTGCATTCATGTGAATTCAAAGCAAAATAAAAAATAATTTGTATCATTGCCAAATAAAATGCAACCGTGATCCGACAACCGCCACCGCTCCAATTCTGGAGCTAAATGCTCGGGCTCTAACACCTCTATTTCTTACACCATGGATTAGAATGTATTCTAAATTTACCATGACGTCTGGCTGATCTCTCTCTGAGTGACTTAAATGTTGCCATATTTTTGCTAAGGGTTGGGTACGTTCATGGCAGAATAACCAGATGTTCCTTGTTGCCGATCGGATCGAATTAAAAACGTAGCTGCAATCTTAAAGACAATTAACTTAATAATATTTTTTCAAAGTCCCAGCAAATTAGTAATTACATTTTCAACATTAGAATTTGAAAATTACACAGAGAGAAAATTGCAGCACACTTGCAACACAGGACACATAATTATTTTAAGATTGTTACTTGAATTAAGCACATCTCCTACATACTCCTAAGCAGTTAAGCTTGAGTATTTAAATTACGGTAACTGCAAATGTTTATCGACAATACAGTTTTGACAATGGCTTTTCTGGACTGCTTATAACTTCTTCCAGTCGCGATAATTCGAAAACAATTCATCAATTGTTAGCTTCCGTTCCAGCACTATAAAACTAGCAATCAAACGTCGATTTCATTAAATAAATTTTATGTTTCTGAATAGCAATTTCACTTGTCAAAATATATTATGACAATTTAAAGCAAAATGTATTATGACAGCTACACAAATAAATTGGTTACTAAACAATCGAAATAAGTAGTCGAATGAAAGTTATATTAAAAGTAAACTTTCATTTGCTTCATTTAAGACCAAACTACAATTAATTCTGTATTATATCTTAAAATACGGACCATTTTATTAAATTTTTAAGATTTTTGTTTAGTTTTTTTACATGTTCATACATAAAATCTGAGTACTTAATTGATTTATACGGTTACAAGTAAATTATACATCCCTATGGCTGAACGAATAAAAATAAATTGTCAATAGTGACATTATAGCTACGCCAATGACCCTGTTCTCACTCGCCTTAAAAAAGGCAGAGTAATGGCGTTATTTTGACACTATGCATCTGTCAGGTGTTCTTACTACCGACTTTTTTAATCCCGCCTTATTTTGCATTCCGAGAACAGACCATAAATGTGGTGTTAAATTTCGGAGAATTCATTACTTTGTAAGTCTTAAATTAAACAGCAACGCAAACAGAAAACCCAACCAATGCAAAACAAAATTTATTTGCGCTAAAACATAAGAGAACCACGAGGAAAATGAGGCACAATGAAACTTCAAAGTAACAGACGTCAAAATGAATCGCAAAATTTTTAAAATTTTTGAAAATGCTGCCTCACGTAACTTGTCACCTTCCCACTTCCCACCTTACCTGTAGACGTCAAAATTAATCCGATGTTCCGCCTAACGTAAGGCGCGTGAGAACAGGCTCAATGTTTTGCTCTCTCGTTTTTTGCTCTCCAAATTGCACCTACCTGGTTATTCTGCCATGGGTACGTTCAGTGTTATTTTCTTAGTTTTTACTATGATCTGACATTCTGTTTCTGTGCCTGTGTTGAATTCGTGTGAATTCAAAGCAAAATTAAAAAAAATGTGTATCATTACTAAAATGAAATGCAACCGTGATCCGACAACCGCCACCGCTCCAATTCTGGACGGGTTTTCAGCGTATTTTGCCGTAGAGAGGACCGCCAACCGTCAACCGCTTTGGTTCTGTTCGGGCTCTTAGGCGGCGATTCGATATTGCGAGTAAAAGTTTTCAATCACTTCACACGAGTCTCTTGTGAAATGACTCGTAAGGATTTGAAAAAATAAATTAAAATAAAAAAGATATATTCAGGGACCGTAACGGTTAAAAAAGTCAACAATCAAAATAGATCGAAACAATAAGAGTAAAATTTTGACTGTTATTTTTGATCGAAAAAATAAAAGTCAAATTTTATCTTTTATATTTTATTATTACACCCCAGTGTCAATATTATTCGAGATATAGTTTTTTTTAATATTGAGACGCCTCTTTGTCAAATAACGCCCACTTTCTTAACCGTAACTTTAATTAATTGTTTCCACCCCTTTACTAAATTGCATTACTCTAGTATTTTCGCCATGCCCCCTTGTATAATAACGCCTACTTTTTTGACCGGTTTTTATCATAATTGTGCCAACTCCTGTACTAAATTTATTCTGCACACATACAGCGTACTCGTCTGCTAGTTCCTAGTAAAAAATATGCGATCGCTCCCATGAGGAGCAACAAGGGAGCGCACTTTTAACGCTTTATTGGTTCAAAAAGTGAACTCTTGTGCCCTTGTGCCTCCTTACTGTTTTATAAGATCAATAGTGCTTTTAAGGAAACTCTATCATTATTTTCTGTGAAAAAAATATTTTAAATGTTCCTTTTCTGATCAATTTGGATAACTTATTGATCGCTCCTTTTGAGCTCCTCTGACATATCAAAGGGAGCGCTACCCTTTCAAGGACTTGCAATGTTAAAAGAGAACACAAAATACACCTAGCTCGGATCAATAAGGAGCACTCCCAGATCGCTCATAGGATGATCCACTTTTTTACTGGATTTGTAGTTTGCTCGATACTCGTAAGCATGCACACAGTAATCACACGGTTACGTGATTTTTTCTACCAAATCGCACTACCCGCAAGCTGCGTAAAGGAACTTCGTTCCAAAAACAAAATCGAAAGCATAGTCAAATTTATTCACAGATCACTTTTATATTATACACGAGAAGGTTCCATTGAACTGGGGGAAAATCACAGTATGCCAATTGTCTTAGGTGTAAATAATTATTTGCAAGGGCGTCCGCAGAATTGGTTCTAGGGGGGCGGGGCCAAAGGCATAAAGGCGTTTAGAATGCACATAAAGAAAATGTAACCTATATAGTTCTATTTTCTGAGATTTTTGGTACTTATTTTGTTATCATAATAAGCCGGTTGACACACGCTTGTACACAAAAGAGAATTATATTTATTTCAAAGATGGGGTAAAAATCTTTCTCTTATCATGCCCGAAACATTTTCAAATTTAATTTTTTTTTTTCATTTAATTTAAAACATTTTTTTTGTAAACAAATATTCTTAGTAATTTAGTAAATGAAATAATGAAATGAGGTTTCCTTCATCCCTAAACAAAATCGCATTAAATACAATTTAGCCCCCAATATTTCCTATTTTCAAATAAGAATACAAAAATTTCCAAATATTTTATTTTTTTTAAAAAATTAATACAACCAGCAAGATTTTTAGACAATTTTTTCAGTTTTGGAGGCCTTTAACTCATAAACCAATTGCGAGCGGCCTGAAATTTATCAGATTTAGATTTAGGAGGTAAAAATTGCTATTCTTGAAATGTTCCCCGCATGGACATCAACTGAATTACTTCTTTTTTCAACATGCATCAGTTCTATTAACATGCAAGTTACTAAAATCGAGTTTGGAAACATACCTATTATATTTACCTAATAAAAAATTATTTTTTGTTAATTCAAAACGTATAAATAAATATATAAAGAGGTATATGTATAGATGGGTTTTGGGCTCCATTCATTTATTAAACATATTCCAGAACCGCCCGGCAAGGCTTGATTCTGAATCCTGGATGAAATATAAGCACGTGACGCGAAAAAATCCAGAAAATTCTCAAAATTAAAAACTTGAATTTAAAGAAGTATAAAATAAATGTTTCAAATCGAGTTTCATATTTTAATTTTAGTTTTAAAAAAACTTTTGACCAAAAGATATTCTAATGTAAAAGCGTTTTCTTAAAAATAATTTTCCTTCAGATTTATTTAAAAATTAGTGCATGATTTAAAATTAGCCTACTTTATTCTGTTTTCTTCTTGTGTTTAATTGTGTTTAAAAAATAAATTCGCTTATCATCCAAGTTGATATGCGTTATTGGTTTAATTGCCCCTTACCATCTGTTGCTCCAAAGAATGATCTTCAACTAATAGGGATATCATTCATCAATTTCTCGTAAGAATTACCACGTAATTTATTCCATTGCATTCTTAGTATTTACTAATGGCTTCATACTATTTAGTAATAGTGTAGTTTAAAAAATTTACAACCGAAATCTTTCAGCCTGGTTTGACGATCAATTACCAAATATAAAGAAATGTATGATTGCAAGGTGGCCGTAGTCTATTGAAAGAGTACGTGGCAAGTAAGCTAAAAAACCGTGGTTCCAACCCCAGCTCTAATAGAATTTTTTTTTTTGTTGTTAGAAAATGTCAGAGCTGTAAAATCGGCATTCATATTTAGAATTTTAACCCTAACACTGGTACTATTTACATATGTAAATATTTAACTTTTTAGATGGCTACAAATTTGATGTTTTTGGCACGATTTGAATATAATTTACATTCAGTGGCTAATTTTTAAATTTGTTTAAATAAACAAAAATAGCCACTGAATGTAAATTATATTCAAATCGTGCCAAAAACATCAAATTTGTAGCCATTTAAAAAGTGAAATATTTACATATGTAAATAGTACCAGTGTTAGGGTTAAGTACAACTGAACAACTACATAAGAATGCATTCAATGAATGCAAAATTGATTTATAAATAAAATTTTTAATTCATATTAATTTTTACAAAAATGATTTATTGCTCATTTTCGTTATTAAGAATAATGAATTAATATTTTTATTCAAATGAATGCTTTTCAAAGAATCTTGAAGTTTTCAATTATTCTTTTTTTATTCGTTATTAATTTTTTATTTATTATTCATTTTTCATTCATAATTCATTTTTTATTCATTATTCATTTGTTATTCACTTTTTATTCATTATTCATTTTAGTCCTAAACCATAAATAAAAACTTAATAATGAAATACAAATGAATAACGAATTAAAAATGAATAATGAATAACAAGTGAATAATGAATAAAAAATTAATAATTAATAACAAATGAATAATGAATAAAAAATGAATAATGAATGAAAAATAAATAATGAATAAAGAAAGAAAAACTGAAAATTCTGAAATTCTTTATGAATTGCATTCTTTCTTCAAATGAATAAAAAAATTATTCATTATTCTGAATAGCTAAAATTAATAATTGAGATGAATAATTAATCATTTTTTAAGAATGAATGTGAATTCATAAATTTTTAAATCATAAGTTTATAAATCAATTGTGCATTCATTGAATGCATTCTTATTTCGTTATTCACTGATTCACGTTTTTGTGTATAAGATCAAATTGATCAAATCTTTTACAGCTCTGGTAAATGTAACAAATGTATTCGCATAATATACATTTGTTTTTGTACGAATACGAAAAAAATATTTGTAATATGTACCAAACTATGTCCAATCCACGAATCCTGTTCGTGACTCAAAAATACGAATAAAATTCATAGAATAGACGCAGTTATTAGTAATATTTACACACAACATTTTTTGATGCACCTTATCGAAACACATGTTCCTGCTAAATTGTACACTCTTACAAATAAAAACGACGTTTTTAGTAAAAAATTTCTAAAATCCCTAAGTTTAGGCGCAACATATTATTACAATTTAGAAATTTTTTTAACTCTCCCGTAAAATTTTTTACTTAAGCTTACGGATTTTTGATTTAATACGAGGATATTTAAAAAGTTCACTGCCTAGGAGGGCAAGCGCCCCCTTTTTTCCCCCTGTGGTTGCCAACGAATATTTGATAAATATAATTTACGAATGATAAGCTATCCAAACATTGGCGTCGGAAGCGGGGGCCAAGGGGGGCAGTTGCCCCCCACTTTTTTAGCTAGATAAACAATTTAACAAGAAAACTTCACAATTTATTCAAAATATCAGTTTTTTTTACAACGATAATATTTTTGTATTATATATTTTCCTCTTCTTTCTCTCTTCTTCATAAGCATGCTTGCGGATAACCATTTTCTTTCTCTGTGTTTGCAAAAAGATAGAACAAAATGTAGAATTTCTAATGCAAACTCACCACTTCAGTTTAAAAGCACCCTTAAGTATGTAGCTTACCCTACAAGAAATAGCTAACCAAAACTCTAACACAATCACATACATTTTTCTGTTTACAACCACATTCGCATACTCATTTCAGTGTCAAAAATTGTGAAACAGGGAAAAATATGAACATTTTAGCAAGTGCATGTGAAAGAAAGAGAAGGTATCATTATTAAAAATCATGTCCAATTTTTGCATATCCGCCATTGTAGTTTACCATTCTAAAAAAAATGGTAAAATTAAATATCTTTAAATTGCTTACTGTTGGAACGCTGCTACCCATCAAAGAAGGATGAGCCAATAAGCACGCTTGCCAATATCAAGAATGCAGTGAGCATTTCAACATTCGCCACATCTAATTCCACTCCCAAAGTCGTCGGCACAGAAGTGGCTCGCAGTAGCAGCAACAACAGTAAGAACAACAACAACAACAATAAAAAATGTTATAATAAATTAAAACCATTTGTTTCAAGACACCAACGAATTGCATGCATTTTTATTTTTTAAGAGGTACGTTAGATAAAACTGATTTTTACGTTATATCTAACGGTTACATATAACTGAGTTTTCGGTTAGATTTATCTGGTGAGATTTGGTTACCTATAACCTGTATTTATGTTAACCCTAACTAGAGAGAGAGCAAGACGGCTATATTTCAATGGTATTGGAAATTGATACGTGTGAAAAAGGGATGCCAGATCACACGTATACACGAGTTTCGGTTAATTTCTTCCCGAGGCTCTTCCTAGCATAACCGAAACTTGGTATGAAGAGGTAACCGATATTTCAGTTTAGAAAAACCGTTTTTGCTTAGTTAAATAACCGATAGTCTTCTTGTAGGGTTAATGCTTGTTAATTTTGCAACTCTGGTAGGAAAAAATTTGACATGTTCTTAGGGGCTTTCGATATTGAACGACATGTTGTACGATAAGTTAGATGGAAAACTAATGGGACTATTTTATTGAGCGTTCGAACGATCCAACTTGTAAAGCAACATTATTAATTGCAAGCTCTCAAGCAGACCACATCCGGCTTATAGCGAAGCAACTTTTAGATGCCCTAACAATTGAGCAGTAATTTTACATAGTTGTACAATCCGCAGAAAAAACCAAAAATTTCGACTATCGTTTTAGCTTACGCATGGTACTACATGTTGTACAATCTGCCATGTTGGTCCAATGTTTTGGACTATGCGAAAGCCTCTACTGTGAATAAGCTGATTGTAAAAATATAATTCGATATTTTCGAATTAAAGCTTTACGCTCGGACAAAGAATATCAAACAATTATTAATGAAGCAAAAGACGCTGCTGTTTAGCTGAAACTTGAAACTCACCAAAACCGAGAATCAAAAATCCACCTCGAAGCTTTGAACAAACATCAAATCCGGTTCCTTCAGTACAGTTACCATTATATGATCGGCTACGAAAAGATTATTTCGAAATTTTAGATCTTCTCTCAAATGAGATGACAGCTAGATTCGATTTAACAGGTTGATATTTGACTTTTTTTTTATTTTTGCATGTTTACACCAGCTTCACTCAACCGACTCACTTTGTATAAACTGTGTAAACTGGCACTTTGTAAATCTTATTGTACATTTAAACAGATCTTGACACTCTGGAAACGTTGGAAAATATTGTAATCGAAGCCTTCAACGGAAAAGTGCCTTCTGAACAAAATCTAAAAACAAAACTAGATCTTTATGCAGATGACTTTGATGTGAGCGACCTCCACGCGCAACTTAAATTACTGAAGCAATTGCCTGGCCAAACACCTTCAAATTGTAGTGGCATTGTATCCCAATTTGCAAAAAAATCGGAAAAACTATTAAATGAAGTTGAAAAAATTATTGCTTTGCTTTTAACTGTGCCTGCATCAGCAGCTTCATCTGAGCGTTCTTTTAGTGCACTAAGACGACTTAAAACGTATCTTCGAGCAACTATGACACAGAAACAACTCACTCATGCGGCACTTATACACATTCACAAAGATAAAAACGAAGAATTGAAATCGATGAAGGTGGTGACAGAGTTTGTTTCTCGCAAGGACAGAAAGAAACATTTTGGAATAATTTGTACCTTATTGCATTTAAACCATGTAAAGATATACCTAGTCTTGCTTTATAAAAGCAACCATTATTTCTTATATTTTCATATTACCATATGAAAGATCCTTTAAAGAATGATCTCTAATATTGAAATTGGATGAACTTTTAAAAATAATGAAATTTTAATATTTTTTATATTTTTTTTATTTTAAACTAAAATAAAAAATTTTTTTATTCACATTCATGTTTCTTTGAAGAAGTTTTGATGAACTTTATTTGCACCACCATTTGTACTGCCCCCCATTTGTACTTTCCCCCCATTTGTACTGCCCCCCAGATGAAATTCGCTTCCGACGCGCTTGTATCCAAATATTTGTACAACACGATTGAGGACAACTTTTGATGCAGTTTTTGCTAGATATATCGATGATACCACATCTATAATATGCGTTTGCTATTTTTGATATCATAAACCAATATTTCTTTAATAAATTTCATTAACAATAATTGAAAACATTTTCTGCAATTCTTCAATTTCTTCACAAAAATAGCAAACGACGGACATATGTCTTATATTTTAGCTATCACAAACCATTAAAATCAGTATTACCATATAAAGCACCAGCCAATGACAGTGTAAATCAGGGTTGCCAACTCATTTTTTGGTTTTCCACGCAGTGGTTCTCAAAATTCCCCGATTTTTCATCAAATTCCCCTCAAAGAAAAAACTTTTAATCAAATTATTTATAGATTTCTTTGAGTGGTTCGGGGAAGTCAGAGCTATAAAAAAACAATTATTTTAAGTAATAATTTTTTTTTAAGTAATTTAGTTTAAATTATAAAACCAACAATACTTAATTAATATATAATGTTTTAACTTGATTTGAACCAAATATAGTATAAAAAAAAAAAATATAAATTATATATGAAGTTATCGCCATATTTGTTGGACCCTGTTCCATAAGTGGTGCTTTGCGGTGCCATTATAACTTCTTGCAGGTTTATCTAAAATCATTCAAATTTTAATCTAGTGCCAGATCGAAGCTTCTTTTTTTTAAACAAAATGGTGTCCTCTAATAATTTACTTCCGGATTTTTAAAAAAAATGCAACGCCGTTTATAAATAGTTAAAGTTTTAAAAAAAATTATTTCATCAGGCACTAGTTTTTTATGCTTTCAAAAAGCTGCATAAATTTAATTCAAATCCTTCGAGCGAGTTTGGAATCACAGTGGTAAAAGCTCATAACTTCATATATAATTTATATGTGTTTTTCGAAAAATATAGACGAACTAATATAAGGAAAATATTTAGAATAGCTGGTATGAACTAAAACAATTTTTGAGAGTTATTTTTTGAGTAAAGAGTCAATATTTTTAACCTTTTTTGACATAATTATAAAACATATATACCCTGATTAAACGGTACAGTTCAACCTATTTTTGTGAAGTGATTTTATTGAACTTTTGAATAAAAAAAAATTTGAATGAAATATATTAATGAGCAGCGGAGATATTTGCATCGAAAGATCAAACTTTAATTTTCATGTCGTTTTTTTCTCATTCTTAGGTAGATATGTTTTATGAAAAAGTCGTTGTACTGAAAATTTCTACAATTTTGAATAATGTGAGTGTTTTTGATGTCAAAATAACAGAAATTTTTTAAAATTAAATACGCAAAAAACTCCGATACAAGAAAGTATTATAATAACAAAATTACCGCTAGTTTAAAAATTTTGGAGGGGGCATGGCAAAAAGTAAGTATGTAACATTTTAAGTCAGGATGCACTTAATATGTGTAATTAGTTTGAGCGAAATCCGTTGAGCCGTTTAAATTTGTACAAAGGCCAAACAGACAAACAAACAAACAGACAATGAGTTTTATAAGTATAGATAGATAGTTGAATTTATAAAATAAATTAAATTGCTGCAAAAAATACTTGTGTTTTCATACCTCTGACTACCCCTAATCTCTTAATTGTTCTTTGAGTCACGACTTTAAAGTTTGAAGGAACAATTTGTCGATGGTCCGATTCGAAAGTATGCTAAGTTGACTGACTTAGCACATTTATGATGTAATTGAAGTGCAAATCCTTGAATAAATTTTTTATAATTGTGCAATACTTTCCAAGGTTATAAACGAAAATATATTAAAAATTTAACAAAAATTAACTATTAAAAAATTAGTTTAGCAACAAGAAATTTTTTCGGTAATGTTTAACAAATTTATATTAAAATCAAATTCCCCGCAAATAGATAAAATATAAAATTGCCCTCAAATAATAATTAAAATTAGATGAATTATGAAATTCCCCGCATATTTGAGACCATTCCCCAATTCCACTTAAAATGACCCACCAAATCGGGGAATTCCCCACCAGTTGGCTTGCCTGGTGTAAATATTAAATACGCAGAATAACTTTTTCTATAAATTTTGTATTGTACTATTTCTTTTAAGATGCTCTTTCTCTCTGTTTCTTTCACAAAAATTTATTATATTCTTAATTTTAAAAAGTTTCACTTCTGTACTGTACACTATGGCGTACATTTTTTTTTTGTGAAAATTTTGGGGATCTGAAGCAGAAATAAGTTCGTCTCAAAAAAACATTTGGGAAATTTTCAGCTTTTTTGAAAAATTGGTAGTTTTCAAAAAAGTAGTTTTTTAAATTAATAATTGAGCTTTCTTCCCAGAATGAGTGACTAACTAAAAACTAAAATGTTTCAACGATCTTATTTTTAAAGTACAATGCTTAAATTTTATTTTCGTGGGCATAAAAGAGGGGTTCCGTTTTTTTTGGACAGAAGGGTTAAAAAAGTTTTTTAAATTATTTTTTTTTGCGTTATAAAATCTTAGTCTGCAGTTTTAAACAACATTCAATTATAAGTAAGTAAAATAAAAAACGTTCATTTATTTTTTTTATATATATGTAAATTATGCGTATTTAAAGTTTTGAAAAGATGTATTTTTTTCCTTCGATTTATTAGTGTGGGCAACGATTTTATAAATAAGTTATAAAGTCTTTGGTATAAGTATAGCCATGTATCACGAGGAAAACAAGTTTAATTTAAGCCAAAAATAATTTCAAAGTGCTAATATTGTTATTGATTAAAGTTTTTTCTAAATGACCTCTATATTTATTATGTTGACTTTATATGATTTAAATACAAATTCTAAATGTTTGATAGTTTAAATCATACTTGATTTTAAATACAAATTCTAGTTGTTTGATTTTAAACTATCAAACAACTAGAATTTGTATTCAAAATCAAGTATGATTTAAACTATCAAACATTTAGAATTTGTATTTAAATCATATAAAGTCAACATAATTGTTATTAATTTTTATTCTTTTTAACTCTATTTTTGCAGCCGTACTTAACCACATGTGTATGTTTGATTTTACCTTTAACTAAATTTTTCAGTTAGGCACTCATTCTGGGTAGAAAGCACAAGTATTATTTTGAAAAACTACTTTTTTGGAAAAAACGACCTCGAGCAACCTCTAAACCTTTTTCAAAAAATCTGAAAAAATTATCAAAAAATTTGTTTGTGACTAACTTTTGAATTCCGCTTCAGCCCCCCAAAATTTTGACAAAAAAAATTTACGCCCTACTGTATACACTGGACCGTATCGAAAAAATAAATTTCGCCGCACACCATCTAATCTAAAGCATTATTGAAAGTTTCGAAAAAAAAACTTTTTTTGACCGAACATTGATATATTTCTTTATAACTTCGGTATTTACCGTCCGATCTTAAAGAGTGTCTCTAAGATTTACTGACCTCAGTTGACCCCTTATAGTACTGACCCATCGGACCTCAGTTTCTACCATCTTAAGGTATTTATTTTTTTTGCAAAACGTAGGGCAAATTTTTTTTATAAATCGTAAATCGTACTATTTTTATAAAATATGCACCGAAAACGTTCTTATCCGAATCTACAATCCTAATGTACTTTTCTAAAGTAATAAAATTAAAGCCCTCAAAAAACCTTTAAACTCTTCCAAAGAAAATCATTTAAATAAAACACAAAATTTTATAGTGGAAAACCCAGGGAAAGAAAATAACTGTTATTTTACAAATTTCAGATGAAAAAGGCATAACAAAAAGTTGCCAGTGGACTTTTTTAAATATACCATTATTATAGTAATGGCGGCAGCTTCGCGAATATTAAACGCCTTTTAAATTTTTGACTGTTACTATAAAAGTTAAAACTAACTGTTATTTTTTGCCTTTTATTTTTTCGGGCAAAAAACTGTATTCAATGGTGACAGCAATGGCAGATTCATGTACTCCGTGGACAAAGTACTCAGTATTTTGAGAATGACATAGATAAGCTTTGAAAATAATTAAGTCTAGTAAAAAATGATATCAAATGATGTTATTATTTTTGTATTATGATAAAAAAAATACAAATTAAAATGAACTATTCCTTAAGATCGGACTGTTAATGTCGAAGGTTTGACGAAGTTTAAAAGGAGAAACCAGTGTTTGAATTGCTGACTGATAAGGATATTTTCGGTGCATATTTTATAAAAATAATACGATATGACAAAAAATTAAAAAATTTGCCCTACGTTTTGCAAAAATATTAAAAAGAAATTTTAAAAATTCTTCTGGTAGAAATAGCGAAAAATTTCATTAGTAAAAGTTTATTGATTTTTTACGGGCTTTCCATTTCTGAAATCAAAATGGTGCCTTAAGATAGTAGAAACTGAAATCCGGTGGGTCAGTACTATAACTGGCCCTTTATGGTATAGAGGTCAATGAGCCCTAAAAACAAAAAATAAGTCTCCCTAAGACAAAAATATAGACATTTAAGATCGGACGGTAAATACCGAAGTTATGAAGAAATATGTCAATACGCGACCCCTACTTTCGGTCGAAAAAAATGCTTTTCGAAACTTTCTTTCATTTCGAAAAAATGCTTCAAATTAACTGCTATGCGTCGAGACGGTCTAGTATACACGTTGCACCGTATTGTTTAAAATGTTAAGTACACAACAGACTACTTAAACATCTTATTTTTTCTGGCTCAATATATATTTTAGAAATTAATATACCAAATCTTGAACACATTTAAGCGAGTAAACGACTTTTTTAACTTTTTAAAAATATCAAAAACTTTTCCAAAAAAACATATTCATCAAAGTGAAAGAAACTCAAAATTCGTGATTTTTTTAAATTTATTTTTAATATGTTTTAAATTTTGTTATTTTACCTTTTTATTTGTTTCAACCTTTTTTATTTATTTATAAAAGAAAACGTGGCAAATATAGAATAATTAAGCTGCTTTTAAAAGATTTGTTGTATTTTCTTACACATTTTACGTTCTTTATGATTATTTTAGAGTTCCTTATTTTAAACAAAAGTCACAAAAAGTTTTATATAAAATTTTCATGTTTTTTTTTAATAAAACTATGTTACGATGCGAACAAAGCCAAATAGGTGAAATTGTTACATATAACAACTCACTCCAGGTTTCTGTTAAAATTTGATTACGTAACATTATTCAAATTCTATACCCGAATATGAAAAGGCCCCAATCCACATTTTTAAAAATTTAGAGGAAAGACTAAAAACTGTATAAAACTAATAGCGCATTCCGCATTTTTTCTGTTCTTTTCTAAAAAAAATGTTGACATCAAAATAAATCGTATTATGTAGAATTTTCTGGTATATAGATTTATTAATTAAATATAAAGAAGTTTATATAGTAAGGTGCCTCGACCTCCATAGTAAAAAAGGTGTCGACTAAAAATTAACCTTGATCTATTTTATGACGATTGCCAAAATATTTTTGCTGTCACGATAACCGCCAATTAGCTAAACCATTTTAAAACAGCCTCCAAAAATCATGTTTTTCTTAAATATATTAGCTGATGTAATAGTTGTAAAAAATAAGCTATGTGTAAATTATAGGCTGGAAAAATTTCTTCCAATCTGCATCAAAAAAGTTTCGAATTATTCAATTGGATTAATTGAATGCTGTTTTTCATGCAAATTTTTGATAATTTTTTGTTTTATTTTTTAACTTTTGCAACGTCGATAAGGAGGCGGGGCTGGTAAAGAAAAGTATATATATTCTTGATCAGCATCACCTTCTGAGTCTATTTAGCCATGTCCGTTTGTCCGTCTGTCTGTCTGTCTGTGATCACGATAACAGCCGTAATTTTAGAGCTATCGTAAAGAAATTAAATATATTTATACACTTTTTATTCAAAAATGAAGATAAATTTCGAAAATAAGCAAATCGAATAAAAACTACGCCTACCTCCCATACAAAGTGGCTTTAAATTCCACAAAAATTAATCTCTTGACTACAAATTCTGCACATATGCTTAAACCTTTAATATGGAGTTTGATTACGAAATATGTAAAAATCTAATAAAAACCTCTTTAAATTCCACAAAAATAAATCTAGTGGGTTCAAATTTTGCATACAACCTTAAACCCATATTAAATGCAGTTTGAGTATTAAATTTGTAAAAATCGAATGAAAACCACGGCTACCGCCCATACAAAGTGACTTTATGAAATTATGAAAAATTAATGCAATGAACTTAAAATTTTGCAAATTAGTTTAAATCTTAACAATGCACTGGATTTTTAAACTTAAAAAAAAATAAAATTCCGCCCACCTCTCATTCAAAGTGACGTCATTATAATAGTAAAACCTATAAAAATTCCTAAAAATTTTAGTGAAAATAACTTTAAAAAATTTTAAAAAATTCACAAAAACAGCCTTATCTCGATTGTAAAAATTAAAAAATTTAAGATGCATTTTGGAATAAGCTTTTCAGTGCTATTATTTCTGACCGTCTGTTTCTTTTAACAACCACACCAGACGAAATTCTTGCGAAAAAGATGATTTTTGGATGTTATTTCAAAATGGTTTAGCTCACTGGCGGTTATCGTGACAGCCAAAATATTTTGGGAATCGTCATAAAATAGATCAAGGTTCACTTTTAGTCGGTTCACTTTTTTCATCGACGCATCCTAATATATAGGTGTTAACAAAAATAAATATGTATATAAAATGGTTTTTTTATTGTAGCAATCGAAAGGTGACAAAAGGTTGCGAAGATGTTCCCTGCAGTCGTATGCACAAGCTCACAAGCCAGATCGACGAGCATCAAAAGGTATTGCATCAAAAAGTATTCAAAAATTTTAAATAAATAAATTTCAATAGATTAAATTTAATAGCAAACTTAAAAATTACAAATTCAGAATCAAATCAAAAAGAAATTTACTCCAATTTTGCTAAATTATTAAAGTATCAACTAGAATATTTATTTAAATATCAAAATGGATAAAAGGAATGCCTTTAAGCAATTGTTTAATTTTTAAATATAGCATATTTTTACTGTTAGAATATATACAAACCTTTTATCCATATATCTGAATCAATAAATAGTAGCTTTACTGTGAACTACTGTAAATTTTGTAAATTGAACTGATACTATTTTAAAGACTATTTATTGCTAATTATAAGTATGTATGCAAATTTACTTTCAACACTTTAATTAAAACTCTTAAACCTCTTTGTACACTCTAACTAACTGTCCTAACTTGAGATATTTAAATGTGTTCCTCGTTGAAGTCATTAAAAAAAGTCAGTATTTAAAGCGATTTTTAAGACATTTTTTTAACCTTTTTTTTGTGTTAGGTTTAAGGCTATATATAAAAACAACTTTCTTTTTTTAAATATAAAAATTGATGTGTAATTAAGAGATATCTTTAACAACTAGCTTTAAGGAACTGTTTCGGTTCTTAAGCAAAATAAATTACCAATTACCATAGTAAAATTAGAGAAGGTACATGCATTTCGGACTGCACTCTCTTTCTCATATCCAAAAATGACAAAGGCGCTGTTTTGCGAATGAAAACAAAAGAAAATCAATTCAGCCACATTCAGCGGTATCAAGAGTTAGTAACGGACTGTTGTGGTAAAATTTGCTGAAACACTGAAAGAACGCTACAAATTTGAGTGAGAAACTATTTACATAATTAAATAATTATAATAATTAAATTAAAAAATTTTCAACTTTTCTACGGTATCGCTACCATAACAGATCACAAAAGTTAACTCCGCTGAATGCGGCCAATTTTCGCTTTCTCATCGGTTCAAATTTTCTATAAGCTGTCAACTTCGTTTTGACGGTTTCAGCAGTCTGTCTTTCCGAAATGCATCTAACTTCTCTGATTTTACTCTGCCAATTACGAATGCCACATTTTTCTGCATTTTTTCTGCCCTCTTCAAGAATTCTGCATTTTTTGTTCTTTTCTAAAAAAAAATATGTTGACCTCAAAATAAATCGTGTTATTTTCTCGAAAATGTTGACCGCAGACGTAAAAAAATGCAAAATTGTCTGACTAGTGAAATTCGACGGTTCTGTATTCTGCCCTCTTTTAATACCAACATAAAAACAAAATAAAATACTTTTGACATTTCATATTTTGTGCTGTGACAGTTTGGGAAGCAAAAATTTTCAATTTTGAAAAATTTTTGAAATTTTATACAAATTTTGACGAGTTATGTGGTTAAGTTTAGGTCTGTTCTCGTTCTTTTGCAGCAGAAATTAGCAAGTTGTAAAATTTGAGAGAGCAAGCGGAAAAATGCTCTCTTTGAGAGAGATTTTGAAAAAAGTACGGCTTTTTGCAAAAAGTTTGCAGCTTTTGAAGAAAAGTCAAAAACATATGTTTATTTCTTTTGTAAAAATCTTTTAAAAATTTTTCAAATGTCGGATCAAAAGAATAAATTGGCTTCCTTGTTATTTTTCATGTTGTTTTAGTGGCTGGTATTCTAATTTGACATCAGCCGTCAAAACATGGCAGCTTGCGAATTGCTGCAAATTTCTACTTCGCCAAATTTGTGTAGCAGAAAGTAGCAACATTTGACAAGGACTGTATTACTTATTTTCGCTCTCTTTTGCAATTTTTTTGGGTACGGGAACAGGAAATAGAACGAATTCGTACGAATCATGGCGAATAATAAGGTAGGGTAAGTAGTTTTGACAAAACCTATCGTTAATGTCAAAGTGTGTTTTGGAGATGCTAGTTTTCTTTATCAATGTTATTTCTGGGATAAACACTTGGGAATGAAATTTTATGAAGGGTAAATAAGATTAAATATCTTTGCGCCACGTTGTCCGACAAATTGCACAACTTATTTTTGACATTTTTGTAATTTTAAAAGTCATTAAAATATATGTAACTTCACACAAAACTCTATGAAAACCACAAATTCACGCTTACATAACCAATAATAAATTTGAAGTGGAAGGCTCAAGCTGGATTATAACATACAAAAATATTTCGGAGAAAAAGTCCGCTTCAAGCCTGTCTAAAACGAAAAACCTGCACTTCCCCGTTTTGAAGTATTGCTCGTAAAGGATTTCATCAAAAATGCTTAGACAAAGTATGGATTTTTCATTAGATTTTATTTTGTGATATGGCAGCACTATATTTTATGATTTTGACATTAACGATAGGTCTTGTCAAAGCTACTTACCCTACCCATAGAAATAAAAGATAAGGAAGTGGTGTTATACTCACACACACTATACGTGTGTAGAAGGAATTTTCGTCGCTGAGGAAGCGAGATAGATCGTCGTTTTTTGACATAAGCCCTTCCCGAGCAAAAAAAAATCCATTTTTGAGGAAGAACATCTGTCAAAACACAAGTTCTGCTTCATGAGCGCATTCATTATTTAGAGTGGCAAGGGCCTTAATTTTTTTTTCATATTGGGATAAGCTTTAATAGTTATTTATTTGTTTACAATTTCTTTGAAAACTTGACATGAAATAAAAGAAGATTAGCAACCTAAGGTTACAAGCTATAACTTAACAACAACTTAACCACAACTTAGCTATAACAACCTAAGGTATTTTTGTATAAAAAAAACTAATTAAGAGCCGACAGTTCGGAAAAAACTACACAAAACTATTTTAAAAGAGTTTAATTTGGTATGTATTTTGGTTGTTTAGTTTTTGTGTTTTTTTAATATCAATTAAATAGTTTATAAAAAATAGTTTTTTGACATGAATTTTTAAAAAATCATTAAAAGTAACTTTTGTCGTTTCAGTCTTATTCTGAGTTCATGTCTTTTACTTTATTTTAGCAAGGCTTTTCTCTGTAAAAAAATTGGTAACGCAGCGTATTATATAACGGTGCTATATACAAAATGCATTGTAAGCATACATCTAAAAAAAATAATTTACGCCTTTATTTACTACATAATTGAATGCGGCCCTATTTGAATGTTTTTGTGTTTGTGTCAACTTCACTGTGTTTGTAAAATACTTCATTTCACTTCAACTACACCGCTTCCTTATATTTTACTTCTATGACCCTACCTCATTGTTCTGCCATGGTACGAATGATCAAGTCATAGTTGCCAGTTTTGACTCCCACCAAAATACTCTATTTCCCATAGCGTGGTAAAAGAAATTCCTACGTGGGAAATTACAGAAAAAAATTCCCACGGCAATGCAAATTCCTACGAAATTCCCACAGCCATTAAAAAATGCAATTCAATTAAATTTAAAAAAATCAAGCAGTTATAAAAGTTACAGAACATACATAAACATAAGCATTTCAGTTTTAAGCACTGTATATAGCTTTTATCTATCTTTTCTTTATTTTCCTTTCTTTATTTAATTTAGCTACTTTAGGCAGCTTCCTCTTTCAAACATTTGAAAAAGTTTGTTATATAATAATAAATGGCTTATTCAAGTTTATTATTTGATAATAACTTGTTCTCACACACTTAGGTCCATTTTGTTCACAGAGAGATAAATTTATCCCCGAGTTAATTCCACGATTTTTCCAGTTTTTCATTTGTTCACAGTGAGTTAAGCATTTAACTCTTCAGGCTGGAGATAAAAATGGTGGCGAGATAGCTTAACCCCAGAAATATTTAACTCGTGAAAATTGGTGAGTTAAGATTTTTAATTCGCTCTCATCACTCTCATTTTAATATTTTTTACTTGCTTGGTGTCAAAATATTGAAAATACAGATTTTTGACCATAGGGAAACAGTATTGGGGGTTACTGATTTCGAATCTGGTGTCAGAATTTTAAAATTAAAGATGTTGGATAAGGTTGTCACCTTAATTTTTTATTTTTGCGAATTCGGGGCTAGCGCGAACTAAAGGGTAAAAATGGGTCGCTGAATCCAAATCCGTTGTCAGAATTTCAAAATTCGAAAATTTTTCTACACATAGGGCTGCCACCTAAAAATGTTTTATTTTAAGAATTTTAAACATGAAGGAACAGTATTGGGGGTTACTAATTTCGAATCTGAACTCTAAATTTTAAAATTCAAGATGGTGGATAGGGCTGCCACCTTAATTTTTTAAATTTTTACGAATTCGGGGCTGCCAAAAAAATGGCACACCAAAAATGGGTCGCTGAATCCGAATCCGTGGTCAGAATTTCAAAATGATAAAATTTTATAATAATAGGGCTGCCACCTTATAATATGTATTTTCAAAAGTAAAAGCAACCCTATTATTTCAAAATGTTATCATTTTGAAATTCTGACCACTGATTCGGATTCAGCGACCCATTTATGGCATACCATTTTCTTGCCAGCCCCGAATTCATAAAAATACAAGGAATTAAGGTGGCAACCCTATCCTCAATTTTGAATTTTAAAATTCTGACTTCAGATTCAAAATCAGTGTTTCCTTAACACTGTTAAATACTGTTTAAAATTCTTAAAAATACATATTATTAGATGGCAACCCTATTATTTCAAAACTTTATAATTCTGAAATTCTGACCATGGATTCGTATTCAGCGATTCATTTTTAGTGTACCATTTTTTTTGCCAGCCCTGAATTCATAAAAATACAAAAAATTAAGGTGGCAACCCTATCCACCATTTTGAATTTTAAAATTCTGACTTCAGATTCGAAATCACTGACTCCCTAACACTGTTAAATAATTTTTAAAATTCTTAAAAATACATATTATTAGGTGGTAGCCCTATTATTTCAAGACTTTATAATATTGAAATTCTGACCATGGATTCGTATTCAGCGATTCATTTTTGGTGTACCATTTTTTTTTGCCAGCCCCGAATTCATAAAAATACAAAAAATTAAGGTGGCAACCCTTCCACCATTTTGAATTTTAAAATTCTGACTTAAATTATGTTTAATATTCTTAAAAATACATATTATTAGGTGGCAGCCCTATTATTTCAAAACTTTATAGTTTTGAAATTCTGACCATGGATTCGTATTCAGCGACCCATTTTTGGTGTACCATTTTTTTGCCAGCCACGATTCATAAAAATACAAAAAATTAAGGTGGCAACCCTATATACCATCTTGAATTTTAAAATTCTGATTTCAGATTCGAAAATTCTTAAAATAAAACATTTTAGGTGGCAGCCCTTTGTGTAGAAAATTTTTCGAGTTTTGAAATTCTGACAACGGATTTGGAATCAGCGACCCAATTTTACCTAGTGTTTCTCCCAGAGTTGAATTCGCATAAACAAACAAGAAATAAGGTGGCAACTCTAGCGGGCCATCTTGAATTTTAAAATTCTGACACCAGATTCGAAAGAAGTAACCCTCAATACTGTTTCTTCATGTTTAAAATGCTTAAAAAATGTTTAGTTGGCAGCCCTGTGTAGAAAAATTTTAGAATTTTGAAATTCTGACATCAGATGCAAAATCAGCGATCCATTTTTACCTAGTGTTCACTCTAACGCCTTTTCCACACTTGGTCAACGCAACTCCAACTCAAGTTGCTAGCCTGTGTATTTATACCGGAACCTTCAGATTAAGCAACTTGCGACTTGCTGCGTCAGTTTGCTTATTTTGTGAATTCAATTATTTGTAGTGCAGTACGCTATATATTAATATTGTCTTATTGTTCTTCTTTATTTTAATGATATAATAAGTTCGTTTGCATAATGCCACTTATTTCATTTGTTAATGTTTTTTCAGATGTCTTACACATGTTGCATAACTTTTGAAGCAAGTCTGAATGCATTCGGTTTCTAGTTGCATTGCTTCTCAACTTTTTCGCTGTTGCGTTGATGTTGCGTTGGAATTGCGTTGACTAAGGCCTTTTCCACATGGAGAAATTGAAAACTAATGCAACTGCAACAAAAGTTGCTAACCAATGTATTTATACCGAAACCTTCACATGAAACAACTTGTACTCAACAAGTTTTTAACGCATTCGCAACCAGTTTCATGCAACACGGCGTGCTGCAATTTGAATCGGCGATTTGTTACGTTTCCGATTTGTGTTGTGTGCTATGAAAATAATTAATCAGTTAATAAATATGAAATAAGTGCAGGAAGTGAAGAAATATCCTTTTTTTATCCTCAATTAATTTTTTATATCTATTTAACAAAGCTTCCATTAAAAAATAAGTGTTTGTTTTGTTGTGAATTTTTCAATATTGCGTTGCGACGTGACTTGCTCATCTGAAAGCGTAGGTTGCAGTTCAGTTTAAAATTGAAGTGTTTTGAAACTTTTTAAGCTGTTGCGTTGCAGTTACATTAGTTTTCAATTTCTCCATGTGGAAAAGGCCTAAGTGTGGAAAAGGCCTAACCCTCAAAATCGCAAAAATAAACCAAAAATCCCCACACATTTTTTAATTAATGAGCAACACTCTAACATTCCTATGGAAATCGATATAAACTGAGAGCGAATTTATGCTCTAAGCATAAAGCCGGGATAAAATGTGAACAAAACCACTTTTTTATCTCCCGTTTTATACGCTTGGTATAAAATTAACCTAGAGATAGTTATCCCCAAATTAAATCATATTTATGACCTTTGTGAACAAAATGGCCCTTAAAAACACAGTTTAAATAGTCCCGGTTTATAGTCGTCAAGACTTGACGGTCAAGTCTTGCGTTCGTTGGTGCGGGAATCGTAACAAAAGGGAAAGATAAAAATTGACCGTACCGTCAATTCTTGGGCAATTCGTTTTGTGTTCGTTCGTTGTCCCGCTATTTTCAATTTTATTTCGGCGTCATCAGTACAAACTTGAGAAGTAAAAGGGAGGAGTGAAAGAAACAATTGACCGTCAACTCTTGACGAGTGTAAATTGAATCGTCAAGCTTAAAAGAGAATATGCAAAACTTGAACGTCAAGTCTTGACGAGTATAAACCGGGACATACAAAACCAAAAAACACGACAACGCAATTCGAACACAAGGAACTAAGTCCCGGTTTATACTCGTCAAGACTTGACGTTCAAGTTTTGCATATTCTCTTTTAAACTTGACGATTCAATTTACACTCGTCAAGAGTTGACGTTCAATTGTTTCTTTCACTCCTCCCTTTTCCTTCTCAAGTTTGTACTGATGACGCCGAAATAAAATTGAAAATAGCGGGACAACGAACGAACACAAAACGAATTGCCCAAGAATTGACGGTACGGTCAATTTTTTTCTTTCCCTTTTGTTACGATTCCCGCACCATCGAACGCAAGACTTGACCGTCAAGTCTTGACGAGTATAAACCGGGACTAATTAAAGGTTATATATCAAACGGTTGCATTTTTAAATTATGTATTTGCTTTCATTATCTTCTTTGGTTGTGTTCATTTCTATGCATAAAAGTGGGTACGTTCGCAAAATATGCCTTTTTAATATATTCTACGTTTCATGGCGAGCTAAGCCGGTGCTAACTCTGGATCAACTCGCCATGGAGATATATATATTGACTTGTTAACATTTTTAACGTTTGCTGCATTTTGTTTTAAGCTAATTCAGTTCAGCATAAAATTTCTCTTTTTTTTTATTAATATCCATTTTTCGTGATTTTACTAACAAAAGAAGCAACAAAAATGTTAAAAAGAAATTAAAGAGTCAAACTCGACTCGAATTGATGCATGGAAACGCTTTCGAGCTAGCAACACCACCAAATTAACAGATTGCACTAATTTCGCTTTATAATAATAAATTCTAAAAGCGGAAAAAACATTAAAACGGCAAAATTTATTCATATATATATGAGGAAACAAAAATAATGCGTGAGAAAAAATCTAACGTGGGAAAAAAGATCCCATAAAATTCAAAATTCCCATGGGAATTCCCATTTCCCACAGCAACTAAAATTTCCCACAAAACTGGCAACTATGGATCAAGTACGGGAATATACCATTTACAGAGACTATTAATATATATAGACCCTGCAACTGAAATGCCGGGAATGGAATTAAAAGTTTGTACGTACAAGACAACAGACCCGACGAGTAACAAACCTAGCGAGTAATCGCTTGTAGGAATTTTTGTTGCTAGCACAACATGTATATGTTGCTTAAATTTTTGTTTATGTTGCTATATTTTAAGTATAAAGCCTAGTACTCTGTTCGTATGCGTGAAATTTCGCTAGCAACATCTATTTATTTGTTGCGTGAAATTTCTGACTTAAAGTTTGTTGCGAGGGATTCCTATGGCAACGTTTCTCAGAGAGATTCAGAGAATATGTTGGGAGATTTCATATGATCTCTCTCTTTTCACTTCAAAATAAATAGACAGTACAATTAAATTGTCGTGAAAAAATGTTGCTCAGAAACATGTTGCGATAATTTCACGCTGCGGAACAGAGTACTGCTCTGACGAAAATGTTGTGAAAATTTCCACGCTTGTTTCGCAGCTGTCATATTTTGTATAGAGATTTGAGTGGAATTTCACATGAAACTGAACAGAGTACTATGCTTAAGCAGAAAACCTCTGCTATACATATATTTTTTATATTTCGAAGCTGTGAAGCATTGCGTTTGTTTACATTTCTTTTGCTGGATTTTTTAGATCTCTGAGCATAGAAGCATTTGTGTACATTTTTTTGCTTGATTTGTTGAGTCTGCATTGATTTTTTTTTGCTGCTATTTCCTGTGCTTGGATTTTGTTCACGTTTTGGCAGCATTTCGTTAATCGTTAGATATACAGTGATGTGCAAATAAATAGGGACACCTGTATTTTTATATATAAAGCTACATGCATTATATACAAGGTGCCCCAGATAGAGAATTTATTCCCTCGGGTGGTGATTCTCCTTAATTAGGCGAGCAAGAAAATGCAAGGATGAGGGTGACCCCTCCCCCTTTTGTAGCTAGAGAGGAAAACCCAAAAAATAGGTGTTATTCATGCAGCTTTGAGTATATATATACAGGTGTCCCTATTTCTTTGCACATCACTGTAAATCATATTTTTGCGAATTTGTCTATCTGAAGCAATGGCTTTTTTTATATAAATCGCTATCTTTTTATTTCTCATCGGATTAAAATGCTCCAAAAGACAACATTTTAGAAAATTTATCAATCTTTTGAATGACATCAAAATTAAATTTTAACAAAATTAAACCTATTACTTATTAACTATTCTTACCTTTATCCTTTCAAATAACATCAAAATTAAGTTTTACAAAAATTAATCGAATTAATTATTAACTATTTTTACCTTTATCCTTTCAAATGACATCAAAATTAAATTTTAACAAAATTAATCCAATTATTTACTAACTATTTTAAATAGATTTAAAACAAAAACTCCAATCTGCTGCACAGGGCTAAGTCCGCTAATACCTTTTTAATTGAATTTTTTAAAACAGACCATGAGTTTTATTTATTTAGAATTAAATTATGATTTGGCTAATTTGTTGTTAAGAAAAAAATAAATAATATTATTGTTTCTTTTTTCAGCAAAATGTAGGCTTATAAACAAATTTTAGCCTGTCATGAGATCAATTGTAGTATCTTTAACGTTAATTTGAGACTCAAAAATATTCTAATTGTGAAAATTTATGATGAAAAAACAAAACCGGTTCCACTATAGACAACTATCCCTTAAATAAATTATCAAATTTGACCAAGAAATTAATAGTAAAAGTCATTTAAAATTATTTTTTACTTTGTAGTGGTTTTAAGTCAGTTTTTTAAAAAAGTTTTTATTTCTTTCTTTTTAGAGAATATGATAATAATTCTGCCCATTATTGTGACGAATTTTATTACCCTAGTGTCAATATTATTCGAGATCAAGAATGATAGAATAAGAGATTACGCTTTGCGCAGGTCCGTTACTTCTGCTAATGGAGTCTGACAACCAGCTGTTCAGTTGACTACGTCACAATATTTTATTTCTTTGAGAAACGTACTGCGATCGGTTGTGTTTTATTTAATTGTGTATATATCGAAGTATATTTGAGAGTTTTTAACTTAAAATTTAAAAAATGAAGCGTGCAGCTGCTAATTGTGGTAACAGTAGCAAACAAATATTTTTCAGAAACCTGATGCTTGCAATAAAAACAAAAATTACACCAAGAAATTGTAGAAAACGCACACAAACGAAAACAAAAATACAAAAATATATTAACTTAACAAAATTTGTTTCATTATTTAAAAACTTGGAAATATCATTTATTTGTCCTTTCAATTCACAGGTAAATTAATGGAAATAAAATGTCTGGGAACGTTTAAACTACATCAATTAAACTCTTAATAAACATTTTTATAAAATCCAAGTCAAAAAATAATGCTCAGTAAAGTTGGTTTCTCAGACAAATTTTTGTTTTGACTAAGCTGTTTTCTGGCTGTAATAAAATAATAGTAAAAATAATGTTTGCAAAGGAGTACTTAATAAATTAACCTCTTCTCGTTCCAATAAATTGCTTCTAACTTCTTTTATTTTAATTATACAAACTAAAATGTATGCAATTTTCATTTCTGTGTAGAAATCGTATGCAAAGTGATCGCTCTCCAAAACAACATTGATATTATGACGTACATGCGCAGAACGACGATTTTGTTGTACACATTTTCTTGTCTTCGGCGCAATCTTTGTATTCTGTCATTCTTGATTCGAGATAGTGTTTTCTTATGACACTCCCCTTGACGAATAACGCCCTTTCTTGAGCGTAATTTGCAATAATTGTGCCTACCCCTGTACTAAATTTCAGTACCCTAGTATCAAGATTATTCGAGATACAGTGTTTTTCTTATATTGCCACACCCATTTATCGAATACCGCTAACCTTTTTCAGTTGGCACCTCCGTGTTCAATCTCAATCTATTGACAAAAAATTACGGCAATCGGACAAGTGCTTTAGGAGTCATCGATGTAAGGGGTCGTCCATAAACTACGTTACTGATTTTCCGGTTTTTTTTAACCCCCCTCCCTCTGCGTTACTTTTCGTAATGCTTTTCAAAACCCCTCCCCCTAAAGTAACGTGACATATGAAATTAACTCATTCGTATGATTATATATTTTGACTAGCTCTGACAATTTTCACTAGTATTAGTGACTAGTATGACTAGATACATTAAAGGAACAATTGGAAAACAATCAATAATTAATATCATCTGTAAAAGCTATTCCATCTGCGATCCAAGATTCGATGCTCTCAATCGCTGGGATAGAAGAAGCTGGTAGCTTTGTTGAGGATTCTTCAAAATAGAACTTTTCATCGGATTCTATGTCGACCCATTGGTGAATCCTCATTTCTAACGCAAAGAAATTCACCTGGTCTTTGACAGAGTACCCTTAAAGGCTGCACCCGAGCTGCACCAAGTTCTGTGTTTTTGTGTAAATGCTTTCTGAAAATTGATTTATTTAAATAGTATTTTTTATTCCGATATATTGTAAACGATATAATACAAACTTATGGCAATTCATAGAAGTTTTAAAAACGAAATACAAGCCGCAGGTAGGACACGACCTTGAACCGATTTCTTCTTTCTGAGAAGGACAGTACATGTCATACGGTATCTCCTTTGATCAAGAACATTCAAGCCTTAACGTCAAAGCCTGTCGAAAAAGCAAAGACCCAAATTTCTCAGACGTGTGCTGAGATGGTGAAGGAATACCAAAAGGTTCCTGTGTCGAGGGAAAAGGTGGTGGAAGAAATCGTTGAAACAAAAGTTAACCATCAATTTAGACGATCAAACATAAACATGTAAGGTTAAAAATTTTTGAAATGATTGTGTTATTAATTAGAGGTTTTTTTCGACTTTTGGTAACGTTACAATATCTAAACACCTCCCTCCCCTACCGTTACTTATCGTAGTGCATTTCAAAACCCCTCCCTCCCCCTAAATTGGTAACGTAGTTTATGGACGACCCCTAACCGACAAACTTGAGAACCTCCTCCTTTTTGAAATCGGTTAAAAATTGATGCGAATTTTTAATTTACTGCTTAACATTTCTCTATCTTCATCTAAATTTATTTATTTATAAACTCTAATATATTTGTACTTTATTTTTTTTAAAAAAAAATTTTACTTTTGAAAGCATATTTTTAAAATGTTTTCCATTTTTTATAAGAAACCATTTGTGATTCGTTGAATATATCGAGCCATAACCGCAGAAAAAGTGTAACCAACAAAAACAAAATTTTACAGGAGAAGCAATTTTTTAGTTTTGTCTGCATAAGCTAAGTATGCTGTAGTGTGAAAAGAAATCTTCCGTAATTTAGCGAAAATTTTTTTCGTTGGTTAGTACGCTGTTGAACCGAAAAATTTGTTCAAGAAAGCCTTTTACAAACATACTTTGAAAACACTTGTCTACGTAATAAAATT
This sequence comes from Dichetophora obliterata, assembly GCA_963920525.1. Lineage (NCBI taxonomy): Eukaryota > Metazoa > Arthropoda > Insecta > Diptera > Sciomyzidae > Dichetophora > Dichetophora obliterata. The sequence goes on from OY986437.1 coordinate 193,026,875, forward strand.
ACAAGTTGTGTTTGTACCGTAACATAATAAAAGTAAGCTTCTTATAATAATACTTGTAGTAAGTTTACTTGAAGTTTAATTTACAAGCGTTTACAAAGCATGATTGGAAAATTCTTTCAGAGGTAATTGTTTCATAACTTCCACATTATTGTTCAATTTGGAATTTCCCAAGCACTAAAAATTACAATTGAAATAAGAAACAAAGTTCCATCACTAACAATTTTGATGTCAGTGCCTTGTGTTCAGTGATAATTCCAACACATTCTTTTAGAATTTTATAATACTTAAATTAATTTTTAATATTTTGTAAGTTACACCAATGTGTTTGTGCAATTGGAAAAAAGTATTGTAAAAGTATTATTGAAAACAATTGGTAAATAATTGGAAATAAGTATTATTGTAAGTTTTTTCCAACTGTTTTTAGAAAATTTTTAAAAAGTGTTATTAACATATTATGAAAACAATTATTAAACAATTGGAAGCAAGTATTTTTGTAACAACTGTTTTAAAGGATTTGCAATGAATTAATTTGATGTGGCTCCGTTTTTAAAAGTAAAGCCACAACTGCCTTGCTCTGATTCCGTACATTTAGGTAAAATTTATGATGCATTTTTTAAAATCTTAAATAAAAACTTGCATAATCAATTCAGAAATCTTACAACTTTTTAATTTACTCACTGAACACAAGCCACTGACATCAAAATTGTTAGTGATGGAACTTTGTTTTTTATTGCAATTGTAATTTTCAATGCTTGGGGAATGCCCTTATAATGTGAAAGTTGTGAACCTCTGAAAGCATTTTCCAATCATGCTTTGAAAACGCTTGTAAATTAAACTTTAAGTAAACTTACTACAAGTATTATTATAAAAAACTTATTTTTATCATGTTTCGATACAAGTTTACAACACAACTTGTATATTTATTACGTAGGCAAGTATTTTCAAAGTATGTTTGGAAAAGGTTTCAATTATTCTATTGTAGGTAAGCTTACTCCAAACACTATTATAGAATGGCTGACTGGGTTGTTTGGCTGATTGGGTAATGTTCAACTAACACATTCAACAAACAGGTTACGGTAAGTATGTGTTAGTGTTGAGTCTACACCGAAATTTCGTGTGTTTAATTAAATGTCTAAAAATTTTCGTACCTACACCATACTAAGCTATAAGCAGTAAATGTAAACTCGATTTTTGTGTTGGGTATAACTTAAAAACGGTTTAACTTAGAGATCTAAAATTTTGTCATCGTTTGTCATTAAAAAGTGAATGTCAGATCTCGTGTTGGTTACACTTTTTTGCGGCTATGGCTCGATATCTTTCTTTTACAATGCAATATTATGTTCATGTTAAAAAGTTTTCACATTCGACTAATTGAATTTAATAAGTAAATAAATATTTTCATTTATTTTATTTAATATTACCAATCAGGGCTGCATTTCAGCACGTTTGGTAAGCGTGTAATTATCGATTGTTTTTTAATATAAGTATTGTTTAGAAAGCTGTGTTAAGTACTTGCCATTGGATTTAGTGATTGCATGTGTAAACAAACTTTAAATCAGTCGCCAATGTCTTAAAAATCACTTTAACAAAACTAAGTACAAAAACAAAAAACTTTAATAAACTAAGCACACTATCACGCTAACCTCAAATACCTCTTCCTTTTTAAATATTTGTACCGTTATCACTTCTATTGAAGTTAATCAATAGAATCTATGTAATTTGTAAATTGACTTTCAAAAACTTAATAAATTATGTCTGAGTAAAGTGAATGTTTTATTGTAAGCTATAAATATGTATATTAAAAAAGAATATATGTGTATATGTACTCGTGTATAGCATGTTTAAACGAAACGTTACCTATTTGGATGAGCAAAAATAATGTTTTTCGCTTAAAATCTTCAGTAATTAACGCGTCGTATAAACAAGGCAATACACATAATTTATAAGTCTGTTCGTCTATAGAAAAGATAAAGTTTTGAAAATACTAAAAATAAAGTTATTCCTCTGTGATCGTCATAAATCTGTGTGTTTTTATTTTCAAATTTTTAATTTTATTCGTTCTAAACTCTCTTTGATCATTCTTTCCGCAACACTCTATCTCTCCTTCTTATTTTTCTCTTTGGACAAATTAAAACTTTAATAATGGCATATAAATATCACTAAAAACGTTAAAATTTTTCCTTAAACCAAAGAATCCCCTGTTAAAATGAAACATGTGTTGGATATGCGTTCGCAATCTGTCGATCGGTACTTTTCTACCAATCAATTGGAGAGGAAAAATGAAATTTTTATAAAATTAAGAAAATATACATCCGTTGATGAACAACAGCAACAACATAAAATTGATTCATTGGCATGGAATTTTAATATGAGTAATAATAGCACACATATGACACAGGCAACATCAACTGAGTGTGTGGAAACGATCAATTCGACAACCTTAGCCCACAGACGAGGTAAGACCAAAACCATGTTTTTGTAACTTAAATATGCTTTGTTAATCAAGTCCTTCTTAAATCATTCTAAACAGAATCCATGTTGATGCTACCGGTAACATCAAGCCGACGTTGTTCTGTTCCCGTTTCACTCAACTATCAGCGGGTAAAACTAACAACTACGCCATCAATAGCGATGTCGACCTTGGCGAGGCGAACTTCTATTTCCAGCGGTAGCATGGGCACAGCTGGAAGCGTTGAGAGCATTGTTTCTCAATGTCCGGAAGTCAAAAGGCGCGTACGCATGATCAATAGACATTAATTGGGTCAGAAATATTATAAAAAATATTATAATATAATTTATTAACTACTATTTTAAATAGAAGCAATGAAGGAAGAACTGGAGAATTACGGCAAATGCTGTTTTTTCTTTGTTCGATATCGAATAACGTTATTTCAAAATTAATTATTACGAACGATTTTACGCAATGAGGACTATCAATTCGTCCCTTGCGTATAGTCACGAAAAAATGAGATTTTTAAAGTGTTGAAACTTATAGTCTTATACTGCCCTCCTAAGAAATAAATTCATATCTCCATTTGAGTAGTTTTAAGGTATTCAGCTTTTTCTTTTTTTATCTTTCTAAGAAACACACTAGAATGACCATTTTACTTAACGTGTTTCAGTCATTTTCAATTGAAAATGGATAATCTTAGCTTAACACAAAAGTCAGAAACTCATTCACGGTTCCGAATCTGCCCTTATCTCAATTTGGGAATTTTGGCGTTTGTGACTTTCTTTCTTAGGACGGAAGTATATACCTTTAGGTTGTTTTTTTTTTTTGCAGCCAAACAAAATTTATTTTTCTACCTATAAGGCTCCATTTCCATTTTGGCTAGAAAACTCTGAATAGAATATCGAAAGCAGCCAGCTTTAATCTGTTTTGAGAATTGAATAAGAATATTGTTACTTTATTAGTTGCTGATCAATGAATGGTTATGTCTTATTCGTTTATTTCAAATTAAAACGAATGTATTCGTTTTTTGTGCGTCACTCTTTGTGCGTTATTTGTTTATTTGTATTTATAAAAAAAAGCACATGACTCAAACCTTTGCATAAATTGAACTTCAAACCGTCTTGTAAATTTCGAAGCAATTTAATAAAGTCAAATTTCAAATCGGTTCTTAAAGTTTCAAGTCGCTTAGAATGCGCGCATAAACAAAAATTTCTTTTTAAACCGTTCCGAAAATCAGCGTTTTTGCTTTCATTGTCAAACTTAATTTGAGTTGCTGATTGGAGTTGTCAAATTTTCAAAACGCTTTCACAATCGCTTTACCTGAAGTCGTTTCAGTGACTGGGTATAAACACACCACATTAAACTGTACTGAGTCAAAACGTTGTAAGAGAATACGCTTTAACGTGCCGCATAAACATGGTAACAAGATAACTTTTGCAGTTGCTTTTAAACTGTCCCAGCAAACATTAAGGATTTCGATGGCATGTCATCTTTTTTCTGCTGCTTTTAAGATATTTCCTGGTTATTTAGAACGTACATTTATGTTTCCTAAATTCAAAATATGAAAAGTTTTTAGGTAATTTTTTCGCCATTTTTTATCGGTTTTTTCGGTTTTAGTTTTCAGGTAATTTTTACTAGATTTATGCCTCATTTACACGAGTGACATATTTTTCATTTTTTACATCATTAAGTGCCATTATCGTGTAAATCATGTTATTTTGTTTCATTATTTTAGTCATAAAATAATGATTAAAATCAGATGTCATTAGTTTTGTCACTTAAATGACATCGTGTAAACGCCGTGTAAACCCGTCTACTCTCATAGTGACCAACTTAAAGAAAAAATGAAAAAGTTCATTCTTTACTGACAGAGTGCGTTTAACTGTTTCTAGAAATTTAACTGTTTGCTTAAAAATGGACTGGTTAGTATAAATTTAAAGAGTTTAAAGAAAATAATAATCATAATCAATAATTAATCTCATTTCTTTTTCTAAGTGAACCCAGCCAGTATTTTTCAGAAGATGGAACAGATGAGCTAGTGGAAACTTCTGGCAGGTAGCGAAAGCTCGAAAGGTTCTTCTTCCTCCTCGTCCTCTTCAATTAATAAATATGCTAAATAAGCAACAGCTTTTATTTTGTTGTCTTCCATTTGTAAAATGACTTTTAACTTCTTTGCTTTGTCAGTATTTGAGAATTATAAATTTTGTCATTTATGTAAACGCCTACTTTGCTGGTCAAATCATTATGAATTTGAAAGTTGCCAAAATATAATGAAACGTAGTGACAAAGCTCTGGGCAAATCACTTTTTGTGCCGCCTAAATAGCAGCGTCATTATGATATGCCATCAAGTCATTATTAAAGTCAGTAAATGTCACTCGCGTAAATGGGGCATTAGGTTATTTTATTGTCATTTTTGGGCATTTTTAATTTTTAAAACATTTTTAAGTTTTTTCGGTCATTTTAGTGTAGTCTTTAAGTAAGTTTTTTTCGTATTAATTTTTTAACATATTCCTTTAACAAAAGAGTCTCTTCAATCAAAAACATTACCTCTCGAAAAACGAGTAGCTTTGTTTCTAGTCCTCGATAAAAAAAAAAGCTCAGCGCGTGGTGAAACTGACGAAATGGTATGTAGAAAGATGAAACAAGTGTTAGTTAAAAACTCAGGATATGCTAGTTTTTATTAACTCTATTTTTATGCCTTCTTGCTGAGATGTTAGGAGGTAAATATTTTAATACTATGAAATTACAAGAGGAACTTACATCCGATGGCATATCGTCTATTAAATATGTTCCTCTCGTCAGTGCAGAAGTAGAAAGAAGTTTTTCTATTTACAAAAATATTTTGCCAGACAATCGACGTCTTTCAATTTTAATGACTTAAAGATGTACCTTGTAATATAATGTATAAAAATTATATAAAATAAATTTAACGTTTAGTAATGTTTTATTTTTAAAGTTTTATTTTTTGTTTATTTTTTATGTAATTGTTTTGTCAGTTTTTATGTAATTTTTGTAATTTTTTTAGGTAATATTTTACAGTTTTTTAGGTCATCAAAATCCGGACCCCGATCATCGTTATGCGCTCCAAAAAATACTCTTTTTTGAGTCCTTTTTCCTAGGTTGAGGGTGCGCCGATTTTGTACCACCCTTAAAATCCTTCACTAAACCCTCACATTAAATACTCTTTTATGACTCGCATAGATGACTCTTTAAAGACTCCTTACCTTAGTCTCCTGACCAAAAAATTCTCAATAAACTCTCATATTAAATACTCTTTTATGACTCATATAAATGTGTATTTAGGACTCATATTAAAGACTCTTCTAAGGCTCATATTAAAGACGATTTTAAGGCTCATATTTAAGACTCTTTTAAGACTCCTAACAAAGACTGTTTCATGACCCTTATAGCCCTTCATAGAAATATTACAGGTTCTTTTATAACTTCAATAATGACTTTTTTAACACTTTTGAAATAAAGGCTCAAATGATTGTTTAAAACCTTATAGCTACATAATTTCTTACAAATTTTTGTGTGCCCAATGCTCAATAAGGACCAAATGGTTGCCGGAAAATTATTATCAGGAGTTCGATAGTTGAAAATCTTCTCATTAAAGCTCTGCAAAGAACCATCCAACTACACCAGTTGTGTATTGTTATTTGTTTCTTATATCTACTTGTATCTGTTTCGCTCTCTGAGCATTGAGTATGCATGGAATATTTATCTTTTAGATAACGATGGAATAGGTATGAGAGAGTGAAATTACCAAGTATCAAAAATATTAGTTTGAACACATACAGAACAAACAGATATATCGATAATACTGTTATCTTTATTTGGAACATCTGGATTATGTGACGTAGCAAGCATAAAGAATAAAGAGCGAAATAAACAACAATAAAAGAAACAGTTTATATAAGTACAATGCATTTAAGCTTTCAATTTATTTCACAAAAAAATTAAAATAACAAAGGTATTTTTTTAGATAACTTAATTAAATTAAAAATTAATACACATAATATTAAAAAAAACAAATAAAAAATTACTACAATAAAAAACAAATAAAAAATTACTACAATAAAAAACATAAATCACTTTCAAGTTGACGTAGGTACATATGTAGGTAGGATTAACATATGGTCGTGGGACAGCCTAAATAAATATATACATTTTTTTAAACAAAATAAAGTTATTCAGTATGCATGGGTGAATTTTTTACATTTACATTAATAAACATGATATGATTAAATGATTTTTGATTAACTCCAATTTGGGAGCGCTTATCCGTTATTAAATTAAGAGCTTTTGAAAATATCCTCAGAGGGGGCACTGCTTGCGGGAACGGCCAATATAAGACAACATAGCTTGTATAATAATGGGTATTCGTTTTGGCGGATATACCACCAATTTAAAACATTGAAATCGTCATGGAGAGGGACAGAAGTATTTTGATATTTTGTGATTTCATTTTCTATAGTATTGTCTTTAGAAATATCGATCTGTCGAGCATACGACTGGAACAAATGAAAAATTCCAGATGATTTTTGGGTTTCTGCGGGTTCAGTCGGTTTAGGTGTGTCGTCTACATATGGCATCATTAACATTTTGCATTTATTTATTACTGTTTCTTTTCATCAGAGCTAAATTGTGATAGTTGGTTTGCTGGTAGAAATAAAAATATAGCTATTTTATGGTAGATAGTTATGTTGTTTTCCACAACTAATTTTAGAGTTTCTAATAAAGTGCCCTTGAATTAATAATAAAATCTAGTTCTCCATCAACTGCAATACATTTACAGCCTTATTCATGATCTAATTTTAAAGGCTGCGTAACTTTAAACCAGCTTTAAACAGCACATCGTTATTAATAAATGTTTTTCAGGCTTGCGTAAGATCTGCGTAACTTAAACGCCGAAATTTGCGTTTAAAGGTTGCGCAAATGTAACCTTAACTTTTGTCGTCTTTTCGATTACGGTTGATGTATATGATATTTATATCATAGACATGCTCCATATGCGACCATTTTAGACTTTTTTCAGCAATAGCCTATTGTGAAACTGTACATTAAAAGACCTGAGTTCTTATTGTACAATGGATAAATAAACAAATAAATAAAAATAAAATTATAGATTCGCAAATGTACAAGAATTCTTCGTTTTTGTAAAAGAGTTTCGATTGTTTAGACACAAACCTTACAAAATTAAGCAATGAATAAAAAAGTGATTATAAATAATAATTTCAGCAAGGTTGCGTAGAGCATGCTTAAGGCCTTGAAGAGTGCGTAACTCAACAAGCGTTAAACGTTTGTTTAAGAAAATCTATTGTAAATATAAGGCTGTTAGTATTTCAATGATGCACATAAATTTATTGTGGCATTTGAATCACCTTCCAGTTTCTTGGATGCTTCTTCAAATGGTCTTAATACATCAATAATTTGCTGATATACCCGGTGTTACTCGAGAGTCATTTATATAAACATTTTAATATACACTTTTCGATTAAATGTTTTTGTAAGTTTTGGAATTTTGTAAAAACGTGTTGAATTTTAGTTTGAGACCACTATAAAAATATTAGTTCGAAAATTTACCACGCTTTTTTATCGAAGAAATAATTTTATCACTGTTTTTTTACAATCAAAAACTGTTTTTTAGTTCTAAACTGATTTTACTGGTTACTGGTAAGCATGTTACTTGCACTTCGCTAATAAAAATCAAATTTATAAAAATCTTCCTAAAATTTTTTAGTAGTTTTTCCAGTTGGAAAATAACAATTGGATTGTCTCTAAATTAAAAATTAATGTAAATTGAGTCTGATAGTTGATGCAATTTCTTAAATCTTCTGAATTCCTATTTTATACGAAAAATTGTACAGTCGTGGGGAGGCAAAAGAATGTAGATTACTATAAGGATGATTTTATATAAACCAAAATGTTTATAATTACTCTAGACACACAACTTCATTCTTAGAGATAAATGAGGACGCTCAAATTATATAGAGAATTTTAAAACAAAACTCAGTTTTATTAAAAGTCTGGTATGAAAAAAATAGATTTTAAGCCATAACTTTTGATTGGAAAGAGATATTGGGGTAATTTGTTCACATAAATTATTTTTGAGACTTGACTTTTTTGTAAAAAATATAAAAACATTTTGGAAAAAATAAATTTCGCGAAAAAAATCAAAGGGGGTACCTTGTTGTTTTGATGACAAAAACAATAAAATAATTTTTGCGCTTAGCTGGAAGAATTTTTGCAAATAAATGCTATGTCATATGAAAGGTAACCAGATTTTCTATTTTAAATTGATTTCATTTTTACAACAACAACAATTGTTGAGTCATTTTTTGAGTAAAAAGTCAATATTTTGGACCTTTTTTGGCATACTCATAAAACATATATACACTGACTTAACGGTACATTTCAACCTATTTTTGTGAAGTTATTGAACTTTTAAACAAAAAAAATTTGAATGAAATATATTAATGGACAGCGGAGATATTTGCATCGAAAGACCTAACTTTGATTTTCATGTCCTTTTTTTCTCATTCTTAGGTAACGATGTTTTATGAAAAAGTCGTTATACTGAAAATTTCTCCAATTTTGAAGATATATGAATGCTTTTGATGTCAAAATAACAAAAAAATTTTAAAATTAAAAATACAAAAATCTCCGATACTAAAAAGTTTTATAATAACAAAATTACCGTTAGTTGAAAAATTTCAGAGGGGGCGTGGCAAAAACTAAGTATGTAACATTTTAAGTTGGGATAAACTTAATATGTGTACCTAGTTTGAGCAAAATCCGTTGAGCCGTTTAGATTTGTATAAAGGCCAAACAAACAAACAAACAAACAGAAAATGAGTTTTATTACTATAGATTGCTGTCTTCTTCTTTTCTACCAATACATTTTGAACATCAGAAAATTTTTTGTATATGTATAACAGTGTATAATACTGGGTGTTCCACCTAGTAGGGCAAACACTTTTTAATGTAGTCAGCAAACCACAATTTTCACCTGACTTTTTAAAATATTTCACTAACTTTGAGCATGAACTTACTATTTCTTTAATTTGTGGTGAGTTGTTTTTAGATTTTTCAATTGTGTTGTTAATCAAATGATTTACACAGAATATGTTTAGAATTTGAGAAGTTCTCATTCGATTCCTCATGTTTATAACTATTTTCGGCATAATTGAAGAATAGTGAAAACTCAATTTTACATTATTGTTTTTTTAATTATAATTTCTTTTATATTTTAATTATAAAAAATTGATTGTAAAATAAAAAAAAAATCACAAGTTTTTCAGGCCAATTTTTAAACTTTGGACCCCTATAACTTCTAAACGACTTGCGAGAGGCCTGAAATTTTTCCGGATTTGGACTTAGAAGGTCTTAATACACATAATTAAAAAAAAACATTTAAAATTTGAGTTTTCACTATTCTTCAATTGTTCCCTATTTTCTCCCATATCCACCTCTAAACGAATTTTTTATTTTTGAAAAAGTTAATTACATCTGAAGACTTTTTTCTTGTACTTGTTAAAGAGGGCCCACTGTAGTCAAAAGAGACAACGACAGCGAGTCTAAGAACAAAAGAAAAATAAGAAACGAAGTCAGTTGACGACTAAGTAATCCCGCAATTATCTACGAAAATTCACAGAGTGATAGCGAAGACAGTTTGCTAAACATCACAGTCATGGAGGGTGCAGAAGCTGCATCAGTTAGTCCCATCAGCGGATCAAATGGCCAATTTAATTGCAAGCCTAAATGCATTAAGTGGAGCGATTGCGGATCTGAAGCAGAGCAGCGCAGGCAACCAACGAGAAATTGTCACGCTGCGCCAGAGAATGGAGGCGCCGAGTGGTTCCAGAACAGTGCTATTATTAGAAGAGAGACGCATGTCAACACCAGATGCGGAGACCGAAGTAACAGATCTGGTGCCCTTGCAATTAAATCAAAAAATTTATGATTTGCCTCTATTTTCAGGGAGCCCAGAAGAGTGGCCGCTCTTCTACGCCAACTTCAAGGACTCCACTGAAGCGTTCAGATGCAATAATCTCATGAGGCTGCAGAAATGCCTCTCCGGCGTTGCGAAAAAGACAGTGGCGTTGCTACTGAGCTATTCGGAAGACGTGTCCAATGCAATGAAGGAGCTTGAGTTTAGGTAGGCCTGATTTGCTCATCAGAGCGCAACTTGTGAAGGTGCAACAATTTCCGGTCATCAGTAAGCACAAGATGGATCAGATGGTACGCCACCGAAGTGCGGAACATGATAGCAATTTTGAAATCAACTTGTGAAGGTGCAACAATTTCCGGTCATCAGTAAGCACAAGATGGATCAGATGGTTCGCCACCGAAGTGCGGAACATGATAGCAATTTTGAAATCAACTAAGAGCGAGCAACATCTGGCCAGCTCTACACTCTTGGAGATGCTAGTGAGCAAGCTGCCGCAGAGCAACCAGTTTAAGTGGGCACGCCGAGCATCGAAAATAGAACCGTATCCCACTTTAAAGAATTTTGCAGAATGGGTAAGCGAATTGTCCGAAATTGTATGCTTAATGCCACCAACAGCAGCAGCAAAAAGAACTGCACCGCCAAGAAGGTTGCTGCACGTTGCGGATACCACGTCAAATGAAAGTGCAGGTTACTAACAGTATGGAGCCAACAATTCGATTACGAACTGTGAGACTTTTAGTCAAAAACGCACACCAAAAGCTTGTTGGAGAAAGGTAAAGGAGCTGCAGCTGTGCTTTTTGCAAGCTCACAGCTGTTTAAAATATTGCCAGTAGTAATATATGGGCCTAAAGGGCAATTGGAACTATTCGCGATGTTTGATGAGGGCTCTGCGATTTCTATTATAGAAGACGCTGCGGCTAAGACTTTGGGCATGAGAAGGCAAGAGGAGCCTCTTATGCTGCAGTGGTTTGGCGACAAGGTCACAGAACAGAACCGTCTGCAAGGGTCAGCCTTGAAATAGCCGGGCAGAATGGATCCCCTCGGTTCGCCATTAAAAAATATTAGAACTGTCAAAAACTTGAATTTACCAGAGCAAACATTTAATAAGTCTCTTTACAGCCATTTTGATTCATTACCAATGAAAGATTATGCAAGTATTCGACCATCAATTCTACTGGGGCTTGACTGTGTGCACCTAGGAGTGTCTTCAACGGTATTAGAAGCTGGCAATCATAATCCCGTGGCGGTAAAAACGAAGCTGGGATGGGTGGCATATGGCCCAATACAACATCTCAATCTTTTATGCCCAGTGGTGCTGCATATTCGTCAAGATCCAATGAGCAAGCTACATGCGATAATTGCTGAATACTTCGCCACAGAAAATTTTGGGATCAGCGCCAAGTCAGATATGCTGGAACCTGCGGAGGAGAAAACAGCTTGCAAAATCATGGAAGACACCACCAAATTCGTCGGCGACAGGTATGAAACCGGATTGCTTTGGAAAAGCTTTCCTGCAGATCTACCTGACAACTTTGATAGCGCAAAAAGCCGCCTGCTGGGAATCGAGAAGAAGATGCAGCGTGACCCAGACATTGCAGCGAGATATCGAGCGGAAATGAATAAGTATTTCAACAAAAACTATGCTAGAAAGATAACCGATGAAGAGCTTCAACGTGTCACTCAACCGTTATGGTTTCTACCACATTTTGGCGTTCAGACGGTGCACAAACCAGGAAAGCTTCGAATCGTCTTTCATGAAACAGCTGGAACTTCGCTCAACTCCGCTGCTAAAAGGGCCAGAGCAGGCCAAATCTCTACTTGGAATTTTGTTCAAGTTTCGTGAAGGGTCACTTGCAGTCGCTACTGACATACGGGAGATGTTTTCCCAGGTGAAAATACGTCTAGCTTATCAGCATGCGCAGCGCTTTTTGTGGCGCGATGGAGTTCCGATCCAGCCAATACAGCACTACGTCATGACCACGATGATATTTGGAGCAGCTTGCTCGCCATGCTGTGCCGAATACATCAAGAACCAGCATGCTGAGAAGAGCAAGAATCAGCTTCCCGAGACGGTGAGTGCAATTATCAATAATCACTATGTAGATGATTTTGTTTGCAGTTTTGAGAATCGGCAAAAGGCTGACATGGTTTGCAAGCAAATGGTGCACATCCACAAGGAAGCTGGTTTCGAGCTGCTCAGCTTTTTATCCAACTCTGCAGAGCTGCAAGAAACGACGAACCTGGAAGCTGAAGGAGCAAGTACAGTCAGCATGGAGCGGCAGGCTGTAGCTGAGAAAATGTTGGGCATGTATTGGCACACGCTGAGCGATACGTTTAAATTTGAAACAAAATTCCATCGCGTATCACCGAAAGTTCTACAAGGCAGCCGACCACCAACAAAGCGGGAGCTGCTCGGAATCATCATGGCAATCTTCGATCCCTATGGTCTGTTATGTAATTTTGTTATTTTTGCAAAGGTTCTCATACAGGAGACCTGGAAGCAAAATGTGCAGTGGGATGAACCCATACCAGTCGAGATGCATAAGAAGTTGAATGCATGGTGGAGCGAGTTTTAAAAGGTGCAGTATTTCGAGATACGGCGATGCTACACACCGAATATCACAAAATGCCACCAAGTTGAGCTACACATTTTTGTTGATGCCAGCCAAGCTGCGTTTGCCGCAGCAGGGTCATTTCGTTTTTGCTATGCGGATGGAGTGGACATCGCCTTTGTTTGCGGGAAAACAAGGACAGCCCCACAAAAAGCGGTGTTGGACGTGCGGCTCAGCAAAGTAATATGCAACAACCACAAAATAAAAATAGCGCGAGTCACATACTGAAGCGACTCACAAACCGTTCTGCAATGGATAAACTCTACTAACAGAAGATACAAACCGTTCGACGACTATCGTGTTGCTGAAATATTGCGATCGTCAGAGTCATCACAGTGGCGCTGGACACCAACAGCAGACAACGCTGCAGATGCAGCGACCAGGCCAAAATTTCCGCCAAAATTCGAAACAGAAAACATTTGGAGGACTGGCCGAGATTTCTTGAAGCAGCCGGAGGAGCGATGGCCAACCACAGCATTAGAGATGCCGCAGACGCTTGAAGAGGAGCTGCAACCTATCCTCACTTTGCAGGCAAGTGTTAAATTAATAAAATATACCAATTTTTCTTCATTCTGGAAGCTCATTCGAACTATGGCCTGGGTACGGCGCTATTGTGCGCAACTTTCAAAAGCCCGCGACAAGTCAAAGACGGCGGTGAAAAACATGCCAGCGGCAGGCAAAAGCATCGCTAAAACAACAACACAAAACACTATAAAATTGTTAAGGGTGGCCGAAATCAACGCTGCGGAGAGGAACATCTGCAAGTGGGTGCAGCAAGAAGTATATGCTGAAGAAATCGCCATACTGCGACAAGGTCGTGCCATCAACAAAAATAATTCGCTATATTCGCTATCGCCATACTTGGAGGAGGATGGTCTGTTGACAGTCAGTGCACACCTGGATGAAGCCGTCTGTTTGACTTTTACTGCCCGGCGACCAGTCATACTGAAACATCATGTCAGTATGTGCGCTAATTGTGCGCTATTATCATGAAAAGCAGCACCATCAAAACACGGCATTGACGATCAACGAGATAACGCAAAAATTCTTGGTGCACATGTAAAGTCGGTGCTCAAGGCTGTACAGCGAGAATGTGCAGAATACAAAATTACCAGAGCAAGACCTACACCCCCTCTTATGGGTTAACTACCAGCCGACCGGGTGACACCATACGTCCGGCCGTTTACCTACACTGGAGTGGATCTTTTTGGCCCACTCAATGTTGCTGTTGGTCGACGCAGAGAGAAGAAGTGGGGTGTTATCTTTACATGCCTCACCACAAGGGCTGCACATTTGGAGCTGGCTGACAGCCTATCAACTGATGCGTTCATCTTGTGCCTACGCAACTTCATCAATCGCCGCGGGATCCCATCGAAGATTAGAAGCGATAACGGTACCAACTTCATTGGTGTGCAACGTGATCTGGAGGCCACTGACTCTTAGCTTGCCGTGGGTAAAATCAACGACGAAGCGAGGAATTGAATGTGTATTCAATTGCCCCGCCAATCCAAGTTCTGGTGGGTGCTGGGAGCGCCTAAGGATTATAAAAAATTTGTTTCACAAAGTGCTAAGGGAAGAAGCACCACGCGTGGAGACGCTACGAAGTGTGCTGATTGAGGCCGAAGGTATTATTAATTCAAGACCTCTCACTGACATTCCTCTGTCTTCCGCAGATGAAGACCCCCTTACGCCCAACCATTTTTTGATAGGCTGCGTTAATGCGACACAGATCCCACATCCAGAAGAGACTGCGATGTGCCTGAGGAAACAGTGGTGAATCGCTCAAAATTTGAAAAATCAGCTATGGAAGCGTTGGACTATGTTGTGGAAGAATACATTTAATGCATGTTTTATGAGTGCTCATAAAAAGGACTCATAAAAGGTTAATTTTTATGTGTTCCTGTGATTGTTGTGAATGTTATTCATGTATAAAGCAGGCGCTTGCTATGCTGGCGCCATAATTCGAGGAATTCCATTCTTGCTGCGATCAACTTGTTGCATTTTTGGTGCGCAGCAGGCATTATAAACAGAATTAAAATATTCATTGTGAGTTTAAACGTCGGAGTTTGTGAAAGTGATTCCATTTTAATTATTACATTTAAATGTTAACATATTAAATAAAGAAAATAATCAAGTAAGTTCTTATAAATTTGTCACGATAATAGTGACAAAAGAAAAGTGCAAGAAAGAGTCTTCGCAAATATAAAAAATTCGTTTAGAGGTGATACTCCTCATAATAAAATTCTGGCAACCATTTAGACCTTATTGAGCAGTGGACCAACAAATGTTAGAAAGCAATTAGCGACAAATAAAGTTTTAAATATTAGTATTAAAAAGAGTCTTTAATAGTAGCCTTAGAAGTGTCTTTAATAATAATAATAATAAACTGGCCATTTCAGCCCTTGGAAGGACTTTGACCTAGCTTCTATTGATAAATTGTGTTGTGCGTGTTATTAAATGTTTGATCACAAATGACCGAGAACTGAACCTACGTGTTTTATGCCGACTCCGAACGGCTTATGTTCTCAAGAAGCTTTACATGGCAACTTTTACTCTCTGAGGTTTGCCATTGTCTGCAGAGAGGTGACGACCGAACAGAAAAATTAATTCAATTAAAAAAACTTTCTGTCTGAGCTGGAGTTGAACACAGGATACCGCGGTACTTTAGCTCAGGGGCCACGCACGCAGCCCACTAGGCTACGGCAGCCACGCCGTAAAAATTTAATTTCCTTTTCAAAAATTTATTAAGTTTGGTAATCGGAGTGGTGGTGTTACTTATGAATTAAAACGTAATGACACCTATTATTTTTGTTCTTCCCTCCTACCTTCCTAGGGGGGCATTTGCGACCACCCCCACCATACGATTTTTTGCTCGTCTCGTCTCGAGGAATCACCCCCGCATTATTGTCCTCTAAGTCTGGGACACCCTGTATACACTGTGGTGCCTAACTATAAAAACAGCTCGTTTTTTAAATTTAACGGCCATTTCAAAAAAGTCTGAAAAACTACGGATGGGGAATGAAAGAGAATAAAAAATGTTTTCAAAAAAAAACAACAACAAAAATAACAAGTGGCGTTTTCCATTAGACCGAAATCGTTATATTTTTCGTGGTGCATAGCAATAAGAACAATATGACTATCTTTATTATAAACAAAACTAGACTATTTTAAAGTACACAAAGAAAAAGCTTTTTGCTTTTGAATAATGTGTAGGTCCTTCACTCCAAGATCCTGTAGCTGACTTATCTCAAACGACTCCCACTCTCGAAGGACGGCAACTTTAAGTTCTGCAAAAGTGTTGTATTGAGTGTTTTCGGCGTTAACACGTTTAACAAGTAATCCCCAAGCATTTTCTATAGGATTCATGTCCGGAGAACATGCAGGCCAGTTTAAGCAATTGACAATTTTGTTTCCATCCAATTTCGTGTCTCTTGACTATTGTGTACGAACTATTGTGACTATTTTGTCCTGCTGAAAAATCCATTTTGAGCTTCTCTTTTTTCTTAGAAAAGGTAAAAGATTCATTTGCAACGTCTGAATGTACTCAGTAGAATTCATTCGAGTGCTCGGGAGAGCTGATTCCAGGGTTCCTTCAAAGCTGAACGCTCCCCAAACCATGAGAGCCACCCCAAAATTCCGTTTTGAAAAAAAATCGTGGCTCTTTACGTTAATCTCTTCAGTAAGTCTTGAATACATCAGGACCGTCCAAATTGAATTTTTTCATCCAAAAATATAACCTTAAAAGACGAAAGATGTCGTGAATTATTGAAACACTTTAAAGTGCGCGCCCACCTTTTTCCAGTCCGTTGACATGTTATTTCTTGCTAATTCAAGACGAGCTTTCTTGTGTTGGTCAAGCAACCTCGGCGCTATCTTAAGAACTTGTGTTATGATAGTTCCAGACTGTTTTAGTGCTCGAACTACCGTCCAACGTGATACATTTAAGCCCAATCGCTTTGATATTTTACCAGCGCTCTTCATAAAATTGATTGCTGATTGCACAATTCGACACTTATCCCGCAAACTTATCTTGGGCTTTGGTCCTCCTTTTATTTTTACCATATTCATTATTTTTTGTAAAAAATTCCGTACAACTGTAACGGAGCGTTTTACTTGCAATTTTCTTGCAATTTCTCGTAATGAGTGTCCTTCAGTTTGAAAAGGATATATATGCCTTTTTTTCATTTCAGAAAGGTATTTACCACGTGGCATTATATATTTTTTATTGTCACACCAAAAAAAAACAACTCCTCTTTAGAGTCTCAACTACACGCAACTGATTTATAATTGTTATGCTCCACTCAAAATACAACGATTTCCGTCTAACGGAAAACGCCACTTGTTATTGTTGTTGTTGTTTTTTACGAAAACATATTCTCTTTCATTCTCCATCCGTAGTTTTTAAAATTTTTTTTTTCAAATGGCCGTTTAATTTAAAAAACGACCTGTTTTATAGTTATTCACCACAGTGTAGTGGACACAGGGAGGGTTAATAAGGTAGCAGAAAAACTCTTGATAGAGTTTGAAATCTAAACTTTCTTGATACGACTTAACGAAATGATTAAAGTGAAATATTTTTATTTTCTCACACAATAACTAGCATAACTTTTATACCATTGGCAAATAAATTAATAAAAAATAAAAACAGTATAATACATCTTGGAGAATAATGTATTCAGTTTGACAAAGAATATTTACTTTTTTTCTCGTAAAATTATATTGATTATAAAGAGCCCAAAATCGATCAGACAGTATTTAATTTTAATGTTAAAAATCGTATAAGTTTTATGTATCTATTTCTATAGTTTATGAACATTTTAACTAAAAAAATTAAAGCGATAAAAGTTCCGTACAATTTTAAGGTGTACCAAACGGTTATTTGCAAAAAATGGGTTGGAAATAACCACAGTTTGAGTAAAATCTATTCACCGCATTATTGAAAAACATTACTTTGTAATTAACCCTCAATTTATACAAAAATAAAATTCAACTTTAACTTTTTTTAAGAAAATGTTATTGATCTATCTTGATGGATGTTTTACTTTTCAAATAATAGCAATATTGTTTCCTTATCCAGTATCAAAAAGTTTTTGATTTTGGTCTAGGCTTACCTAATTTTTTTCCCACGGACAACTCAAAAAATTATCAAAATAAGCTCAGGAGATCATTTCGTATAAACCATAAGATGCACGCAGTGTTTTGAAAGAATTTTCCATAAACGTCAAGTCAAAAAAAGTAAAACTTATAAAACTTTATAAAACTTATTTTTTTATTTCCAGACTTGAAGAAAAATTTCTTAATATAGCAGTATAAAATATACAGTTATAATAAACGTTTATTGTTGTTGTTATTTACATTTAGTAAAAAAAAATTAACTTAATTTTTTCTTTAAATGATAAGAAAATACTTATATAAGTCTGTATTAATTATTAAAAAATTATTTTCTACTCTTAACATTTTAAGTCATTCGGAAATTATTTTCTAAACACACAAAATATATATACAATTGCACAAAACTATGCTGTGTATATTAATGTAAACATTATATATCTCTTTTAAAATTTATTAATATATTAAGGCAAGATTTAAAACAATCTTAAAACTAATTGACACTCAATAACTTTTGATTAATGTTGCAAATATTTTTTAATTAATTCAACATAGTTATTGGGTCGTATAAGTCGATACTTATTTTAGGAATATATAAACTTATCGGCTTTTTACGTATTTATTTGTTGTTTTGATAAGAGCTTAATTAAAGGAAATTTTTTTGTTTATAAAATTTACTACCAAGTCTTTCGTTTAAACAATTATTTATTTTCTCATTTAATTATGAGGAAAATTATTTAACATTGTTTCAAAATGAACAAATGAGCCTTAATAAAATCGAACTTATAGTATAATAACAATAATAAAGAATTCCATCAACCTTAACATTCAAAAAGGAAGTAGTTTTTATGATCCAACAAAATATTATAATCTGTATTGCTATAAACAGTAAATATTGTCGCGCTCTTGTACACAATTCTATCTCCATAGATTTCTGTAATTGAGTTTGAAATGCCAAATTACGGGAAAATAAAGCTCTATTAAAAGTTAAAATTACTAACTGTTTAAGCCACAGCTTAAGGGTCCTGTCTGGTTCGACAGTCCGAAAAATAGACAATTTTCAGGAACTCTTTTTGTAAAAAGTTAAAAATATAGGTACTCAAAACTTTTCAGGTATAAATAGTACTTTGAATAAGATTGTATTAAATGTTCAGATTATTTAATCAATATCCTGAAGTAGGACAAGGGGCGACGTTAGCCAGTGCGCAAAACACGAACAGTGCTGGCGACCTTTCCATAGGTAAAAATTTTTTTGTTTAATAGGAGTATGATTATGGAATAGATCACTTTTAATAAAATTGATCAAAAAAACAAAATGGCGGCGTTTGAAAAAATGTTTGTAATTTTTACTAAACATCTTTGTTACTTTTTTTGTTGATAAAAAATCCAATATGCAATGTATCGTTGAGATTATGGTTCATTCCCTTGTACAATTAAATTAAGATTATTTTAAAACAAAAACATTATGATTCGTTAAAAATTGACTGAGTTATGAGAGCCGCCAGCTCGCAAGCGAAATTTTCCAGAAAACGCATTTAAAGTTTTAAGTATAGTGCGCTATCTGCTGTGACGCGGTCGGCTTGGAGGCCATTAAGAATTTAGTAAAATTTAGCCCTTTTAGTATCATATTCTACACAGTTATAGCTAACGAAAGAGGCAAACAAATTTTCTACCCAACTAACCAGAATGGACCCTTAAAACAAATTCAAATTTTATACGAATTAGCATATGAAAATTGATAACTCGATTTTGATTTCCTGAAACATTTTCAAAACTGTAGATACAAGTGTGCAAAACTGATCAAGTTCTCACTTTTTAGGCTACAGTAGAAAAGCACTTATGCAGATTTTTGACGCACTACGTGTATTTTGTTTTTGTAAAGTGCACAAGTCCTCAACTGAACTGGAAAGTGCACTGAATTGTGAATACCCCTATAAGTAATTTTTTTGTGTTAGATTCATTAAATTAGATTAATTGAAGTATTAAATTTGTATAAACCTGTGAGTGAATTATTTTTTGAAAATAAAATAACTGGCAGTTCAGAATACAAATTTAATTTTTTAATTTAATTTAAATTTTGTATTTTTAAAAGCCTTTTACTAGGCTGAATTTTTGAGGGAAAACTCGCTTTTTCACCTTTTTGGTGGATTTTAGAATTGAAAATTTGGCAACACTGCTTATCGCCAGTGAATAAAATCAGCGTTTTGTTGCTATATACTCAATAAAAAAATTAGTGTTGGGAAAGACGCAACTGGGTAACTTAGCATGAAAAAATGGAGTCGCGGTATTTTTAACACGAAAGTAAGCCTCTTAGTTATCGAAATTTTCCAGTTATTAGGTCTGTTTCCGTGATCGATTCAAATAACTTGAAGTTGCTTGAAAGCGATATTTTACAAATTTTTTAAGCTCGTCAAAATATTTATCGCATTTTTATCGATATTTAAGATTATTATGAACGCAACTGAGACAGTCTTATTTTCATACAAAACATACACAAACTCTTCTATGTTCGCTTTTGTCGTCTATAAAATTAGAAATAGATTGAAGTCTGCGACAGCAACAATTGTGGTCGTGTTCTCTCTTTGTCGTGCCGTCTTCAAAAAATACATTTTCATAAGAAAACATGCGTTCTATTTTTTGACAATTGGCGTTCGGCGCTTGTCGCAGTCAATGTGTATCGGCTATTAATCTGTAATGCGATTCGAAAACGAAAAATCACACCATGTAAATACATGAATTAAGATTACTAAATGGCAGTAACTTCTACCTCTGCTTTAAAATGCTGCTTTTGTCTGCATTGAATTCGAACTAATCAAAAATTTGTCAAAAAAGCATGTTAATACATGTTGTGATTTTGTTTTCGAATCGAATTTGCTTCTCGAATCACATTACAGAGTAAGGCCCCTGCTCTGACAAACAGGTTGGTTGAGTTCCTAAATGCATTAATACAATGCATCAATGTGTTTTATTTTAAATTGGTCCGAAAATTATAAGCTAAAACTGCGCAAGCAACTATACTATTTTTAGCAATATCAAAACAGTTGCGCAGTTTTCGTATTTAAACTTAGCACCAATTCAAAATAAAATACACTGATGCATTGCATAAATGCCTTAAGCAACTCAGCCGTTGTGAAAATTTTCACGCTTGTTTCGCAGCTGTTATTTTTGTATGGAGATCTGAGTGGAACTTCATATTAACTTTAAATTTTCAGTCGGAATGCAGAACACAAATTAAAATTCGATTCGATACGGAATCTACTTTGAAATTTTTCATTTAAATTTGAATTTTTTTAATTAAATTTGAATTTTTTAATTGAATTTTACTTAAATTTTCCGCCAAAAGTTAAGGCACAGATTTCTCATTTATAAAGTTATTGAAGAAAAGGACCACACAACCGCCAACCCTCATGTGTTATTACTTTAAAATAGTTTTATTGGGAAACGTTAGCGGGGGTCAAATAAATAACATACATTTTTATAATATTTACTAGTCTTCCTTCAGGACGAAACGACTTAAGAATCGCGAATACTCTATTACCAAATCGTCATAATATATACATGCATTTAAATGGAATAAAAAACAATTACATATGTCTGAAAGTACTAACAAAAGGCTAAATTTTATAAATAACCAACTAATTCAAATAAATTAACTCTAGCTTAACTCATTGCCTTCGTAAAGACTCTCGCAGCTTTCAAGCAAACGCAAAACAGGCGAGATATCGTACGGATATAACTGCCGTGACACCAAACGAGATATCTGCAAGCGCAAGCGTATAAGCACGCTCATCGCATCATCTAGAGTACTGCCACCCATACCGAAGTCATGGCAACTCTGCACTAGCATCGTCCAGTTCATACGAATGTATTTAAGGAAGCGTAGCAAATACAAAAGAAAGCACGTCTCATTGCTTACCAACAAATCCAACAGAAGATCTGAACTATTCGATATCATTTTTAGAAATTCCAGAAAGGTATACACCGGATTTAGCATTGACACTAATTCCGGAAAGGCATTGTTACGAAACGATATTCCAGAAGTAACATCAAGCGTGCAAACCATGGCTTCAATTAAATGATCATCCTGGTCATCAAATAAATGTATAAGTATTTTACTGAAATGACATTCCGGATGAAACTCCAGAGTGTTCTTTATAAAAGATTCTAACTTGCGCAGCACATCACGAATCGAACGTTCAATCAAGACCATATCTTGAAAGGCATCATAGTCGGTCGAATCAATTGAGCTATCCGAAGAGTCGCTGCGTATTTCTTTGACAGTAACAGCTATCGATTTCAGTACTAACAGCACCATTTTCTGTAATATTGTTTTGTCCATTTCAATAGCATCGCCACTAGCAAGTTGATTGGGAGATTGTTGTGTAAAACTCTGCATCGAACCTAGTTCCGCGTACACGACTGGTTTGCGTTTGAAACCAATAAGACTAACAATATTTTCAGGTTGTCTACGCGGCAGCGACTCCAAAATACGAAAGTCCTTAACATGTCGCACTATCTGATGTGCCAACAGGCAAGTCTCATCTGGTAGCATATCCTGTAGAGCCAAGGTGGAGCCGTAACAAAGCGCCTCATTGAATAGGCATAGCATTTGTTTGTAAATAGTGCAAGATAGATGCTGATTAAGCAACAGCTCAAATTTATCCAACTGTGCATAGAATGGTAGCGTTTCTACGATAGAGAGATTCGCCTTTACGGAGATAATGTTCTCCCAGAGCTGAAGGAAATTCAAAATGCAATTCTCGGCATTCTCAATGTCCAAATGGCTGGCAATGAGCGTAGACATATTTTTCACCAATGCGGGCCACTTGTTTTCGAGTATTTTAATTGTGATGCACTTAAGATGCGTCGTATCGAAGGACTCTGAATCAGTTAGTGTTATTATGTGGCAACCAGATGAATCGGAGGCGGAGGCATTAGGGAATTGTGCAAAATTATTATAATGCGTGTGCTGAAAATTATGCAAATCCACTTCATTTGGCAAAAATGTAGACAAACCGTCTGTATTATTCATTTGCAAATTAGAAAAGCTTGTTGTTGAGTCAGCCAAAGACTCAAACTGTGCACTGGATGGAAGTAATTGCACACCCCTGTTAGCATTGTGACTATCATTGCTGCGCTCTTCATCCACCTCTACATCGTGTTCCTGATCGTGGTCTTCGTTGCTTGCGCGAAAATGAACCGCAAAATAGTTTGTTTCAAGTGTTGGCTGTTGTGCTGGGAAGTGCAAAAAAGCATGTGTTTCCAATAAAGGCTCCACTATATTCACTGCAGGCGTTTCTGTAACAGCTATAGAAATGCCAGCATTTCCGCGTGTCTCCGTCTCGGACTCAATTTCATCTTCGAGCGGATGAAGATCCACATCCTTCCATTCAACGATGCGTTTGATAATTTCCAAACTAAAATGTATCTTTTGTACCGCCACATGATTTAAGCGTTCGAAATTGAAGAGATTATCGACAAGTTTTTTGAGCCAGTCATCGTTCATCTCCTGTTTAGCAATGACCAAAAAACTTGCAAGTACGCGCCCTGCAAGGAATTGCACAAACGCATTACTATAACTCGCCAGCACAATGATCTCATCGATCAGGTTATGATCGTTTCTTATTAGGGCATCGCAGACGTCCATAATGCGTGCGCAAATAAATCCCTTTGAGTTCTGTTTCAAATAAATATCGAAGAGTAACTGTAAGTTGGAGAGGAACTGCAATAACTTGTTCGTGGGCCATTCGCAAAGGTTTGCAATCCGCTTCACACCATTAGCGTCTTGTGAGTAATGTGACTGAAAGGGTTTCCGAAGAGTTCGCTCCGAAACACCGCAGAGGCATTGTCGCATCAGCGATTCTTCAAACTCACGCATCTCATTTATGAATGTTTCACCAGCAGATGTTGGCCCGCTGTTATTATTGGCAAGTATTTGGGGATGTTGTTGTTGTTGTGACTTTGTGGATGATGGTGTGGTGGATGACGTGGCCACCACCAACTCAATACTATGTGTTGGCAATAAATTGTTAACATTATGCGTCGTAATTCGATCAACTTCATCTGCTGATTGTTCACCAGAGCTGCTGCTGCTGCTGCTACTGGTGACACAACCATTAGCTTCTCCTGATTGTGGTAGGATATTCGCAAGATTTTGTACATTTAACAGTTGTGACAATGATGCAGCGCGTGAACTGGCAGGTGTTGATGTTGGCGAGTTGTTGGATGAGTTACTAGTCGTCGTTATAGAATTGGCTGATGAGGAGAGTGAAGAGCAAATAAGTTTCTTATTTGTCTTATTAGATTCATCCACATCATCAGTGTCAATAAAGTCCGATGGTTGAGTTGTATTGGCTTTTGTTGTTCTACAATTTTTAACGTTTTTAATTTTTTCAATTTTTTGTCGTTTAGTTTGTGGTTGCTCATTGTTATTGTTAGACATATCAGACATTGTGGCATTTGAGGATGTTGTTGCTGTCACATTGTTTGGCATTGTGGACATATTTTTTAAAGTATTTTTCGAGACGTTCCTGCCGCCTTAGCCAGTTAAGTGACTGTATGAGTTCTTTGGTAGCTTTAAACTACTACCTTAAGCAATTTTCGCGATTCTGTGCCAATTCTTTTCAATAAGATCAATTATTATCTAGATTTAACAGATGTATTTTTTCTTTCTGAAATGAGAAAATAGACATAGGATTTGATTTAAGTAATTTAAATATATTGTAATTGGGTAAGATTTTATGACAAAGGATATTAAAGAAGTATTTGCTTTTTTATGAGGCCGGTTGTTTTAAAAGAAAAAATAAGAATGTTTAGCATCTAACTGCAAAAATTGTCGCACATTAAACAATAACTATTGCAATTTTGAACACTTCTAGCAAACCTTATTCCAAATAAAACAATGGTTAATTTTGAAACAACAACAAAAATGTTTTATCTTGTTGCAGTTTTTTTCTCAAAATTAATTCAGGATATACATCAGTGATCAACTTAAGTTGACAATTCAGCAAAAGCTTATTCGAAGACAATAATTATATTAAAAACAACAAATTGGCCATTTAAGCCCTTGAAAGGACTTTAACCTAGCTTCAAAGGCTCAAGAAGCTTTACATGACTTTTTTTACTAACTGGTTTGCACTCAAGAAACGATTTCTTCATCATTTTTTCGATAGAAGTAAACTCACTTTGGTTCTACAGAAAATCTGTTTAGCTTAATAGTAAGTAATTTGTAACTTTATTTTTAAAAAATTCATCGTTTTGGTAATCTTAAAAATTTAAAAATTATACTATGATATTTTTTAAAAGAAAAACTAAGTTCCTTCAGAGCATTATGAAATTTTTGGATCGTTCTATCCTTAATTAACGTTGGTTACACTCTTAATAATAATGCGGTGTTAATTGAAAAAAACACCAATCAAATATTATTTTTAACACCAATTATGTAGTAATATTATCCATCAGATGGATCTGTTTTTTTTATCAATTTGAATATTTTTTTATTTTCCACTCAATTAATTAAAATAGGAATCAGAGGACACTTTATTTTTATTTTCATTCTTTCGTCGTTTGTTTTCTTTCTAGTAATTTTTTTAAGTCGGTTCTTGTTCTTTTCCTTTTTGAGCGTGTTGCGTGCATAATTCAATAATGCTTTAATTATTACTCCAAATATGTCAATAAGATACATATTTGGATATTCGGAAATGCATCACGATTTGCAGTTTGCTCACAGCTGGCCTTTTTCGATCGTCCAAATCGCAGCGTGAATTTTTTGATGTTAATGATGGGTGACGATTAAGAGAAAAATTACATTTTCGAATGTTAGACGTTTTCTGTGCTGCAAAACTGAACTTTTTCGAACATTTTGCTTGTGCTGCAAAAGCAGTTGGCATTTCCTAACAGATCCTTTATCTTATTTGGGCAATAAAGTAATTTTTTAATTTGTCACTTTAAAAAATTGCCAAAAGTGCCGCTTTTGTAAAGTTGCTGTATGCGGTAAAATATATTGTCAAAAATGGTTATTTCTTAAAACACCATTTGGAGTTTAAAAATGTATCTTATGTTGGTTTTTAATTAACACTATTTTGATAATATGAAAATGTCCGAACGGTGTTAACGTTTTACTTAATTTCTGGATCACTTGAGTTTATCCATTTGGATAAACTTTATTTAACTTCAAATAAAGACAGATTGGTTTTTAGTTGTGCTCCGTTTTGGATAATTTTATTATATCCATTTGTGTCGCTCCAAAAATTAATACCGTTCGGATGGACCCTAAGAGTAACATCATTTTGGTGCTATAGTAAGACTGTTTTTATTTAAGTGTACTTTGACTATAGTGGAATATACATAAAGAGTCCTGAGTGATACTAATGGCGTTTCCTTTTCTCGAAAAAATGCAGAAGTTTTTCTGCCCTCTTTGAGATTTCTGCATTTTTTGTACTTTTTATATCAACATTTTCGAGAAATTGTCATAAATTTCATAAATGTTGGCCACACTGAAACTTTCATCTTGCAATTTTTCGACCTCCGTGTTTTTCGTTGAAATCATGGCAAAACTAGTGAAGGTTTATGCATTTCAGACTGCTCTCTTGTTCTCATAGCCAGAATTGTCAAACTCAAGCATTTTGCTATTCTTGCCTATTTTTGCTTTCTTATCGCATTCTCATCGTTTTCAGATTTTATATGAGCTGTCAACTTCGTTTTGAGAGTTCCGGCAGTCTGTCTCTCCGAAATGCATCTACCTTCTCTAATTCTACTATGGTTGAAATCTATCGTTTTAAATTATGATTACTCACAATAATTATAAAAATAACGCTGAATAGTGTCGAATATAGTGTCTAATTAAATAAAATAAATAAAAAAATAACAATTTATTAAGTTATTGGCAATTTCTATAATAACTGACCACTCATCAAGTGTATAACATAAGAAAAAGAACACGATTCAATATTAGAAGTCATTTTTTTCTCAAGAGGGTAGAATTTTCAAAAAGAGCAGAAAAAATCATGGTAGAATACAGGTAGATGCACCAGATGAGAGCATACTGCCGGAAATGTCAAAACGAAGTAAAAGTTTTTATTTATTTTCTTTTGTTTCCATTCGCCACACAGCCAAATTTGACAGACATGGCAGTATAGAAAGAGAGCACAGTCAGCGTTCTCCTCTATCCTTATACCATGGAAAAAATTAAGTTTTTTTTCAAGAAAAGAAAACTTCACAAGTGAAAAAATTTTAGATTCATTGTTGTATTTATGATTGTCAAATCTAATGTAAATTTTATCAGTTTTATTTTAAAAAAAAGAGTATACTAAGATTTCTATTCTGTTATCTGTTATAGACCAGCAACAGAGTTTGAGAGCCGAAAAATTCGAAACTACGAAAATTAGTTATTTGCAAGCCAGTGTTATCTTCACTGGATAACAATAAAGATCAGAAGTGGAATTATCAAACTGTAATTTTCAATGAACGTGGCACGCACAAAGACCGAGAACGACAACAAAAATACATGATTTTTTCCTAACTTCCTAATCTATTAAGTCGGATTAATGCCAACTTAACAAATTACTACGTAATCTAAAAAATCAACAGCAATTTTCAAAACTCAAAGAAACTTTTTGAGTATAACAGGACATGTAACGTAAGCTTTTGTTTATATACATGTTAGAAATCAGTGTGTGCACAAGCATTCTCAATTACTTTTTATTTGTTATTTAAAAATATAGTTCTGTTATTTTTCCAAAACGATTGTAAGCCTTTACTTACAGCCAAATAAAAAATTTAACCCCGAAGACTTCAATTGGAATACTGTATAATTGGAAATTTTCTAATAGTGTCTGTTCTACTAATATTGAAAGACTAAAAAACTCAAGAAGATTAGCGAAATTTAAGTTAAACTGGAGCCCTCATATACGATTTTAAGTAAACAAAATATTTTAAATGTCAAATATAAACATCAAAGATAAATATCAAATAGATTAGTAATCTAATTTCAAGAAAACTCTAATTAATGTTATTATTTAGTCTGCGAAAATATTAATTCCATCAGACATTCTATGCTATAAACTTTAAATATTTAATTTAGCATTTAACACCGATCGTTTCCGGGGACATGGAGAGTAAAAAAAAGGTTAATTTATTTAACTGTTATGGAATTACTTAATAGTTTTATACAAATCTGTTAATAAAATAATGTAAATTAAGTTTTATATAAATTAATACCTTTAGGAGATTTGTACATATGTATTATCAATTTCACGGAATATTCATTAAAAATTAAATAGAGACCAATGCTTCCACAAACCTAGCAAATAAAACATGACGCAAATAAGTTTTATTTCAATACCAGGAGCTGTTCGCCTTGTAGTTTGCTTGGTGCATACATGCAGATTTTTTTAAACAGTAGGATCTTGAGTCATATATTTAAGCTCATTGAATTATTTCAGGAATATTATCAAACACCAGCTCGAAATTTAAAGTAAAATACAATTTTAACCAACAGAACGCGCTTTTAAATGACAAATCTAAAATAACTCAAAAATTACATTCTTCATTCTCCGCAATATCATGATGCTGCTACTACACTAGTTTGGCTTGGATTGGATGGGACAAAAGGTGCTACTGTGCTACGCATTCACAAGGTTACGTGTTCAGTTTTCCCGTCAGCTCCATATAAAGAATATTCAAGTTTTCGCGGCAACTTCTTTGTATATTTTTCTTATTCAATCTCATTAATTCATTTATAAAATAGTAAATAAGGAAAGTTTTCATATTTTCCTTGCAGTAGAGTTGCGTTTCTACCTTTCTAATGCTAATATGTCAATCGACGTCGTCTCTTTGGACCACTTGAGCACTTCTATATTTTTCTGCATTTTAAAAAGTTTTTAGATGGCATTAAAACAATAATTTTTTTAAATTACATTTAAAACCATTAACTCTTGATTTATATTAAAACTATTGTGACAATAAACATTTTTTTATTAAGTTGAAAATTTTCGGTGCTACTGCGATTTGTTGAGTTTTGACTTCTTAATTACACACACTTACACACACCTGAAAACAAGCTGTGTCGCCATCTTGAAATTATTATGTTTATATTTTTGTGGTGAGAATACGCAAAGGTGGCGACGAGAGGTTCAGACGATACATGTTTATGTAGATTATAGATTATACACGTGTGGCACACAAAATAGCTGCACAAATTGGTGTGAAGTAGGTGCTTGTCACACTTAGCGGACACAGACAAATTTGGTCTTCTTTTCACGGGTAAAAGAAAAAACTTTAAATTGAGAGAGCTTCTCCGTCATCCAAAAATTTCCAAGCAACCGACAAAATATGTCCACGGTCTGAACCTGAGACCAGGACAACGGTTTGCCTTTTTTTGATGTTTTACGTTTAGTAGTAATAAAAATGCAGTGCAGTAGAAAATGTACTATTTGATTTCATCAGTAATTGCTTATTATTGAATTGTTACTTCAAATTGTGTGAAAGTTCATTACATAAGCATTAATTGGGCCTATTCTGTCAGATCTGTTATTCTGCTATGAATTTTCTGTTATGAATCATAATAGATGCCAACCATAAAAGATCTGTTAAAATTGATATTCTGCCTTTCGATCTTTTATGATACCCTGTTATCAATCTTCAAAAACAAAAATCTGTTACGATTCCGTTAACTTCAGTTATAAAACAGCTTATTGCTGTAAATAAAATTAAATTATTGGGCATGAATGTAAAATGCAAGCGCACATTCACTTTGTCCAACCTAAAAAGCTTCACGAAACGTACGTCAAGAAGATCGAATGGTTTGCTATTTAGGCGTAACTCCAGCAAAGTGGTCCGATGATTTCTTCTTTTTAAAACTTGTCTTTAAAACACACACATTTATCAATTATATAATCTTACATTTGCCTCCTTTTATAAGCCATTCTTAATGAAATTCGTAGACAAACATAAATTTTTCAGACCAAAATGTTCACTTTCTAAAAATTTGTTACGATTAAAGACAGAAAAATGTATTTGTTATTCTGTTGTCTTTCATAACAGATTTCAAAGCAGATTTTGTCATGCAGAGTTCCAAATAAAAGATTTTGTAAAAGATTTGTGACAGTTCAAAAAACCTGCTATATTTATAACAGATTTGATAAAAGATTGTCGTGCAGAATACGAATTTTGATTTCAATCAACTTGTTAACTTTTTACCATTTTCAGACTCATTCTTTCATTGAGCAGGAATGTGACAATGGTGATAAAGATATCGTGGAGTAATTATTAAGTGATGAAGAAGGTTATTATACAAAATTTATTCAAATATAGTCTAACATGTTTACTTTTGCCAGTTGTTTGCTCAAACTTGTTTTTTTTTTTGTTCTTTGAAAAATCGGCTCTATTCTGCGCTGAAATTATTTTCGACGACAGAGCTGATCTGTTCTACTCAGCCCTGTTCTGTACTGAGATTTTTTTCATCGAACACAGCTAATTAGAGTTAACAATGTTGATAGTGTGCCCACGCTACATGTGGATACACTTCCTGCATATATATTAACCAAAGTAATAATTTTAACCCCAAGAGATCAGAATTAAACCCATCCATTTCACATGTAAATAAAACTACTCATAAATAACCTATAGAGGGTAGCCGTTTTATTAAACTGATTGCATAAAGGAACATTGACTGCACGAAATGGTAGCAAAAACATAGTAAATTTTGCTTCCACCATTATCGAACAGAAAATATGTGTAGCATACCGTGGACAAAACAATGAGAGAGAGAAAAATATATGGCCAAAATACCAAAGTTTGACAGACAACCACACAATAGCAGCATTTTTTCCAACATCCAAATCCGATTTCCATACAAACAAAATCCTACTATGCATTCAGATTTTGTGAACTTGTAGTTTGAAACATTACAGCCAGGTGGCGTATAATAAAACAAGTGATCAGAAAAAGCATACACAAAAAAAGATAAAAGACGTTATCAAATGTAAACAAATGACAGCTGACTAACAATATGAACGTGTGAATAAACACACACAATTTAAAGGTTATCCAAACTTTATTCATAGTTATGGTACAAAATCAAAAGACCCTCATAGAAGACGGTCGAATCACTATTTGAGCGGATAGCTTAAACTTTCGCATCATGCACAGTAACGGTGCCAACAATCTTATTATGATTTTCTTCCAAGAAGGTAGTTTTGGTGAGGTTGAAGACCTGAGGACATGCGCAATGAAGATCACCAAAGAAATGGTTTGGTTTGGTTTGCCAAGGCATTAGAGAAGCGCTCACCAATGATTGAAATAACAAAATATAACTTGGCTAACTGTGCGGTCTTGCTATTGGATTCGAATTGTAGCAACTTTGAGCTTTATGCCTCAGGTGCACCGCAGTTGATTTGAATGATTTGTGTAAAATTAGTGCACTTACTATTGTAGGTAGCATTGATGAGGATGTTTTATAATGCTGTAGATGTTTTATTTCCTATGGTTCCATAAGTTATATTTAGCTGTGCAGTCATTTTCACCATGATGCTACTCCAGTTTCATACCGCTTGTGGACTTCATTTAGAAAAACATATATCTAGTTAGCTTGAACGTATTTTTTTTTTTAATAAATAAGTACTTACATATTTTGTCGTTTATGTGTTCGTTGCGCTTTCATTTTTACCTCTTTTGATAAACTTTAAAAGTTTGAAGTAGTTTGGAATTTCAAACAAAACCTGAATTTTCTTGCCAGCAAGTCGAAAATACAAAGGAAAGAAGAGCACAGCATCAAATAAAGAACAGCACAGAAGAAAAACTTGCCAGTACAGACTTGTCTGTACCGCAGACTTGCTTTCAAGAAATTTGCATTATGCAGCTTTCAGACTATCACACTTGTGTGGCACACTGTATGGTGGTACAAATTGGTGTGAAATAGCGAGCGTTCAAACTGTTCATACCTTGGTGTCACACGGAGGCTTGGTTTTTGCCGTTGGTTTTTATTTGCAATTCCGTCAGCTGGTGTGACGGAGAAAATAACAAATTTTATTGAAGTGGCCAACATAGGTGTCACACTCGCAAGCACACATACAGATTATCCTACCTGTGTGAACATGGCCGCCATGTGCCACATGTGTAGGATAGTCTGTAAGCTGCATTATGCCCTCTGAGTGCAAAATTTTTAAAATTCTTAACTGAACTTAAAATATTTTGACCAGCAATTAGTCAAGAAAAGATCAGAAAAATGCAGAATTTTTCCAATGATGTGTTTGCTAAACTGTTGTCTACTTTTGAGAAACAATTTCGAAGATACCTTACGAAGAATTGTTACGAAGAAAAGTAAATATAATAAATATATTTTTTCTTTCATTACATTGTTCTCGGTAATGAAGAATCATTAGATCTTCATCATTGGATGAGGATGAAGACGTTTCAAGCAACTCTTTTATAATAACATTGATTATTGCAGACCCAACTTTTGCGTTTATATTTGCCACATCACAATTTTTATAATATTTATTTTGTCAATGCTAATGTTTAATATATTCCTCACATGTCACTTTTTGGTTCATTGAGTTGGCAACATTTGAGGACAGAATATTGAAACCGTCGATCTTGAAGTGCAAAAATTCTGCATTTTTTCTACTTCTGAGGTCAACATTTTCGAGAAAAGAACACGATTCAATTTTAGAGATCGGATTTTTTTCGAGAAAAGAACGGAAAAATGCAGAATTCTCAATGGGGGCAGAAAAATAAAGAATTTTCGAGAAAAGAAAACGCCATTAAAATCATTATTTAACATATATATGTTAAATAAATAATAAACTAATGCTTAAATTAAGAAATATTTACATATATATCTACTCTGCCTCTCGATTACTGCCACCAAACAAAGACATATTTTTTCGCAAGTATTTTATTGTCCTAACATTTTTCTATAATACTACGTTTACATTGGACCAAATAACTCATTTGAAATGAGTCAATCAAAAGTGTTTACTGTTGTAGTATCGTGTAAACGCCCTTATCATAGCATCCCTGGTTCGATAACTAACCTTTAAGGGCCCTCAAACGATACTACATGACGGACGTACATGTAGTTCGATAAAGTAACGGGACTTTTTTCGTTGCCCTCAAGGGGCCCTCAAACGATACTACATGTCCATCCGACCTGTCAAGTCATCACACATGTAGTATCGTTCGTGTGCAAGAAATCAAGGCAGATGGACATATCCGATGGAAGTTGAAAAATTTTGACTTTTTGCTAAGTACGTCCGACATGTAGTTCCGTTTGCGTACGCGGCCATCCAACTTAGTACATTTTGCCATTTGATGAAAATTTTCAGAGAGAGCACATCTCGCGGCAAAACTGCCGAACGTAAGAAATATTATATTTTGACGCGAATTTTTTTATCTTTACCTAAAATTGTGATGGCTTAGAATATTTAAAGCAAAAAACATAAAAATAAATGTTCAAAACAATTAATATTAATATTTTTAATTGATGTTAACTCTTCGGCAGCTAAAAAATAATGAAGTCTATCCAAAGTCTATCCGTCATGTGCGATGTGTGTGAGGGCAACGAAAAAAGTCCCTTTACTTTATCGAACTACATGTACGTCCGTCATGTAGTATCATTTGAGGGCCCCTACACACACATCGCACATGACGGATAGACTTTGGATAGACTTCATTATTTTTTAGCTGCCGAAGAGTTAACATAAATTAAAAATATTAATATTAATTGTTTTGAACATTTATTTTTATGTTTTTTGCTTTAAATATTCTAAACTAAATATTCTAAATGTACTAAGTTGGATGGCCGCGCACGCAAACGGAACTACATGTCGGACGTTCTTAGCAAAAAGTCAAAATTTTTCAACTTCCATCGGACATGTCCATCCGCCTTGATTTCTTGCACACGAACGATACTACATGTGTGATGACTTGACAGGTCGGATGGACATGTAGTATCGTTTGAGGGCCCTTTTTAGCGGGGTTCACATGGTCCTACATGTTGTCACGCATTAGGAGCTTTTAGACGATCGTACATGTGCGATGACTTGGGCATGCTCGACGACATGTACGATCATTCGAAAGCAAATGAGACAGTCGGACCGACATGTCGGACGAAAATGTAGTAGTAGTAGTAGTACTTTATTGAGACTTTTTTCACAACGATTATACAACTTAGTATTTAACATAAACAATATCAATTTTTGTAACAAACTAGCGGCTGTAAAAGTATGGCCAGCTCAAACCATTACATTATTAATAAATTTAATATATCAAATGCCACTTGGCTAAAGAAAATTAAAGAATATTATACTCCTGCTCAATGAGTAATAGGCGATTACATTTGACGTTTGTCATGGTGTATATTCAATTAAGACTAACAAACAAAAACGAAGGAAAGAAACAGCTGTTGAGTGACATGAGAAGCATGAACACCCGACTTACAACTAATTTATAAAACGCGCTGAATCTTTCACAATTGCAATTGAGGAAAATGAACAGTAATACATACAAAATAAGCATCAAGCAAATTTGATATTACATGACTAAAACAGGAACGTCTGTTAAGGGTGTATTTAAACATATAAGATACATATTGACTGATATACATTATTTGAAAATCTTTAAAGCTAATTCTTTAAAACGTTCTTCAAATTTTTTTTTTTTTTTTTTTAATTCGATTGGCTATTTTGATAATAGTGCAATTTGAATGTGTATAAAATGAAATGCTACAGACAGTTAACTTACATACGGATAAATATTAAATAGTTACATGTATTTGTTATTTTATTTTCCCTATTATACAGGAAAAAGATTGATCTAATTAAAAGATTGAAAGCGTTAATAATTATAAAAATTTTTCAATAAAATACAATGCTATGCAGCAATATGTCAGTACAAATAAAAAGCGGCGAATTTTGTCCTCCATGTTACCAGGAAAAATTAAAGAAAAACAAGGAATTTAATTTAGGAACTAATTTAATTTAATTTAACCCCTGTTATGTCCAGGGAGAGTTTTCCAAAAAGTAGGACAAAGGTGACCCATCGGGGGTCTGCTCGAGATTCTCCATAACAATTCCAACTGGGGAGTGATAATTAGTGTTTGACCAAGGAATGTTCGACTGTAAGGAGTAGATTTCCCTTATGATGTCGTTCTCAGAGTGAGACATTTCATTAATGAATTTTTTCATGGGGGAAGGTGCGTAGTTTGACATTGGAGATACATTGGCCTCTTTATAAACTGTAACATTTGAAAATCTCTTATTTCTCGACTCAAAGCTCATACCAATACATAGTCTTAGAACTTTCCTCTCAAATTTTTCCATATCCCTGAGGACTGTGGGTGAGATAGAAAACCAGCAGGGGAACGCATAGAGTAGGACCGGTCTAATGAGTGTTTTGTAGAGTAGCAGTTTAGTTTTCCTTTGCAGGCTTGTGCTATATAGTAACGGCATAAGAATATTTGAGACTTTTCTAGCCTTTTCTAGATTATTTTTAGCATGTTTATTGAATTTAAGTAAGATGTTAAAGTTTACACCCAGATACCTGATGTCGTTCTTAAAGGGGATAGAAATGTCATTGATTCGTAAGGAAAGATTACGGCTCTCTTTTACCACTCCTTCTCTTCCCGTACCGCTAGCGTTCCTGAAGCAGATGCATTCTGATTTACGGTTATTAATTTTTATTCCCCATCTCTTATAGAAAGAATTGATTCTATCTAAATGAATTTCAAGCTTCACTAGCGCCGTTTCTGGGAAATTATCTTTGGCGTAGGCAAAAGTGTCGTCAGCAAACAAAATACCAGTAGATGAGGGGATATCATCAATTAAACTAACATGTGGGAAATCAAACATAAAAATATTAAATATTTTTGGGCCTAATGCCGATCCTTGAGCAACCCCACTCATAGAATCGCAGATATTAGAGCGAGTTTCTTGGATTTGGATGAAGAATTTCCTTTCCGTTAGAAAGCTGTCCAATAGGTGGAAGATCTGAACCGGAAAATTTAAACAAATAACCTTAGAGAGCAAACCCTCTCTCCACACATTGTCGAATGCCTTCTCTACGTCCAGAGAACAAGCAACCGTACACTTTTTTCCCTTAACCCAACCGTTATATCGTTATGGACCTTCAGCAGCGCATGGACAGTAGAGTGTTTGCGCTTAAAACCAAATTGAAGATCTGAAATGTACTCAACCGGAATTAGCTCCGGAGACTCCAACCTTCCCATCAGGACCCTCTCAAAAACTTTACCCACGTTAGAGAGAAGTGAAATAGGACGAAAATTGTTCAAGGAATAATCATTAGGTTTTTTCAACAATGGCAAAACTCTGGCTTTTTTCCAAAGCAGCGGAAAATAACCATTGTTAATGCAATTGTTGAACACAACAGTCAGGAATTTAATTGCGTATATAGAAATCTTTTTTAAAGCAAAATTGGAGATCAAGTCAGGACCACTCGACTTCTTAGCCTTCATGTTAGAAATTATTTCAGAAATTTCTGTCTGTGAGGTAAACAAACCTGTTGCAGGGGGTGAAACTGCCGAGATATCATTGCCAAATATAAAAATGTGCTGAGGCTTGCGAGATCTAACTTCCTGCACTCTATTTTTAACTTCGTTTACCAGGTTGGGCTCAAAGTCTGGAACTCTCTCCTAAAAGATTGATTTAAAATGGTTTTCAAATTCGGAGCCCTGTTCCTCGGCAAT
This sequence comes from Dichetophora obliterata, assembly GCA_963920525.1. NCBI lineage: Eukaryota > Metazoa > Arthropoda > Insecta > Diptera > Sciomyzidae > Dichetophora > Dichetophora obliterata. Next base: position 193,063,706 of record OY986437.1, read on the forward strand.
GACACCACCATTCACTTCCACTCTCCCACAACAGAACCATTTCTTTTTGCCTATAATTCTAAAAACCTCTTTAAAAGCATGTGGACCAGGAACAATTCCTTCTAGTCTTTTCCTAAACTGACCATTAACCCAAATTCTGACCCTATCAGCAATAATCTTTTTTAAAAGAGCTATCTTGCCTGATAACGCCTTGTACTCCCTGTTCACTCTATTATAAGTGCTGTGGAAGATATTTTTTAAGCGCTTTTGCCAAACGTGCTTTACCTTGTACAAGCTTTCAATTTCCGTGGGAAGATTTTTATACTTCTTGAAAGATAAAGGAACCCTCTCTGCATGACTATCCAAGGTGTTTAACAATATATTATTGAAGGAGTCAATATTTCGGTCAATATCGTTATTCGTAAGGTTGCACGAATGGGATGGAAAAATTTCTAAAAGCCTAACGTCAAGGTCCTCCCTAAACTGGTCCCAATCTGTTCTTTTAAAAGATTTTGAAGCATCAGTAACTACTGAAGGGAGTTCAACTGTTTCCAAAAAATTTTTAAGAAGCACAGGGAAATGGTCTGTAAAGGTTGGAAGAGTTTTCACAGAAAAATTATTATCAAGCAAATTAATCAAATGAGAAGATATTAAAAAATGGTCAAGGAATGAAGACGATCTAGGAAAGGTTGGAGTCTCCGAAGTAATGTTCGTCAGAGAAGGAAAAGTGGCTTGTTGCCATCTCTCAAAGGTCTTGCCGTTAAAGTTATATATACTATCCCCCCATCTTGGGCTTCTGGCATTTAAATCGCCACCAATGATTGCTCCATCAAAAAGTAAAACCTTACTCTCAATTTTGTTCAGGTCATCCAGCAAAGAATCAGCTCTGCTATTTGTCGGGACGTACACAGAACCAATAAGTAGATTCTTAATGAACCCACTTATCCTTACCTTAATCGATAAAAACAAACCAGCAATATTTAAATCAGGAAAGTTAACTGTTTCGTATTTAATGTTATTTTTGATCACGATTGCCACCCCCTGCTGGAGATCATTTCTTAAAACTCTAAAACCATCCATATGAACCCTATGTCTATTGTTCAAGTGAGTCTCCTGGAGAAAAGCCACACTACAGTCGCTTGCATAAAGAATTTTTTGAACTTCAATTCTTCTGCTGCTTTCTATAAGCGATGAAGTATTAAAAGTGATAAAATTTGCTGGCACTATGAATCGTTTTTCTTGCCATTCTCTTTTCTTGCACCGTAGCACAGTTATGAATGTTATTCATAAAACATTGGATTTTCCCCAGGAGACTCTGAACATTAACTCCAAACAAGTCGTTGGATAAATCAAAAAATTTACTTAAAACATTATCATTATTTTTATGAGGCTTTTGTGAATTATGTGGGGGACCATTCGGCCCCTTAAAGTGGCTCGCAAAGGAAACTGTTAAAGGAGGTGGAGTTTTTGGAGTCAAAAATACTTCACTAGCCCTCGATTTTTGAGCATCTCTCAGTTTCTGAATATTTTTTTTCTATTCAGAGCGTAAACTTTGTACCTTTCGCAGCCACGATAATTAGCCGTATGGTCCCCCCCGCAATTCACGCAGAAAGGTTTAAGACCCGCTTCCTTCGAGGTGACGCACTCGCCAGGAAGATGTTCATTCTTGCATTTGACACATTTATAGTCACTCGCACAGTTCTTCGCGATGTGACCGAACTGTTGGCACCTTCTACACTGAACCGTGCCAGAATTACCTTTGGGTTTCTCCCAAAGAACGCAGGTATTAAATAAAACTTTAATTTTTGAAATTTCAGAATGTGATCTTCCTGGCGAGAGCCTCACCATGCACAAATCGTATTTTCGGTTATCCCTCCTGGAACGTACTGTAGACAGGTTGGTAACCTTTTCTACTCCTCCCGGAAAAACCGAAAGAATCTCCTCAAGCACCTCCTCCTCCTCATAGTCGGATGTGAGGCCTCTTAGAATCAAATTGAGACTCATGTCCTCCTTTGAAGTAAAGGAATAGGCATGGATCCCAGGACTTTCGCGAAGTCTCTCGAGCAGAGCCCCATGAGTCGCCTTATCCTCCAAAAATATTTTGCATTTTTGCCCTACATTAACTACTTTAAATGCTACATTTTTGTTTCGTAGCTCTTTGACCAGCTGCCGAACGTCAATATTTTTGATAAAAATCGGAGGACAAAACTTACCCCTCTTTATTTGACTTGCCCTGATGTTTGGGTTGATGTTTCCAACGCCGTCAGTCACTTCCCTCTTTTCAGCGTCTGTTGATGGCTTGCTTTGAGTAGCAGGACCAACACTTGTCAGAATCTTTTCACCTCTTCCCTTGAAAATTACCTCATTGAAGATCGAGAATCTATTGGATTTTTTTGCTGGTGTCTGCAAGTCTTCTGTTGACCCACTCCTGGACACCGCACATCTAGAACGTTTTGACACTTCCTGCCAGTCATTATGGATTGCATCCACTACATCCATATCTACTGTGGCCTTGAAATTGCCAGCAGCAAGTTGAGTCATGGAACCAGAGGCAGCAAACTCCACCAGTTGCTGCGCTGCTTCTGTTTTCCTCGGGCTTAAAATAGACAGGTTGCCCGGCATCATTGTTTCAGCCAAACATTAGCCCAACACTGCTGAACCAACGAGTGAAGCGCCCTCCTGCGCTTTACGGCGAGACTACTGCTCTAACACGATCCCGTAAACCCTCACTCAGCAGTGAATACCACAGCAGCTATCCGTTAACCAAGGTGCCACTAGCAACACTGGAATATAGTCACCGCCAATTAAGCAACCAACTCGCAGCAGCAGTAGTAGTCCGCTTAATTCGATCAAAAACAGTTTGAGGTTAAGAACGCCCACAGCAGAACAAATGCAGCCCAGCTAATCCAGCCAAACCCCGCTCATCAACGGAGCAGCAAATCCGAACCTCCTCTTAATGTGAAACTTTACCTTCGGTTTCGTAGTTAGGAACAATATTATTGACTTAAATCAATACCAGAACGTTTTAGCTTTTTAGCATAGAAAAAATTTTAGCAGCAAATAAAAAGATGTGTGCACAATCCAAAGTCAACGAGCGAATCCCCTCGGACGAAAATCAAAAATTTTTGATTTTTCTGCCGGTCGGACCGACATGTACGATGTTTTGAACGCATGTCGGTCCGACTCGCTGCATTTTTTCATTTCATTAAAAGCGTCAGCGGGTGAACAGCAACGAAGCGGAAAAAATATTAGAGATAATTAATATGAAAAACGTTTGAAACATTTTATAATTGTTTATAATTAATTAAAATTGATAAACAATTCTCTAAATATGAAAAATGACTGCTAAATCATAAGGTCATCAAAAAATTACGCCGATGTGTTCTATTTGAGAGGCAGCAATGAAATGAAGTCGTCGCACATGTACGATTGTTTGAAAGCTCAACAAAATATTCCCGTTAGTTTGTCGTCGTACATGTCAGCGTACAAGTACGTTCGTCTGAAACCCCCTATTGTAAGACAAGCCTCGTATTTGACCGTTCAAACGCTTGATACTGCCGACTGACAACATCCCTACAAGAAGACTATCGGTTATTTAACTAAGCAAAAACGGTTTTTCTAAACTGAAATATCGGTTACCTCTTCATACCAAGTTTCGGTTATGCTAGGAAGAGCCTCGGGAAGAAATTAACCGAAACTCGTGTATACGTGTGATCTGGCATCCCTTTTTCACACGTATCAATTTCCAATACCATCGAAATATAGCCGTCTCGCTCTCTCTCGTTAGGGTTAACATAAATACAGGTTATAGGTAACCAAATCTCACCAGATAAATGTAACCGAAAACTCGGTTATATGTAACCGTTAGATATAACGTAAAAATCAGTTTTATCTAACGTACCTCTTAAAAAATAAAAATGCATGCAATTCGTTGGTGTCTTGAAACAAATGGTTTTAATTTATTATAACATTTTTTATTGTTGTTGTTGTTGTTGTTGTTACTGTTGTTGCTGCTACTGCGAGCCACTTCTGTGCCGACGACTTTGGGAGTGGAATTAGATGTGGCGAATGTTGAAATGCTCACTGCATTCTTGATATTGGCAAGCGTGCTTATTGGCTCATCCTTCTTTGATGGGTAGCAGCGTTCCAACAGTAAGCAATTTAAAGATATTTAATTTTTTTATTGCAGAACTTGGTTTTTGTTAGCGAAACCAGGAATGGTAAACTACAATGGCGGATATGCAAAAATTGGACATGATTTTTAATAATGATACCTTCTCTTTCTTTCACATGCACTTGCTAAAATGTTCATATTTTTCCCTGTTTCACAATTTTTGACACTGAAATGAGTATGCGAATGTGGTTGTAAATAGAAAAATGTATGTGATTGTGTTAGAGTTTTGGTTAGCTATTTCTTGTAGGGATGTTATCTTGAAGTTGAATGTTTCAAATTCAAGGCCATCACACTAGGTGTGACAACATGTAGGATCATGTGAATCCCACTTTTATGGCGCCTGTTACACGATCAATATTTATTGTGATACTTGAATCGTGATCCAAATTCATGGACTGATGGATCGCGGTTGAATGCTACACGTTCAATATTTATCGCGTCAGTAATCATACATTTTTTTGCTAAGTATGCTCACGAAAACATAACTGCACAAGTACTTAAATGCACAGGCAAGTGAATACCGTGAATACCGCTAATTTTTATTTCATCGCCTACTGCCGTATCTTTTGTTGATGACACAAAATATGCTACACGTTCAATATTTATTGACAGTTTTGCGATCCGCGATCTAGATTTAAAAATATTTAAATATTTTGCGATCTGGATCACGATCCGTCAATATTGCATGCTACACGTTCAATATATATCACGATACTCTATATTGATTAATATATATTGAACATGTAACAGGCGCCTAAAGTCACGTTATCGAACCAGGGGGTCAATTCCCGTTCTGCGTTATCGTCATATGAAAAGTGTTTTCAGCTTTACATGGAAAACGCGATTCCCGTTGTGTGTTAAAAGGGCAACAGCTGATAATTTTTTGCTGAAATGAAAACAAAGTTAACGCCGGTTGCAAATGCGCGTTATCGACTTGCTATATTAATTTCGGCTATTTTATTCTACCGAAAAACTTATCTTGGTTATATATATTTATGCAAAATTAATTATATAATTTTTTTTATTGTTTATTTTTAATAAATAATTTTGCTTTCTTTATCAAATTTATGGCTTTGGGAAAGCGATATAAGTCGAAGTGTTCCTCCACAATTCTGGTGAATGAGTTTTCTTCATCACGAAGTCTCCTCTTAAAAATCATTGGGTTTTCTCTACATAAATCAATAAAAAAAATGTTGAAGTCATAATAAAGTCATCATCATGTTCAATTAAGTCATTTTTGTAAATGTTTTCTACCATCTAATACGTTGTTTACATTTATTTTTCATAAAAGCTTTGTTTAATAGACATTCAGCAACTCTCAAATGCTATTCAGCAACTACTTTTCATCAGGCGAACAAGAATCGTGTTTTTGTGCGCAGTGAAGTTAAAAAGTGAGATCGTTAGATGAAAACTATTGTGAAAATCTTTTTTTCACTTCACATTAACGCAAAACGGGAATTGACCCCCAGGGATGCTATGATTAGGGCGCTTACACGATACTACAACAGTAAATACTTTTGTATGACTCATTTCAAATGACTCATTTGATCCAATGTTAACGTAGTATAAGCCTGTCGAAAGTGTTACAACCATGGTAAGACTAGAAAAAGTAGTGTTTGGGCGGATAGCCGGTAACCGAAACTGTCAAAACGAAGTTGACAACTCATACAAAATCTGCAACCAATGCAATGAGAAAGCAAAAATAGCTACCCTGCAAGAACACAACCGGTTATATTACTGGTTATATAAACAGAAGCAATACGGAAGTTTCGGTCAGTATTTTCTATCAATCTCTTAAGGGCCATGTGAAAAATCTTACCAAAATATTTGTGTACGTGTGATTTTGTGTCCTTTTTTTGCACATACCTTTTCAGAAGTTTAAGTTGCATAGTCATTTCGCTTACATATTTTATATGCCTTTTATTCCAATCAGTTAAATAATAAGTTAAATAACTGAAAATATCTGTCAAACTTGCCAGTTACAGCAATTAGTTAAATAGTGGGTTAAATAACTTATTAATATTTCTAATACCAGTGTAATTATCTATTTGTTATACCAAGTACATCAGTTATATTTATCATTTAAATGCGTGGTTAATTTCTTATTATTTTTTAACTATATGAACAGATTTATTTTTTTAATTATTATTGAAAATTTCTGCATAGCTCTATTAACAAATCCACTTGGAAACACTGTGTGTAATAGCAGCATCTATCTTGCTTGTTGGGCGAGAACTATCGGATTGGCTATGGCCACGGCAGTCAAACACTTGTTGGCGGAGCATTTTGCTTCACCAAAGTTTGCTTCTGAATGCCAATGTTAGCAGTAAGCAAAGCAAGTCATCGTAATAATTCAATTTTATTGATCCGTAGAGGTGACTGCTGGTGTAGCTTGAGCCTGCGGTTTGGAGCTGCAGTTAATGGTATGTCAGTAGCACTAGGAGCAGTAGCTATCACCTGTACTTGACGACCACCAGCATCGTCTATTTAACTAGAAAAGAGTAAAAATATAATTATTTTTACAATATAAATAATATTTTATTTAATATATTTAACAATTAAAAGTACTTACGTGCTGTTACACGATATAATTCGTTCGTTTGAAAATTTCCTAAATTGTGTAAATTTATTTTTCTCATAAGAAATAACAAGACAAAGACAAGTAGAACACAACGAAAATCATTTGTCTCTTTCTACCATTCCAATAACAGAAATCCGAGATGTGCAACTGAATTGCTGGCTGTTTAATAATAGGTTCAATAACTAATAGTATATTGTACCGCCATTTCAATAACAAAATACCATGCATATGTGATAGTGAATACTGTTGCAACCTCTTTTGATTGCATATGCCAAGGGACAAATTCTTCAATCAGCACTTGAACTGATTGAAGGTTGTAAACCTTGATTTGGCTTCAATCAGCACTTGAACTGATTGAAGTTTTGGTTATGATGATTTTGCCAGCACTTAAACTGGCAATAATTAGCTGAAAATTAAATTGGATTAAAAAACTTATTTTCACCGTAACTAATTAACAACTGAACTTTATTATAATATTTCTTTTTCTTATAAAGGAAAAGAATTTACTTACACTAACATAAGACATGTATAATAATGCAACCTATGTATATATATACAGTAATTAATCCATGTAACTAAAAATATATTTCTTAATTTCCATACAAAATACACACAAATATCAATAATATAAATATCAATGCATTTATTGATAATCAAAAACAAAGTTCAATACACTTTGTCGTTAATGCATTATACCGCTTCTCAACTAACAAAAACAAAAGTTCAATACACTTTTGTTGTTGATGCACTTTTAACAACGAAACGATATAATGCATTTTGTCAAAGTGAGCGGACAGAAACTCGACACTTTGTTGTGCAATTTCCGTCCGCCGCCTTGGAATGTAAGATCTGCGGTGCCAGCATTTATTGTATTTTGGTTGCTTAATTTTATTGGATATGTATGCATTTTGTAATGCAAGCTATATCTACTATAAACCATTTATTGACTGTTGAGCAGCAACATCCTCCCCCGCGTTGAACGAGTGTTCAACAATTCAGACGTAACCTTATACATCCACGCAGAAACTTCTATAACACCGTGGAGCTACTTGTGGCGGGGTGTTGGAAATGGTCTCTGACAGTGGATGTTCTTTCACTGGAGAATTTGTAGGTGCTGCTTGAGAATTCTCTGATGAAGCTCCTCTATGCTGTTGCCGCTTGTACAAGATGCATATAGCCAGAATGGTGGCTGTGCTTAGCAACAAACCCGAATAACTCACTGCAAAACTGTGATATTGATGAGTTTGCAGTTTATTAGGAAGATCGATGATTGTGTGTGTTTCCAAAATTTCTTGCAGCCTTGACAGTTCTTTTAGTGCTGGTTCATATTCAATCTCTGTGGTATCTAAGACTGGAAGTGATGCTGGTTTGGTTGCATTAACATCGATAATGTGTCCAAATGCAGTATAGGAAATGTTTGTAGATGAGGAAAGTATTGGGTTGCTTGTTATCGTAAGGAGTTGATATTTTAATGTACATCCTGCCGTTAGCTCGATAAATCCTGACCCGTCCAACGAGATTCGCGAAACCTGGTTGTCACAAACTGTTGTAATTTGTATTGGCGTTGCTAGAGCAAACATCCATTTATTCCTATCATTGACTTGTGTCCATACTTGATTTTCCCTATGCTCCAACTTACAGTGGGATCGGGTTTCATTGTTGAGTAAACTCACTTCGCAAGCACAAACTTCTGATCCCTTATTGTATGTGGGTTGATTGTTGGCACAAAGATACAATTCATTTTCCATTCTAAAACAAGATTGCAAGTTTTCTGTTGTGGTTGGAAAATATTGATCTCGAGGTACATTTATTTCCAGAACTATTGTAGATAATTTTATTGCCATCATCGTGTTGTTAATCTTTGTGGGAATTAGTATTAGCCGATATAAGTTAAATTGATCCAAGCTGGTTAATGGTACTGTTATCTGGAAAATTGCGTGGTTCTCTGTTATCGCCGCCTTAACCTTCATTAACTTGTATATTGATAGTATATCGCCTTGATAACCTGGGATCTGAATGGTTGGTGACAAATGCGCTGTGATTTTTAAAATTTCATCGTTGAGCTGCTGTGGTGATAGTAATTGAGGACTGATCTGTCCGTGATGAACATTTGTAAGGACATTTATGAGTGCTGTTTGAACACGATGAACGTTTGATGTCATAATGGATAATTGAAAGGCTAACGATAAGAATGTTTGGAATGTTTGCTCCTTCTGTGCCTCCTGTTCATTATGACGAATTTGATCGTTGATGCTTGCCAATCTTCCTTCAAGCCTTTCGAATGAGCTTTGAGCTGAAGTTTGGTCACGTTTGATGATGTTAATGGTTGAATCAATTATCGAAATCTGTTTTTTCATCATGCTTGTCAGATGTTGTTCGTTGTCATTGATGGCCGTTATTGTTTCCGACATCTGATGGGCATACTCTGAGTCTAAAACTCCAAACAGCGAGTTAGCAACATTTCCTACAAAGTTGAGTGCACCTCTTTTTTTACGATGGCTTGCTAACAACCCTTTATCGAGATACAGCTCCGCATTTGTGTGTTGAAACTGTGTGACCAATTCATCGCATCTTGGTGTGGGCTGTATTTGATCGCACATGTGGTTCATAGTCGTAGTACCATCTTTTAGTAGTTGGATTTCAGCACGCAATGGTTTGAGATCATAGTACACAACCAGTTTCCATTCACTAGTGATGATTTTGCTCGATCCGATGTGTTCAAAATGAATACCAGCATTTGGGTCAAATTTTGTGATCTGGACTGGTTCACACCATGCTATCGTCAACATTAGTAATATTGCCAATTACGTTATACAACTGTACTGTAGTGCTGTTTTTGTTCTCTTTGGTTGATCCTTTTTTATTTCGTCCCTTCGTTTTCTTGTGGACACACAATTATTTGACTCTGTGCCACTGTTATCTTCTTGTTCTTCCATCAACAGTGGTGCTAAACGGTGAATAGGGCGCTTAAAGATACCGTTTTTTGTCTTGACATCAACCACACGAACCCGACCATCATTACCAGTATATGTGTTGATAATTCGGCCCATTGGCCACTGCAGCGGAGTAATGTTGCCTTCTTTTATTAACACCAGTATTCCGTCTTTTACATTAGCAGCTTGATCCTTCCACTTACTGCGACACTGGAGCTCGTTCAAGTATTCAGTTGACCACCGGCTCCAAAACTCGTCCTTTACATGATTTACTAGCTTCCATCGAGCAAGAATTGATGGATTCGTTGTGCACTTCTTACCACTAGGAATCGCTGTTAATGGCTCGCCTATGAGAAAATGTCCTGGTGTCAAGGCAGAGAGATCATTTGGATCAGATGACATTGGCGTTAGAGGTCGAGAATTTAATATTGCTTCAATCTGGATTACAACTGTCTCTAGCTCCTCATAAGTGAGAGAAATGGTTATTACGCTCCTTACCAGAAGATGTTTCGCAGATTTTACAGCTGCTTCCCACAGTCCACCGAAATGTGGCGACCTTGGTGGTATAAAATGAAAAGTGGTACCCAGGTCTGTACATGACCGAATGATTGCATCTTGTGAATGATCATTGTGGATGGTGTTCTTCAGATCTTCTAGTTGGTTTTTGGCACCGACAAAGTTGGTGGCGTTGTCACAGTACAGATTTTGACATCTTCCTCTTCGTGAAGTTAAACGTTTGAGTGCGCCAATGAATGCTTCGGTGGACAGATCACTCACAATTTCCAGATGAACTGCCTTTGTACTGAAGCAGCAGAATACGGCGATATAAGCCTTGCATGGCCGTTTTACTCTTATTTTGTAGTGTATCCAAATTGGGCCGCAAAAATCAACACCCGAGTTAAAGAACGGACGTTCTGGTTGCACTCTGTCATGAGGAAGGTTGCCCATTATTTGATTGAATGTATGAGGCCGAGCACGCGTGCAGCGTATGCAGTGTTGAACAATAGATCTGGCCATAATTTTACCTTTTATGGGCCAGAATCGCTGTCTTATCTGAGCAAGAAGTGCTTGTGGACCACAGTGGAGGTTCTTAATGTGCAAGTCTTGCATTATTAATTTTGTTATTGGATCATTGTAAGGTAATAACATTGGATGTTTGGCATCATATTGCAGATTTGATTCAAGAAGTCATCCTCCCACTCTGATGATACCTTGGTTGTCGAGAAAAACTGATAGACCGTGAAGGGCACTTGTTTTCTTTACTTCTTGTCCTCTTGACAATTGTTGTATTTCGTCACTAAAGTCGCTAAGTTGCACCGTTTTTATTATGACAGTTAGCGCTTCATTGAGTTCTTCGACTCATAGTGTGGCCTTAATTGCTCTATCACTTCGACGTATGTGCCTGATGAATCTTAGTATGTATCCAACTATTCTTTGCAATGTTGGAAAAGAGTTACGATGATTTATGTTGTAAATCATGTTGCTTAAATCTTCGTTTATTGATGTAGTAAGAACACTTATGTTTCTTTTCAGCTCCGTTTGGTTTGGTACTGCAAGCTCCTTGCGGAATGCTTTGGGCCATGAATCCTCCTTTGCATGAAGAAAGAGAGGACCATAAAACCACATTGAGCAGCGTTTTATATCAATTGGGTCAACTCCCCTGGGTAACAAATCTGCAGGGTTGTTTTTTGAACTAACATGTCGCCATTGTTCTACTAAGGTGAGCTCCTGAATCTTGCTTATGCGATTAGATACGAATGTCTGGAACGACGATGATTCTGAGTTTATCCAGTGTAGAACGATTTCAGAGTCAGTCCACAAGAAGGTCGTGCAGTGTTCAAGAGACATGTCCTGCTTTACCCTTGAGACCAGTTGCGCCCCTAATAGGGCCGAACACAGCTCCAGTCGTGGAATGGTTTGAGTTTTTAGTGGTGCGACGCGTGATTTTGAACATAACAAATTAACTGCAATTGTTCCATCATTTATTAGGGATCTAATGTATACCGCAGCTCCATATGCGCGTTCTGAGGCATCAGTGAATAGATGTATCTGGAAGGATATGGCGTTCTTGTGGTTTGTAATATGTCGACAAAGCCTTATATCGTTGAGCGCTACTAAGTTTTTTCGAAATTTGGTCCAAGAGGCATCCATTTCTAATGGAAGCGATTCATCCCAAGATAATTTTAGTTGCCACAACCTTTGCACGAAAGTCTTGGCCTTTACTACTACTGGAGCTATTAATCCGAGAGGATAAAAAATATGTGCTATATCGGAGGTTACAGATCGCTTCGTATTTTTTGTGTTTGAAGAGTCATTCGTCCTTATACAAAACTCATCTGATTTTGGAAGCCAAGTGATCCCGAGTGTTCTGATGCTTTTGTCGGAGTCGTTATCAAAGTCCAGATCTACTTCCTGATCATCAATTGGTATTCCCTGAAGTAGTTGTGCGTGATTAGCACACCATTTTCGAAGTTTCATACCAGCAGAATCTAAGATTTTAATTAATTGACGTTTTATTTCTAAGGCTTCAGTCAATTTGTTTGATCCACATAACCCATCGTCGACATAAAACTCCTTTTCAAGTGCTGCTGAACCAAGTGGATATTGAATTTTGTTTGTTTTTGCTAACGTTTGGAGACATTTTGTGGCTAAGTAGGGAGCTAAGCGTGTTCCATACGTTACTGTTTTAAGCTGATAGAATTGCAACTTGTCGCTGCAACTTTCTCTCCAAATTATGGTTTGAAGTGTTTTGTCTTGAGGATGTATGCAAATTTGGCGATACATCTTTTCAATATCGGTTGTAAAAACAAATCGCGGTGATCTAAATCGCATCAGAATAGATAAAAGATCACTCTGTACCACTGGACCACTGTGCATTATATCATTAAGCGATACTCCACTAGATGTCTTAGCCGAAGCATCGAACACAACCCGTAATTTAGTAGTGCTGCTGTCTGGTTTGATGACGCAGTGATGCGGTATTATGTAGTGCGGCGACAATATGTCTTCTTCGTCAATCTTTTCCATGTGCCCAAGTGCCTCATACTCTCGCATGAACTTGACGTATGATAATTTCATATCTGGAATTTTGTTCAACCGTCGTTCTAAAGAAAAGAATCGATTCATTGCCATCTGCTTTGATTCCCCTAGGCTTGATGGGTCGTCCTTAAAGGGAATCTTCACAATGAATCTTCCACTCTTATCGCGTTGAGTATTCTGAATGAAGGATGATTCGCATTTTTGGTCTGCTGCTGTAAGATTGATTTCTGGAGCTAATACATCATCGAGTTGCCAGAATTTTGTCAGAAGATTGTTAAGCTCGTCGTCCGTTGAATGTATTCCACATGCCATAAAGTTGTCATAACCACTTCCGATCTTTCCGCTGCAAAGCCATCCAAACATAGTTTTTTGAAGGATTGGTAAGTTGTCTGCCAGCTTAATTTGGCCAATGGACATGAGAGAATGGAAATATTCAGCACCAATTAGTAGATCAATTTGTCCTGGTATGTTAAACTCGGGATCTGCCAACTGTATATTTTGTGGAATGGGCCATTTTGACATATCCAAAGCTCTTGTGGGTTGCGCTGAAATTATTGTAGGAACCATAAAAGCCTTAAGTGTAATGCTGAAGTTGCTTATTCGTGATTGAATTTTGGTGTTGACACTATACTGTGAGCTCTTTTTCCCTCTTGACACTCCTTCTATCCAGATAGGATTTGGTTCCTTTTGTAATTTCAACCTTTTGACCAATTTTTCAGTTATCAAGTTCACCTGCGAACCTGAATCGAGAATTGCTCTGCATTCAATGGTCTGTCCATCTTCTGAAGCTATTTTGATTTTTACAGTACCCAGCAATACATAGCCATTGTTTGAAGTTGTAATTAATGAGGTTTGATTCAATGTGTTTGCTGCTGGTGTGAGACTCTTTTGTGGTTCGTTGCACCGTGATGAGTTGACTGAAGTTGATAGTTTCTTGTCGTGAAGCAACGAATTGTGTTTTTTGTTGCATGTATTGCAATGAAGACTTCTGCATTCTTGAGCCATATGTCCAGACCGAAGGCAATTCATGCATCGTTTAAGTTTTTGCACGGTCTTTATGCGATCTTGAATGTTAGATTGGAGAAATGACTTGCACTTATATAGAGGATGAGGATCATTGTTGCAAACTGAACATTTGTTTGATTGTGTTCGAGTCACAGTTGCTGCTATTGTCTTAGTTGGGCTTGATTTGTTGCCCACTGCCTCTAATGATTGGGATCTGTTTTCTAGGAATTCCAGATATTGACTAATCTCTTGGAGTTCTCTTGAGTTTTCTAGCGACTGTTCATACAGTAATCGAGTTTGTTTGTCGAGCTTCGCCAATAAAATGTGAAGTAGCAATGGACCCCATGAGCTTGTCTCAATTGCCAAATTGTTTAACGCCAGTAGTCCTTCATGTGTTGTGTCATGTAAAGATCTTATATCTGCAGCTGAAGGGTTACTTGGCACCCCAGGTTGATTTAACATCTTTTGAATAATCGTTGAAACAATGACCCTTTTGTTGTTGTATCGATCTTGCAGTAATTTCCATGCTGTGGCATAATTTTCAGTACTAAGTGCGAGGTGCCGAATGAGCTTCTCTGCCTCGCCTGCAATGCTTGTTTTGAGGTACCACATTTTTTGTGATGGTGGTATCTGCTGCTTGTGAATGACTTCTGAAAACAAGTCGTGAAATTGAGTCCATTCAAGATAGTCACCGCTGAATTTCGGAATGGTGATTTTGGGTAGCTGAAATGGGCTCATAGCCGTTTGTGCAGTTGGTGTTTCAGCTGGTGGATGTGCGGTCATATTGATTGATAGTTGGACAAGGACCTGCTGTACTGTATCTTCCATGTTATTATACTCATCTTGACAATATCCTTGAGAGCTCGGAGATTCACAATGTTCCCAAATATTTGCATTAAGGGTTTCAATCTGACGCCATAACCGAGTGATTGTGTTTATTTTTAATTCATAGAATTGTGATGGTTGATCTTCGATGTTGTCAATCAGACCCGCACAAATTCTATGTAGTGAAATTATGGCTGCTGCTTGCTTTCGGATAATTCCAGAAACGTTGACCAACGTAGAATTTCCAGCGTCTTTATCAGTTGATACGTTAGCCAGACGTGGAGTTACTTCGGGAACAGATCTTGACTTAATAATTGCTGCATGTTTTTCAAACTCTTCTCTGAATGTGTTTACCAAAGTCATTATCTCATCATAATAGTTCTGCGCGAAATATTCATGGTCTAACTTTAACCCGGGCAGCAACCTGAGCTTATTGTCTTGCTCTTCAAATCGTGCCCAGGCCTCATCTAGACGTTGTAAGCGGTCTTTGTAATAGAATGCTGTCCTTTTCCGATCAGCTGAATCCTTTTTAAAATTCCTGATAACGGCTTGTATTTCACCACCTGTCAGCCGTTGGAGCTCGAATAATTCTTCAACGGCACTCATCTTTTAATTTCAAGTTTTCTATTCAGTTTAAGCAATCTGTTTCTGTTGGCCGCAGGCTGCTTCTATTGTCCTGGTGGGCCTTGTGACTGTTAAGCGATTTGCTTCTGTTGGCTGCAGGCTGCTTTGTTGTCCTGACGGGGCTTGTTGGCCGTAGGCTGCTTGAATTGTCCTGACGGCTTTGTGACTGTTAAGCGATCTGCTTCTGTTGGCTGCAGGCTGCTTTGTTGTCCTGACGGGCCTTGTTGGCAGTAGGCTGCTTCAATTGTCCTGATGGCCTTGTTGTTGTAACGTGATCCTTGTTGAATCACGTCGGGGTCACCAAAATGTTGCAACCTCTTTTGATTGCATATGCCAAGGGACAAATTCTTCAATCAGCACTTGAACTGATTGAAGGTTGTAAACCTTGATTTGGCTTCAATCAGCACTTGAACTGATTGAAGTTTTGGTTATGATGATTTTGCCAGCACTTAAACTGGCAATAATTAGCTGAAAATTAAATTGGATTAAAAAACTTATTTTCACCGTAACTAATTAACAACTGAACTTTATTATAATATTTCTTTTTCTTATAAAGGAAAAGAATTTACTTACACTAACATAAGACATGTATAATAATGCAACCTATGTATATATATACAGTAATTAATCCATGTAACTAAAAATATATTTCTTAATTTCCATACAAAATACACACAAATATCAATAATATAAATATCAATGCATTAATTGATAATCAAAAACAAAGTTCAATACACTTTGTCGTTAATGCATTATACCGCTTCTCAACTAACAAAAACAAAAGTTCAATACACTTTTGTTGTTGATGCACTTTTAACAACGAAACGATATAATGCATTTTGTCAAAGTGAGCGGACAGAAACTCGACACTTTGTTGTGCAATTTCCGTCCGCCGCCTTGGAATGTAAGATCTGCGGTGCCAGCATTTATTGTATTTTGGTTGCTTAATTTTATTGGATATGTATGCATTTTGTAATGCAAGCTATATCTACTATAAACCATTTATTGACTGTTGAGCAGCAACAAATACTAAAAAATTTTTGTGAATGTGTTAAAGTTTCGGTTAGGAGTGTCTTGCAGGGTATGGTCACTAAGAAAGAAGCACATTCAGCCCTAACACTACCTTGTCTAATTCTGCCATGGTTACATTCATGAAAAACAATATTAGGTAGCCTTGGCAACTACCTGTTTTCTCACGAACTGCGGTCAGCGAATGTCAAACGAAATAAGACAAAAAAACATTTTTTAAATTCTCCATTTGGTATTATCTGCCGTAACGCGCTCTAGTTTTGATTTTATTTTGTTTGACATTCTTTGACTGCAGCTAAAACTATCGCTACTACTTGAATTATTACACCATGGTTAGAACATACCGACTTTCGATAATTTCGACAACTTCAAAAATTTCGAAGTAACAACATGTTGTCACAGATGTGATTAGCGGGGTTCAGACGATACTGCATGTTATCACGCCTGGTGAGCCTCGTATTTGACCGTTCGAACGCCCGATACAGCGGACTGAGAACATGTTGTCTTGAATTCAATGACATCACACCAAGCGTTACAATATGTAGTATCATGTGAACCTCACTATTGCAGCATAATAGTGGTCAGCGTTCTGACTGGTGTGAAGCTATCCAATCAGCCATTCTGTAATAGGGCTCGAAGTAAGCTTACCTACAATAGAATAATGTTACCTTTTTCAAACCAGCAAACCAATCCTTTTACTTTACCAAAAAAAACCAAAAAACCTAGTAAGTGCGGTACTCCTAAAAAAACCGGAAGGAAGCTCTGCTCCCGTCGCCGCCAATTTGGTGGCTAAAGCTAAGGCATCAAGCTACAGCGCAAATAAGGTGGATTCTTAACCGCCAATAAAACAAACCAGCACACCGAGAGCTAGGAAACCGGCCATTAAGGCAGCTTCTGGAGCAGTGGGCGATGGTCAGAGCACTTCGGCACCAGCCAAGGCCAGAACTAGTTCAGGCAGTGGCTCGTCGGGTGTGAAGGCTCTCACTCTCACAAACAAGAGGCAGAGGGCAATTGAGGAGATGCCTGCTACAAAAAGGCCAAAGAAGGTCATAAACAGCACTGATGCCAGGTCATACAGGTGTGAATAAAATCATCACTAATCTAATAGATAAGCTACTCCACTGCCGAGTAATTTTATCAGACCTATGTGGGTACAGCGCTGTAAGATCGGTGACAAGAGGTACGCCTCTAGAATCTGGTAGTGAATAACGCACTGCTTTCTCCAGAGAGGCTGTGTAGTGACAGCATACGCTGATGACCTAGCAATCTCAAAAGAGCGCTTTTTGCAAACTCGAGCAATGTGCCGAACTCTGTGGTCTTAGAGTAAATCCGGCCAAAACATAACTGCTCTTTTTCACAGGGAAACATAGAATTCCGCCCCTCACACCAATCATGCTGAATGGGTCTGCATTGTCCTTGTCGAAAAATGCAAAATATCTAGGACTCATTCCTGATAGGAAGCTTAACTGGAAACTTAATATTTCTGAGCGTACGAAGAAAGCAACAGTTGCACTGTACACTTGTAAAAAAGCTTTAGGGACAAGATGGGATTTTTCC
The DNA here is from genome assembly GCA_963920525.1 of Dichetophora obliterata. NCBI lineage: Eukaryota > Metazoa > Arthropoda > Insecta > Diptera > Sciomyzidae > Dichetophora > Dichetophora obliterata. The sequence continues at coordinate 193,081,452 of OY986437.1, forward strand.
CCCAATATCATTCACTGGCTGTATAGAGGGGTCATCAGACCTATACTTCTATATGGATCATATGGTGGCCAGAATTGGACCAGGTCTCATATTTGAACCAGCTCCAAAAAGTCTAAAGAATGGGATCTAGTTACATGAGTGGTGCCCTGATAACAAAACCAACTGCGGCTTTAGAGACCTTTCGCCACCTTTTCCCGCTCAACTTGTATGCAAGGCAACATGCAGCTTGTTCGGCGGTAAGTGATTAAGGTCGGGTATGGGGTCTACTCAAAAGAATTAGAGGTATTCTTGGTTCTGCAATAAATAAATATGTATTGGATACAGTATATATACAGAACAGTATACAGTATGCATACGAGTTCATTAAAATGTATTAAAAACAGATTAGCTTATATTCCGCTTTGAAAATTAATCGAAATTTTGAAACACATTTGATTTTTTGTAACGTAAAAAACTTTTAGTGTCAAATCGACACTATACATTACAACCAAAGCTTTGAGTTTAATACCACGGAAAACCAAACTTTTTTGCTTATATTCATGTTAAATTAAAATATTTATTTTTTTTAAAAAGGTTAAAAGAATAATCCAGATTTGTTTGCTACATTAGAACAATAAAATTAAAATAATTCATAAAACGTTAAAAATAACAATTTTTTTTTCACCAACTACACTGAATTTGAGAACATTTCTTACACGGGGCAAGAAGATGAATTGGACAAACTGAATATGACCAGTAACAAAGAAAGATCATATTTCTTATGCAAATTAACAAAACATTTACAGTAGTTATGGCTTCTATTTTTTCTTTTCGTTCTTTTCTTAGCTTTGTGTCAATTTGACACTGAACGTAGTTTGAGGGAAATTTTACAACTTAACAACGACATCAATTGGAATTTTTTTTCTTTGGTAAAACCTAAATTTTGGCATGATTTTCACATTGAGAAAAAATCCCAATTGAATTTGAGCTCAAATGAGAAAGATATCAAAAGCGTTTCAAGATTAAAAATAAAAATTGTTAAACGCAGTTAATTTTAGTGAATAGTTTTAATCTATATCACAGGTTTCTGTTCAATGAGGATAGTAAAAACCTTAATATAAAAATAACTTAGTAAAATAATATAAAAATTTCAATAACTTTTGTGGAGCGCAGTACAAAAACAGAACACTTTATAAAATACAGAACATTTACATGTTTTGCAAAACAAAATAATTTAAACAGGACATTGCCTTAAAAAAGAGTACTGTACTGTATTATACAGTATGGATGGTCACCGTACTTATAGTATCTAAACCAGTGGTCATCTACGCAGGGTTCAAACCAGAGATAAAGAGATAGGAAACTTAAATTTTGTGACGTCAAAACATATGCTTTTCTCGTTTTTATGTACTATTGTGAAACTCATTTATTGTGTACGTGAGTTTACCTCAGATCAGTGTTGCCGCGACGATTCTAAAAAAAAACTATTTATGAAAAGGTCTCAAATGTATCCACTTCAGAAAAAAGTTTTTAAGCTTTAATAACAATTCTATTTATTTAATTTGAAGACTAACAAATAGCTTTGTTAAAATATAATAGTAAGAAACAAAGCATGTACATATATAAAATAATAAACAATAATATTAAGACCTAGTGCTTGAATATTTTAAATATTTTTAGGATTTATTTTTTTGAAAGTTAAAATAATGAACAACGATATTTAAACTTTAAAGGTATATTGCAACTCTCATAAAAAATTTTGATTATGTTCAAAATGGTGCTCAATAGAGCCTTTCGAAGAAAGGGACTCGGCGCTTTTGTTAATATTTATGTCTTGTGTTGTTCCTGAGCCCAACCCATATTATGGTGGGTAAATTTTTCTCACTTTAGATTGTTTTGGACCACTCTTATCAATATCGTTGAGATATTTTAAATGTTATTTGGAATGGTTCTTAATTTGATCTAATGCGGAGAAAGTACGAAAAAACTGTAGTAGCTGAACTCTATTGTTATTGCATGTTATTAAAAAAAAAGAAATTTACTCTTCTATTAATCTTAAAAATTAAAAACAAGAATATAATTAATAACTATGAGTTCAGCTATGGCCGGGACTAGAAAAAACATTGGAAATTGGCAGAATGACGCACTTTTCAAATTAATTTCTAAAGACAGGGTGTTTACTGGTTATACAGTGTAAAATATACGGTTTTTTGAAATTTTGATAGCGAAAGCCACTGATGTGAATAACATATTAAAATTTCAGATGATTCGGCTAAATAGCTTCTGTTTTCGCTACAACTTATTGCCGAAAAAAGTAGTTTTGAGATAAATGAGTGTAAAGAGAGTGAGCATGCATATTTCTGCTGTGTGCTCGATACCAGTTAAAACGGCTGTAGAAGCGGAGATAACGGCAGTATCCTTAAAAAAATATAACAGTAAATTCTCAAAAACTGTACTTTTGAAAGATGAAGGAAAAAGAAGATACAAATTTTTGACAACCGGCAACTGCCTAAAAAAGGAGCATAAGTACATTTCAGTACTTCAGTCTGTCATATTTTGTGTTATTTTTATATTTTTTATAAATTATGTTTATTACATTTATTTTAAAGGTTTGATATTTATACAAAAAACAATATACAAAACAGCTGTTAAATTGCGATTACGATTAATAAACAATTAGATTATATGATTATATTTTTTATATATTATATTAATATATATTTATTTATATATTATACATTTTATTATACATTCTATTAAATATTATATATTTTATTATTTATATTTATTTTAAAAAACAAGAAAGAAGAAAAAAGTGCTTGAAAAATTAACAGACCAAATGTTATAATACATTTTTTCGTCCTTATTTTTTTGCCAATCTTTGTTTAATAATTAAACATATCTTTGTTTGTTTATCGAAAAATTTAACAAAATTTTTAGTATTTTAGACTGAAATTTTTGAAATAATCAAATAGAATCAAACATAATTTCTAAAAGTAGTTGGACTATTTTTCTTGTTTACTTTTATTTATTTTTGATTATTTTCATCATCTGAAGTAATCATAATTCTATTATATTACGATTACAAACAGAAAAGAATTGTACTTAGTAATTTAATATAAATAATAAAATTAGTAATTTAATAGCTTATTCAATTTATTATAATATAAATAAAATGCGTTGCTATTTCCCCTTATTTATATTAAATTTAAAAGTTCAAAATTATTCGTTTTTAAGTATTTTGTAAAACAATAAACTTTTACCTATTCCCAAAAACAAATCTACTAGTTTTATCGTTTATAGTAAATTTTAAATTAGAAAAAATTCGTTCAGCAGCAGCTGAGCTATGAGGCAGACTTAATAGGGGTATTCACGGGGGGTTGCGAATTGCAAGAGTGTGAAAATGCACGATAATTTGCGCACTAACGCGTGAACATCAAAATTGCAACTTAATTATGCAATAAAATTAAATGTCGAATGAACAGTAAGTATATTGCCACCTTATTTCAAAATCCTAAAAAGTTATTAAAATGTACGTACAAACTTAACCTTTTTAAAGTTTAACCCAGGTGGTTCAAAACGTTCACGTTCAAAAACAACCAAAACATGAATCATCTGTCTAGCAGAGCTGTAAAAGAATGCATTCATTTGTGATTTAAAATCATTTAATTCCCAATCAATGATTTAAAAAATTGATTACATTCATTTTTTCAAATCATTGATTGTGATTTAAATTGTAAAATCTCAATCAATGATTTAAAAAAATGATTGCATTCTTTTTTTCAAATCATTGATTGTGATTTGAAATTTCAAGTCCCAATCAATGATTTGAAAAAAAGAATGCAATCATTTTTTGAAATCATTGATTGAGATTTTAAATTTTAAATCACAATCAATGGTTTGAAAAATGAATGCAATCAATTTTTTAAATCATTGATTGGGAATTAAATGATTTAAAATCATAAATGAATGCATTCATTCACTTAAATCATTTTTTTTTTATTTTTTTTTAATTTAAAATATTTTGTTAGAAATGACAAAATTACAATTTTTAAGGCCTGCAAATTTTCACAACATTTTCGTCAGAGCAGTATTCTGTTCCGCTGCGTGAAATTATCGCAACATGTTTCTGAGCAACATTTTTTCACGACAATTTAATTGTACTGTTTGTTAATTACTACGTTAACCACTGGGCTATTGCGCAATACGAAACTAAAGAAATAAACATGCATATGAACCATGATACAAAGAACTACAGATAAAGTATTGCGCATGTCCGCCATCTTTGCTGTGACGTGCAAGGTGCTCCTTGGTTGAAACGTAGTCACAATTTTTTCATAGGGTATAAAGATTTTAAAATGCCTACAATTTCTTATGAAAACTTGTTTTACTGAAATGAAATAAATATTGTTATATAAAGCACATGTCCAAAATAAAGTAAATATATTTTTTAGTACTGTTTGTGAAGAAAAATTTGCAAATTTGGTAGGGGTGCTTTTTACCGATTTACACAAAAAGCGGCTACGTTGCTTGATGTGCTTGACAGAATTTTGACTGTTTTTCGTTTTCATTTTGCTATCTTCGTCACTTTTCTACATTTTCTTTTGAATGTATACATCAAGTGTCACATTTGACGAGCACCAATGACGAGGGACTTGCGCAGTAAATTTTGTTTGTTGCGCCGGGAATACTTTACCTGTAGCTCTTTGTATCATGCATATGAACCGAATAGCCTAATATTGAGTTTCAGCATTGCAATATTTCTTTGGTTTAAATTTTAGTACAGAAAAATTTTAGTTATGGGTTAGTATTTGTGAAAGTTTAAATTTTAAGCCGCAAGGTTAAAAAATATGCAGTATACTTTGAGCTGTACGAAAATTTATTCCAAGATTTTTAACCGTGTATAAGGAATTGAAATATTAAAAGAGTAAGGTAAACATGTGAAAGAGCGCGAGAGCGAACCGAACAATAAATAACAAAATAAAATTAAAAAGCTCTTAAAAAATTATTTTTGCTTGCAAGTAACAAAGATAAACTGTTAAACAAATAATATTAGTCTATGAATTTTCAATACTTGTTCAACAGAGATATCAATACTTTTGATAATAAGATATGTTACAGAAAAACATGGACCCCCTCTATAAAATGTGTTTTCTCATCTTGTCCCAAGGACTCAATCGAAGCCGGATTGAAGCATTGATCCAAACACACTGTTTAATAAAAAATATCTTACTTACTTCACACTGATATTTTAAAACATTATGTTATTGAGATTACAGTGACTGTTTTCAATGATTTAAATAAATGAATGAAATATCGTAAATGCAGTCAATAATTTCCAACCAAGGATTTGAAAAAATGATTGCATTCATTTTTTTCAAATCATTGATTGGGACTTGAAATTTTAAATCACAATCAATGATTTGAAAAAATGAATGCAATCACTTTTTCAAATCATTGATTGGGACTTGAAATTTCAAATCACAATCAATGATTTGAAAAAATGAATGCAATCAGTTTTTGAAATCGTTGATTGTGATTTGAAATTGCAAATCACATTCAATGATTTGGAAAAATGATTGCATTCATTTTGAATATAAATCACATGATTTAAAATTACAAATGATTGCATTCTTTTACAGCTCTGCTGTTTAGCATCACTGCTTGTGCGTTCTCGCAATTGGTTTGAGCAGTGCTTAATTCCAGAAGAGTTGCAAAATTGCTTCCAATGTGTTTGTTGTTGGAATGATGCGAAAGTTCGCAATCATGCATTTTCGCATCGTTGCAACTGCGTTTCGCATCAACCCATGAATACCGCTAATATATTTATCACAAAATTTTAAAGTTCTTTGTAAAGATGTTGCGTTAGTGCATTTTCTGTTCAAAAATTTCTCAATGTTTTAATAAAACAATTAATTTATTATTTTTTCCAACGATGCGGTTTGATTTATTTATTTTCTTGATTTTTTTCCCCTTGTTTCTATCTTCATCACCGGAAATTAAAAAATTCCTCTCCTCTTTTCTATTTTTCGTGATGGCATTGCCATACTCAATAAACTTTTTTTAAATACAAAATGGTATTGCCATAGTAAAGGTTTCTTAATATTTACAAGTGCGAATGACAAACATGAATGTAACATACTAGAATATTACAATGTCATAATTTTTCTTAACGTTTTTGTCGAAATTAAGGAAATACCTACTTTTTTATATTGTTGCAAATAAAAACATATATTCATATAAAAAAGGTTTGTTTAAAAAAAGTATTCTAACTTACACTGAGGCTTAATAAAGTATTCATACATTTTTCCAAATGGCAACACGGCTTGGACTGATTCCTATGGTGTAATTATTCTAAGATAATTTCACCTTGATGTTTCAGGGATGTTTTCCATTGCTTTTCCGACGTCTTTTGTGGTATGCCTTTGTTACCCATTTTGTTATAATAATATGCAGTTTTACAGTGATCCCAGCTAGAACAGTAACTGTTACATACGGCGTATATAACACGAGCGGTAACACGTTTTGCGTTACGTCCATATAAAATTTTTCATACAAAACTTGTGACCATTGCTCAAGCGGTGATCAAAATGTCACAAGGTTTGCATCTCTGATTCTCATCCGTGTGATCTGGCATTCCTTTCAGCCACACATGTTTTTACAATGAGAAAAATATATAGCTTAACTGCTCACACCAATTATAAATTCAGTTGTGCACTATCCTCCCCTCTCCCTATGCCGTTGTGTCTAACCCTCCCCCTAGCCATCAGGTTAGAGCTCTGGCCTCTTATATGACAAATTATAAACACAATTGTTTGAAGTTTTTGCATTAGTTTTTTAATAAAATATTTACCTTCCGGATAGATTTAGCATTGATTATAAAATTTTAACCAGCAAACAATTATAAAATAATAATTCAGCATGAACAGCACATAACATCAAAGGCACATTTTCGCAGTTGCTTGTTTTTCGAACAATTTGTCCCAAGTATTCTTCAGCATTTATTCAATTTCTTAATCTGAAAATAAAAATTATTAAATATCGTATGCACTATTTTTAATAAATTTTCAAAAACTTCCATTTGATTGAACCGCTTTGTGTTGCATGCTTATTTTTCTTGTTGAGTTTATTTTTTGCCCGCAAAAGAGCTAGAAATACAAACACATATAACTTTTCTGTTTTCCATGAAATGACAACATAAGAGTGTATTGGTGAACACCAAATTTTGTTTAGTTGTGTATGTAAACTTGTTACTGCTGTCTAGCAGGGATCGGACCTCAAACGTAGCTGGTAAAAGTCTTTAATCTACCATAAACCAGGGTTGTTTTCCATTGATTTTACGACTACATATAAATGTTTTGTGCTAGTATTGGAGCCAATTTAACGTACACTTGAACATAGTGCTATCCCTCTCCAACGGAGTTTCCCATCTCTTTATCACTGGTTCAAACAACAACAAAGAGAGCTTTCCGAGTGAACAGCTTTGCACTGAAACAAGAAGTTTAAAGCTCTCGCACCATTTGGTGAAAGGAAATATTGTAGAGTGTTGGTTTTAAAAATAATGTTTTATTTTTGTGTTTGTTTTAGCTAGTTTAATATAGAAAAGACAAAAATGGTAAAAGTGTTGAATATAATGTATTAATGTTTTTTATATCTATATAATACATTTGTGTTCTAATTTTTTTATTAAACTTTTAATGTTTTATACTGTTTTGTTTTAATTTTAATGACATTTGAATTGGAAACATTGAAAAATATGTACGTACTTTCATAAAGAAGACAGCAAGCAACACCCTTGCTGCATGAACACTCGAAGCATAGTGACTTAAAATTTAAAGCACAGAACATAATAGAATTACCAGGTATTATAAATAACGACTGCGCTGCCGAGCTGTAGGGATAAAGTGTCAAATTCAAGTAGTGTAAGCACATTTAAAAATTAAAGGGGATTATTTCTGTGCTTACTTCAGCGTTTGATGAATACATGAACTGTAAATGAACTGTAAAATGACAGTTGAACCCTTTCGATTTATAATACCTGGGTAATTTTGCTATGGCACAAGAGAAAAAACAAACTTTTAAGCAGTGTACAAGCACAGCACTTCGTTTGCAAAAGCACAAAAACACACGACACCCGCGTGCTATGGGAAAACATAATGGGCCAAATAAACGGCAAAAATTATTTGCGCAAAACGGAGCTTGTGCAGCTCAGTTGTGCCGTCTGTGGACAGTTTGTGCAACTGGTTGCGTAAAAATCAAAATGATTTTGATATTTACTCGAACGTTCCCCTCTTCGATTTGCGCAAATAATTTGTGACGTTTACCCGGCCCATAAGTTGATGACCATTGATCTAAACTCATCATTTTTAGTTAAAAATTAATTTATTTTTACGTGTAACTACAATTATTTTTGAATCAACATAACAGATTTTTACCTAAAAACATTACTTACTGCATCCATTCTCAACTGCTTGTATCTGTTCTCTACTGCTAAGGAGGAACAACAAAATTTACTCGAAGAAAAATCAACGTTTTTGTTTTTAAGAGTTTAACAAATCTGACGAGAATCCGACGAGCTGAGTGCAAAAGTTACGATATAAGCTTTTTTCAGGGCAACACTGCTCACCATACTAATATAAACAAAGTAATATAGAATGACGTCACGCTTTCTACCAGTAGAGAAATAATCGGTAGAGAAGTGTTAAAGAAGAATAAAAACAACGTAAAATCAAAAATTCAAACTTTAATTCAAAAATTAACATTAACAAAAGTAGGGTAAAGTTCAAAATTATTAAATCAACTATGATATTTTCATTTTGAAATTGATTTGAATTTTTCTTTCAAAAATGGGTCATTGTTAGTTTAATGTTGTTCTATTTTCAGTCTAAAAATAAAAAAATTTTGTTTTTAAATTGAGAATTTTTGAATTAAAGTTTTTTAAAACATTTTTAAAAATGATTCGTGACTTATACGAAATTATAAGTTTTGATTTTAAAATATATAATTTTGATTTTTAAATGCACAGTTGTGATATAAAAATATACATTTTTGTTTTAAAAATGTTTTATTTTTATTCCAAAAACGTAAAATTTTTTTAACTGTTCTTTCTTACCTTTTTATAGCTTTTTCCATGCTTTACATTGAAATAAGACAAAATAATTTAAATTTATAATTGTTTTGATTATTAATTAGTCAGGTTTTAAATATAAAATAAACAATAGTTTATCAAGCAGATCAGAAACTAAATTCAGTTTTGTTTAAATATCTTGCCCTTTTAATAGATATTTAAATGATCTATTATGCAGTCCGTATTCAATTGCTTTAGGAGTTCCTCGAGTTTTTCTTCGTTCTCGCTGGCATCCACTTCTTGGTATAAGCATTCCTCTTTTGAAGGTCTAGGTGATGTACTAAGGTGAGGACTGAAATCAGCCGCCTCTCCATCCAAAGCCAGGCATTCTTCAGGAAATGTGTCTTCATCACAATATGACATGTTTCCATTTTTAATTTTAATTTAATAAACACATACACACGTTTGTTGCAGACTTAACGACGCGATGTAATACTGTTATAAAATACTGTTGTTATTTTTTTCTGTATCTGCTTCAACTTAAAACTAAAAATTCATTTTTGTTTTAAAAATGATCAATTTCAGAATGAAAACGATAAATAAAAAATAAACATTTTTAAATTGAAAACGATCAAACTGGATTTTAAAATGGAATTTTTCGCTTAGTATTCTGGTTGTATCAGTTCTCTACTGCTAAGTATACTAGTAGAGAATTCAAAACTCTACTCACTTCACTAAGGGTAAGTTTTTCAGAGCTGGTTCAAGCTGGCCTAGTTTTATGCTGTTATGAGCCTGCTCTTTCAGAAACTGAAAAATATAAAGTGAGCAGCACACAAAAAAGCGGTAAATTTTTCAATGCGTGTGAAGAAATAACATCAAGTGACAGAAAACCTAAACTGTCACTTTTCAATACTAGAAAAGTTCTTTACTTTTCAGATGCTAGCGGCTGAAAACTTGACGTTCAATATTAAATTGTGACTTTTCTTATTTCTTTTGTTTTGTTAAATTTTCATTTGATATGGTTGCAAGTTATGAAAAAGTTTTATTCTTTTGTGTTTTCTGGTGCTCTTGCGCGTTATGGAAAACAACGACTCTCCAACCGTAAAAGCAAATACAATTGCTGCCCACCCCTAATACGTTGCCGCAACAAATTGTGTTGGAACTGGTAGCTGGTCTCAAGCAAAAAAGCAACAATCCGAGCCCGTTGCACTGCATTCCGAGCTGTTCACTGTCTGCAAGCGCAACTGCAACAGCTGATCAATTATTTTTTCCCATTACGGAACGTGAATTTTTTCGATTTGAATTTTTTTAATTTGATTTTTGGTTAAAACGTCATATCGGGCAGCCTAATATATATTTCCCTTTCTCGCAAAGTATCCCTTTCCCTTTTATCCGTGGCTAGTTTTAAGATCTTAAAAATACCAAAACAAGCCAGTGTTATAACAGCTTAACTTAAGTTAAGTTAAGCCGTGATTTAAATTGACCAGAGTTCAACTTAAGATGAAATTTTTTAGTGCTAGTTTTAAAAAAATCAGATTAACGATAAATTATGTGGCAACACCTTCGAATGTCAAGAAATTATTGATATGTTGTAACGAACCCTTTTGCTCGGTACTGATTTGTGCTAAGGTAGGCTCAGTGAGTAAACCAGGGGTTCTTACAAAATAATTTATTTACCAATGATTCCGTTGTTTTAAATAAGAAAGCCAGCGTTTTATTTTTAAACTATAGTGTAAGTCTTTATTATTTTAATTTGTTTTATTTATTACTTAACGAGTACGTTACTTAATTATTATTAATTCTTAAGCATTATATAAATTAAAGTGATATAATTAATCCTTGCTTATTCATATTTTATCCGTTATTCACTATGATCCCTCTCGCTGTGAGTGACTATGATAGAACTCAGATTAAAACTATGTTCGAAGGGTGGAGGTACCTTCGCTTAAGATAACTACGTTTTGATCTTAGAGTAAACAACGTTCAAAGGGTGAGGACACCTTCGCTAACGATAACTACGCCTGTCTTAGAGTAAACAACGTTCGAAGGGTGAGGACACCTTCGCTTAAGATAACTACGCCTGAGCTTAGAGTAAACTATGTTCGAAGGGTGAGTACACCTTCGCTTAAGATAACCACGTTTTGAACTTATAGTAAACAAAGTTCGAAGGGTGAGTACACCTTCGCTTACGATAACTACGCCTGACTTAGAGTAAACAATGTTCGAAGGGTGAGGACACCTTCGTTTAAGATAACTACGCCTGAGCTTAGAGTAAAACTATGTTCGAAGGGTGAGTACACCTTCGCTTAAGATAACTACGCCTGACTTAGAATAAACAACGTTCGAACTAACTACTCAGTGTCAAAGCATGTGCATGCTACTGCGTCTGCGACAAGACTGCCTGTCCTAAGCAAACGCGACTGCTTTATATTCTCCCGTTGCCTTTCTGTTCCGTGTTCACTTGTTTTGTTTTCCCTGCCTGTGTATATGTGACTATGTACATGGCTTTGCATGTTTGTATGTGTGTATTTATTATTACTTATTTGTTATTCAATACATTATTATTTCCTCAATAGAATATTTATAACATTAATATTATATATTTTACCTAATAAGATATAATATAATATAATAATTTCTATACATCTTATTCATAATATATAATAAATCTTTAAATTTAATTAAGATAGTTTAATTTACATATCATGTTTGGTTGTTTACATTTTCCATATTTTAAATTCATTTAACAATTCATTTATATACTTTGTGAGACCCAAATTGTGTAACAATTTGGATCTTCACAATGTTTAAATTTTTAAAAATAAACAGTTTTTGCAACGAGGCTATATTATGCAGAGGTCCCAGTTCGACTTCGAATGCTCTTCGAACTCAAGTTTCGTTGTACAAGCGTCCGGACACAGAGACTATAAGACTATTCACAGTTTAAGCGTACATTTAACAAATCGTATTTATAGCTTTTGTTATTGGTGAAACTGTTAGCACTCCGCCATATGAATGTTGTGAAAACAACAACAAAGCAAAATATACTTACGTAAAATGGCGTACAAATAACAAATCGTACAAATAGCAGACCAGCGTATTCAAACTGTGAATAGCCTTTATATTATACAGAGGTCCCAATTCGACTTCGAATGATCTTCGAACTCAAGTTTCGCTATACAAGCGTCCGGAGGATAGAAGAAAAAACAAAAATAATTATGCTTTGCCTCAACGTTCGCTTTGACGCTGCTTATACTTTTCTATAGGTGAGCATGAAACAACTGCTGAGGCAAAATCATAATTATTTTTTTTTTGTACTTCTTACCTCCTGGCGCTTTTATAACGTAAATTGACTTCGAACTGACACCTCTATATAATATAGTCTCTGTGGACCGGAGAAAAGAATAAAACAACAAAAATAATTATGCTTTGCCGCAGAAGTTGTTTCATGCGCACCTATACAAAAGTGTAGGCAGCGAATAATTATTTTTGTTTTGTTGTTTGTTTGTTAAGTTACATGCTATCATGTTACATGTTACATTAGTTACATACATGCTATCGGAGCCTTTGAACTTGGATTCATCGGAAAAAAATACAGTGTTCCAGAAGTCAGAGTTCTTGCAGACATTCTCCTTAGTAAAAACAATTCGACTTTGTTGATTTTTCTTGCTTATGAAAGACTTTTTATGGGCTACTCGGCCATTAAAGTCGAGGTCGCAAAGCACGCGGCAAATGGTTTCTGCACTGCACGACTTACCCAATTTATGCTGAATCTCGGTAGCTAGTTTTGGAGCCAAAAACTTCGGGTTTTCCTTAATTTTCCGGACAATATATCGCTCGTCAGATGCTTTAAAAACTTTGTTTTGTGCACTTCTACCCCTATCTTTCACTCCATTCTCGCGAACAAGGCGCTCAGTAGTATGCTGTTCTGTAAATTAGAGCTGCCATACGTCCCGGTTTTCCCGGACAAGGCCCGGTTTTGAAATCGGTGTTCCTGTGTCCCGGCGCACAAAAAATGTCCCGGTTGAAAATATTGAAGGACAAATTAAAAGTATCAGTGAAAATTGAAACAAATTTTTACAAATGCGTGTAAATGAATGAAAAATGGAAGTATTTTTTTTAAATACTTGATTAAAAAAGCGAAAATAAACTTCTTAAAAAATATTAATATTTGCTTGTGCTGTTCAAAGACACAAAGAAAATGTTAAGCGAGTATTTTCACTGGTATCCTCGCGATGGAAAAAGAAAGAAGGCCCTGGAAAGCATTATGCAAAGCAAATTTATTTATTCTATGACATGCACAGAATTTTATAACTGCAGTAAAAATCAAAACCAAACTGCGAATTATTTGCATTTTCAGCAATTTTCCGAACCGATTGCCCATTTTTGTAACAATTCCAGACTAATTCACGCTGCTCAATTGTGGTGCGACGACCCATTTTTATTAAAGTATTGTATTGACACTTTGCCTTGCGAGATCAAACTAATAATTGGTTGTAAAGGTCCAATTATAATAGAAGTAACGTAATGTGGTCTAATGTCAAAAGAGCGTGTTCTTTCACTTATTGTTTCAAAAAATACTTTCTTATACAAGCGATTATAATAAACGCAACGTAATGTAACGGGACGTAAAGATCCGTTGAATTTTGATTTCTGCGTTACTTTACATTACGTCTGTTCAAAGAGCAACTGAACATTAAGGTTAGATTCGATTATTGCGCTATTTTATATTGTTGAACTACGCTTTTTGTTGAGTTTTCGTTATTAATGTGATAATTCTATATATCCACAGTTATGGATGAAGAAGTTTTAATTAAACTTGTACTCGAACGTGCAATTTACGGCAAACAACTGCCTGGCTACTGCCTTTTAAAATTGCTACAACGTTTTCTTACATTACGTCCCGTCCCGAAGACAGTTGACAACAATTCGTTACTTTACATTACGTCTATTATAATTCGACCTTAACTGACTCTGAAAATAGCTGTAAATGAAAACATGGATCAACGGCGCGACACCCTGGAAAATAAACGAACAGAAGAGACTGCATCAAATAAGCTGAGAGATAAATGTTTGCTCTGTAAATACTATTTCTCTTTAGCGGGACTAGTAGTTATATTTTTGTGAATTCCGTTTTGTGCATAATTTTCATGGAATGCGCGCCTACTAAGCTACATTCATGTTTTTTCGATATACTTCTTAGTTTTAAAGTTACACCGATTTTTATTTTAAAACGAGCACTGTATCAAATAAGCTGTGAGCCACTGTATATGTCAGAGTTACCAATCAATTTCAATTAAAGTTTTTTGAAACTTTTTTTACTAAATAATAAATGAGTCAGATCTAAGCTTGTAAAAAATAAATTTAGCTTTAATAAATATGAAAAACTGCAATACTATTTTAATTTTAAGAAAAACTGTTTTGAATTTCTAACTTTAAGGTACTATTACAGTGTGTAGCTATAAAAAACACCTTTTTTATTAATTTTTTTGACTAGTATTATAAATTTTAATGATTGAAATTTTTTACATAATGAAGAATTATTCATGAGGAAATAAAAAAAATTTTTGTCTTTATAGTTGTTGTTAATTTTCTGTTATAGTTGATTGAGTCTGAAAGTAAAAAATCAAGGTGCGTTCTTGAGTTAAGGGTTGTAGTTGAGCACTCAATCTACGCAAATAAAAAATGGCATGCGTTGAAAAAAAAATGTACAAAAAAACCCCCTTTTTTGCTGAAATTTTCAGCCATACAAAAAAAAATTTAAAGGTTTTTTGGCTTTTTATAGGTCTAGTGCTTAACAGAGTTTATAAGGACCATAATGAATCAAGAAATCGAAACAAGTAGAACTCCACATATCTTAGAAGCCGATTCCAAAACTTTGTTTCGAGAAAAACGCGACTAAAGATTTAAAGGTTCTTGAATATCACGCGACATACGAATATAATATGTGTTATAACTTTTTTCAATTTGATATTTTTTCTAAAATTTTGTATACGTATTCTTAAGACTCTGCAGAACCATATTCTAACGAAAAACAAAAATTGGTTTTTAATTTTTTACACACTGTAGTAGTACCTTAACACTAGAAAAATTATTTCACTTAAGTTTCCCACGCTACGCCCATGAGTTTCATTCGATCAAAACCGCCTTATACAGTTGCGGTCAAAATAATAGTAGCGCCCTTATATTCATACATGTTTGGATAAATAATACTAGTATACGAATTTCGGATCCGGTAAGTCCATTTTCATTCCTATATGTACTTTCAACACTCGTTCCAACTCCGTACTCAGTTTCCTCCTATATTGTAAAACTTTCAAGATACAGGGTTGAGTAATTACAAAATTTTAGCTCAGCTGCAGCACATGACACGAAAGTGGTTGATATATTGATGGAAAATCTGATATTTTTTCTAGAATACAAAATATTATTTTTTATTTTATGGTGAGTAGTTTAGATTCTAGATCAATAATACTAAACACGTACCAAAACCGTAAAACACCCTGTATGTTGAAAGTTTTACAATATAGGAGGAAACTGAGTACGGAGTTGGAACGAGTGTTGAAAGTACATATAGGAATGAAAATGGACTTACCGGATCCGAAATTCGTATACTAGTATTATTTATCCAAACATGTATAAATATAAGGGCGCTACTATTATTTTGACCGCAGCTGTATATAGAGAAGATCCATTGATTTGTGGGCGGTAAAATGGGCGTAGCAACTTATACATGTAAAGTTCACTATCTAAACTTGTACAACTCAGGAATTGGCATTATTTCGAAAAAGTAATCGTAGACAAAGTGTGACCACGCCCATTTTTTGGAAATTTTCCGATAGTAACCATTTAAACAAAATTTAGTTTTTTACGATTAAAACCGTTTGATATATAGCATTTTTTATGGTTTGTAAAATTAGGTTGCATGAGAGGTACCACGCCCCCTTGTCCAATCGACACTAAACTTCTTAGCAGCACTCTTAAGATGTTGTTTCAATTTCTCTGAAAATTTCATAAAGATCGGTTCAGCGGTTTTTCATACATCCACTTTTATAGATTTTTTACTCGATTAATCGATTCGAAATTTTTTTTAAATTGTATGGAATAATGAATAAGTCATTACTTTCAACGAGAAGATTACATGCATCGATGAAAATATTGCTCCTGAAAAAGTGTGTAAAATTTACACACAAGGAAACATTCGTTTCTAGAAATAAGGGACCGATGAAGATTAGGCCCCTATTATGTATTACAACTCAACTTAAGTTGACTAGATTCAACTAATTTTTTTTTCTCATAATTTATTACATACATTCCAGTTGAACTATGTTGTTTGAAAATTCTTAAAAGATTAAGGCAAACTACATGGTTCAACTAAAATAAATGTAATACGTTATATGAAAAAAAATTAGTTGAATCTAGTCAACTTAAGTTGAGTTATTTTACATAATAGGGGCATTAATATGGAAAGGCCCTAAATAACATTTTTAAAAATATATTTTTCGGCTGGATTGTGTCAGATTTCGGGTGGTTAGGATCAATATCATTGGCCATAATACGCGTGAAGTCTGTGCAGCATTCTCCGGATTAGAAAGAGAGTCAAGTCGAACGGGTTTGGCAGTGAATGCTGATAAGACGAAATACTTGGTGTCAACAAACAAACAGTCCCAGCGTCTTGGACACACGTTATGGTTGACAATACCTCCTTCGAAGTTGTGAAGAACTTCGTCTTTCTGGGATCTAGCATAAACTTAACCAACGACATCAGCATTGACATCAAACGAAGAATCTCTTGCCAACAGGTGTTACTTTGGGCTCAGTAGGAGATTGAGAAACAGAGCCCTCTCTCGACGAACGAAAATCACGCTCTATAAATCGCTCATCATGCCTGTCCTACTTTATGCATCACAAACCTTGACGCTGAGCAGTTCAGATGAAAAGACTTTAGGAGAATGCTCTTAAAGAGAGAAAGATTCTTCGTAAAATCTACGGAGCAATCTGCGTCAATGGCGAGTAACGAATACGGTGGAATGATGAACTGTACGAGCTGTTCGCTGACATCGACATAGACAAACGCATTAAAATCGAACGGCTTTGCCGATTAGGTCATGCTTAGCGCATAAAAGATGATGCTCCAGTGAAGAAAATATTCGATTCGGTACCCAGCGGCGGTCAACGCAGAAGAGGACAACCGCATCTTCGATTGAAAGACCAAGTAGAGGACAATCTGACGAAGCTTGGAATTTCCAAATTACGCCAGCAAGCGAGAGACAGAAATGGCTGGCGCAAGTTCTTAGATGAGGCCAAGACCGACATACGGTTGCAGCGCTAACTAAGAAAGTAAGGTGGTTGGCATATCCACATTTTAAAAACACTTGATTTGAAAAAGTGTTATTGGCCTTTCTATATTAAGGTAACG
The DNA here is from genome assembly GCA_963920525.1 of Dichetophora obliterata. Classification (NCBI taxonomy): domain Eukaryota; kingdom Metazoa; phylum Arthropoda; class Insecta; order Diptera; family Sciomyzidae; genus Dichetophora; species Dichetophora obliterata. The sequence goes on from OY986437.1 coordinate 193,098,917, forward strand.
AAAGAAATTAGCATGTGTATATTAAACGTTGTTTGCTTTTTCATTTTATTATTTTTGTTTTTTTAACTTTATGTTTATTCGATTTTTTTGTAGATTTTATTGATTTAATTTTATGAATATATTAAGACCACTTTTGCTGCTTTTTGTGATAATAAAGACTTTGTGATTTGTTAAAAATAAATAAAAAGCTTTGTTATTTTCGTAATTAAGGTTAATGAATTGAATTGTTAAAAACACATACTCTTGAATTTTAAAAAAAAAAATGTATTCCATACTTTCTTTTTTCATTTAGTACAATTTTTTCTAAATTTGTATACCATAATGAAATAGTCATTTATCAACCTTGATGGGTCCCCCGCTTTACGCCTTTATTGGTCTTTTTGTTGAAGATGAAAATAAATAAATAAGAAATTTATTTCATTTCTTTTGTCTACGTTTCGGTAGTGTCCTTTCTCTACCTTTCTCAGGGGGTGCATTTATTGAATCTTGAAATTGCAATGGATTAATAGTAAAATAATTTTTTCAATTTCGTTTGACCTACAGCTATTCCTTATTTTTTCATAATTCTTACAATATTGCAGCGGCCAGACTTCACAAACATTCAAATATATAATTAATTTAAATAAATTGAGTTAACGACACGAACATTAAACAAATTTTTGATTTTGGTTTGAGAGCTACTACGATTTATAATATGCAGTATTTTTCGTTTATTACGAACTTTCGCCTAAAATTAACCAATTTCAAAAGTACGCGCTTTAATTCTAATAAACCATACATATTTTTTCGCTTATTACGAACCCTTAAGTGGAGCTCGTTGTTGCAACCGTACTCACAATTTATTCATAGGGTGTAAAGATTTTAAAATGTAGAAATTTTCTTAAGAAAACTTGTTTTACTGAAATGAAATAAATATCATTATATAAAACCCATGTCCAAAATAAAGTAAATATATTTTTTAGTACTGTTTGTGAAAAAATTGTATATTTTTTAGGGGTGTTTTTCCCCTTTTACCCCTTTATACAAAAAGCAGCGATGTTGTTTGACAGAATTTTGACTGTTTTTTTTTCATTTTAGTATCTTCGTCTCCTTTGTTGTTTTATTTTCTCTTTTTGACATTTTCTTTTGTATGTATTCATCTTTGATTCATTAAATTTATTCGCGAAGTTGATTGAAATGTTTTTAGTTTGTTGCGTTTGACTAGCTATGTTTAAGTCGTCGCTTATTTTTTCACTTTTCTTTGAACTATTGCATAAACAGCTAATTTTGACAACTACCCATCGCCGCTCGTGAGTAAAAAAGCCAGTCTACGCGGCTACCTTGTCAAATAATTGTATCATGCTTTGTATCATGTTATTTTCCTATGTCCTCGAATCCGGGAATTTCCCTAAGTTTAATATTTGTTTGTGTGAAGACGTTGCAGACTGCAGTTAAAAATTACAAAGTTGGAAAATGAGCGTAATAGCAGTTGGGAAAACAAAGAAAGTGCTTTTCTTTAAAAGAGAAATATGAAATAATAAAACTCTTTCAACAAGGTGCAAAACCCTTGAAAACTTAAAGGTTTTAACTGCCCTGGATGCAATGTGTAGCGTAAGCTATGTAAGAACTTTTCTTCAATCGAGCGACACTCCACAACAAATTCTTGACCATTTGACTCAAGTGGAAGTGAAACTAAGCAAACTAAAATAACTGATTTTTTAAGAACTAAGTTTTTATATTAAAATATCCCAGCATTTATTTTTAATAAATCAACAAAGGAGCATACATGCATGTGCACATACACAAATTGTTTTGTTCAAGTCTTCATTTAAAGCGAACTTCGCTTAAGACGAACCATTTTGCCTAGTCCCTTGAAGTTCGTTTTAAGCGAAAAGTACTGTATATTGCTTTTTGGGAAAATTTTAAACTTATTTTAAGCTTTATAAATATTTTGGTAGCCGTATCTTTTAAGATAAAGTACCAAAGGGTTAAGAAAACTTATAAAATTAAAGTTAATACTATTAAAACTTGCAAATTGGTTAGAACTAATACACTTTTAATACAATAAAATAATAAAAAAGTTACGAAACCAATTTTAATTTTTTCGCAAAATTTGGGGCAACCATACTGAGCCCCTATCGGTATTCTTAAAATTGTACTTTATATTTTGAAAGCCACATCGATTTCCAACAAGACAAAAAACCAAACGAAAACATCTTCATCCTTTCAAAAGTTACAGAAGTTTCATCACCCAGGGAGCGAAATCTTACACTGTGTGCCGATAAGGAGGCGTGGTAGATAGAAAAAAGTATATACATTCTTCATCAACACCTGAGTCAATTCAGCCATGGCCACACCTGTCCGTCTTTCTGTCTGTCTGTCTGTGATCACGATAATAGCCGTAATTTTAGAGCTATCGTAAAGATATTAAATATATTTATAAGATTTAGAATCAAAAATACAGAACAAGTTGGAAAATGCGCCGAATCAGATGAAAGTGACTTCCAAAACAAATTCCTCCCATAAAAAGGTGAGTTTACCAAAACGGTAAAATCTCTTTAAATTCTTAATGCTTTAACCTTTAATATGGGCTTTGAGTATGAAATTTGTTTCAATCAAATGAAAACTACGTCTACCTCCCATACAAAAAGACTTTATGAAAACTAAAAAATCACCTTGAATTCCGCAAAAATTATTACAATGGCTTCAAGTTTTGCAAATAAGTTTGAATCCTTAATATGCACTTGATGCTAGGAAATTGGTAAAAAAACTTTAATAAATAAAAAGGACTGTGAGTTTCAAATGTGAAATATTGGGATAAAAACAACGCCTTATAAAAGTGACGTCATCAAAATAGTACAACATTCAAGAATAAACAAAATTACGACCGTAGGGGTATTTTAACTTTGGTTCAGTCGAAAATAATTCCTTACTAGTTTCTTATGGCACATTCTTTTCTGGAAAAAATTCTCCATTTTTTACTGCCCTCTTCAAGAATTCTGCATTTTTCCATTCTTTTCTAAAAAAAATGTTGACCTTAAAACAAATCGTGTTCTTTTCTCGAAAATATTGACCGCAAAAGTATAAAAAATGCAGAATTTTCTGACCTGCAAAATTCGATAGTTCTGCTTTCTGTTCTCTAGTAATACCAACATAAAATCGAAATAAAATAATTTTGACATTTCATATTTTGTGCTGTGACAATTGTTAGAAGCGAAAGTTGCAATTTTTAAAAATGTCTGAAATTGAATCCGATATATTTTAGATTAAAGTAGTTAGTTTTATTTAAACTGTTGTTTGACAGTTGTTATTGGTTTTAGTCACAAGGAATATTACAAAAAAATTCAAAATATTAAATCCGTTGTATATCAAATAGTTAATTAACGACAATATAGGCGCATTGAAGGAGGAAAGCAATTTTACATGTTGTGCAGTAAACAGATTTAACATGTTTCCTTGTATAGAAGATACGCTTACACTTTAGTTGCACTGAACTCAAAATGAACGCCGAGTTAAATGAAATTGTGCAAGAACTGGCAAACACGTCAACAGAATCGTCGACTTCAAGTTCTACGTCCATTTTTAACGACAGCGATAATGCCGAAGAATTGGAAAGCCATCAAAAAATTACAACGTTCTTCGAAATATTAGCAAATTATAGCGATGATGACTTTAAAAAAACATTATAGACTACATAGAACAACGGCCCAAAGTTTAATAGGTACCTTTTATACTTGGTATGCTAAAACCATTAATACAAAACGAGATTCATCTATTTTCAGGACTGTATGCGCAATTTAATGAATTTAAAAGTAAATTTATGCGCAAGGGTGGATGCACCAAGACAAGTACAAGCAAGGAAATTTATCTCTTCCTTTGGTATATGGCAAATACTGAGCCGCATCGAACTATTGCAAATTTGTTTGAAACACCAAAATATGCATCATGGCAAATAGTCGCAAGAGTGACCAAGTGGAGTGGCCTATAGACTTGCAGAATATGGCGGTGTCCTTTCAATTGAAATCTGGAATAGCTATAGTCATTGGTGCTATCGATTGCACAAACGTCCACATAAAAGCTCCCCTCCCAAATAAAGAAAATTATTTCAACCGGAAACGATTTTATAGCATAAAATTGCAAGCAATCGTTTGCAATAAACGGTTATCGATTAACGGTTTATTGATTTTTTTGCGGTGAGCCTGGATCAATGCATGATAGCAGAATGTTTCGCCGATCTTCACTTTTCTATAGAATGCATTCGGACGGATCCAGTTAAGCCAAAAGCAAAGACAGTTTAACAACATGCACCCTAAGACAAGAATTGTGGTGGAACATGCATTTGACTTATTCAAAAATCGTTTTAGACGTTAGCAGTTTTTCATTGAGCAACAAAATATAAATTCTATCGTAAACATTATCATTGCAGGCTGTATTTTACATAATATTTGTATTTTACACGAGGAGACAATTCCTGAAGAAAACGTTACACCAAGTCCTAATGATCTTGGCATTACGCAATGGGAAACTCTTTATCAAAAAGGAGCCATCGCTTATTCCAAGAGCTTATTGATAAAAATTTATTGTAACAACAAAATATTAACATAAATTTAATACACATTGAAAAATCTAGACAAAAGATTAGTTAAAAATTTTTCACTTTACCATTTATGGGTATGGTATGGATGGGTTAAGTATGATGACTGTGATATAATAATTTTATTTGTTATTTAGACTTCGCCTCTTCCAATATTTGCTTTAATAAGCTCATATTTTCTTCATGACGTAACAGTTTTTTTCTTTTCTGCGTTTCTTTTGATTTTAATATTTTTTTGTCCGTATATTCCTTTAACATTTCTAACTTGTCCTGAAAATATTATTTATTTATATATTTATTTATTTATTTATTTATAGTACGATATGAACTTAGTTCTTTTAATGTACAAGTTGGAACAATATTTTTAGGATTATACAAATTAAAGATTTTCTCAAACGGCAAGTCTAAATCTTGTTATATCCCTTAAAGCTCTTAGTTAAGGTAGTTGAAACTCGGTGGGGTCAGCATGAAACTTCTTGTTGAGTGACCAAATCGAATTTTTTCAAACAAATAAGGAGGCGTTTTAAACACTATTATTTTATGCAGAAAGATACAATTTCTAGCATTGAGATAGTTAATAATATCACTTCCAAGAATAGATTTTTTAAACTGAGATATATGATCAAATTTTCGCAGCCCATAAACATATCGTGTAACCTGGTTAAATGCTAAGTTTAATTTTAATTGAGATCGGGAGTACAAATTGCTATAAACACATTCTGCATAAGTAATTATAGGTAGTATAAGTTGAAGAACAAGCTTATGTTTCAATTCAACTGGCGTATAATCAGCTGAAACTCTTAGATTACGCAGAATATAATATACTTTTTGAACCACACTGTTGATGTGATCACTGCAGGTAAGTGTAGAATTAATATGAAAACCTAGATTTTTGATTTTGCTGACGAAACTTAGCTTTTGGTCTTTTAAAATAAGGTCCGGTATATCTTCAAAGAAGACAGTATCTTTGCTGATGGGTAATACAAATGATTTCGCAGCATTAAGTTGAAGCCCATTGCTAACAGCCCACTGACTTATTTTTCTAGATCCTCATTAAGCCTGAATACCAGGTCTTCCATGAGACCGGTTCTACGTGAGAGATATAGCTAAATATCATCAGCAAAAGCATGCATGGACGAATGCCTGCAAACGCTGAAAATATCATTTGTAAAAATGGAGAATAAAAGAGGACCTAGTACCGATCCTTGGGGAACCCCACTGCAAACAGACGAAAGACTTGAAAAATTTTCACCGACCTTAACTTTCTGTACTCAATAGGAAAGATAGTTGTTCAGGAGTAACACAGCGCTGTCACTAAAACCATACTTATATTTAAGCTTATAACATAGTAAATGGTGATTAACTGTGCCAAACGCTTTTGAAAAATCGAGTAAGCATAGCAGAGTTACTGATCCATTGTCATACAAGTTTCTTATATAGTCCAAAATCTTAATCATAGCAGTAGAACAACTATGTCCAGCGCGGAAACCATTATTCTTTTGAAATTCGAAAATTTTTAGACTGAGTTACTTCGTTCGACTCTACCACAGCTGGTGTACTTCTCAAGGCTGATGGAAACTCTGCCACTGCTGTTGTACTTGTCAATGTAGACGGAAGGTCTGCCGCATCTGGTATAGATGTCATCAGAAGAACATTTATTTTCTCACCCGATAAAGCAAGCGTGTGCATATTGCGCATTATCAGGCGATCTCCAAATATTTCCTCCATCTGTTCTTCAAATAGAAGAATGGCACGCGGTGCACCTGTGCGTCTTTCACTATCTCTAGCTTGCTTATAGGCCTGCAACAAATTTATTTTTTTTTTTTTGTCAGCGGGTCTTCGTTCGTTGGTTGAGTATAAAAAATAAGCAAAATAAATTATTTATTTTTGCTCAGATAAATAACCCAAATTCTTACCAACACATTTCTGCTAACCAAATCTTATAAAACATGTCCCTAGCCGTTTTTCTTCTAATTGAATGTTGGAATTCATTCTTGCCCATGACATATGCATCCAAAAATGCGAGTGTTTTATCGCGAGTCCATTTACGACGTCTGCAGAAATACGTGGTAAATTATCAGTAAACTAACAAATACATGTAAAAATGTAATTATCATATCACTTACAAGCTTTTAGTTTCCATTTTGCGAACAGCTTTTAGTAAAATATTTGATTTTTCAAAAAGTAACAAACAAATTGTCACAAGCAATAAATTTTATAACCTTTGACACATGTCGAACTAAAAGATAAATACTGAGCACATCCAATTTAGATCCAAGAGTTGATCCAGGTTCTGTTCTGAATCATTTGTTGTTTTTGTTTTCAATTTAAAACAATACCCAGATCTAGATCATAAAACGAAAAAACGCAGCTAATATTAACTGCATTATTATGTATCACGGCCGTGATACAGTGGCTGCCGTAGCCTAAGCATAAAACAGGTAGGTCCAGTTCTCGATCATTTGTGATCAAGCATTTAATAACACGCACAACACAATTGATCAATAGAAGCTACCCAGTAAAAATTTTGCGCATTACTCGTATGGGAATTAAGAGCGCTTTCATCCCCTTGCGTGTAGTGCTATTTGTAAAGCGCTATGTTTGGAGCTCTTTCCATAATGATAACGTAGCACTAGCAAACAAATCTTAGAACGTAAAGTCAAAACAATAAAAAAAATCCATTTTTGATACAATAAAAAAAAATAACTAAAATTAGATACATCCCATTCTTTTGCTTATAAGTCCAGCGAGCACATCACATATCGCACATAACTACTGTGAGCTCTATCACACCTGTCATTCCCGCGAGCGCATTAGGTACCGCCCTTAAGCCCTGCTAATTCCTAAATACTGCATAGCTCTTGCGGCATCCGTGCTTTCATACGCGTAGTTATAAAAAGTAAGTTTTAATTAAAAATTTAAATGCAAAAAGTAAAATGGTTTCATATTTTTATAAAAGTAAACTTACTGACTCGAAGTCCTGCGAGATCGAGTCTATTCAGCGAGTCCTCCTTTTAATACGCGAAATTAAAAAAAGTAAGTATATAATAAAGTTTTATAAATCAAATGAAGAAATGTGTTCTGTTTTTAAAAAAGGCAAGTACTGCACCAAAGCCGTGCGCGACGACATCATACTGCCTCTCCACATCGAGTTTATCCAGCGAGTCCATCCTCAATTTGGTACGCGAAACTCATAAAAGTAAGTATTGAAAAAATTTTTATCAGCAACTGTAAAAATGAGTTTTATTGAGAAAAGGACAAAAACTGCACCAGAGTCCTGCGAGACCGCATCGTACTGACTATTGTCGGACTCGATTGATCATTACAAATGCCCGTGTTCGGCCATTTCGAAATGAAGGCCATTTCGCTTCTACAAAAACAAATTTTACAGGGATGTGAGTAAAAACAAGAAAAAGAACAATTTAACAGCAGAAACTTTACAGCAAAACTGTGTTTTAAATAAATGCACTTACTTCAATTAATTAATTACTGAATTTGTGTTGTTTTTTATCACGTTGTGAATTTATGAATTTAGTTCTTATTGTTAAATAATCCCCAAACAAAAAAAAAACAACATTAAATGCATAAATGCAAAAGAGTTAATAAATGTACTATATATTTGTTTTTTAAGAGCTAGTTTTTATGTTAATTACAAGAGAAAAAAGCGCTCAGTTCTCGCTACTTTTTAGTATTAACTACAAGGCGAACAAAGCGCTCCGTTCTCGCTACTTTTTCGTATTAACTACAAGGCGAGCAAAGCGCTCGGTTCTAGAAACTATTTCGTATCAACTAGAAGGTGAACAAAGCGCTCGGTTTTCGCTACGATTTTATATTTTAAACAGCGAGAGTGGAGCGCATACATCTGATGACATGCTAATGTTAAAAAATGAGCTATACGCAAGGAGAATGAAGCGCTCTACTATTTTTTTGGAGCGCTTCAGTTGCGCTAGTGGAGCGCTCAGCTTCCTACTGGGTAGGTCAAAGTCCTTCCAAAAGCTGAAATGGCCAGTTTATTTTGTTTTTATTCTGTATTACGAAGAAACACACCAACGATAAGAAAGACACGATAAGCAATGCTTTCTGCCATACAAAATTGTATTGCTTCTCGTGTCTTTCTCATCGTTAGTGTGCTTATTCGTGATACGGAATAATGCGATCGGTAGCATTTGACAATTAAATTCACAATTTTTAAATCCTTAATTTCTATGGTTAAAATTTCAGAATTTTTCTACCTATGTAGTCAACATTTTCAAAAATAAAGAAAACGAGAAAATAAAGAATTCCTTACGCCAGAATCAGCTGTGGCGGTTGGTGTACTTACTGTAAATATAAGAATTCGCGCCGGCTAATATACTGCAATACCGACACGTTTTGCAAACAGATGTTATATATTTTGCCTCTTTGTTTTTCATTTGACATTGAAGACGACAGAACTCCCGATTGCCAGGTTGCTGCAAACAGAATTGGATTCGTTTTCGTGCTGTTAGCTTGTCCATTTGTTCTGCTGGGATTCCAGAATAGTTGAGTCCATTACGCGTTCGAAAAACACTCATTATTGAAAGTTATTAATCAAACTGATTAATATTTAAATTTTGTTGAAAGCAAAAGTAGTGAAGGTTTTGTGAAGTGAAAATTTTTATAAAATAAAACGGGAGCACCATGGCGGGTTCACTACCACTCTTAACTTCTGAGCCCACATATCAAAAAATTAAACAATACTTTGATGAAAACGGTCAGAAACTTAACATCAAAGAACTCTTCGACAAGGACGCAGGACGTTTTGATAAATACAGGTGAGTTGCCCACAAATGGTTTTTATCGGGCAGTAGTTGATTTGAAAAATTGATTATGATTGTAATTGGCTCTATATTTCTATAATTTGTAGGTATACCTACAAGTAACATCCCGTCTATCAGTTTAAGGTTCACATATCATATGCTCCATTTCACTCTCTTACTACTGCCTTCTGGGCGGGTTTCCTTGATGGCAGTTCGACTGCAATTTCTTTAGATATTTATTCGCAACTACCATGTTTAAACATTTGTTAAATGTCTGAATAACTTTTTCACTTGTTTTTTACTTAGTAATGCTACGAATTTAAGTTTATTAACATTTTTCATTATCAATTTAAAAGGTTAGGTTAACTTAATTCATTCGTATGTATTTTGTATATGTACATATTTTACTCTTCAATTCATCATTGACCTGCCAAATGTTAGTTATAATTCTGTGGACATTAGACAAAATAACTTCTCTCAAAATAAGAAAATTTTAGGATTTAAATCATACACATTTATAAAATTCTAATACGTTACCTTTGACACACTCGTATTTTTATGATTTTTAGTTAAAGATACAATGTTGTGAAAAATCAACATTTTGTAAAAAATTTATATTTTGCAAAACAGACTTTGTTTAAAATGAACAGAGAATGTTCATAAAATATTTATAAAACTCTTTTATTGTTTATGACACTTATGAAGGTGTGTGTACTCGTTTATAATATATAAGAATTCTATGGACTTTCGACAAACTTCTTTCAAAATTGCTTACTTTTCAGGAGCAAAAAAAAAAGAGTTATGTATATAGTTAAACAATTTTTTTAGTTTCATATTTTGTACAAATATTAAGCAATCATTGCCTAATTACTTGTTTTCAACAAAAAGCAACTTAAAAAAGTGTTTTAAAAAATCGAATCTTAAAATAATCTTAAAAGTTGTTTTGTATCAAAAAAATAAATACATACATAGTAATAAATCTCAGTAGCTTATGTCGAAAGTTGATTTTTTTAGATGCATTTGACAAAGTTCTTTCGAATGAAATTGTTTTGTCAAAAGGAATTTAAAGTAATTATATAATCCTGCTTTAAATGGAGAGGTGTTTTGATAAAAAGAATATTTAAACATTATCTATTCAATTCATAAACTGTTTGAAAGTAGCTGTTTAATGCTGTTTAATTTTGAAAAAAAGCCGAAAAAGGTTGATTTGTCGATCACTCTAAAACTTTCAATGGTTCTTTTAATTATTCTCCTAGATGTTTTTCAATTGATTGTGTTTAATCGTTAAAATATCTAGGACTTTTAGTTGATTGAAAAATGAACAGGTTGGATCATACAGTTTCACTTAAAAAGTATCTTATGAGTGCGATTAGACATCTATGCCTTTAGAAATCTTTTTCTCCATAAAATTGCTAATATGTATTTATCATGGCACTTTTCACTCAAAACTGCAATATGGTATAATTTTCTGGGGTGGTTCGCGTAACAATAAAATTAATCCACTTCTCATTGCTCGAAAACATGCTATACTAATTGTCTGCAATAAAAAACTCTTAGTCAGCAGCTTTCCATTGTTCAAGAACTTATACGTTTTAACCATGAAACATTTTTTGTATTATGGAGTATTAGAAGTATTTTTCATTAGATCCGGGTTTTTGCATAACAGGAGCTGTACCTTTTATAATCTAAGGGTAAATAACCAAAATCTTGTATTGTTATTTAGAACTTTAATTCGAATGATATTGATTCTCTTTTATCTGATTAGTTTTATAAGTTTTTTGTTTGTATTTTTTATTTTGTAAATTTATTTTATTTTTATTTTGAAGACGGCTCTTTAAGGAAAATAATGAGCTACTGATGAAGAATATTTATGGAAGAATAACGAAGTTAGAGACAACAAAGTGAAAAATCATTTTTTTCCGTTTTTTTAAAATTATTTTAAATAATTTAATTTTATATTTTGTAAAGTTAATGATTAGGTCAGATGTTATTAAAGTAATGGTAAATTTATATTTAAAAGTAATTTCGGCACCTTTTTTGTCTGTTATAATTTTCAGAATTTGTTTGTCTAATGAGAAAACATATATAATCGCCCATCATGTTCACGTTCCAGGATCACTAATATCGTTGCTCCATTGATTTAATTTGTTGATGAAATCGTTGACCGTGTTGACGTCATCAAGGTTTGGATGGAAAAAATCCAAGTGGGAGTTTAAAAAGTAGATCTTCTATGCCATATTTGCGACTGTATTAAAAATAACAAATAGAGGAAATAAAGTGAAAAGAGCAAAACAATATTAAATAATAGTATTACATAATAATTTCTGCACAATTCTTGATGAATTCATAAATAATTATTTTCCAAACGAATTCCAGGCAGCATAACTATCGACTTTACTAAAATTTGACCTAAACATGAACTTTACAAAAGATAAAATTAAATTGTTTTAAATATAATTAAAAAACGGAAAAAGTCAATATTTGGTACCTTCACCTTGTTGTCTCTAACTTCGCTATTCTTCCATTAATTTTCTTCGTCAGTAGCTCATTATTTTCCTTAAGGAGCCATCTTCATGCATAAAATGATAAACTGTGTATATTTCGGTAAGTTCTATTTTTGCTAAATTTTGTAAGGATTTTTCGATTTCATTTTTTACTGAAAAAAATTTCTTATTTCTTATTGAAAATAAATTTAAAACCATTGCTTTTTCAGTTAGTTAGAGCTTTTAGCACACTTAGGCTATGGGAGCATATCAAGGTCTTTTTATTCATTTGTACAAAATAGTTGGCTGCGAAGTGTATCGCAGTGAGTTCCAAAGATACCTGAGTGCATAGGCAGAATAGATTGTTGAATTTTTTTAAAGTTATTTCAAAATTGTCTGCAAACTGCGTATGACGTTGCATGTCTTGGAAAGATCCGTCTGTATAAAGTGTCATATCAGCCGCAAAAAAGTTTTATGATTCAGTAAAATTTTTTTAAAAATTTTTTTTAAATGTATAGTGATATATCGATGTTGATGTTAGGCTCAAATTGGTTGTTTGATTTGATAAATTTATAATTTGACTTACTCCAGCAGCAGTTCTAAAGCACTTTTTAAACGCAGCATTTTTCTTATATTATTTATATTATTAAATCTATATTATTAAATATTAGTTATCTTATATTATTACCAGATGCAACTGTAAAAACATTATCTGCATATATTTCGATGTAATCTTTGCCTACTAAATTTTTAAATGTTCTTAACAAAGAGATTGTGCATGCATTGTATAAGAAAACTGACAATGGTGACCCTTGAGGTATACCATTATCAAGCGAAAGCCTCTGCGAAAAATAACCATCAACCCGAACGGTTATTTTTCGGTGGGTTAAGAAAGACAGTACAACTTTAAGTATTTCTTTTGGAACTCTCCATTCATGCAATTCGTTTATGACAAAACATGAAACAACTCGGTCAAAAGCTTTCTCCAGATCTTCTGATAAAATTACGCTATGCATCTTATTTCTTAAATTTTCTTTCAGCTTTGCTTCCAATAAATGGCATAAAGGATGAACACCGTGATTAAGTAAGAACGCATGCTTTTCTTTTTGCAGATTTGTCTCCGAAGCATTCTAAAAGTCTACTAGCAATAATTTTTTCAAACGTTTTGAATAGTACAGGAAGCAGTGATATTGGCCTATAACCTTCTCGTTGATTAGGACTTAAATCTGGATTTGGAATTGGTGTTACAATACCAAGTTTCCAATCATGGGGATAAACACCCCATTCGTTAAGTTTATACAAGAACACATCATAATAAAGCAGCAGTCAGGACTTGGAAATGGCCATTCTTGTGAAACGGCTTTGATATGGACAATTCACGAATGGAAAAAGAAGATTGATGATGGTAACAAGATTGTTGCGATTTTCCTCGATTTCAAAAGGGCATTTGAAACAATAAACCGTGACATCCCTATACAGAAATTGGAAAGCTATGGAATAAAGGGTGTCGAAAAGCGATGGTTTGAATCATATTTAAGTGGAAGAAACCAGAAGACAAAAATTATGGATATGACTTCTCAAGAAAAAGCTGTCAATATCGGAGTACCACAGGGCATAACACTAGGGGTGGATCTATTTCTGCTCTACATTAACGAAATTAGCACTGTCTTAAAATGGTGCAATATTGCGTTATTTGCGGATGACACAATAATATATATATATAAACTTCAAAAACTTAAGTGATATACAGAACAAATTACAAGAAGACTTACGAAATTTAGAGAGGTGGTTTTGTATGAATAAGCTATAGTTAAATATTGACAAAACAAAATATATAATTTTAAATTCGAATGAAAGCCTCCTTTTGCAAATCGGCGGTGAAAATATAGGTGAAGTTAATTCAATAAAATACTTGGGTGTGATAATAGACAAACAATTAAATTTTAATGAGCATGCAGATTACATATGCAACAAAATAAGTAAAAAAGTGGGCTTTTTAAGCAGAAGAGTCCTGATATTTGTACTCAATGTAAAATACTGTATTTCCAGAGTACCTACAAGATGAGCTTGTTTATGTCAGAGACATATAACCGTACAACTTAAGAAGAAGAGCAAATGATTTCCCACTTTGTTTCTTCCAATCGTTATATATTACACTAATATTATGTTAATACAAAAGATTTGTTTTTTCATTACATATCTAAATACAATAATAAATTTTTAAAAAAATTGTGTGTACAAGAAAATTAAATAATATGTAAAACAAGTCATACGTGAGTCTTTATTCACACAAAGCATGTTTTTCAAAATTTGAACTGATTTTAAGTTGTAACACAGCAACTTATACTTTCGGAAAAGTGCCGTTATAAATGCGAGCATTCAAAATTCCACTTATTTAGTAGTTTTACGTTTTACGTTTTTGGCTTTGGCGTGTGCGTTGTTAAAAATTGAGTTCGAGTTAAAAATGGGTCGGAAACAAAAAAAAAACAAGTGAAGCTAAAGAAAAATAATTCTACATTTGCACAATGAATATAAATCAAGTGCCGAAATCGACTAAAAAGAAAATCAAAGCCGTTTCACTATTAATAGTATAATAAAGCGTTTTGAAGCAAAGGAAACTCCTTAAATCCGACCTCATACCGGTAGACTACGCAAAGTAACCACCTTTGATGAGTAAAAAATAATAAGAAAAATTTTAAAAAAAACAAAAATGACTTCAACACAGGTTGCAGCAGAAGTTCAAGAAGAAATTTATAAAGTAATTTATCCGTAAACGGTTCAGAAGGCCAAAAAAGGTGCCAGTTATAGTTCGCGAGTGACAGAAAAAACCTGTTATCAGCAAAGCCAATAAGAAAAAGAGACTAGATGTCGTAAAGGTATATAAAGATAAGCAACGTGATATCTGGAGCAACGTACTCTTCAGCGACGAGAGTAAGTTTAACATCTTTCAATCGGATAAAAGGATTCGAGCCTGGTGAAAACCCAACACTGACCTCAAAAAATAATACAAGTGGTACAGTGAAACATGGTGGTGGGGGAGTTATTGGTTGGGGTCTTATGCTAGCGGCAGGTTTGGAGAATCTTATATTTATTGACGGTATTATGGACAAATCGGTTTACCTCAATATTTTAAAGAAAATTTTGTAAAATGTGCGCGGATCCTGAGCCTTGTTACTGCATACTGACCACGACGTGCGTATGTGAATCATACATTAAGCGTCTCGCATTCTTCAAACACCACCACAATTTCGAGACTTAAGCCCATCGAACATTTGTGGGATGAAGTCGAAAGTCATGTCGCTATAATTAACATAACCAGCAAAGCCCAACTAAAACAAGTACTCCAATAGGAACGGAAGAGTTCGGATGAAAGTGTGACTAAAAAATTGGTTCACTCCATTCAAAATAGATTAAACGAAGTTATCAAGCAAAAAGCCATGCCAACTATATGTTAATATTTTACTGAACCTAATATTTTTTGGTGAAAGTGGAATGTGTGAATAATTTTGTCCCTTTAAAATCTGTAGATGCTTATGTTTAATATTATTTTTTATTTAATGGAAAATAATTCTGTTTACTTTTTGTCATTTTTAAATACACAATAAAGACAAATTTTTCCTAGAATAAGGTTTTTGAAAACATTAATCTATTTTTAATATAAAAAAAAAATAAACTGGCCATTATAGCCCTTGGAAGGACTTTGACCTAGCTTCTATTAATCAATTGTGTTGTGCGTGTTAATAAATGTTTATCACAAATGACCGAGAACTGGACCTACGTGTTTTATGCCGACTTATGTTCTCAAGAAGCTTTACATGGCAATTTTTACTCTCTGAGGTTTACCATTGTCTGCAGAAAGGTGACGACCGAACAGAAAAATTAATTCAATTGAAAAACTTTTCTGTCTGAGCTGGAATTAAACCCGGGCTACCGCGGTTCTTTAGCTTAGGGGCCACACACTCTACCCACTAGGCTACGATCGCCTTATATATATACCTAATAAAATAAAAAATGGGTGCTGTGTGAATAATTTTGTCCGCCTCTGTATGTTGCAATAAATATGTATGTATTTCTTAAAAGAGGTTTCAAAGAATAAGGTTTAATTGTTTAAAAAATTCGTAACAAAGACTTCATCCACAGAGACTATATTATA
This sequence comes from Dichetophora obliterata, assembly GCA_963920525.1. NCBI lineage: Eukaryota > Metazoa > Arthropoda > Insecta > Diptera > Sciomyzidae > Dichetophora > Dichetophora obliterata. Next base: position 193,114,904 of record OY986437.1, read on the forward strand.
CAGAGGTGTCAGTTCGAAGTACACTCAACTGACGCTTGCACAACGTAAATTGAGTGAACTTCGAACTGACACCTCTGTATAATATAGTCTCTGTGGAAGAATGAAACAAAAAAGTATGCTTATGCCTCAGCAGTTATTTCATGCGCACCTATATAAAAATATAGGCAGCGTCAAAGCGAACGCTGAGACAAAGCATAATTATTTTTTTCTTCTTTCCTTCGAACGGTTGTACAACGAAACTTTAGTACGAAGAGCATTCGAAGGCGACTGGGTCCTATGTATAATATAGTCTCTGTGCTTCACCGCTTCCAAAAAAATGTCAGACGACAAAGCTTTTGTGATAGAGCAATTTTTTAAAAGTGTTAACAACAAACAAATGCTTGTTTCTGAATATGCTCTCTTAGTGACCATAACTGTCAAACTCAATAATTTTGCTATTTTGGGCAATTTTTGCTTTCTTATTAGTTGCAGATTTTGTATGAGTTGTCAACTTTGTTTTGACAGTTTCGGTCACCGGCTCTCCGTCCTAACACTACCTTGTCTTGTTTTACCATGGTTGTTATAAAATAATTTTGCTTTTGCTTCTATTTGGTCTCACCCTTTCTCTCTTCTTCTCTGCCAGCCTATGCAAAAGCTCATATGCGTTGATTTTTGCTTTTTGCGTTTTATTCTTGATCAAAATAATCATTGCTGAGCCAAACAAAAAAACACGATATGATTGGTATGAAGATGATCGATGATTAAAATCATAGAACCAACACTAAGCACATGGTTTGATTGAATTAAACTCAACAGCCAGTTTGATCGCTTGAATGCAGAGGCATGGTTTTTACAGTGTTGTTACGTATGAATATTTTTATGTGAGTTTTGCAGTTCTCTGCCCTTTAAACTTCAGTCGACAAAAAAAAAGTAACCGTTCAGTTCATAAGAAAGAAAAAATTATTTAAATGCTTAAAAACATGGCATTATGGGTATCAAATGAAAGAGTACAATCTCTTTTAACAAAAAGATAAAAATTTTGCAAAGCTTTTTTAGCTTGGCATTAAAAGTAGTGGAAGTTTTTTTACTTTAACCAAAATGAAAATTATTTTCATAAATTTTCAAATAAAACATAATTAATTGACTTCTAATCTACATATTTGGTATGTATGTATTGTCACTCCGTATTTTTGTAATTGACTTCTAATCTACATGTTTGGTATGGATGTATGTATTATCACTCCATATTTTTGTAATTGACTTCTAAGCTACGTATTTGGTATAGATGTATTGTCACTCCGTTTTTTTTATAAAAAGGACTGTCCTCTTTCATTTGATACTCATGATATATGATATTTTCATGTTTGGAAGGTTTTAAGCATGGAAGAGGAATGGACTCACGGCTGTGAGCGAACTACCATAATTGTCAAAAGGCAACTGACAGCTCATACAAAATCTGCAACCGATGAGAATGCGATGAGAAAGGAAAAATTAAAAAGAATCTGTCATGGCTGAAACTTTTTTGTTTTTTTACTTTTTTATTGATCAATCAATTAAAATAGGATTTTGTGCAGCTGTTGAAGTAATTTAAATTATTGTTATTAAATTTGGATGGTGGTGGATGGCAGACTACGTTTTCGTAGAAGTGTCTATAGCAAACACGAGCATCTTTTTTAAAATTTTTGGAATATGTTCCATCGTTGTCTTCTAGGCTCGTCAGTTGGAACACGAATATCCGCCCATTTTCTTTGCGCAAATGTTTTTGCCACAACACGCACTTCATTTTAATTAAAAAAAAATAAGTAAATCACTTTTATTCAAGTTTTTAAACACAACACAAAAATATCCAATTGGAGAAATTTAATATTTCGCTGTTATCTTTGTTTTCTTAAAAAAAACTGGTTTGACAATTCTAGTAGTATTTTTAAAGAGATCACGATTAGCCACGAGACTACCTCTATTGTTCTACCATTGTTTTAAGTATTTAAATAAATTTTTAAATAAATCCGTCTCGTACACTGAGAAAACAAAAAATCAAAAACTCATATTTTAAAAACGTTTAGTAAAACTAATATTTTTGAAAACATTTTACGCCTTATAAAATGAAAACGCACATTTTCAAATAGAAAAGTAAAACAAAACGGTTTTAAAATAACGACGAATGTTTTAGTATAATAAAGTATGTTAAAATGAATATTTTTAAAAACATTTTACGCCTTATAAAATGAAAACGCACATTTTTAAATTGAAAAGTAGTATGAAACTTTTTAATACAACTAGTAACGTTTCACTGTAACAGAGTACAATTACTTTATTGGAAAATATTTAACGCTATATAAAAACGCACAACTTTAAATACAAAAGTAAAACGAAAGGTTTTACAAACAACTACGAACGTTTTACCATGATATAGTGTGGTGAAATTTATATTTTTGAAAACATTTTACGCCATGCAAAAGTGGCGAACAGTTTTGGATGTTTTTTTTTCAATTTCATTTTTAGCGACTTCTATAAAAAGCCAGAAATTTGCTTAAAAAAATTATTAAAGTAGTTTTATGTACAATAACCCGTATAAATTTAAAAAAATATAACAACTCCTTGTACCTCAAAAAAATGTTTGAAAACAAGCTATTGTTTTTCTCTTTTTACACGTATATTATACCTTAATAAAAAAAATATTTGTAAAAACTTAAATTTTCATATTAATAACCAGTTTCGGTTTCGGCCGAATATTATAAAATGGCCGAATATTCGGTTTCGGCCAAAATTCCGGTTTCGGTCGAACACTAATTACTACTACACAAGTTTGCGCATGCGTTGTGCTTTGAAAATTCTATTTATTTTTAAATATCAACAAATTCGAATTATTTATACTATGCATTATATTTTTCCCATATTATAAATATATATTGTTAACTAAAATTTTAATTTTAAATTACTTTTTAATTATACATATATATATGCTCCTTACTACAGGAAAAATAAATACTTCATATTTTTCCGAAGTATTTATTTCCATTTATTAAGCATAACTTAGAATTACATTTAAGTTTAACCAACATAAAAATTAACAAGAACAACATATTCATATCTAAAAATATCTTCATAAAAATATAAAATTTATTTTGAAATAATTTTCATTTATACGATCAAATGCTTTAAAATGGTTTTTAAAAATATAAATGAAAGAAACCAGAATTTTTCTCTATTACTGTATAAAAAGGAATTCTACGTCTATACTTACGATGCTATCGAAACTGTGTCTTTTTTAATTACTAAAACCAGCGTTGCTTTAGTCAGTTGACAAAGTCAGTCAACAAAATCAGTTGTCGCTGTTCAACGGAAAAAATAATGAAAATGTAGATAAGCATTAAAAATAAAATTAATAATATCTGGAAAATGCTATTTTTATAGACGCTGGGATGCAGTGACATCATCTAAAAAATTTGAACGAAATGGACATAGCATATGATAAAATAACTGAAATGAAACTATTATTTTGATAACCAATAAAACGTTTTTTAATTAATAAAAATAATGAAAATGTTAATTTTTGGAAAGTTGTTTAATTAATGGGAATTAATGAAAATTTTCGTTTTTAAAATGAAAATAAACATTTTACTGATGCATTTTAGGATTTTTATTATTAAAAATCAAACGAACATTTTAGAATCTCATTTTAAAATTTTCGTTTTTAAAATTAAAATAAACATTTTACTATTGCATTTTAAAATGTCCATTGTTAAAAATCAAACGAAAATTTTAGAATCTCATTTTAAAATTTTCGTTTTAAAAATTAAAATAAACGTTTTACTATTTCATTTTAAAATGTTCGTTTTTAAAATTAAAATAAATGTTAAAAGTGCAAAATCTGGGTTAAACGTTTTTAAAAGTGGTACATTTCTGCCACTTTTGAAAATATTGTTTTCTCAGTGTAACTTAAAAATCCTTTTTTAAGGACGCAGTCTTACTATCCTTTGCCTCTGGATTCATATACATATGGTTTACTTCATATTTTTTCCGATAATTATGGTACGATGTCATGAATGAATCATTACTGTAAGCTAAAAAAAGCAACAAAACAGCATTGTTCCCAAAAAGGTTGGATCGTCTATCCATATACAGCTGCCCAGCAGCGCTAAATAGTTGTTATCTGTCCACGCTAGTTTACGGAGCAGATAAATATTTTTTGTTTTTTTTTAATATTCAAAAATTTAGAGGAATGCCAACAATGGAATATATTCACATTGCGAAGATTTGCATTACAAAGCAAAACCTAATTAATAGGCACTTCCGTTTATTTTCGGAAATTTTTATACCGAATACCTCATGATCCTTCGACGAGTCCTCCCATTAAATGAAACATTTTTTTTGGATTAAACTGATGTGCACCCTTTTAAAAATTACAATCCGGCAATCTTCCATCCCCTTTGATTGTGTATTTTCTTTATTTAATGAACCTGATTTAAGTTAAATATATAAACATTTCAAATTCAAACTAAAATTTAATAGAGAAGTGTTGTTAAAATGCAAGAAATTTGGATAGGTAAAATATCTTTGACGTGCCCTGAGATACTTTTATCAGCGTTTGTCATTCCGGTTAGTTATTGATTTCCTTGTTTTTTGTCTATTATTAAAGTCTCATTCCATAAAGTATTTATATACGTTATTGACTTTATTTTTTTTCAACTTTCACAAAATGGGTGGAAGGGAGACAAGGCGTTATGTTTGTATAAAATACGTTATTGTCTTCAATAACATTTAAGTCAAGTTCTATCACAACTTTCACAGTTTAATCACATCAAATATAATAAGTTCTTCTATATCCTTGCTGGGAATTTAATAATATGCATACTTCTATATTTGACTATTTACGTACTATTTAGTAAAAAAATATAAACGGGTGTGTGTAAGTCATGGTCACATACATACCAACAGTATTCACTAGATGAGTATAGAAAAGATGTCAATCATAACAAAATAGCAATCTTACACAAAATCTTGTCAAGCATAAAATTGGAACAGCAGCATAACATTTGAACATTATTGATTAAACTGATACAAACAAATATATATATATATATATACATCAATGATACAGCTAAAGTAATGACTTTTTATCAATAAATATGCATATGTTTATTTAGTCAGCAATAGATACAATTTATTAAAGTGTTTAGTTTTATTAAGCTAATGCTTGCGACTTCTTATGCCTAACGCCTCATTTTCTATAAATAAATACTAGAATGTTTACTTTTAACTGCTTACTTGGCGACCTTTAAATTCGTGGAAAACCACTTTTTGAAACTTTCACATAACATGTTATACAGTGTTTTGATTCTGTTTTTTTTCTCATTCAATGATGGCAAAATATTTAAGCACACATGATATGTGTCAGTTACCGAAACAAATTTAAATCATCCTTTAGAAATTTGTCTAGATTTTTACATACAAAATTGTTTGATTTTTATATTTTGTATCTCTTTAACTAAAGCAAATAATCGAATGCATTTTTTGAAATTTCATTATTATAAAACTTTCATTACAGAATAAAATATCACATTTTTTTAAGTCCTATTTTGAAAGCACATTGTGACAAAATTGACATAAATTAAAAATTGACTTTGTGGTACAAGGAAGAAAATGCTTAGAAATAAAAAACCTGCGGCATTTTAAAATTAAACTTCAAACGAAAAAATTATTTGGCTATTTCAGCCCTTGAAAGGACTGACCGAGAGAGCGTTCATGATCTATGCCGAACGGTTTATTTTTTAAGGTTTTAAAAAAACACTGTATCTGGTTGGATATGAACCCATGCTCTAAGCTTACGGTCCACACGCTTAAACGTGTACAACCACTATTTTTTTAGCAGTGTGTTTTGTCACTTATTGTCTCAAGCAATACATTTATTGTACAAATGATTATGGGTTTGTTTGGCGTGTGCATACGGCTGCGATATTGCAGCAGTACTAAAGCATAACGTTCATGTAGAAATCGTATTGTTCGCTGTTTTAATTAAGTTAGAAAGAAATATAAGCTAGAAATCTTATATATTAATAGGCAAACATCAAATGTTGTCGTACACTTTTTCGATATTAATTTTAGAATAAGGGCAATGAAACTTATATCATTCGAAAGGTACTGCGCTCTATATGTGCAGAATCATTTTAGATTTTTAAATTTATGACCTCTGACCCGAAATATTGACGTTGAAAGTTTGTATTATTTTTAATAAGGAATCTCAGGGCTAAGAAGAGGTAGAATAGTGAATGAGGTATCAAATGAAAGATCTGGCTGCACAGTATGATTACATTTTAAATTAGTGACCTTCGACCTGCAATATGAGCGTAAAAAGAGCATTTATTAAATATAAAAGCTAAACTGTAACAAATGGATGAATATAATGTAAGAGGGAATTTTAGACATTAATACGGTGTGCAAGAAACACTTCCAACATTTTGCGCCATCTCTTACGGATACCCTACAAAGGGCATTTTTTTATACAACAAGAGTGAACATTTATTGTGATATTGAAATTTCTTACAAATAGTAAAGTCTGAAAAAGTTCCGTTATTTTGACATACAAATTATAGCGATATCTCGAAAACTATAGATGTTCTCGGTGCAACGTATTTTTGTATGAAAAGTCGTTGGTTGAGGAATATATCGGTATACAAAAGCTTTCTTGGCAATATTTTCCACGGATATAAAAAAATCGCCTTAAAATGACATTAAAATTATTTAGATATCTCGAAAAATTTATATCTTCTCATTTCAACGTATTTCCTTAAAGCAAGGCCATCGCCTCAGAGTGAGAAAAAACTATTAAAATTTCTTAAAAGTTTTGACTTTGCAAGCAAACATCTCAGCCATTTCTTAATCGATTTTCAACAAATTTTCTTTGTCTGAAAGATCAATTAAATGACTTTGGAGAAATAAGAAAAGATTAACCGGTTATCTTACCAATTCAATGTTTTATATGGTTTTAAAAAAACCTCTAAAATATTAAGTTTTTGCTCAAAAAAAGGCCAAACGTTTTTGTTGTAATTTTTTTTCTTATAAAATTTTCTTTTTTCACACTCTTTCATATAACATATCATTTATTAGCAAAAATTGCTTCATTTTGACACATAATGCAAAAAACAGTTTCTATCATCGAAAATCAGGAGCTTACCCTTATGATTTTTTTGATGAAAACTAAATTTTCCAAAATGTTGTTTTTATATTTTCCACAAAGCGCTACAGCTTAAAAAATAATTTCTGTAAAAAAAATTTTCAAATATTTCAAACCACTCCAAAGTTGCATACACAACATCTTCGGTTTTTTGAACCGATTTTGATAATTTTTTAAATAAATTAGTGTAGGGAGAATAAGCTCACCGAATAGTTATGTGACCTTTGACATGAAATATGAGCATTGAAAGAATATTTCTGAAGTAAAACCTAAACTATAAGAAATGGAAGAAATGGTAGGAAGAAACTTTAGATATTAATACAATGTAGGAAAAACATTTTTTGCTATCTCTTACGGATACCCTACAATAAGCATAGTATATTCTGAAAAATTTTGATATAAAAGTTATGACGATATCTCGCAAACTGTTGCTTTCTCTTGAAACTTAAGATTTTTTTAGTACAACACATTTTCTTAAGGCAAGGTCAATGCCTAAGAATGAAAAAAACGATTGAAGTTTCAGAAATTTGGTCGAATTTCGACCACAGGCGATACTAGTATATATAATAGGGCAAACGGTGCTGCCAGTTTAGCTAGTTTGTAGATAGATTTACAGCCGAATTTTGTATATCGAAAACACAAACCAACGACAAGTTAGACACGAGAGGCAATATAATGTTCTATACAAAATTCTATTGCTTCTCGTGTCTTGCTTATATTTCTAAGCGACATCGCACAGTGCATCATTTAGTACAAATAAAACGCGATTTTTTTAGGACTACAAAATATTAAGAGTTGTCTATTGGAAGCTTTTTATGCTAAAACCATTTGTAGATTTGCGCTTTTCCTAAAGTCAATTTGGCCACACTGCTTAATTAATTTATTAATTAAGATTAATTTTATATAATGACGAGAGATTTTTATAAGAGAATAAGAAAGTGAAGAAAGGCTAAAAATGTAAGTAGAGATAATTTAATTTATTGAATAACTACTCCATTACACGGTCGTAGGAAATATTATTTTGTTTGTTCGTAGGTAATATTTGTTAGTTCGTTCGTAGAGAAAAAAAAAATAAATATTGTGTTCATTCGTAGAAAATAATTATTCATTCGTTCGGTCGTTCGTATAAAATGTTTGTTCGTTCGTTCATTCGTTCGTAGAAAATAGCTGTTCGTTCGTTCGTTCATATAAAATAGAAATTAAAATGTTGTTCGTTCGTAGAAAATAGAAACTAAAATTTTGCTCGTAAAAAAAATTGTAAGAACGAACAAAAGAAAATATTATGTTCCTGCAATGCTTTGTCTGAAAGCACTTTGTAAAACGCAAAATAAACCGTAATAAAAATTTTTGAGCAATGGCTTGAACAACATACACATTTAAGAATTGCTCGAGTCCAAGAAAACTGTTTTAAAGCAAAATCAATTAAATCAATTGTTTAGCGACAAAACGTTTTGGATTTATTATTTTCCTAAAATTTATGTTAGTGAAAGTTTATAGAGTAAATTTAATCTTTAAAAGCAATAATTTTGAGGTTTTCTCAATAAATTTTTGCATAATTTGATAGTTTATTCTGATTACCAAATTTTGATATTTTTACTTTAAATTAAAATTTCGATTTAATGTACTCAAAGCATTTATGTATCAATTCCTAAAAGCATTTAGGATTTGAAACTAGAATGGTTTAAGGGAGCTTCGGTACGTAAGTACGGTAAAGTACGGTCGACTTTTGGTCGCAAGCACTGTAAGGATGCCCAAGAATTAAGTCCTTTTTCAGATTTAACGGAGAAGATTGCAATTTTCCGAATGTCTGTACTCTTTTCGTCTGTTTTGACACTTCGTCTGAAACAGCTGATTAATTGCGAACAAAGTGTCGTTTAGTTATCAATTAACCCTGCCCCGCCAATCAATGTGCCCCGCCAAAAAGAATGACCATTCCACGTTTGAAACTTCAAGCCGCAGTGTTAGCCAGCCGTCTCAAAACATACGCTGAAGAAAATCATGACAATAAAGTAAACAACACTATTTTTTGGACTGAGTTGAAGACAGCAATTCAATGGATTCGGGCAACAAAAAGGCAGTATAAACAACTCGTCCAATTTAAAATCTCTGAAATACTTGCGGTTTCAATTCTTCAGCAATGGCATTGGTTGCCAACATCACCTAATATCGCGGATGATGCAACAAGAGCTAAGCTGACGGTAGCTTAGTTATCATATAAGTTATCATCGTGATGGATATCGGGTCCAAATTTCTCACGCCTAGATGAAAACCACTTTCCTCAAGAACTTCACGATATGTCATCAGAACAATGTGCTGCAGCTGAACTACCGATCCGTGTTCTAACCATTAGAGATTGGTAAGTTCATTATAGACTAGACATCTGCATAAATGCATAAAAAGCTACCCAAGAGACACTCTCTGAAATTTGCGTCATAAGGTCAATTCTTTCTCGATAAAACGCAATGAGTTTATGAAAAAGAGTTCAATGAAGGTCATTGAGAATGAGAATAGCGAATTATTTATTCTCACTGTTCTCGCATCTTCCATGGATCGCACTCAGCAGAACCCATAAAAAAATTCTGACCTCTAAGATGGAATCGTGTTATTTTCTCGAAAATGTTGACCTCAGAAGTAGAAAAAATGCAGAATTTTTGCACTCAAGATCGACGGTTTTAAAATTCTGCCCTCAAATGCTACCAATTGAATGAACAAAAAAGTGACATGTTAGGAAAATATTAAACATTATCATTGACATTTCATTAAAGTTTAAGCTTTTTCACGGATGACAAAATAAATATTATAAAAATTGTTGTGTGATAAATATAAACGCAACATTTGGGTCTGCAATTAATGTTATTATAAAATAGTTGCTAGAAACGTCCTCGTCCTTATCCAATGATGAAGATCTAATGATTCTCCATTACCGAGAATAATAAATTAAAAATAAAACATTATTTAATTCTTTTATTTACTTTTCTACGTAAAATATCTTCGTAAGATATTTTCGAAGTTGTTCGCATTTATTTTTATTTTTTAATTCAATTTATTTCTCAAAAGTAAACAAGCAGCCAGCACAACATCATTGAAAAATTTTTGCATTTTTTCTGATCTTTTCTGGACTAATAACAGGTCAAAACTTTTTGAGTTCAGGTTAAAATTTAAAAAATTCTGCAATTTCAAAGGGCAGCATTTTTTGCCGAGAAAAGAAAACGCCATAAATTTTCCAAAAATCTTTTTGACAACATATTGTATTCAAAAACTGTAAAAAATGCTTATACTAAATTTAGAGTCGATTTTTAGTTCATTTATGATAATTAATTAAATGCACAATATGACAACCAAATTAGTTAAGTTCCAAATTGTATAAGATATACACGCAGGAAAATTATAAGAGCTTCCCAAACAAATTCTGCTTCAAATAATTTATTGCTTAGCACAAATTGAGAGCACATTCTGGTCTGCAAAAAACTCTCACGATCACTCTCTATTTGCAGATACTTTCTACAAATTCTCTCTTCGGCAATCTCAGTTTGCAAGCATTTAATGTTTGAGAATAAACAATTAATATTTGCATTAAGTGCTTTTTCCAAGTATTGCTTTATTTGCAACCAGATATGATATTCTTAGTACTAAATAAATTTCTTTTGCAACGAACTGTTTTCTAAGCATTTCATTATTCAAGAAAAAGATTTCCAAATAAGCCACATGACAGTGCAACGCATAAGGAAAAATATAGTGGAAAGTTTTCCTAAGAACAAAGGAGGTAGACCAAGAAAAATAAGCGACCGTGATGACCGCCATTTTGCGAACTTGGTGACTAGCAATGCAGTTACTCCTGCAGCAGCGCTGAAAATTTTAAACATCAGTGCTAGTCAGTGGACAATTCAGCGAAGCATTACGAAATTGGGCGTTAAAGCAGCAAAGAAGAAAAAAACACCAATGCTGACCAAAAGACATTTGCGGTTAAGCCAGGATTTTGCTGCAGCGCTCGACCACTGGACAGTTGCAGATTGGGATATGGTGAGTCTTTCAACTGACATTGTGAAGCAATATTTTTTATTCGTTTTTATTTTAAATTTTAGGTTATTTGGTCTGATGAGACTAAAATCAACCATTTCCAATCAGATGGTTGTGCGTGGTATTGGACCAAACACCCAAATACAACACGACCACATCATGTAAAGCAAACAATGAAACATGGTAGTGGGTCAATAATGGTTTGGGGTTGTATTTCGCATAATGGTGTTGGTCCCTTAATATGCATCGATAGGATTATGCGTAAGGAACAATACCTGTCCAACCGGCAACAAAATCTACCAGGAATAGTGGAAAGTATGGGTTTTGCTGTTGAAAAAGTAATTTTTCAGCAAGACAATGATCCAAAGCACACTACACATGTTGTCAAAGACTGGATACAAAAACAGAAATTTGCTAATTTAAAATGGCCTCTACAATCTCCGAACATGAATCCAATCGAGAATTTATGGAGTCACGCCAAATCACAGCTTACTAAGTATCCCAGTCCGCCCAAAGGAGTAAATGAGCTGTGGGAGCGAACTAAGGATGTTTGGGAGGCTATACCACTTGAATTTGTGAGGAGGTATATATCCAGTATGCCCAATCGTATCCAAGAACTCAAAAAACCAAAAAGATACTGGACATATTATTAATAATATTTTTTGTCACGAAAATCGTTAAAAAAACAATAAATAAGAAATGAGTGCAAAACTGTAACATTTGCATTTTGAACATTTTTGTCTGCTAGTTTTTTCGTTGTTAGAAAAGTTTAATAAGTAATTCTATAGGCATATAGAAAAACACGTTTTCTAGCTCTATTCTATAGGCATAAAAATGAGAATCAAAACCGTGATTTTTTATACTTTGAAGGCACATGATATATTGGGGCTCAGAGGATATATGTAGAATAATAGCAAATTTAGGAAGTTCGTCTTCATAAAATCCTTCTTGAACCACCATATGTTTTTTGTACAATATATTATCAATAGTTATGTGATTTGTAAATGACAGTAACGATGTTATCCAAATTTGCAATTAAAATTTTCATCATCAATTATTGAAGATTTCCCTGTTATAATATTTTTATTATGCAATTCTTCATAATTATTGTAAGTAAATAATTTGACAATTTAAGCTGATTTTTTATAAATAGAGTCTTAATTAAATGAACTCTTGAATTCGAGTCTGCATAACAACTTTTTAGTGGTTGATGAAACGACTCAAAACGTATGGAAGATAAATGCTTTAAAAGTCCTACTTCTTTCATAATTCTGCCTTGATGTAGCATGTGGTGGTATTTAGGTTTTAACATTGATTTCGACAACTTTAATTATAAATAATGATGCTCCTCAATCAATTAGTCAAGAGCCTATGTGAATTGATATGAAGAGTACCTGAATTAATACATATACTAATTATTTCTCTTAACAGTAAATACAACGACCATTCTTCACCATTCAAGTTCGCCAATTATAAGTGACAAAAAATTAAATAAAATATGCATTTCCCACGCTGATAGTTTCAGTTTGGTTTTTGTAAGCGACTCACTATTTAAAATTGGTTTATTTTTGCAATCGGGACCATAATTGAAAGTAAGAATACGATAATTTAACTGTTTAAGAGTAAAGAAATTATATTTTAGGATAAAAGCATTAAATATAAGAATAGTGATATACGCCTTCCAGAATATCGTGCATTACATCAACCACTAAATTGTTCGTAACATGAAAATTCGTCATTTTAATCCATACGGAATTTTCTTTAATACCTATTCATTTACAGTTACCCACTACAAGATCATCTTCATAATTGGCTTTACTTCTCAGTAGACTTTTGTTTTCTTGGCATGCTGATTTTGTTTGCATACGATTAATTTTGCAAAACCGACAAAAAATGTACTACTAAAGCTCTCCGAAAAACCAAGTATGGTATTCAAACCTAATTTATCACCCAAATGTAAAACTCAAATTATTTTAATATGTTCGCTTATATGTTAATTATTTTATACATCGCTTTCTAGTTCTTTTAAATAGTTTACAAATGAAGATAAAATCCTAGTATTACCAAATTGTTTTCTATCTTCGCTAAAAAGGAACATGCCTATAAATATATTGCATAGCTTAGAACTCATGTTATCTGGAAGACATGAAAATTCAACGTAAATTCCACAAATTTTCTGTATACCCGTATTAGGGCGTATCGAATTACAATTTTTTTCGAATGTCACATTCTAAGAGGTCTTAAAAGTTGCATAGGTTGATCAAGATCTCCCAAAAAAAAATTTAGACAAAAATAAGGATCTCTTCCTCTCCCGCAAGGACGAAGTTTTTTTTGCGAAAACAGTAAAAAATCAAGATCTAAAAATGCTTTAATTTTTGTAAGAAAAACTATTGTACATCTGTCTTAATGCATGAGTAAATATAGACTTTAACTAACAATATTTTGGAAAACAAGATGTCACTCTTGGTTTTTACCCACAGTGTTCTGTGTGAAGGATATTCGAATCTAAAGGTACACTCGAGATAGCACAGAACTTTTAACTGTTATCTGATTGTCTAAATTTTTGTGATATTAGTGCAACGTTCTCCTTAAATTTGGCGAATTAATAATTTGCATATTCTTTGCATATGCATTTTTCTATTTTGGAGAACTGTATACTTAAATGTAATTTCTTAACTTTTTCAAAAAAAACACAGATATTTTTGAACGAAGCCCTGTCTAAAAATATCTATTTAAAATCAGTAGGAAAAGACCACGATTTTTTTTTCTATTTTGGTATTTTAAAAAAAAATTACTTCAAGCATGAAATGTAACAATTTTGTTCATATCTCCTTTATGGTCATTATTTCACTAAAACACTTCTTAACAACAATTGTTAAGTCAATTGAGACCCTTCGAATGGCAAACTCAGAAACTCAAGATATTAGTATAACATTTTTGTGAATGGTGAGTTGAGGTGTTTTAATGAAATAAATAAATTCTTAATGAAGGAAAATTTTTTAAAAAAACGAAATAGAAAAAAATATCGCGGTTTAACCTGGTTTTGTAAATTGATATATTTGGACAGTGTGTTGTTCAGAAATATTTGAAGAATCTTAATTAAGGAAATTATCTTCGGTTCCACTTCTGGTGCTCGAGATAAAAAAACTTATATTAATTTTTTTGAAAAATCACAAGCATTTAAGTAAGTATACATTTCTCAAAAACAAGAGAATGCATATGCAAAAAATATGTAAATTATTACTTCGCCAAATCTATGGAAAACGTCAACACTATAATCAAAATCGCCAAAATTTAGACAATCAGATAGCAATCAAAAGTTCTGTGCTACCTCGAGTGTACCTTTAGATTCGAATATCCTTCACACACATTTAAAGCAACATTTAAGCAACAATTTAAGAAAAATAATATTAGTTATCAAATTATTAACTCGGCTTTTTTTTAAGCTCAAGTGTTGAGATATATATTAAAAACTTGGTGTCAACAGTTGGCTTACTTTTTAATTTATAAAGTTTTATATGAGAATTCCATACAAGGTTGCTACTTAGGATAAGCCCCAGGAGAACTTAACTTTATCCTCTTCCAAGACGTTTATTGTTTTCATTTTCCATTTTTTTAAGCTGAAAGATGAAAGAGCAGTTATTTTTAAAAGCATTCTGTGATAAAAAGTAACCTATGTCCCGACCAGAAATTTAAGGAACCCAAATGTCAAGTTTAAGGAAAATATATCCAGAAACTTTCAAGTGATACGCGTACAGACAGACATACAGATACTAATTTTAGAAATTACATTTTTGGAATCCACATCAGCGCAGAAAAAATTTCCGAATAACATTAAATGTACAGATTTTTTTACAGTTTTATTATATGTATAGATGTATGCATTTAACAGCGCAGGTCCACTGATTATAAACATAACAGAAAACAAACAACGTTTAAATCGGCTTATTAACTCTGTCATATATACCTACACAACACAGCTCTCCTAAAAAGTAACCAATTGATATTATTTATTTTTTTTAGAGCTGATAGTTTTATGTTTTATTTTAGCACAATCTTATTAACATTAACATGTTTTCTATCTTTTCTTAGCTTGCGTATCAAAACTCCAAATGATGGCGATATTCTGCTCGACTATTCAAAAAATCGCATTACAGCAGATATTTGGAAAATGTTGCTTGATTTGGCTAAGGCTCGTCATGTCGCCGAGGCGCGTGATGCCATGATGTCCGGCTCTCACATCAACATCACCGAGGATCGAGCTGTATTGCACATTGCTTTGCGTAATCGAGGTTTACAACCCATACTTGTGGATGGCAAGGATGTCATGCCAGATGTTCGTGCTGAGCTTCAACACATGAAGGAATTTACAAATCAGTTGATCGCAGGAGTATGGCGTGGCTGTACTGGAAAGCAGATAACTGATGTGGTCAATATTGGTATTGGTGGTTCCGATCTGGGTCCATTGATGGTCACGGAAGCTTTAAAGCCATACTGCAAAGGTTTGCGTTCACATTTTGTGTCGAATATTGATGGCACTCACATGGCGGAAGTCTTGAAGAAGGTCGATTATGAAACAACGTTGTTTATTATCGCCTCAAAGACTTTCACAACACAGGAAACTATCACTAATGCTACTTCAGCGAAGACCTGGCTCTTGGAGCATGCCAAAGATGTAAGTTAAAATATATGTTTTGCTATGCTATTACTTATTTTATTTTCTACTTTTGAAGGCTGCTGCCGTTGCCAAACATTTTGTAGCTCTGTCTACAAATAAGGAAAAAGTTACCGCATTTGGAATAGACAGTAAGAATATGTTTGGCTTCTGGGATTGGGTTGGTGGACGCTATTCTCTTTGGTCGGCCATTGGCTTGTCTATATGTCTTTCAATTGGTTTTGAGCATTTTGAACAGCTGTTAGAAGGTGCTCATTTTATGGATAATCATTTCAAAAATGCACCTTTCGAAGAAAATGTGGGTTTTTTTACTATATGTCTTAAAAATATATAACGATGCTAATCGATTTTGTAGGCTCCAGTTATTTTAGCGCTGCTGGGTATTTGGTACTCAAACTTCTATAAAGCCGAAACTCAAGCTCTTCTGCCTTACGACCAATACATGCATCGGTTTGCAGCCTATTTTCAACAAGGTGATATGGAAAGTAACGGAAAGTTTGTAACTAAGACTGGTTCTCAAGTGGTCAACTACAATACTGGTCCAATTGTTTGGGGCGAACCTGGTACTAATGGACAGCATGCATTTTATCAGCTCATTCATCAAGGAACCCGTTTGATTCCATGCGATTTCATTGCACCTGCTCAAACGCACAACCCAATCTCAGGCGGAGTACACCATAAGATTCTGTTGGCTAACTTCTTAGCACAGACAGAAGCTCTTATGACTGGCAAAAGCGCCACCCAGGCACGTGCGGAATTGGAAAAAGCAGGCATGTCGGGGGACAAATTGGAGCAACTCTTGCCTCACAAAACGTTCACGGGCAATCGTCCTACAAATTCCATTGTTATAAGAAAATTAACACCGTTTACTCTAGGCGCTTTGATTGGTAAAATGTTGGAACACATTTTTATTAAGCATAAACTTATTTTTATTTTTTTAGCTATGTACGAACACAAAATATTCACTCAAGGTATTATCTGGGATATAAACTCATTTGATCAATGGGGCGTTGAACTAGGCAAACAATTGGCTAAGGCCATTGAGCCTGAGTTAGCCAATCAGGATACGGTATCATCTCACGATGCATCTACTAACGGTTTGATAAACTTTATAAAATCAAACTGGTAATCAGAAACTGCTTTGTAAACAAAAAATTTAAAAGAAAACCTATTAATGTAATCTGAAAAACCACGTAAACCACCCACTGTAGAACAATAATTATAACTGAACCTGAAAACCAGAAGACGCAACTCAAAAAGTCTATAATTGTGCAATTAGGTGTGTTTAAGGCAACTAATTATATTTACAAACTCAAATCTATATGTATACATTAGGTACAAAATCTCAAAGGGTATATGAAACTGCTTGAAACACTAACTTACACGCTAAGCAGTTCATTTTAATTTAAGCTTAAAAATAGCTAAAACGAATTATTGTTGTTTCATCAAAATTGTTATTAAACTTACAAAAGCTATGCTTATTCTCACATATATTAGCACGAATTTATTTTCTACTGTTTTAGCTATATTTTTAATTTATTCTTTAATTCGATCTTGTTAAATATTTAAAAAATTTATCATTTGTTTCGATATACAAGTTTGTTTTTATATATGAGACAGATGCATATAGTTTGTATTATTATATTAAATTGCATTGATTAAACCGGGACTATGATATGTTGTTGACTACATAAACATTTTTAAAAACGCAGAATAAACTTGATGTATGTTAGAAACTTGAATTTTTTTCTCTCTATTCTAGCAGCAATTCAAAGGCATTATCAAACAAATAGAAGACGTGGTAAAAAAAGAGAGTTAATTTTATTAAGATATGTGTCCTAAAAAAGTATCATGGAGGATATTTTAAAATAAAAATAAAAAGTTGTAGCAGCTATTTATTTTAAGCTAGCACAAGGCGAACATAGTGATGATGATTTCATATTTGTATACAAGATTTAATTAAAAATAATAAACCAATACTTCTAAATTTAAAAACATCTAGTTCTGGCTCATCGCTTTCTAAGTCAATTTTAACCCTAACACTGGTACTATTTACATATGTAAATATTTCACTTTTTAAACAGCTACAAATTTGATGTTTTTGGCACAATTTGTATATAATTTACATTCAGTGACTAATTTTGTTTATTTAAACAAATTTAAAAATTAGCCACTGTATGTAAATTATATTCAAATCGTACCAAAAACATCAAATTTGTAGCCATTTAGAAAGTGAAATATTTACATATGTAAATAGTACCAGTGTTAAGGTTAAAGTGGCAATTGAAATAATTGTAGTGAAAATGGACGACGAAAGAATATTTCGGGATTTAGAATTAATGAATGATACCAGAAGCTTAAGGGCAAGAAAAAAACTATAAACCCCGTTTAAATGCTCGACAATTCCAAGAATGATAGAATACAAAGATTGCGCTGAAGACAAGAAAAAGTGTACAACATAATTGTCGCTCTGCGCATGTTCCTCATAATATCAATGCTGTTTTGGCCAGCGTTCAATTTGCATACGATTTCTACACGGAAATGAAAATTGTGTTGTCAACCAACACCTGAAAACATAAAATACCTTAGGAAAACTCAAATCAAATAAAAATCAAATCAGGGGCCGAATTACAGCATCCGTGATCGAGCAAAATTGTACAAGATTGATAGGCACTTGTCTCGTCGTGCCCTTGGTAATTTTGCTCGATCACGGATGCTATAATTTGGCCCCAGGCTTGGTTTGGCAAACATATAAAAAAATATTCAAGAAAATATTATTTCGGAACATGGCAGAATTAGACAAGGTAGTGTTAGGGCGGAGAGCCGGTGACCGAAACTATCAAAACGAAGTTGACATTTCATACAAAATCTGCAACCAAAGAGAAAGCAATATGAAAGCAAAAATACCAAAATCGCTTTCTTAGTATTTTGTTATCATTACATTTGCATAATATGTTTTCTAAAAAATTTTCTCCTACAGCCAATAAATGTCCAAAAATCATGATTTTTCTTTCTTGCCCTGAACGACTTAGTTTAAAAATCTTGAACAATTTTTCAATAGACCCTTAAGAAAGTACAACATTCAGACTATATTTAAAAAAAAAAAGTGATCAAATTCCATGTGTAGAAGCGGAGATATGAGCGTAAGTATGATGGGTCCTTTCACTGGTTGAATAAACGACCAGCGGTAGAAAATGGGTTAAAACAATTTAAAGTATATCGTCAATAAACGGTTCGTAGAAGGACTGACTGCCACTTTTTCGTTGCAAGAACGTTAAATCGCATGAACTGATATTTACTTCTACTACTCTGATAAATTAAAACGGCGGTTTGGCTTTAAACTTGACAAACAAAGTTATTTTTTCCACAGCAGGAACGTTGCCCATCATCAGTTGCGACAATTCTTCGTCTTCATCTTGAACAAAAGTTAGGGCTTTGTAGGATTCCGCAATACTAAAGGTATCGTCGTGTCGACTTTTTCATTTGACGAATCCTCCCACGCCCACGTATTTCACAAATTGCAGATTTTAGCATTTACTTTTTATTCAACAAACTTTAAATGGTGTATAAGCAGCAATAGTGTGTTTAAGGAACTGCACAAAGGTTGAATATTATTTTATCTGAGTTTGACATCAAAAGTAATAAGCAATTATAGTAATAAGCAACACGTTACAGATATACAAAATCACGTCTAATCACGCATATGCACCAAGCATCACTGACAAGTATTCATGACATCCGCGTTCGGTTGGGAGAAACGTGTTTTTGATTACGCGAACCAAATAGTGTGCAAAAGATGTCAAAACCTGCCACTGTCGAAGCCTCCCCCTTCTACCCTACGCAGCAATGTAGATAACTTTGATCATTGATTGATTGATTTCGTTTATTGGCATTCTTAAATACTTTAGTTTACACAAAATAAGATTATTTTACAAGCGTTTACATAATTAATTATTTAGCGTGAATATATTATTTACACTTATTTATTTTTAACATTTGTTATATATTTTTAAAGTCTCCTAACATATTCTATGCACTTTTTTTAATCTTCAAAATTTTGTTCATATCTTTCATATCATTGTACAAACTGAGTCCTTTAAAAAAAATTACTTTGTGCTGCTGATGTGTTGTGTTGCTGTGGTCTGAAGTCGTTTACATTTCTTAATCCGTATGGTTGCGCATATCTCACAAACGTTATATTTTCTGTTATGTTTCTTGGGCCTCGTTCATTAATAGTCTGATACACGGATATAAGATTGTTGAATTCGAGTCTCTGTGGTACATTAAACCATTTTAACGCCTCTAGCATGTGTTGTATCGGAGTGTATATGTTGCACTGAACAATACTTTTGATTGCTTTGTTTTGTAATTTTTGCAATCTATCAGTTTGTGTTTGGTTACAACATGAGTAAATTATAGTTGAGCAGTATTCAAAATGAGGTTTAATAAGTGTTATATATTTTTTATCGCAGTTAGTATTGACACTTATTTTCTTATTCTCTTAAAGAAACCAATTTTCCCCCTATTTTTTACACATGTAATCTATATTTTTGTCAAATTTAAGTTCTTTATCTAAAATTACACCAAGGTACTTGATACTATCTACTTTTTTATTATTTCCCCGTTTATTTTAAAATTTCCTTCACTGTTCATATTAATCTCCATCAAATTTGTCTTTTTTTCATTTAATTTTAATTTATTAATTTTTAACCATATGTTAATCCGTTCGATATCGTCCATTAACTTTATTTTTCACTCTTCCGCATTCTTTGCTTCAGTATATATTAACGTATCATCCGCATAAAGAATAATTTTACTATTTCTTATAACTTTGTTCATATCATTTATGTATATAACTAGCTGAACCCGGTGTGCTTCGCTAACCCCCTCGTTATAAAATAAAATTAAAAGTATTTATATATTTACAAAAATTTATTTATTTAATTTTAATTTAATTATTGCAATGCTTCTCCCCTTTTTTTGTTGTAAACCAATGAGAATTCAGCACTAACCGCATGTAATTTGCTTCATGCTCCCCCTTTTTATTTTTAGACCAATCAAAAAGCAGCAATTACACAATCAGCTGTTTCGCAGTCAGTTGTGGGAGAATGAGAATGGGGCTACCCCACTCTCTATTTTAATTAACACATGTTACAAAATCAGCTGTTTTGCAGACAGTTGTGGGAGAAAGAGAATGGGGCTACCCCACTATTTTCATTAATATTTTAACTGTATTTTAAATTTTAAGTAAAGCCGTTAATAAACGTAGTAAAAAAGTAGGCGCAGAAGTGTGCATGGTCGAAAAATATTATCATGTAATAAGTATTCCTGAGTCAAAGCTGCACGCTGTGAAAATTTAAGATCGGTTAACAGGTCCAGCCTCCAATATATCGCAAACAAAGGGGCGTGCTCCGCCCACTTTTCTTTTGGTACGTATTTCTATTCATGCCAATACCATATATAGCAAATACTGCCGCCGTTGGTCAAAAAATGTCCAAGATATGACGATTTTTAATTTTGGGTTATATGGGAGAGGCCACGCCCCTTTGTCCACTCACAACTTTATATAGTCAAGAATTTATTATTTCGTAAGAATATCCTATTGTGAAAATTTAATGACGATCGGTCCAGTAGTTAAGACTATATTACGATTTTTAATTTTCCTAAAAAGGGGCGTGGTACCACCACCAATTTTCTCCTGGTACGTATTCCCAATTATGCCAATACCATATGTACCAAATATCATCGACGTAGGTTAAAAAATGTCCAAAATATGGCGATTTAAATTTTTGGGTAATATGGGCGGTGCCACGCCCCGTTGTCCAATAAAAACTTCGTATAGCCTATTATTCCTTCCAGAGTCATAGTAACATGCTGTGAAAGTTTCAGGAAGATCGGTCAAAGGGTTTGGCCTCCTATAAAGCACAAACAAACAAACAGACAGACCGACATTCATTTTTATCTATATAGATTGAAAGCAGATTAATTATATTTAAAGTAAAATGGGGCGAAAAAGGAGGATTTGGTAATAAAAAAATCTATGGCTACCTTACCTGTAGATAAAAAGTATATAAAACTTTAGGTAAATACATATTACAAAAAAAGTATTTTGTATAGCAAACTTTGTTAGTGGTATAAGTAAGTATCTGAATTAAAAAAGGGGGCGGTGAAGTGGGCGTGGTTCATAGTAATATGGCGACGTTAACAGTATTAAGAGCAATATACTACCAAATAAAAAATAATCCGTTGGAAGGAACAAATTTGTACAGAGAACAAAAAGTTTAAAACTTAAATTTTTCGTGAAAAGGGGCGTGAAAGGGGGCGTAGCGTAAGAAATGTTTATTTTTACCTCGCCTGGAGTATAATGTGTATACAATTTGAAGTAAATCTGTTAAAAACTATATGGGAGCAATTACATAATTTTAAAAAAGTGGGCGTAAAAGTGGGCGTGGTCGAAAAAAGTACCCTATTAATCATGCCAGAGTCCCAGTTAAATGCTGTGAAAATTTCAGGAAGATCGGTCCAGAGGTTTGGTCTCCTATAAGGTACAAACAAACAAACAAACAAATAAACAAACACACATTCCATTTTATATATATAGATAAAAAGTAACGCACCAAGAATTGATCCATGTGCGACTCCAATTTCCACATCCAAAAATTCAGATGCATTGTTCTATACTTTAGTTCGCTGTTTTCTTTGTGTTAGGTATGTTTTAAACCAATTAAGTTCTGTATTTTTTATTCCGTACTTATATAATTTTTGAATTAAGATATCGCGATCTATTGTTTCGAAAACACGTTTTAAATCGAGAAAAAATGCCATAATTTTGTGTTTCTTTTCCACGCTCTCCCACTCACTCACAACATACAGTCAGCAAAAAAAAAAGTTGTACGCTAACTGAATTCAGACAAATTTAAAAACAATGTGAAAAGTATGAAGTGAATGTACATTTATTATATATCATATAAAAGCTTGAGATCCGTTCTATAACATGTATTAAAAATTATTTCCGTATTATTTATACTTCTCGAAAAACATAACAAAAGCAAAAATATTAAAATTTTACTAAGCAAAAAAAAAACTTGTGCACTAAGAAAAAACTTAAAAATATTCAAGTAAATACGAAATTTTATAATTTATTAATATTTTGTATGGTGGCCTTTGGCGTTTTTTACAGCTAGGAGCCTATTTGGCATCGAGTGGACCAGATTTTTTGTCACTTCTTCAGGAATTGAATCCCATATTTCCATCAAGGCCTTTTTAAGGGTTTCTTTGCTAGAAATATGATAGTCCTTTAATTTTGTTTTCATAAATGCCCAGAGATGCTCAATTGGATTTAAGTCCGGGCTCTGTGGAGGGTGGGGAAGCACTTTTCTAGTGTTGTAAAGAAACCATTCTTTAACAATATGGGCCGAGTGCTTTGGGTCATTGTCTTGGACAAACACAAATCCATTCTCCAACCCCATTTTTTGGGCGGATTGTGCCAAATTATTCTTTAAAATATTTAAATAGTCTGTTTTGCTCATGTTTCCTTCAACAAATACGAGATTTCCAACGCCATTTGCACCCATTGCACCCCAGACCATCACATTACCACCTCCGTGTTTAACCGTATGCGTAACATTACGCTGATTTAAAGCATCTCCTTTATTTCTCCATACGTAACATCGTCCGTCAGAGGTAAATAAATTAAATTTGGACTCATCGGTAAACATAACTTTATCCCAGAATATATTGTCTTTGTCTAAAAACTGATTAGTATAGTCCAAGCGCTTTTAAACATTTGCTTTAGAGAGAAGTGGTTTTTTTCTAGGTGCGTGTGCATGTAGTCCTTCCGAATGCAGGAAATTTCTTATGGTTTGTGGAGTGACATTTTGCGATCTGAACGGCGGAAACTTTTGAATCTTTTTTAACAAATTTGACTATTTTCCGTTTAATTTGGGGAGTATTAATCTTCTTAGGGCGTCCACTTCCACAGGGTCTTTCAAAAGTCTTATTTTTTTCAAATGTTTTTATTACATACTGAACCGTAGTGTGGGGTTTTTTAACTATTTTCCCAATATCTCGCACTGAGTTTTTTTCATTCCATAGTTTTATGATAAGTTCTTTTAAATCTTTTGAAATCTGTTTTCTAGCCATCTTTTAACACTTAACGAATATAGAATGCTGCGATCAGTTTGAAAAACAAAACTCCAATAACTTTACATACAAAGTTATCAATATTCGCTTTTACATTTTATAACGGGAGTCTTTTCATAACGAAAGAGACAAGTGTACAAGTTTTTTTTTTGCTGAGTGAAATTGGCATATTTTTGTTTTTGTTATTTTCTCTCTTGGAATAGAGACAATTGGAAGATAATTTTTATTTAATGTTACAGTATGCGTTTCAAGCTTTACTTTGATATATAATAAGTATATATTTACTCTATACTTTTTACAGTTTATCTCAATTTATTTGATTTCGGTTAGTGTACAACTTTTTTTTTTGCTGACTGTAATTAATTGCCGTTTCGCATGAATATTTTTTCTAAACCCAGATAGGTGTTTTACAAATAAGTTATTGCTCTCCATATACTCTTCTTACTGAATTTTGACAACTTTTTCTAATGTTTTTAAAGAATTAATTGGTCGGAACTCTTCCTTGAAGCTACTTAGAAAAATTCCACTTCTAAGTGACTTGTTCACAACTGAGACAAGTGTCGGAGCGACAATCATCCAATTGTCTATGATAATTTTCGGGCTGACTCTATCAAAATTAGATTTGTTCTTTAATGATTGACATATGATCTTTAAATCAATCGCATTAATCTCGCGGAATTTAAATATGTATGATACATTATCTAAATAGTTAATATATGGTACATTTTCTATTGAGTTTATTATGTTTTGGACACTATTTATAAAGTATTCATTGAATTTGTTCGCTAATTGCGTCTCATTTGAGTATTCCACTCCATTGAAGATTACGGCTACAATAGGATTTTTACTTTGTTTGAGCACATACATTTAAATTTCATTCCACATTTGCTTTTGTCCATTTGCTCGATCTATTCTATTGATTATGTTTCTATTTTTAGCTTTGGTTCTTTGCACTTTGTATTGATTGCTAATATCCTTATATTTCTCCCAATTGTCCCTCATAATCGTTAATCTTGCAACTTGGTAGTATTAAATTTTTTTGCATTTTAAATATCGCAGCCTACTGTTAAACCACGAATTTGTGTTGTTATTAACTCTTATTTTTATGTTTTTACACAATTTATAATTTTTTTTTTAAACTATTTTCGAGAATTTTTGCATTTTCATTAATATCTCGTTGTCGTTGTCATTATGTGTTATGGTTTCTTTATTAATACACATCTCTAATATTTCAGATCCTATATTTTATTGTCCCCGCTTGTCTTAACTGAAAGATTATGCATATTAGTGATACAGTATCTATTCAAGTCTTTGTATTATTCGTTACTCTCGTATAGTCAGTTACTTTTTTATTAAGAAAGTTATCGTTAAGAATATTTTCATGTTTTCGTTTAGACACTCCATGAAAAGTAAACTGTGAGAAATTTGTTCAAAAAAGTAAATGAAGAATCAACATACAAAAGTAAGAGTCTATTTGCAACTAGTTTGTAAATCTACGTGCAGCAAGTTAGTACAAATAGGTATGTAATTTTGTTTTTTTTTAATACGATGAATAAATATTTTGGATATTTTTTTACATTTTGGCTATTTTTATTTTGGGTTCTGGTTACAAAAAAAATTTCTCCGGCAACACTGATTCAAACGCTAATTTATATAACGTGTTTTTAATTTCATACATTTTAGTTTGTATAATTAAAACAAAAGAAGTAAGAAGCAATTTATTGGAACGAGAAGAAGCAACATTTATTTAGTACTCCTTTCCATTAAAGATTTGACGAAATAGGAGCAGTTTGTATGGTAGCAAACAGTAATGACATAGGAATTAGTTTTTGACAAAAAAGAAAACGTTGAAATTGCCGCCATTTAGCAAATTCTTAACTGATTTCGATGTTCTTAAGTTAAATGGAAAGGCGTTTTTACGTGCAATTAATTTTTGTTAAAGTCCATTTGCTCGATCAAATGGCATTTAGAGGAATATTATTTAATTAAAATTTATAGAAACACAATATTTTTTTAAGCTAAAAAAAAGTAAAAGCATTTTCTTCGCTAAAAGCTTCATTTTTTATTTTATTGAATATCTTTTTACATAGACTTATTTTACGTCAAATTCTATTGAAAAAAAGTAAATTTTTTTTTCATTTCCAAAAGGCCAAATGGCTGTAAAAATGCAACTAATGTCGGCACAACAAAATTTGAACACTTCAACTTTAAAAAATTGTTATGACCTTGAGAGGTCAAATCAGGTGCGATGGACTCTCAACGTGTCCTTCTTTAAGAATTTTTATAAAGTTTGGATGTGCTTGTTTATTTATAGTTTTGTCACACTGTGTTATAATGAAAAATAATATTAGTTATCAAATTATTAACTCGGCTTTTTTTTTTTTGAGTGCGAGTGTAAATTGATGTAGTGACAACACTCCCAGACATTTTATTTTCATTAATTTACCTGTGAATTAAAAGGAAAAATAAATGATGGCTCCAAGTTTTTAAATAATGAAACAAATTTTGTTAAGTCAATATATTTTTGTATTTTCATTTTCGTTTGTGTGCGTTTTCTAAAATTTCTTAGTTTTAGTGTAAGTGCAGTGAAATTATTATCCAACTACATAGGAAATAGAATGAAACGTGTAGAAGTAGGAAATGTATTGTCTTCTCTTAAAACTATCAATAATGGAGCTTACCAGGGGTCTATCTTAGGTCCCATCCTTTTCTCTACGTTAATTTATGATGTTATTTCTGTTTGCAAATATGCTACTGTCTATGCATAGGCTGACATACAACTTTATCTCTCCCGACCCACTTGACTCGGAAGATTTGAACTAAAGGCTGAATTCTGACTTAGATTCTTTGAACAAATGGTCTCACAACAACTTGCTTTGCATTCATCCTTTTAAATCTAAAGCATTACCAATTGCGAGAAATGAATCAAGCTTTGTGGTCATTTCGCCACTGTTTACTGGGCGGGATCAGTTGGAATTTGTTGAGTGAAAAACCTAGGCTTTGTACTTAATTCGCAACTCACTTGGAAAGATCATATAAACAAGACAGTAGGAAAAAATATATGTGACGCTACGTTATTCACAAACTTCTATTTGATTTTACACCCCTTGAAACTCGACGCAGGCTTGTTGTTCAACTCATTATACCTCACATCATTGGTTATTTCATGATGAATAACCATGTTGTAATTATTCAGGTGGATGCGGTTTTTTCACTAAAATTAACACTAGCCTTGTCAAAAACAGCTGATGGCAAATTTTATAGGCCCATTGCGTAGGGCAACCAAACAGAGTTGCGTAGCCAAATAAGCAACCCAACTTTAAAGCAACCGAACTGTCATTTGGTATTTCGTATGAGCCTGTTCTCACGCGCCTTACGTTAGGCGGAGCATCGGATTAATTTTGACGTCTACAGGTAAGGTGGGAAGTGGGAAGGTGACAAGTTACGTGAGGCAGCATTTTCAAAAATTTTAAAAATTTTGCGATTCATTTTGACGTCTGTTACTTTGAAGTTTCATTGTGCCTCATTTTCCTCGTGGTTCTCTTATGTTTTAGCGCAAATACATTTTGTTTTGCATTGGTTGGGTTTTCTGTTTGCGTTGCTGTTTAATTTAAGACTTACAAAGTAATGAATTCTCCGAAATTTAACACCACATTTATGGACTGTTCTCGGAATGCAAAATAAGGCGGGCTTAAAAAAGTCGGTAGTAAGAACACCTGACAGATGCATAGTGTCAAAATAACGCCATTACTCTGCCTTTTTTAAGGCGAGTGAGAACAGGGTCTATCACAACCAATTTCAAGTTGCTATTTTCAGCGAATAAGCAACCCAACTTTAAAGCAACCGAACTGTCATTTGGTATTTCGTATCACAACCAATTTCAAGTTGCTATTTTCAGCGAGTTGCCAAAGAAAACAGCTCATGTTAAAACTTTTATATATTCAATAAGTTTAAAATTGGAAAAAGCCATTTATAGAAAGAAAACAAATATGGATATAAATAATGATTTATATTTTGATGACGGAAACGTATGCAGTGATGTTGAAGTGTTGCGTATAAGAAGGAAAATCAGAGACAAATCCAACCCTTTGGAACTCTCAAACTCAAAGTAATATAATACTGTAAATACAAACATTGAATAAAAATTTGCTTATTTGGATAAATTTTACAGGTTTCTTAGTTAGTTCCGATTAAGCAAAGAAGCTTTTTGTTATGTACTGGACGAAATGAAAAATTTTAAACACCGCTTTCCAGCATAAGCTCTGCCAATCGCTCGAACTGTTGCTTGTTTGTAATTTTTATATTTGTATGAAAATAAATAATCTATGAATAATCCACATAACACAAATTTCCAAAACTTACGCTGCATCCATTTCTCGCTTATGCACAACGCCACCAGCTTGCAACAAGTAATTAGCAGTTGCTGACTTTTGACAGGTTCCGCAACCAAACCAAATAACAGTGGCTATCGATGGCCTCATTCAGCGTAGACAACAGTTGGCAAATGTTGTGTAAAAATTCGCTGAATGGTACAAATTTGGTAGCGCTAACTAAAACTGATAAAGTAGCGAACGCCTTTTAATCGAGCGAACAAATTCTATGCTACATGAACACAACTGTTTGCTTAACTGTCAGATGCTGTTACTGGCCGCATTCAGCGCAGACAACAGTTGGCAACTGTTGTATAAAAATTCGCTGAATGGTACAAATTTCGTAGCGCTAACTAAAACTGATAAAGTAGCGAACGCCTTTTAATCGAGCGAACAAATTCTATGCTACATGAACACAAGTGTTTGCTTAACTGTCAGATGCTGTTACTGACGCTGTTAAATTAATAAACACAGAAAGAACGCAGCAAATTTAGTGAGAAACCTTTGCAATTGAATTAAATTTACATAAAAATGAAATTGAATCTAACTTCTGAAGTGTAGAGTAGCAACACATTCAGAGAAAAACATCGTGAACTAAGATAGCGCTACCATTACAGTTCACAACAGTTGTCTGCGCTGAATGCGGCCACTGACGCTGTTAAATTAATAAACGCAGAAAGAACGCAGCAAATTTAAATGAGAAACCTTTGCAATTGAATTAAATTTATATAAAAATTAAATTGAATCTAACTTCTGACGTGCAGAGTAGCAACACATTCAGAGAAAAACATCGTGGACTAAGGTAGCGCTATCATTACAGTTCACAACAGTTGTCTGCGCTGAATGTGGCCGATAATAACACAAAAACTTGACAAGCAACTGTGAAAGCAGCGAGTTGATCAATTGTTCTAAGTGTTGCCATCGATAATAAGAATTTGGCAACCGCAACTCAACTGAGAGTAAAGTTGCCATACACAATAGGCATATTAAGCAAAGCGAAATAAAACGAAGATGAAAGACATGGTGTAATTATCCAGGTGGAAGCGGTTTTTTCACCTCTCTCTCAAAAATGAAAACTAGACTAGTCAAAAACAGCTGATGGCAAATTTGAAGCATAGCGAAGTTTGTGAAAGCGTTTGTTTTTTAATTATATGTATTTTCCAAGACCTTCAACTTGCATATATTACTCTGTCGACGTGTTTTAAGCTAATTGCCTTGCTGTAGTAGCCAACCTTACAGCTCCAAGCCTAATTAATACCAACAAATTGCGACTAAAGCAAGTTAAGGATTTACTGCTGCTGCTACTATTAAATCTGCTGCTCGATTTCTCTACATGTCAGATCTTCTTTTGCACACAATTTCTTATCACATTTCATACAATTGATCAGCTGTTTTAGACGAGTTGAACTAATAGTTTAATTTTGGGTTAAATCAAAACAGACGAAACGAGTGCAGACATTCGGCAAGTTGCAATCGTTTCGTCTGGTTTATTTTGGTTAGGCCTATAGAATCAATCACCTAACTGAAAGTGATTTTTTACATTTCTATTACTAAGGGTTTATCTTTCCTTATTTCTGGGTAAAAAGTTCACCTAGCCTATCATAAATTTCAATGGCAGCACTAAATTTTGAGGAAGCTCGGTATTTTTCCATACATTTTGGTCACTTTTGACATTAACTATAGGTGAGAGCATGTTGTAAGAAATCAAGGTGTAAGTGACGCCGACGTCGTTTGCTAAAGCTGTCAAACTTGTGAAAGACAGAAAAGTTGATTTTGTATGGTTTGACAACTTAAGTGTTGGATTTTTACAACAAAAATTAAAGTTCGCTGTCACCATGGGTGAGGGGAACTTCTTTATCCTATCTAAGAATTGACTCGTGAGTTTAGGTTTATTGAGGTTTCGATTATAGATCACAAAATTAAAAAATTTTACTCAAAGCATGGCTCAGTTCCTAAATGCATTTATGATCTGCATCGGTGTGTTTTATTATGAATTTGTGCTAAGTTTAAATACGAAAACTGCTCAACTCTGTTCATATTCTTAAAAATAGTATAGTTGCGCAGTTTTAGTTATAAGTTTTGGACCAATTAAAAAAACACTGTTGCATTGTATTAATGCATTTAGGAACTCAACCAATATAAACTTTTTATTTGAGTGATGCAGTTAGTTCAAATGTTGAATAAAAAATAAACCTGTTAAATAAAGAATAAAGCTGATGATAAGTTTTTAACTACCCATTTTAAAATAGTGAAGCATAAATTTCAATTTTGGAAAAGATCTTTAACCCATTAACCGTCGACATGTGATTCCAGCCGATTTCGATGAGTTTTTCAGGAATTGCTTATTTTGCTCCCTGGATCACAATTCGAAGTTTAAAAAAACCAAAATTCTGGTTTCCCGAAAAAAGGGGCGCCCGACATGACTTGTTAAAATAACTTAATTTAATAAATATTTTTTTTTTTTGTTAAAGAAATCAGTAAAATTATACAGAACTGAATAAATAAAAAAAAATAAAAAAAATTGAACCATTAGTTTACGAGCTACAAGTTCTCAAAAACTTCAGCTCGATTTTCTAGAAACACAGTTTTTCTCACGCCCTTTTTGCACCCAATGCATCTATTAATAAAACAGATTAGTATTTACAGCGAAACAGTTAATGGTTGGTTAAGAGACCAAACAAAATGTATTGGAGTGGTTTTCATATCAGGCAAGCGTTGTTTTAAAGCAACACCATTTAAAAAAAAATAAGTATTTAAAAGGTTCAAAGATCACTTGAAATGGAGCTTTTATTTGTAAAACTTTAAGTTTGATCTTTTGGCTTTACATTTCAGACAAAATTTGATAAATAGCAGCTTTGTTTAAGTGTACTACTCTGTAAAAAAAAATGTTAAAAAAGGTGATTTTTTCATAAATTACAAGGGTACCTCTCCCCCTTAAGAAATTCAAAGATTTATAAGCTGCATTGAAAGTCAATATCGTCGTTGCAAAACTAAACTATCGAATCTGAAAAATTTAATTTTTAAATTTTTCATATAACTTTAATTGGAAATTGAAAAATATAATTTTTCAGATTCGCTAGTTTAATTTTGTAACGATGATATTTTAAACTTTGTTTCCCCCAAATTTCAAGTCAAAAGCTCAATGCGTTGATTTTTGAGAATTTTTTAATGCTTTAAAGCAACGCTGGCGTTTAATCGGTTAATCGTAAACATCAATAAACATGCCTACAGAAAAAAATTGTCTGATTTAAAAAAAGCAGTCCATGAATGGCGACAAAAATTTCCAAAATGCAATCCCAAAAATCCCTTGCTATACACGGACCACAACAAAAATTTTACAACAAAAATTAAAAAATCACAGATAAAATAAAGTGAATAAAATTTTTTGATTGCATTGTTAAATTTTTAAAGATCAAAACTAATTTTCAAAGCTAGTAAGTCGGAAACTGAAAGTGTACACAAAACTAAGTGTACACTGCTTTTTTCATAGTTAGGGAATAGAATTAGGGAATAGAATGTCAGTGAAAAATTAGGTAACTAGGTAATTTACGAGAACACAACTTATTTTTGTTTATAGAAATCTAATGTTCTTTAAATTTAATTTGTATTAAAATTCTTACTTAAATTAAACTATTATAAATATTATTGAAAAACCATTATATTTGCATTTCTTCATCATCATTGTTGTCATCTTCCTCCATATTTTCATCGTCTTCTTCCCACTCGCCATCAGAAGCACTCTTGTCAGCAGTATCTTCAAACTCAGAGTCAGATGAATCTAAAAAATTTATAAAGATCAACTTAAAAAAGGTAAAGATGTGCGTATAATATATCACTCTAGGCTCGGAAATACCGCTTGAGCAATAGTTTTATGTGAGTTCTATTTCACATTCATAGCGATAAGCCATTAATAACGAAAGTATTGCCGATAATTTATCTAGAACGGGCATATATCCAACTTTCTTTTTCTACATCTCATTAACTAAGAAAATAGTACTTAAACCGTAATGTAAAAGTCGAACAAATAGTAACATAAAAGAAGTGGGCACTTTTCTTATCAGTTACCTAAAACTTTGGCTATAGAAACATTCTTCTATATTTAACTAATCTTTGAATTTCATCAGTTAACTTTTTTACACATTAATTGCTTTTTTAATTCATTAGTAAACTAATTGTATTACTTAAAGTTTCAAGGGAAATTCCTTTTACAATCAAAACATTTTATAACTGATTAATTAAGCTCAGTTGTTAGTTACAATGCCAATGTTTTTATGCAGCTAGCTGTGTGAGAGTGAAATTCTATTAAAAGCTATTAAACATTGCTATACTTTATTGACTTTTTATTATTTTATTTATTTAGGATTTAATCGTGGAAGGGTGCCGGAAGCCGCAAGGTGACCTGCCGGGCCTGGTGGACGATAAAACTCCGAAAGGAGTGGAATTGTCAGCCAATCCCGTCGGAGCTGCAGCGATAGGGAACGACGCCGATTCCGAGGCAAAGCGACTTCGTGTTAGGGAGAAGCAGAAGCGGAGGAGGAAGCGAAAGAGGGCGGGCACAACCGCTGGGGAGAATGCTTTGGAGTCCCCCGTCAGTAAAATGGCGGACCAATTCCAAAGCATGTCATGCGATGAGTCCACCACGGAGACGAACGAGCGGAAAAGATTCAGGGAGCAGCCTTTACAGGGACGACTCGAACCGGTGAGTCGGAAGGTGGACAGCTTACGGCTATTAGCTCTTCGGCTAAGGAGGGGGATGGGGAAGGTGGACATCCTGTAAAGGTTGATAGCCTTCCACATAAAGGAAGGACGTTGGGAGCTGGTGGACGACCCTCAAAAGTCGATAGCCAGGGCAAATCGTGGAGGGCTGATAGCCAGAAACCGAGCGGTAGTAAAACTTTGCCAAAACAAAGGGTTGCGGACGCGAAGTCGAAGGCTTTAGCTGGAGGAAAATCAAACCAGGTAGGGGTTATTGGAAGCTGCCGGATATCCTATGCTATGGTAGCAGAAAAAGACCTCTTAATGGGCATCGTAGATTGCTCCATCGATGGTCAGTTGGGAGAGTCTTAGTTAGCGGTCTTTAAATCCGCTCTCTTGGAGTCTCTCGACACCATCAATGAGAGTGATGGCGATGTAGGTTTTGTGGGCAATGCAAACTTGGAGGATGGAATAATTGTACTTAAGTGCAAGAACCCATCATCCAAGGTATGGCTGTGCCGAAACGTGACAAAGCTCAAGAACTTATGGGAAGGGGCTGAGTTGCGGATCGACCGACTGTACGCATTGAAGGACGTTAGAAGGATGTTCATCTTTGTTTACGGAACTTCTGAAAGCAAGTAGGTCATCCTTAGGAGGTTGCAGACCCAGAACCGGTGCGTTGCAGACACTTCTAAATGGAGAGTTAGTAACGTAACGAAGTTCGGAGATGCAAAGAAAGGAGGCGTCAAGCTCACCGTGTGGTGCCGGAAGGATGAGGTGGAGGCGATCAGGTTGGCAGGAGGGAAACTCAACTGCGGCCTTGATCAAGCTCTCATCAAATTCGAAAAGGATGCAAGGTGAGTGCGATGGAACCCCTGGTACGGGGCTGGTGGGGAATCCTGCAAGGGAAGAACCACCAGGGCGGGTGGTGCGCCCGTACCAGGAAAACCTCATTGTGTGTCAACTCAATCTACACCATAGTAGGGCAGCATCAGCAATGATGATGCGTTGCATGGAGGAGGATGGAATTGACATAGTAATGCTTCAGGAACCTTGGATTTTTCACAATAGAATTAAAGGTCTCTCAGAACGAAAGGCCACGCTGTACCAACCAGTAACAGATGGCAGACGACGGACTTGTATCTTGGTGAGACATGGTATACTAGCGGTACATATGCCACACCTATGTTCCCCGGATCTCACCGTTGTGAGAATTGGGGATGGTGCAGGTGCTTGTATGGTAGCTTCAGCGTATCTTCCCTACGACTCTCCAGACCAACCACCTTCAAAAGAGGTGGAGAATCTGGTAAAGTACTGTGAGGGAAGGAACATTGGAGTGATGAAAGGATGTGATGCTAACGCGCACAATACTGCGTGGGGTAGCACCAACAACAACGACAGAGGAGAGCAATTGCTTGAGTTTGTGGAGAGGTACAATCTGTTGGTAGCAAATAGAGGAGCACAACCGACTTTCGTTGATGCGAGGCGAGCGGAAGTCATTGATGTAACTCTCATCTGCAGGAAGATTCTGAACAGAATAAAAAATTGGAGGGTCGTGGATAGGCTAACCATGTCGGACTACAGATCCATACAGTTTGAATTCAAGTACGGAATCCGACGCCAGCGGAATAGCAGGAAGGTCAGGATTCCCAAGAATACAGATCCTGTGAAATATAAGGCGAAGTTGAGGGAAACACTGACCCAAAAAGCGATAAAAGTACCAGGGAATACGGTGGAAGTAGAAAGTCATGTCAAACACCTTAGCTCGGCCATGGTCGAAGCCAACGAGGTGGCATGCCCAATACTTTCAGTAGACGATGATGATCCAACGCCATGGTGGTGCACGGAACTCGAATCTCTGAAGAAGAAGGTTAGGAAGGCCTTTTTTAAATTACAAGGCACGGAAAAGGGAACTGAAATACCTCATACGACAACGGAAAAGGCAGTCGTGGAGAGACTTCTGTTCTGGGATGGAAACTATATCAGAAGCATGTAGGCTTCAGAAAATGGTTTCAAAAGACCCATTCTCCAAAGTGGGATTGATCCGAAAGAAGGATGGAACCATGGCAGAGAACCTAGAGGAGTCCATGGAAGTTCTGATGGAGGTGCATTTTCCTTGAAGTTTTAAGTCTGATGACCCGTGGACACCCTTGAAGAAAGGAATGCACAGGGTTGACAGGCTGGAAGCCGAAAGGATGATCACTATGGACGGGGTGAGGAGTGCTATACGCTCATTTGCTCCGTACAAAACATCAGGGATGGACGGTATATTCCCTGCTATGATGCAATGGGGGGAAGATCTCATTGCACCTAGGCTGTAGGGTATATTCGTTTCTTGCCTAGCGACTGGGTATGTTCCGAGAGTCTGGAGAGAGGCGAAAGTTGTCTTTCTTCCGAAGCCCGGAAAAAAAGATTATGCGGAGGCGAAGTCGTTCAGACCGATCAGCCTAACATCTTTTCTCTTGAAAACGATGGAAAGAGTGATGGTTGACTGTCTTGAGAGCACGTCGCTGATGCAAAATCCTCTGAGTAGATGCCAACATGCATATAGAGCAGGTAGGTCTACGGAGAGAGCTCTTCACGAATTGTTAAGAGTGACTGAAAAGGAGGTATTTTCAGGAGGCATTGCGATGGCCACATTTATGAACATCGAGGGTGCTTTCGACAAAATATGCTTTGGAAGGCTGCGGCAAGCCCTGACAGAACGCAATGTAAGCCCAATGATAGCAAATTGGGTGGACAATATGCTCAAACACAGGGCTGTCAACATGCAGAATGGTAGAGTAAAGACTAGAGGTAGAGTAAGTAGAGGATGTTCCCAGGGCGGGGTGTTATCGCCAACCCTGTGGAACAGCACTGTGGACTCACTACTGGTTAGACTGGATGAATCGGGCATACACACGATAGGGTATGCAGATGACATTGCGTTGGTGGTCCGCGGCAAGTTCATTGACACCATCTCTGACATCATGAAGGGAGCACTCCGAATGGTGGAGGAGTGGTGTCGAGAATAAGGCCTTACCGTAAACGCAGGCAAGTCAGACAATATTCTCTTTACTAGAAAGAGGGTAGGCCTGAGGATAGAACCACTCAGACTTTTTGGAGCTGAAATCAACATGTCCACGAAAGTTAAATATCTAGGGGTAACCCTTGATAGCAAACTGAACTGGAACGAGCATGTAGAAGATAGGATTCAAAGAGCCAAGAGGGTTCTGTTCCAGTGCAGACGCGTTTGTGGTCTCAAATGGGGGCTAAACCCAGAGGCTATGAAATGGGTTTACACTATGATGGTTAGACCTGTCATCACGTATGCTTCGGTGATTTGGTGGACAAAAGTCAGCCAGAAAACCATTAAGAAGAGACTGGACAGAGTCCAACGGCTGGCGTGTGTTGGAATAACAGGTGCAATACGCACCACTCCAACAAGCGCAATGGAGGTTCTGTTAGGTATGCTGCCGTTGGATTTAGAAATAAAGAAAACAGCGGCGCTGTCAGCCCTCAGGATGTTGCGAAATGCTACGTGGCATGGGGCAACGGCCCTGCATGGACGGAATGCCTATGGACGGAAGGCAGAGAGTAAAAATAACAGAAAAATGTTATAAAACTCTTATAACGGATGGAGCCGTTTGTGAAGAAATCGCTGGTAGCGATATCAGTATATTCACAGACGGCTCTCTGATGAATGGCCGGGCCGGGGCAGACGTGTACTCAAAAGAGTTAAGCCTATCCTGTGAACTGAGGTTGGGGAGGTTTGTGTCTGTATACCAGGCAGAAATGCTTGGCGTAGTGCATGCGCTGGACCACCTGATAGATGGCCGGATCAGTGGCAAGAAAATTGTCATCGCTCTCGACAATCAGTCTGTGATTAGGTGTATGCAACGGACAGACATCACTTCCAGGTTGGCCATAGAATGTCTTACAAAACTCAATAGGTGCGCCCAGACGAATGAGCTCACACTTATGTGGGTGAGAGGACACTCTGGCATAGAACAGAATGAAGAAGCTGATTCTTTAGCAAGAGCAGGATCAGCAGAAGAATTCTGTGGACCAGAACCACGTATCGCCATAGGCGACAATATGGTGGCAGGCCTTATTAAACAATGGACGGACTCGAAACACAGTAAAAGGTGGGAAGAAGCTGTTAACTGCAGGCAATCAAATGCGGCCGTGAAGTGGTCTCGTAGTGAGGCAGCAAAAGTTATCCGATACAATCGAAGGACTTTAAGCTGGCTTACTGCACTGGTCACAGGACACGGTCCCTTCATGTACCATCTCGGGAAGATGACTCTGACCGTGGACGATGCGTGTAGGTTATGCCTAGAGGAGCCGGAAACAGCAGCACACATTCTGTGCCAGTGTCCGGCGCTGGCAAGCATAAGATTGACCACTCTGGGACGCCCATATATTGGCGAAGCCGAGATTGGTCAACTAACCTATAAGGATATGCTTGAGGTGACAAAGGATGCTTACACAAGGAGCATGCTCACGTACGAGTACTCCGAGCAGTAGTACCCTTTGTCCAATGGGGGACGAAAAGGGACCCACTGTGGTCTGCTTCGGCAAATCCCCAACTTATTATATTATTATTTTATTTATTTAAAAACATTCAATTCGAATGCTATTCACTGCTTATAAAGAATAAATACTTATAATGGTTAAAAAATGTTCCTACTTTTGACACTACTTTTTCAAAAAGATTTTGACAACAAATGCACGCAATAAATAAAAACACTTATAATTACCATTATCTTCATAGACCAGCAAATTTTCACTGTTCATATTATCTTCTTCCGTATTGCGTTGAATTTGACTGACGAGAAGTTGCAAGCGACCATTTAGCCTATGATATGAAAGCATTAACTACTATTTATATCTTTATTTCAAATATGAATATCTTGAAGTAACTTACTTTGAAAGCTCTTTCAAACAGTTTGCACGATGCTCAATTATTCCCAAACAGGGGCCAAATTTATTTAACAAATCTTCTGCACCATGTGCCATTAGCTGACTAGAGTGTGTTTGAGCCAATACTTTAAGCCAATTTAATGAATAGGCAACGCTAAAAAACAGAACAAAATATATATTTTATATGTAAATAAACAAAAGATTATCTTAAAGCTTTGTATTTTTTGTAATATTTTTTTAACATATATCAACCACTAGTTAGTCATTCTGTAGTAAATTTAAATGATACGAACAAAAAAAAACAAAATATTTATTTTATCCGTGTAACAACCCCAAAGAAATTTCTGAACCCAAAGCACTGTATTCTTTAACCCGTTTGAAATATAAAGCATGCAGGATATTCCAAGGCTTTAAATTTTTAATTTACCATACTAATAAGAAAATGTTTCATATTGATATTGAAAAAAAAAATCAGAAAAACACTCGTATAACTAACTAAAGGCACAACCAAGTTGAAAACCGAAGCCGAATACCAACATTTTTTTCAAGAAAAAAATTTTTTAAATTTAGTCCTTGCCTGCGTTATTTATTAATTTTAGTACAGAAAATGGCAATCATTAAGTTAAACGCTAATTTTTCTGCCAAATTTCTGTCAGAACGGCATTTCTGTAACTTTTATCGACTAGATACAAAATTAATTCAATTCAATTTTATGTCATCTAGCAGTTCGGATGTCTCTATAATTGATTAAGTGACGTCAGGGCGACTTAGAAAACAATTTAAACAATTTTCGATATAGCAGAGAAAAACTACAGAAATGCAGTAGTCTGAAATTTGGCAGAAAATTTCTAGCGATAACTTCAGTCGACAGTAAAACAAACCGTAACAATTCAGTTCATAAGAACAACTAAAAACTTAACAATTAATTTTTTAATTTCATTTTTAGTTTAACCAAAGCAAAAGCAGATGAAAAATATATCAAACAATATTACAAAAACATTCGGCACAAATATTCGGATATTTTGGGATGAAGCCGAAAATTAAAAAATCTGCCGATTATGCGGAATAACGAAGCCGATTATTCGGTCAGACACTATCCTTTTCTGTATATTTAAAAATCTTGACTTGTGAACCTTTTGCAGCTATAGGTTTTGATATAATTTAATAATTTAAATCTAACCTTACTTACTTAACACGTTTCTGCTGCATCATTTCGGTCAATGCATGTACCAGTGTGCCAACATATTGGACAGGTAGTTTTTGTAATGTAAGTTTAATAGTTTTCATATCGTTAGTAGTTAAAACGGATCGTAGGAGCCTACGGGAAATTGTTTTAAATTATTTTGCACGTTACAGGAATAATGAAGTGAACACATACCTTGCATTCTTGCTGTGCAGCGCCTGAACTAAAAGTTGAACTTTACTTTGTGCCTGCGGTGTGACTGTGCCAGCTGGTGCATTTAAATTTAAATTCTGAAGACGTGACTCCATGGGCAATTCTATTGGTTTCAATTTTCTCTTGGGAACAGCTATCGATGATTTATATTCGATTTCGCTTGTACGAACAACAGGATTTATAATTTTCAAAGCGCTATCAGTGCCCTGCTCCTTTTTCCCATACTTAAATGCGTAGAGTTTTTTTGGGTCTGAGCGTACAAGAACTTGCATTTTTTCATGAAAATTTAGTTCAAGATGCTCAAATATCATGAAGTGTTTATCACCATATCCAAACAATATTTGTTGAGGAAGTTTGCTATGTTGAAGAGATGCTGCTACGGCAGGGATCGGTTGTATAACTGTGGCGCTATCAGAAGCTATTTCAATGGTCACCTTCGGTTTAATTGGCTTATCCGCTTTAATACTAAGGATAAATACATTTTGCTAAATCATAAATGTTTTTAAAGCATTTTTCTCCCAAGTCTTACCCCCACCATTCATTATCATTAAACAAGGCACGAAAGAGAATAAAGAAACTATAAGCAACACTTCCTTTTATCTATTGGTTCATGTCTTGTTTTTGTTGGTGTTTTCATTCGTGATACAGAATGAAGGAGTAAAAATAAGAGAAATGAATTGATTAATTTACCAGTCAGCTGCAATCAAGTAAACGTGTAACACACCACTTCGAGTAACACTTGCAACCTTCAAATTTCCATCGTTATCCACTTGGCATGTCAGGCTATGAGCGATGTCTTCCATTAGCAGAGTACAAGATGGCGACTTGTTTCGACCTTTTTTACCTATTTTCCACAAACAAATTATGCGCTCCATTCTTGAGGTTGTAATTGCATACTCCACACTTCCATTAACCACAAATGAGCTCATCAAATTTACCTCAGAGGTGTGTCCAGTGAAGGATTGCACAAGTTCTTGTGTGGTCGCAGAGTAAACTGTAATTTGTCTAGATCCTACAACCAAATTATCTGAATGTGCCATGTATGCAATGCTATAAGGTTTTTCATTGCCAATTGACCAGACTGCAATTCGTTTCTCTTCCTCCAAATTCCAGACAATGATCTTGCAGTCTTCACCGCAAGTGTACACTTTTCCTGCATTATCATAGATAATGGATGTTATTTTGCCAGAGTGACCTTCATCTTTAAAACTGCGTTCAATCTAAAATTAATGGTTACAGTATGCATAAATACAAGAAATTGTTATTTACCTTTCCAAGAGCATAGGAGTATAACGAAACCAGGCCGGTACTGGTACCCAAAGCAATATAAAGAGAGTCCTTTGGGTTTTTAACGGACTTTCGTTCTTTTTTAGTCTTTAAATAAATTTAATTCATACTAAAGTTGGAAATTATTTTTACTGAAAATGGGCTTACTCTTTTATCTTGAGTTACTATGATCCACGTTAATGCTGTACAAGGTCCGGCAAGATGTAAATTTGGTGTGAACTCCTGCTTGAGCTCATTGGTTTCTGTGTCCCATATTCGAAGGATTCCTTGGTCATTGATAAGTGCAAAAAGTTTTCCATCTGGAGAGAATCCCAACACGTGCTGTCCACCTAGCGCCATCGTTCTTTTGTACCAAGATACGTAACGAAACGTCATCCATACATAGCTACATTCGAAATCAGAATTGCATAAATCGTACCGTACTGTAGAGCAATTGAATAAAAAATTTGGTGCTATTCTAGTTTTGTACATTTGTGTCCAATAAATCGAAGCACGTATGCACTAGCTACTTTGCAAAGTTTGTTGCATGCTTCAAAAAGTAAAATTTTTTATATATTTACAGAAATGAGGGTATATTTTATTATTGGGAACATAAGTATTTAAGGCTTCTCAAAATCTGAAAAAATTAATGGCAGCTCTCATGTGGTTTAGAAGTTATGGCATATTTTTGCTTTAGCACCCACGCGTAAATATTTTTTCTTATTTTTGTTTTATGTATTTAGGACTCCTGAGTCCAAAAATGCAAAAATTAAATGTCGCTCTCATTTGGTTTACGAAATAAAACTCGCAAAAGTTTGAAAATGCAGTGCAAATTTTTAAGTGTGTTAAAACTAATACTACATTTCCATGGCGAGTTGAGTTTGAGTTGGGGTTTCGTCAAGTTGACAAAATGGCGTTTCAGCTCTTAAGTAATTTAATAGCTTATTCAGGTAAGTGTAATATGAATTGCCCTATATTTAAATTAAATTTAAAAGTTAAAAATTATTCGTTTTTAAGTATTTGCAAAACAATTAGGGTATACACTTCACTTCGTAATTTTCAGAAATCGCAAATTTACGACGAGTTTATTTATTTTATTTATTTATTTATTTATTTATTCGGTCTACTGATTAAACAATCTAACAGACTATAATACTTAATCGTTATAATTCGACTGCTTTTCAAATTTTTTCCAAAATATTTGTCAAACTGACAATGCGCAAACTTTTAATTTATTGAAACATTTGTTGTTGCCGTTTAATTGTGAAAAATTAAGAAAATAAGTGTAAAACTATATTATATGAAATATTTTTGAAGAAGACCTTCCAGGATGTTGTTTTTTTTCATGCAACACAGTTGCTTGTGCTATTATATTTGTACATTTGTATCCAGGATCAGTGCGAACACATCTTTTCTTCGTAAATTTTCGACGATTATTTTTCATCAACTCAATAGATGATTAAATTTAAGCAATCTTCGGAAAACCAGAACAACAACAATTGCACTGAAATTTTCGTAAATTTGCGATTTCGGAAAATTACGAAGTGAAGTGTATACCCTAAATATACCTTTACCTATTCCCAAAAAAAAATCTACTAGTCTTATCGTTTATAAGTTTTAAATAGTAAATTTTAAATTAGAAAAAATTCATTCAGCAGCAGCTGAGTTATGATGTAGACCTAATATATTTATCACAAACTTTTAAAGTTCTTTGTTAAGAGGTTGCGTTAATGTATTTTTTGATAAGAAAGTACTGTTTAAAAATGTCTCAATGTCATAATTTTTAACTTAAACTGAGGCTTAAAAAACTATCCATGCATTTTTCCAAGCGGCAATACTGCTTGAACAGATTCCTATGGTGTTATTATTCTAAGAAAATTTCACCATGATTCTTCAGGGATGTTTTCCATTGCTTTTCCGACGTCTTTTGTGGTATACCTTTTGTTACCCATTTTGTTCCAATAATATTGTCGAAGTTTGAAGCCTTAACTGCTCGATAAAGCAGCCAAAATTAACATTATATAATTTATTGTTTTCACTCAGTATCTTGTTAAAGTACAGTATCTGTCATTTGTATTAGTAAGAGTCTTTCTTTATATGTTTGGTATACATTTGTTATACGATACGTATCTGTTATTTCGTATTAGTAGAATATGTTATATAATTATTATTGATGTTAATGTATTTGTATTTTAAATTTGGCTGTTAGGAATTTTCTAAATGTTGTTAAAGTCTTTTAAGTCCAGCAGCCAAGGAATCAAGTAAGAATCTTAACACTATATTGCTATTATACTATATTCTATATTCATTATTTCTTTAACTAATTTATTAGAGAATAAACTTTCATC
The DNA here is from genome assembly GCA_963920525.1 of Dichetophora obliterata. Taxonomy (NCBI): domain Eukaryota; kingdom Metazoa; phylum Arthropoda; class Insecta; order Diptera; family Sciomyzidae; genus Dichetophora; species Dichetophora obliterata. The sequence continues at coordinate 193,157,871 of OY986437.1, forward strand.
AGTCGAACTTTGTAAAATCACTATGTTTTACTGCCACTTGCACTAGATTTTTAATTCAGCCTACAAGGGAAAGTTTATTCACGGCCGTTGGGCACAAAAGCCAACAAATATGCTGTTTTACAGTTATCGGACCTCAAACGTAACTGGTGAATTTCTTCAATCTACCATAAGCCAGGGTTGTTTTCCATTGATTTTACGACATAATAGCTGCGTTCCATTCGCTTCAAAATAATCCAGATTATTTTTTTTACATGCAAAGCAAAAACAAAAATAATAGTCCTATAACAAATTGGATTATTTTTGCTATCCATATAAAATTGTGATATAGCCTTTATAAAATTTTAAACACAGGTGTCGCACCTGTATATTTCTCTGAGCTGTCATTTATTTTTTTTAATATTCTGTTTGTTTGATACAATGACTATAAGGTAGCTATGACAGCTACTTATTTTCTCACCATCGAATGTTAAACAAAAGAAAACAAAACAAACCGCGTGTATCACACACATTGGACGCATTCAGCGGAGCCAACAATTGCACTTAAACTTTTTATATAGTTGCATAATATTAATAATTAAATTAAATAATTTACAATTTTCCTGACGTTTAGAGTAAAACACATTCAGAAAAAAACATCCTTCACTAAGGTATCGCTACCATAACAGTTCACAACAGTTTTGAACGACACACGTTCTCATGACACCTAATAGCTATTGTATCATGATTGCTTGGTTGAATTTAATTTTGACTGCAACGCTAATGCCCTCTACGAGTCGTTTTTCTTGCCGTTCCTTTGAGAAAATTTGTTATCGCGATTATATTAAGGCGAAAGGAACGCAGCTAATATAAGTGTTTTGTGTTAGTATTGGAGCCAATTTAACGTAAAATCGAACATAATGCTATCCCTCTCCAACGGAGTTTCCCATCTCTTTATCTCTGGTCGTAACTTCAACGGAAAACAACCCTGGTAGATTAAAGAATTTAACCAGTTACGTTTGAGGCCCGATAACTGTAAAACTGGTAGATTAAAGAATTTAATCAGTTACGTTTGAGGTCCGATAACTGTAAAACTGCATATTATTGGAACAAAATGAGTAACAAAAGGTATACCACAAAAGACGTCGGAAAAGCAATGGAAAACAGCCCTGAAACCTCATGATGAAATTATCTTAAGGCTGGATTACCCAAGCGTAAGGCAACGTAGCGCGACGTTGCCAATTGTCAAGCTAAAATCTGTTAAATGATAAATGTGTACAAGTCGTTACCGAAATCGTAACGTGGCGTGACGCAGCGTAGAAGTCTGTAGAAAATAGATTTCTACTCAACGTAACGATTTTTGACAGTTCGACTGCTGTCTTACAATCGAAAAAATTTGTTTAACTTCACATTTTTGTAAATTTTTATACTATATAAGAAAGGATGCAATCTTTTGTTGACGAGGAGAAGTATTTACTTAGCCAACTAGAATAAAATGAGTGCCCTGCACTACGGCGCCTGCACTACGTTGGATTACGATTTCGGTAATCGCTTATCCTCGATGCAACGTCGCACTACGCTACATCCCGCTGCGCCACCTCACGTTACGCTTGGGTAATCAAGCCTTTAGAGGAATTACACCATAGGAATCAGTCCAAGCAGTGTTGCCGTTTGAAAAAATGTATGAATACTTTATTAAGCCTCAGTGTAAGTTTGAATAATTTTTTTTTAAAAAACTTTTTTATATGAATATATGTTTTAATTTGCAACAATATAAAAAATTAGGCATTTCCTTAATTTTGACAAAAACCTTAAGAAAAATTATGACAAATCAAAAATTCATTAACTTTACAAAGAACTTTAAAATTAAGTTAAATATATTAAGACTGCCTCAAAGCTCAGCTGCTGCTGAACGAATTTTTTGTAATTTAAAACTTACTATAAACGATAAGACAAGTAGATTTTTTGGGAATAGGTAAAAGTGTATTGTTTTGCGAAATACTTAAAAACGAATAATTTTGAACTTTAAACTTTAATATAAATAAAAGGAAATAGCAAACCCATTTTATTTATATTACACTAAACTGAATAAGCTATTAAATTACTTTTTTATGTATTTATATACATATTAATGGTATTCACTACATTTGTTAAGCCCTGCTAACTTGCTAAACTTAACAAATTTGTTAAGTCCTGTCAAAATTTTGTATGGGAAAAGACTTGCAGCTTGTTAGCAAGCTAACAAGCTCAGCACCGTGTTTTTGTTTAGCAGATACCATTTGTTAAGTCCGAAATGAATCGTTTTGGGAATGAGTTCTAACAAGGACCAAATTATTTTTGATTTGCAGCTTCAAAGTAAAAAGACTGCCTTTCATTTATAAAAAAATACAATTTTGTAATGGGGTTGGTAGAGACTTGAAACATTTCAAAGTTTCTGAATAGCAATTGTATCGAAAGTGTTAACGCACTGTAATATAAAAAATAATATACACTTTTTGTTACTGAGTTCTGGTTACACGAGTAATTAAAACAACAGATTTTTAGCTGTAGAAGTCTGTCAGCTGGTTTTGGCATATCAGCTTAGCACATGATTGTAAAATGTCTTAGCAGGTGCGTTCACATCAACAGCTGCTAACTTTAACAATTTAGCAGTTTAGCAGGACTTAACAAATTTTACTGAATACCATTCATTATTATTTTGTTTCATAGCTGTTAAATAATTATTACTAATCGTATTCATTAGCAATTCTATTATTTTTTTAAAAATGTGAAATAATTGATTAAGTACAATTTTTGGCTCAGGGAAATAACGCCCAATGAAATAACGCCCAAAATAAAAAATTAAATAAAGCCTTAAACTTTTTGGGCTTAAAAAATTAAATAACGCCCAAAATAAAAAAATGAAATAAAACCCAAAAAATTAAATAACGCCCAAACTGAAAATGAAATAAGATTCAAAATATTTTAGGCTTACAAAAATGAAATAGCGCCCAAAATCAAAAATGAAATAAAGCCCAAAAAAATAAATAACGTCCAAACCGAAAATAAAATAAAACCCAAAATCTTTTTGGAAAAAAATTGGGAATATTTTACCGGCTCCGCGAAATAATTCTCAATGAAAGAACTCTTAACAGTAAATGAAATAAATCCTAACGTTGAAAGACGAAATAATTCCTAATTCCTGGTGAAATAAGACCTAAAGAAAAGATAAAATAAAACCTGACATTTAGGAGTATGTACATTATGAAATAAAACCTAAACGGATATGAAAAATTAAGTCCTAATTTTCAGAATATTAAAAAAAAACAATTGTGGTTCTTCTGACCGCGACCATATGGCAAGCAGGGAAGGCTCTAGACCTCTGGAAAAATGCACACAAAACGAAAAATTAAATAAGGGCCCAAATTCGGTATATTTTTTTAATATGAAATATTGCCCACCACATAAAATTATATTTGGCCGATAAAATGGTTTTCCCTTGTACGGAATTTCTAAACCACATTTCGTATAAGGACAAATCGTTATATCATAAATAAAAAACCATTTGGGCTTCATACGGACATGCCCTTTTTTCGTTTTACAGTACTTCTGGATATAATTCTCTAAGTTCAACACCGGCTTCGATGTCTACAATACTTCTGAATTGAATTTGAAATTGATCTAATATTTTTATGACAAATACTTTATATAAAAAGAGTTATATCTGAATAATAATGAAGTAACGCCCTAAATAAAAAATGAAATAACGCCCAAAATAGAAAAATGAAATAAAGCCCAATTTCAATGAAATAAAGCCCAAAATTTTGGGCCTTATTTCATTACTAAATAACGCCCAAATTTTTACGAAAATTTCTTGGACTTTATTTCATTTTTTATTTTAGGCGTTATTTTCCTGAACCCAATTTTTCTCTGTTTGTATCGTAATATAATAGAATTACGATTACTTTAGATGACGAAAATAATCAAAAATAGTTAAAAGTAATCAAGAAAAATAATCCGACTACTTTTAGAATTTATGTTTGATACTTTTTGATTACTTAAAAAATTTCAGTCTAAAATACTAAAAGTTTTGTTAAATTTTTTTGATAAACAAAAATAGATATGTTTAATTACTAAACAAAGTTTGACAAAAAACAAGAACGATAAAAAGCATTACAACGTTTGCTCTGTTAATTTGTCAAGCACTTCTTTCTTGTTTTTTAAAATATATATAAATAATAAAATAAATAATATTTAATATAATATAATATATAATAAAATGTATAATGTTTAAATAATTATATATTAATATAATATAGTATATAACATATAATAATATATATATATATATTAGTCCGGGTCAATTTGTATGGACGAATTTTTTGGTGGTCTGGCTCAGCGAAATTCGTAAAATACATGTAATTTCAAGACTTTTTCTCCACTACAGCATATACAAATTCTGAAAAAAAGCTGTGCGGACTTTCGTAAATAGATTTTGTTCTCAATTATAAAATATGAATGTATGAATGTATGTGTATGAATCTATTTACGAAAGTCCGCACAGCTTTTTTTCAGAATTTGTATATGCTGTAGTGGAGAAAAAGTCTTGAAATTACATGTATTTTACGAATTTCGCTGAGCCAGACCACCAAAAAATTCGTCCATACAAATTGACCCGCGCTAATATATATATATATATATATATATATATATATAATCTAATTGTTTATTAATCGTAATCGCAATTTAACAGCTATATTTTGTATATTGTTTTTTGTATAAATATCAAACCTTTAAATTAAATGTAATATGCATAATTTATAAAAAATATAAAAATAACACAAAATATAACAGAATGAAGTACTTAAATGTGCATATTTTTTTTTTTTTTTTAGGCAGGCGCCGGTTGTACAAAATTTGTATCTTCTTTTTCTTCTTAATCATTAAAAAGTAGTTTTTGAGAATTTACTGTTAAATTTTTGTAAGGATACTGACGTTATCTCCACTTCTACAGGCGTTTTAGCAGATATCGAGCACACAGCAGAAATATACATACTCACTCTCTTTACCTCAAAACTATTTTTTCGGCAATGTGTTGTAGCGAAAACAAAAGCTATTTAGCCGAATCATCTGACGTTTTCTTTTCTCGAAAAAATTCTGCATTTTTTCTGCCCTGTTTGAGAATTCGGAATTTTTTCTATTCTTTTCTCAAAAAAAATTGTGACCTCTTAAATGGAATCGTGTTCCTTTCTCAAAAATTTTGACCGCACAAGTAGAAAAAATGCAAAATTTTTGCACTCTCAAGATCGGCGCTTTTAAAATTCTGCCATCAAATGCTACCAACTGAATGAACAAAAAAGAGTACGTTAGGAAAATATTAAACATTATCATTGACATTTCATTAACGTTCAAACTTTTCTACGGATGACAAAATAAATTTTATAAAAATTGTGACATGGCAAATATAAACGCAACAGTCGGATCTTCATTTAATGTTATTATAAAAGAGTTGCTAGAAACGTCTTCGCTCTTATCCAATGATGAAGATCAAATGATTCTCCATTACCGAGAACAATATAATGAAAGAAAGAAAATATTTAATTATTTTATTTAGTTTTCTTCGTCACCTTATTCACCTTATGGTAGCTTTTGCACCCTTACCGGTGTATATTGTTACCATCTCTTAAGGTGGTAACAAGCAAAACAACTGAAATCTGTATAGCTTGCAGCAGCTCTGGGTTTCTGAGAATAAAATTAACACAAAACCGTAGCTGCGTCGGTGTGCGTGCTTATTTCCTGAAAACAGGCAAGATACACAGGCCAGTATACTGGCTCTGTAGTTCGAAAAACTCAATACATTCACACTTTTTTACAAATACACTCACAAATACACATGGATTCACTTTCATGCCACTTTCATTGCTACTGGCAACGAAATTTCAGAGCCAGTGGATTTTGACAGCAGCGGCCAGTGTATGTCAAAAAATTGGATATCAGTGTTGTTTTTAATTACTTTTGGTGGGTTTATTTCGGTTTTTCCCCGATTTCGTACAGGAAGCAACAGTGATAGCTTGTTTACAATTAAAAGCAATCGAAAAATATTAATTAAGATTGTGAAAAGTTGCATATCAAGGTGAAAAATAAAAGTGATACAATTATAATAATGGAAAGAAAATTAACGTAAAAACAAATCATTAAATTGATTGAACTTTATCGCTCCAATCAATTGCTATGGAATATGAGCATTTCTGCGTACAGGCGCAATGACCTAAAAGTAAAGGCCATTGATGCAATAGGAAAGGAAATGTCTTTGCCTGTGGACATAGTGAAGAAAAAAATACGTGCGCTAAGAAATACGTACACTGCTGAAAGGAGGAAAATGCTTAAAGCCAAAAAATCTGGATCAGCTACAGATGAAATGTATGTACCGTCTGTGTTTTGGTTTCATGAAATGCGCTTCCTTGACAGCTCCATCAAGATACGGAAGTCTTCTGATAATGCGAACCATGTTAGTATATTATTTTATTTATAAAAACTTAAAGGTTAAACTATGTGCTTTGGCATCTGTGCCTGCGCGAATAGCAACATCAGTGAATTTTCGGAACAATTTATTTGACTTATTTTTGGAATAACTTTACTTTAGGGCCCAGACCCGAATATTTTTTTCTTATTTTTATTAAATGTATTTGGGCCTCCTAAGCCTATATATAAAAACAAAAGTTGTCGCTCTCATTTGGTTTAGGTGATAAAATTTAGGGAGAAAGTTGGAAAATTCAGTGCAACTATTTAAGGTTGTTGAAGATAATTTCCCTTTTACGAAGTAATAGCTCCGGTTACACAGGCCAGTGACAGTGAAAGTGCGAAAGAATACATGTCCTGTTCGAATGATTCGTAAAATTTCGAACTTTCATGCTAGTGGCAAGAAGTGCTACACATGCACGTGAAAGTTCATTAAAAAAATTCCATTGAATGCGAAGGTTCTCGCTGCTATTGCAGTTTGCGTGTGCTTTACTTGTTGTTTTTTTTTTGCTTTTAATTGTAAACAAGCTATCAGTGTTGCTTAATATACGAAATCGACGAAAACCCGAAATAAACCCACCAAAAGTAATTAAAAACAACACTGATATCCCTCTTTTTGACATACACTGGCCGCTGCTGTCAAAATCCACTTGCTCTGAAATTTTGTTGCCAGTAGCAATGAAAGTGGCATGAAAGTGAATCCAGTGTGAGTGTATTTGTAAAATAGTGTGAATGTATTGAGTTTTTCGAACTACAGAGCCAGTATACTGGCCTGTGTAGCATGCCTGTAACATATCTTCGTAAGATATTTTCGAAGTTGTTCGAATTTGTTCTTTTTTAATATAATAATTCCCTTAAAAATTTAAATTTCCCTTTTCGTAAACATGTAAACTGCAGAGCTCTTGTTAAGGGAATGCACTCTTTGTCATTCTGTTTAATTTCCCACGCATATGCCAATAACAGCTGAAGTTTCTGAACATTCTGAAGTTTACATGTTTACGAAATGGGAAATTTTAACTTTTAAGGGAATACCATTAATGTATTTCTCGATAGTAAACAACAGTGCAGCCAACACAACATAATTGAAAAATTCTGTATTTTTACTGATCTTTTCTCGACTAATAACAGGTCAAAAATTTTTGAGTTTAGGTAAAAATTACTGATTTTTTTGGAGAGAAATGAATACGCCATTAATCTGGCTCTCCAACCCGATTTTGTAAAGGCTTTAGACAAAGAAGGTGATGAACGATCTTCAATTCTCAGAATTATTGTCACCAGTTGAGGCAGCAGCGTGGGATTCTTTTAGAATGATGAGGAAGCTCTAGCTTCCTCGGGAATAATAAAAGTGAATCTTATGAGAAAGTAGTCAACGATTTGCTCAGGAAATATAAAAAATGGGAGTAAATAAATATGTCTTTGAAAATTCACTTTCAGCACTTCCATTTCAATTTTTTTCCGAAGAATCTTGGCGACGAGAGTGACGAACATGGGGCAATATTAAACCAGCAGATGAAGTCAATTGAGAATCGGTACCAAGGATTTTGGGACGAAGGTATGATGGGTGACTATTGTTGGTTTCTCATTCGTGAAACCGATCCCGATTTGAAAAAATGACAAAATAAGAATCGTAATTATTTTGAATACAATTTAGTCAATGTTAAAACAATGTAAATCGTGAAAAGAACCTTTACTTGTTATTTATTTATGTGACAATAAAAGAAGACGAAATTCATAAATAAACAATTCATCAATTTGGATGCTTTTGTTCAATTAAACACATTTCCTTTTTTTAATAGTAGCTAGGCTCGACGTCAAAATACTCGATTATTTTGGGCAAAAGTTGATTTTCGACTATATTCGAAGTCGATTTACCCATCACTTTTGTTGCTGACTATTCTGATATTTTACCGACATTGCTAGCAACACGTTTAAGTGAAGTATTTTATTTTTTACACATTTTCACAAATACGTGAAATTTATAACATTAAAAAGAGAATTATAAGAAACTTAAACAGCTGCTGAACACGTCTTTCTAAAAGGAAAAAAATAGCCAACATCTATAAGCAGATATGATGTCCTCAAAGGAGAAAACAACTACAAACACATCAAGCGAGGAAATAATGGAATGGTCTGCTGAAGAGGAAATACAATTGTTCTTTGCTCTGGAAGGTCTTAAACCAGTTGGAGTAAATAAGTATTTTTATATGGTGTGCATAGCGGAAAGACTTTCAAAGAGCCTTAATCGAGATGTACCGGCAAATGCTATATGGGCTCATTTACGAACGCTTTACAATCTGGATGTACTGGATGAGTTGGAGCCGTTGCCATTTCCAAATGAGCAAAAAGATTTTTCACTTCCCGATACGGAGTTTAGTGCTCTATTATCGAAAAAACGTGCTGAATGCGAAAAAAAGCACCCATTTTTAGAGAGTGCCGATAATGCTGTGCCGCAACCACCACCTCCGCCGTCTATAATAGCAGTAATAACAGACAATACTGCACGGGGTTAGTACAAACATAATCATTTTTATTAACAATGTAAAATGGTGAAAATGCAGCATTGCATATTTTAAACATGATTCCGTTAAATATAATTTTTCAACTCTATTTACAGATAAAAATGCAGCACACAAGCATGCAGTACCACCACAAATAAAAGAACTAGAAAAGAAAATCACAGCGAAACTTGTTGATGCACCAAAACGTACACCAAAACGAACACGTGGTTCCATGTCATTAGAATCTAACAGTCCCTCAACTACACCACCACCAATTCAGAATAACAAGCGCAGACGAATTTAAAAAATAACTGGAGTAACTTGTATGATAACATGTATCTAAATAAGAGTTTGCGTGTATTTTATAGAGCAAACATATGCAGGTGACTTCGGTAAATCCTTACAAAACTTTTTATAAGGAAAGATAGTTCGACTGATGGTATTTTAATACAGAGATACGTATAAACAGTAATGCTGGACATCCCAAATTAAAGAACAATCTATAGGTTCTAAATTTATATATTTCGTAAATGTTTTTTGTACACCCTCCCGTTGTTTGTCAACATAAACGGCGTTTTTAATTGCCTTTGTAGCTTTGTTTTTGACATGATAAAATGTAGCCTGTTATTAATTTAATTTGAAGCCTGTATATAAAAAAAATAATCGCATTCAATAATACAACAAAAGCGACTGGTATGGGACTAACTCAATGTTAAGCAAAACATACACATATGGAACATATAAAAAAATAGAATCTACTAGATTAATCTCATACCATTAAGCATAAGGGCAATGTGGAAATTATGGGGTCTTATAACCAATATTTTTATTAATATATTTGGAGCGTTCCACGCCATTTCGTCGACGGTTCAGAACTTGGGTCTATTCGGAAATGCATCACTATTTGCATTTATGTGCACAACTGTAATTTTTTTAGCGTTCAAATTGCAGCGTGAATTTTTTTGATGCAAATGATGAGTGACGCTTGATAGAAAAATTACAGTTTAGAATGTTTGCAGTGCTGCAAAATTTACATTTCTGAACATTCTGCTTGTACTGCAAAAATAGTTTGCGCATCTTGATGCATTTACGAAGAGACCCCTTGTCTTCGTTTTGTTGTAAATTTTCAGAGTCAATAGACGTAACAATGAAAAAAACGATGAAATCCAAAATGTCTTATTTAAATGAATATTTAAAAAACTAAAGAATGCTGAGAAAAAATACTTTTCTGTTGTTATTTCGATCTTTTGATGGTTTTTAAAAATCTAAAATAGTTTTATGATAGCCTAAAGTTTTGCGTAAATTTTAAATATATCGTTATGGGGATGCAGTCAAAAACTGTTCGAGTAATGGATTCTTTTAAAACAAAAAGCGTGAAATCACCCTTTTTCGCTCAAAGCATAATAAAGGGTGGCGAAAAAGGCATTTAACTTAGCAAGAATGAATTTTTCACTTTTTTTTTGTGAGACAAATGTATTTAGGGCTTCTTATTCCAAATCTGAAAAAAATTAATGGCAGCTATCACCTGGTTTAGAAGTTATAGGTGTCCAAAGTTGTAAAAATTGGCCTGAAAAACTTTTAATTTTTTATATTTTCCTACAAAACTAGTTATTATGGGTACCGAAAGAAAGGTTATGCTCTTACCTATTCAACGAGTCATCTATCTTAAAAATCCATGCATTACTTTTAAAGATATAACATTTTAAGTATTATGCACACTTGATGGTTCGCCCTTTAACAAAATACATATGGGCATTTCCACAGGGAAGTCTACCGTTTTTAAGATTTTATCGTCTGCACTATTTCACAAACGTAGTTTTTCTTTTTCGTAAATGTTTAGTAAATGTTTCGTAAACAGTTTTGTTTTAGTAAAAATGGAAGGCATTGGCTAAAGATAATGAACAAATGGTTGATGCAAGAAAAGGAAAATATATTGAATTTGTTTTTAATTGCTAAATTACATAATTACTTAACTACCTTATTACTTAACTACCTAATTACTTAATTAATTAAATTGCAATGGAAAAATATGTCGCGTGCTAGATGTCGCGTTCTAGATTATACTTAAGCTTAAAAAACAACTATGGTAACCATTTCCACCACATGACAGCTATCTTTAGAAGGATACATTAATCCATTCAAGTTTAAAGTTAATTGCTTTGACATTCGATCTTACGTTTCGTAGATTTCTGAATTTTTCTAGATGCAGTTGAAAACGAGTTCCATTTTTTGTCGCGTGCTAGATCGCATGTTTATTGCTAACATATTGAAAACATAAAATCTTCGGAACCTGCTACGAAAATGCTATCGAAAAATAAAAACAAAAAATTGTTTTTCTTAATTTTCTTTATTTTTTCGTACTTCAAAGGCAAAAGCAAAATAATGTTGCGTGCTTGACCGTGGAAAAGCCCATATATAAACTGTTATATCTACAAAAGTAATGCATGGATTTCCAAGATGGATGGCTCGTTGAATAGGTAAGAGCATAAGCTTTTTGGTACCCGTAATTACTAGTTTTGTAGGAAAATAAAAAAATACATGTTTTTCAGGCCAATTTTTACAACTTTGGACACCTATAACTTTTAAACGACTTAGGAGCGGCCCTTAATTTTTCACTTTTAGGGATTGAATCTTTCAGTTTTTATTAAATAAAGAATATTTATTACAAGCTTTGATTTCTTTGTCTTCCTTACGAAAACGTTACAAAAATTAATACTTAGAAAATGTATGTACTTACAAAAAGAACATGAAATCAGAGTTGCAAAAATATTAAAATAAAAATATGTATCCAAACTTGAAAAAGCAAGCTGTAGCCTGCTTGCAAAAATACCAAGTAGATACAAGTCATATCCCTGCTTTTTCGTTGGCTTGGCTTGTTGAGACTTGCTTTGTCGGGCAGAAAGTTGAAAAACTTGAAATGATCGAAAAAAGCTGGTAAGCTCGCAAGTATCCAATTACAGTCGAATCTGGATATAGTGAGTTAATTTTTGCTATGCTTGTTCGTTGAATCCAGACTGTTCGCTATTTCGTGATTGAATTTTGTTTTTAAAAAAATTATGTTTTTGCTTAACTGTCTCACCAGAATCATATCGTTGTCGTGTCGTCAAGCATTATGGAAGGAAATTGTGTCATAAAAACGACAACGAAAACGACAAGATAGAAACATTTCTATTACTATTTTTCCTTGTCGTATATTTGACAGGTCTCTCAAAACATGTTGCCATATTTTAACAAAATTTTAAGAATCTGTCAACCAAACTAGCGAGTAGAAGAGTGGCCGCATTCAGCGCAAACAACAGTTGGCAACTGTTGTGTAAAAATTCGCTGAATGGTACAAATTTGGTAGCGCTAACTAAAACTGATAAAAGTAGCGAACGCCTTTTAATCGAGCGAACGAATTCTATGCTACATGAACACAACTGTTTGTTTAACTGTCACATGCTGTTACTGACTCTGTTAAATTAATAAACGCAGAAAGAACGCAGCAAATTTAAGTGAGAAACCTTTGCAATTGAATTAAATTTACATAAAAATTAAATTGAATCTAACTTCTGACGTGTAGAATAGCAACACATTCAGAGAAAAACATCGTGAACTAAGGTAGCGCTACCATTACAGTTCACAACAGTTGTCTGCGCTGAATGCGGTCAGTGTTCCTGTTAGCAAAAATAGCAAAAGGAGTAGTATGACGGCAACACAGGCAGTAAATCTTAAAAATTTTTGTTCACTTATTTGCTTCTGATTCTTTGAATGTCAGTTACTAAAATATTCACTATTTCGGGGGTCTATTATATCCAGATTTGACTGTAATTGAATTTAAAGCAAGTATCCAAAAAATGCAATGAGCACGTGTAGGAAAAGCTTCAGCGTATTAGGACTTTTTAGGGTTCTCTAGAGTCCGTGATTGGAAGTTTTAGGGGGTAAATGATTTCGGATCTGATGTCAGAATTTAAAATTCAAAATGACGGATAGAGTTGCCACCTAGCTTTTTGTATTTTTGCGAATTGTAATTTTGAAAATTTGGCAACGGATTTGATTTCGAATCTAATGTCACAGGTTTAAAATTTAAGATAGAGGTTAGGGTTGCCACCTAAATTTTTACCACAATATTGCCACCTAGTAAAATGTATTTTTAAGAGTTTTAAACATCATTTAACAGTTTTAGGGGGTCGCTAATTTCGAATCTGAATTCAGAATTTTAAAAATCAATATGGTTAATAGGGTTGCCACTAAAATTTTTTAGTTGTACGAATTCGGTGCTTTCGCGAACACTAAGTAAAAATGGGTCTTTTAATCCGAATCTGTTGTCAGAACTCTAAAATTATGCAATTTTTTATAATAGGATTGCCACCTAATAATATGTATTTTTGAGAGTTTTTAACATCATTTAACTGTGTTATTGGTCGCTGATTTCGAATCAGAACTCAGATTTTTTAAATTCAATATGGTGGATAGGGTTGTCACTAGTGTCCGACCGAAACTGGAATTTTAGCTGAAACCGAATCCGAATAGTCGGCCGAAACTGAAACTGGTTATTAATATGAAAATTTAAGTTTTTTACAAATAATTTTTTTTTTATCAAAAGGAAACAAAAATACCATTTCATACATAGAAGAAAAAATTTAACATAAAAATTATTCTTAAAATATTGAAGTTTATAATTTTGTATTTTATTTCGCAAACGCTCAAAACCTACAATGTATATTTTTATAGAATTACAAAACAAAGTATTTTTCTTTTTTTAAAAGTTTAGTGTGATAAGAATAAAAATATTTCGTTTTCTTTTCCTTAACTCCAGACACACAGAATTGGTTTGGAAGTTTAATTATTTAATTTTTTGGCTTCTTATTAAAAAACAATTAATATTAATTGCAATAGAGCTGATAAAATCTAAAATGATTGTATCGAACTCATAAAATTAATCAAAATGTTTTGCGTTTACACGATAAATCAAATTATAGACGAATTCATAATTTTTGTTTTGTATAACGCGTTGTAAATATTTTGATTAAACCAAACTTATATATTTGAATTAAATTATTGATGCAAAAAATTGTTACCATAAGTTTCGGCTTCGGGGTTCGGCCATATTGAGGCATTCAGCCGAAACTAGCCCAAACTGACAAAAAAGGCCGAAACCGAAGCCTAATATTCGGTCGGACACTAGTTGCCACTTAAATTTTTTTATTTTTACGAATTTGGTGCTGGCGCGAACACTAGGTAAAAATGGGTCGCTGAATCCGAATCCGTTGTTAGAATTTCAAAATTATGTATTTTTATAATAGGGCTAATAGACCTATATATTATTAAAAAATTACATAATTTTTAAATTCTGACAACGTATTCGGATTTAAGACCCATTTTTACCTAGTATTCGCGTCAGCACCTAATTCGTAAATATAAAAAATTAGGTTGCAATCCTATCCACTATATTGAATTTTAAAATTCTGACTTCAGATTCAAAATCAGCGACCCCTAACACTGTTAAATGATGTTTAAAACCCTTAAAAATACATATTAGGTGGCAACCCTATTATAAAAAAAATTACATAATTTTTAAATTCTAACGACATTCGGATTCAGCGACCCATTTCTACAAAGTGTTTGCGCCAGTACCGAATTCGTAAAAATTAAAAATATTAAGGAGTCAACACTATACACCATCTTGAATTTTTAAATTCTGACATCAAATAAGAGACCAGTGACCAACTAAAACTGTTAAATGATGTTTATAACTTTTTAAAATACATTTTACTAGGTGGCAGTACAAAAATTTAGGTGGCAACTCTAACCTCCATTTAAATTTTAAAACTGCGACATTGGCTGCGTTCCATTCAAAATAATCCTTCAAAATAATCCGGATTATTTTTTTACGTGCAAAGCATGCATGCAAACAAATAGGATTATTTTTGCTATACGTATAAAATTGTGATATAGCCTTTAAGAAATTTTTAACACAGGTGCCGCACCTGTATATTTTTATGAGCTATAATTTAATTTTTTCAATTAATTGTTTCACTATTAGGTAGCTGTCAAGGCTGCGACCTTTCTCACGAGCTGCGACCATCGAATGTTAAACAAAAGAAAACAAAATAAACAGCGTGTGTCACACACATTGGCCGCATGCAGCGGAGCCAACAATTGCACTTAAATTTTTTATATAATTGCATTATAATAAAATGAAATAATTTACAATTTTTCTGACGCTTAGAGTAAAACTCATTCAGAGAAAAACATCGTTCTCTAAGGTATCGCTACCATAACAGTTCACAACAGCTGTGAACGACACACGTTCTCATGACACCTAATAGGTATTGTATCATGACTGTATCATGTATCATGACTGCACCGGTAGTGCTCCTACGAGAAAATTTGTTATTGCGATTATATTAAGGCGAAAGCAATGCAGCTATTAGATTCGAAATCAAATCTGTTGTCAGAATTTCAAAATTACAAGAATTCGCAAAAATGCAAAAAAAATAAAGTTGGCAACTCTATTCGCTTGAATTTTAAATTTTGACATCAATTCCGAAATCAGCTACCCCATAAAACTGCCAACCACGGAGTCCACTGAACCCTTAAAAGTCCTAATACTCTTAAGCTTTTCCTACACAAGCTCATTGAGTTTTTGGATACTTGCTTTATTTAATTGGATACTTGCCTTCAATTTCAAGCTTTTTGCCAAGGGCATCAAGTTTTTACTTGGGATTTCGAGCCGTTCGCTTGTAAGCTAGCATACTTGCAAGTTGCAAGCTGTCGTGGACTTATTTATTTTCAAGTACAAGTTATACTTGATTCAAAATTAAATCAAGTTCAAACAAGCTCAAGCAAGTTTGAACTTGTATTTTAAGTAAGTACTTGAAATAGATTTCAAGTAGGATTGTGCAGTTCTCCGACTCAAACGATATGTGTAAAATGTGTAAATGAGAACTACGCTCGCATCTCAAACAAAGTGGAACATATTCACTCATTTCATATCCCCACTCATTTCTCATTTTTTTCCTTGTTTGAGAAATGGTTTTTTTATATTTTGGTTGCAGTTATATTTTATAGTACTTGTACCAAGGCTCATTTATAAGGTTGTGGCACTTGAGAGCGAGCTCGGTCGAACGGTCAGAATGAATGAAAAGGAAAATAAATGCATAGAACAAAGAAAAGCACAGTTGGCAGTTCAAGCAAAGGCGGAAAAAGAGCGAATTTCTCTCAAGTGCCATAACCTTATAAATAAACCTTGATCTATTCTTTGAATTTACATGATTTTTATTATGATTTTGTTCACGTACCGTCTTTTTCCTAATGAAAGAGGGACTGGTGTATCTTTGGACAAAATTCTGCTTAGTCTCGCCGATTCTTTGATATTGTCGATTGATTGGGTGTCAAGAGTGCTTTTTGCGTCTTGAATAGCTTTATTGAAGGTTTTGAGGATGTCTCTATATGGTTGCCAAAAACACTGCCTATGACAAGAGTTGAAAAGTCTAATAACACTTTTCCAAAGGTCAGAGAGATCTTTGTTCCACCACGGAGAAAAGGATTTCTTCCTGCCCCTGCTAATGGGATATGATACTCTAAAGGCAACCTGCATGGCTTTCTCTGTGGCCTCCACAGAAGAGTGTAGTTCCTCCGCATTTGAGATTTGCCTACAAGGCTAAGAAATGCTTTTTTGAGCGAGCCACCCTGCCAAATTTAGCCCAGTCAGTACGCTTGCGATTTTGAAATGAAAGAGGTGACTCTATTATTCCTGGTTTAAATTGAAGAGGATCAAGCTATGATCCGAGAAAGAACTTTAGCTTGTTTACTTTTAGTTACTAGTTAAGTTACTTTATTTAGACTTTAAATATTTACATTGATATTTTTACATTAATATTTTTACACTTAAGAATTAATTCAAGATTAAACCGCGATACGCGTGTTGAGATGATCGACGGCCGGGCTGAACTAACTTTTAAGTTAGCATGGCCCAAAGACCATGCCATCACCAACGTCGAGTGTGTATTTAATTGCCATAAAGAATAGTGCCGATGCACACATTCACAGGATAACCAAACTGTATTTAGATATCTCCATGGCTTCACTTTTATGCGCTTAAACATGCGCTGGGACTTTATAGTCGCTCGCCTCGTCATCAGCGCTTATGACGAACCTAGGGAGCCATGGGTGCGCGAATTATATTAATTAACATAGAGCGGTTTCTTTTATTAATATAACTTGATTAGATGAAGAGAATCTTAAGACTAAAGAAACAAGAACATTATATTTCTTAATGAAGTACGAATTTAATCAGCCCTATCGGGAATAGTTTTTCACGCGGATTCGGAAAAAGGAGTTTTCACTTTTAAGATAATGCTTAAGAACATTTTGAAAGTTTTAAATGCAAATTTGTTCATCTACGACTGATGTTCTTAAGCTTTATATTAAAAGGGAAAACTCCCTTTTCCGAATCCGCGTGAAAAAGTATTCCCGATAGGGCTGAATATCTTTTCTTCGTATGTACGCTTATGATGTATGTATGTATGTATTTTGAGTTTCAGCTCAAGTTTAAGCTTAAGTGGAAGCCACTTCGAGACACTTCTGTGTATACAAATTCATTGCATGCAAAAATGTGCCGAATAAGCATCTTTTATTATTTCAACTGATGTGGGGAGTCATGTTGCGATGAGAACGTAACATGACTCCCCTCCCCTCTTAGACTGAAGACTCTCCTGAGTCATTACATTTTAAGCGTACATAATTCTGTTTATTTGTTCCTAAGTTCTATATTAATCTTTCATTTTTTGCAATTCGGTACCATTTACAATTTTGTTTTTATTAATTACTGTTGGTTGTCTCCTTACTTTTAACAAATATATAATGATTACAAATATAATGACAATTACAATCGTTACGCTTATTCCGTACGAAACATTCTTATGAAATTTTAGTTCTTTAATCTCCTTGATGTTTGAAAAATTCTCTAATTCAATTTTTCCAAAATTGACTGATTTTATTTCTGTTAATAAAGGGTTGTTACTCGGATAAAAATATTTATCTTGCACTATTGTCAAATAGTTTTGGAAAGTTTAATTCTTAATTTCCATTTTACAATTATAATAAATGAAAAGATAGTTTTTGCTAACGGTTAAATTTCTATTATCACAATTTTGCTTTATTTGCAGGTAAACAGTATTTTTTACTAAAATCATATCATCTTCAAGTTCCTCGATTTGAGTTTTGTTGTTATATTTATAATTTCAATTATTTAAAATCGTACAATATTTACTTAGTTCTTGTAAGTTAGTGGTACAATTACTTTTAATTCAGCTGAGATATAATCAATTGGATTCTTTAGATCTTTAATAAGCACACTCTTTTTATAATAAAGTACATCAACTTTCATTAATTTCAATTTAAAGTAGTCTACCTCAAATTGATTTACTTCTTCCGATGTGAGTATATTTGGATTAACGATATGGTTTTAAGCTAATGCTATACTTGCTTGTATATGATTAAATTTATCTTTGAGATAACTAAGTTTAGACATTTGATCGCATATAGAAGGCGTCGTATGATTTAATTTTGCCTGCTTTTTATTTCCTTTACAGAACTTTTCGTAATTTCCCTATCTTCTTCGATTGCTGATCTTAAAATTTTGATTGATTTGTTAAAATGCGTATTTATAAAAATCTGTTTATTAACAGTATCTATGATGTTGTGAATATTTTCGTCAGTAACACTGAGATGTTCTAGGATTTCTTGACGGTCGTCATCATCCATGACCATGATCATCCATCATCCATGGCTCCGAAAAGCCATTTGTAAGCTTTCCCTCCAAGGTTTATTAATCCTCTCTTTTTTCCTAAGTGCTATTGGTATTATAGATTTTATTATTTCTATTTCTCTTTGAACTATTTCTTTGCCATGTAAGTCGAGAAGCTTTACATTGTTATATATTTCGTATAAAACATGGCTTAATTCAATTGCATTAATTAAATGTAAAATTGTTAAAGTTTGGTTCACCACTTCAATTTCTCTTATTTTTATCTGGACGTACCCCGACTCCTCTTCAATGGGGCTTATCTGCAATAGCGCCTCGGTTGGAACCACTATCCCCAGAAACACCAACAAGATGAATACCTGAAAATTTCAAAGGTATTATAGTGTCTTAAGATGCTTACTAAATAAAGAACACCGGCAGTATTTTGGAAACTTTATTTACAACTAATAGCACTATATCTAATGATTACAAATGAAAAAGACAAAAATTATTTAGAACGAAAAAAATGAAGTTATTATAGACGCGCGGAAAAGACAACTGACTACGGTAGCATTATAAATCACAAAATAAACTATGGTTCGCAAAGTGTCCGTATATTTATAAGTGTGTGCCGCGTCATCAGCGCTAACCCGCGACCACACCAATTGGTCGACTTCACACATACCGGCTAATACAGACTGCGCTCCGGCCTGTGTGCTGGTTGGCTATGTCAGCACACAAACACAAACGCCAAGCGAACTATAGCCAACGCCTGTTGTTGTACATGCTTAATCATGCTGTCAGTATTTGTCACATGTTAAACTTCAGCGTAGCAAGGCAGTGAGTGAGTCAACAAAGTGACGACGTGTGACCAACATAAACGGCTCAAGTGTCCGTTCATTTAAGAGTCATAATGCTGCTTGCCAAAATAAAAAAAACGGCAGCTATGACTTATGCTAAGGGGCATGTCACACTAGCGCGGACACGAACAAATTTTTTGTTGTTTTCGCGGGTAAAATAAGAAACTGGATATTGAGAGAGCTTCTTTTACCCGTGAAAACAACAACAAATTTGTCCGTGTCCACTACGTGTGACATGCCCCTAAGGAATTTGCTTGGTTTAGCGTTTTAACGATAATCCAAGCTGCAAATTTGTAAGTGAATCTATCCATGGGTTATGTTGCGACAAAGTGTCGCCAAGGCTAGAAGAGCAAAGACAAGAACGTAGGAAACAGAGGGTTCCGCCACAATACTCCCCCCTAGCGCTTAAGGCGCGATGAAGCAAAACGAGCCGGTAGTATTAATCTTCTGCCGCTCCTCGTCTGGACCGGCGCTGGCTGAGGGTTTACTTTAATAGCCGTTGGGCCTCGGCGTCTTCGACTGGGCTCTCTGAAATGTCCCGCGACGTCCAACGGAGGGTCGGAAAATGCCACGACCTTACGAGGGGGTGATACAATACTCTGATTGCGTCCTGCGGCGTCCAATGGCGGGTTGGAAAATGTCACGACCTTACGAGGTGGTGGTGCAATATTTTGATTGCGTCCCGCGGCGTCCAACGGCGGGTCGGAAAATGTCACGACTTTACCGTCTACCTCGGCCATATGAGCTGGTTTCAGCCTATCAATGGAAATTTTTGACTTTTTTCCGTTTTGTGAAATAAAATATTTGTCGAATCTATCTATTCTCTATAGACTCTGGACCTTGTTTATTCTGACAAAAACGTGCGAGCACGAGTCTATGCCCTTCTGCAAGAAAACGCTCGGTTTGGCATGATGACTGGCTTGAGTGGGCATGATCTTCTTCATGCGGCGTCTCAAATCCTTCACAAATTCTGTCTCGTTCAATTTCTGCAACGACTAGTGCCAAAAACTAACTCTGCTGGTGACATCTTAATATCAGTCTTTACTGACGTGCGAAGACCCAACAAGATCAATGGTAATAACCCGCACCAATCGTCGCTGTCTTGACAGGTGATAGCTGCTTTCAGGGTGCGATGCCATCGCTCATTCTTCCCGTTCGCTTGAGGATGGTAAGGCGTTGTGCGATAGTAACAACGCCCAAAAATTTGTTGAGCTGCCGGAAAATGTCAGATTCGAACTAGCGCCCTAAATCAGTAGTAATTCGAAGTGGTACTCCGTATTTTGCGATCCAACCCGACACCAAATTTCGTGCCACCGTCTCTGCTGTCATATCTGGCAAAGGAATCGCCTTAGGCGTACGAGTGAATCGGTCGATGATAGTTAGGCAATAACGGTTGTCTCGAGAAATTGGCAGGGGTCCAACGAGGTCGATGTTTATATGCTCGAACCTCTCACTGGGCTTCTGATAAAAACCTAGTGGAGACTTGGTGTGTTGAAATATCTTTATTTTCTGACACGGAATGCAACATCTCACGAACTCAGCTATGTGCTTCTTCTGGCCAAACGAATCTCATGAATGAGCTGCTCTGTGGCTCGCTTGCCGGGGTGGGCTATGCCATGCAATTTTTCATAATCTTCTCTCTCAAACTCACCGGAACCAAGGTCTCACCTTACCATGTGCCACATCACAAAAAAATCGTCAGATCACTGTCTGGAAATTTAAGCTCTTTTATCTTTAGCGACGAAGGAATTACTGCTTTCGTCAACTGCTTAATTTGATCGTTCTAGCGCTGTTCCCTAGCTAGCTCTTCAAAATCGACGCTGAGTAACGCCTCTGTAACTTGTCTGTTACTTCATGCGATGCCTTGTCTGCATTCTGCTTGAACGCGAACGTTATGGGTTTATGGTCAGTATAAACGATGAAAGTACGCCCTTCCACCATATGTTTAAAATATTTGACTGACTGATAGATAGCTAGGAGCTCTCTGTCATACGTGCTATACTTTTTTTGCGTATCACTCAGTTTTTTTGAATAAAAATCCAATGGTTGCTGCTGGTTTCCTACATGCTGATGTAACACCGCACCTTCAGCGTAATCCGAAGCATCGACATGTAGCGACAGCTCTGCGTCTGCCGCTGGATGAAACAGAAGTGTCGCATTTGCCAGGTCATTTTTACAATTATTAAATGCGGCAACGGTGGTCTCTGACCACTTCAGAAGCGTTTGTCATTTTTCTTATTGCCAATTACCATCGTTTGCATAGTGGTCAGTGTCACTGCAGCATTAGGAATGAAATGAAACTATAAAAATTTACCATTCCCAGGAAACGCTTAAGATCGCGGGCTGTTTCTGGTCTATTATACCCCAGGATAGCCTGAACTTTATCAGTTGCCGGTTTGATGCCATCCTTATTGATTGTATGTCCGAGAAATTTGATCTCATTAATTGCCAAGCCATTGGTTGCGTAAAAGGCTAAAAACCCTCTTCATATGTTTGATATGCTGCCGTTTATTTTTGGACGCGATGCATATGTCATCAATATACACGAATGCATGATCTGACTCAGTTGCCAATACTTTGTTGATGTGCCTCTGGAAAGTTTGTGCCGCATTGCGCAGACCAAAAGTCATAAATTTAAATTGAAACAAACCAAAAGCCGTAGTAATTGCCAACTTCGGAATGTCTACCGGCTCAACTGTTATCTGATGATAAGCGCGTAGCAAGTCGATGGTAGAAAAAATTATCTTGCCATCCAAAATATGTGTGAAGTCCTGCACGTACGGTATGGGCCCGATAATCGCCGCACGGACGTCATGAACCGTCTGTTGCAACCTCTTTTGATTGCAGATGCCAAGGGACAAATTCTTCAATCAGCACTTGAACTGATTGAAGGTTGTAAACCTTGATTTGGCTTCAATCAGCACTTGAACTGATTGAAGTTTTGGTTATGATGATTTTGCCAGCACTTAAACTGGCAATAATTAGCTGAACATTAAATTGGATTAAAAAACTTATTTTCACCGTAACTAATTAACAACTGAATTTTATTATAATATTTCTTTTTCTTATAAAGGAAAAGAATTTACTTACACTAACATAAGACATGTATAATACTGCAACCTATGTATATATGTACAGTAATTAATCCATGTAACTGAAAAATATATTTCTTAATTTCCATACAAAATACACACAAATATCAATAATATAAATATCAATGCATTTATTGATAATCAAGAACAAAGTTCAATACACTTTGTCGTTAATGCATTATACCGCTTTTCAACTAACAAAAACAAAAGTTCAATACACTTTTGTTGTTGATGCACTTTTAACAACGAAACGATATAATGCATTTTGTCCAAGTGAGCGGACAGAAACTCGACACTTTGCTGTGCAATTTCCGTCCGCCGCCTTGGAATGTAAGATATGCGGTGCCAGCATTTATTGTATTTTGGTTGCTTAATTTTATTGGATATGTATGCATTTTGTAATGCAAACTATATCTACTATAAACCATTTATTGACGGTTGAGCAGCAACATCCTCCCCCGCGTTGAACGAGTGTTCAACAATTCAGACGTAACCTTATACATCCACGCAGAAACAAACCCGAATAACTCACTGCAAAACTGTGATATTGATGAGTTTGCAGTTTATTATGAAGATCGATGATTGTGTGTGCTTCCAAAATTTCTTGCAGCCTTGACAGTTCTTTTAGTGCTGGTTCATACTCAATCTCTGTGGTATCTAAGACTGGAAGTGATGCTGGTTTGGTTGCATTGACATCGATAATGTGTCCAAATGCAGTATAGGAAATGTTTGTAGATGAAGAAAGTATTTGGTTGCTTGTTATCGTAAGGAGTTGATATTTTAATGTACATCCTGCCGTTAGCTCGATAAATCCTGACCCGTCCAACGAGATTCGCGAAACCTGGTTGTCACAAACTGTTGTAATTTGTATTGGCGTTGCTAGAGCAAACATCCATTTATTCCTATCATTGACTTGTGTCCATACTTGATTTTCCCTATGCTCCCAACTTACAGTGGGATCGGGTTTCATTGTTGAGTAAACTCACTTCGCAAGCACAAACTTCTGATCCCTTATTGTATGTGGGTTGATTGTTGGCACAAAGATACAATTCATTTTCCATTCTAAAACAAGATTGCAATTTTTCTGTTGTGGTTGGAAAATATTGATCTCGAGGTACATTTATTGCCAGAACTGTTGTAGATAATTTTATTGCCATCATCGTGTTGTTAATCTTTGTGGGAATTGGTATTAGCCGATATAAGTTAAATTGATCCAAGCTGGTTAATAATACTGTTATCTGGAAAATTGCGTGGTTCTCTGTTATCGCCGCCTTAACCTTCATTAACTTGTATATTGATAGTATATCGCCTTGATAACCTGGGATCTGAATGGTTGGTGACAAATGCGCTGTGATTTTTAAAATTTCATCGTTGAGCTGCTGTGGTGATAGTAATTGAGGACTGATCTGTCCGTGATGAACATTTGTAAGTACATTTATGAGTGCTGTTTGAACACGATGAACGTTTGATGTTATAATGGATAATTGAAAGGCTAAATGTCCTTACAAATGTTCATCACGGACAGATCAGTCCTCAATTACTATCATCACAGCAGCTCAACGATGAAATTTTAAAAATCACAGCGCATTTGTCACCAACCATTCAGATCCCAGGTTATCAAGGCGATATACTATCAATATACAAGTTAATGAAGGTTAAGGCGGCGATAACAGAGAACCACGCAATTTTCCAGATAACAGTACCATTAACCAGCTTGGATCAATTTAACTTATATCGGCTAATACCAATTCCCACAAAGATTAACAACACGATGATGGCAATAAAATTATCTACAACAGTTCTGGCAATAAATGTACCTCGAGATCAATATTTTCCAACCACAACAGAAAAATTGCAATCTTGTTTTAGAATGGAAAATGAATTGTATCTTTGTGCCAACAATCAACCCACATACAATAAGGGATCAGAAGTTTGTGCTTGCGAAGTGAGTTTACTCAACAATGAAACCCGATCCCACTGTAAGTTGGAACATAGGGAAAATCAAGTATGGACACAAGTCAATGATAGGAATAAATGGATGTTTGCTCTAGCAACGCCAATACAAATTACAACAGTTTGTGACAACCAGGTTTCGCGAATCTCGTTGGACGGGTCAGGATTTATCGAGCTAATGGCAGGATGTACATTAAAATATCAACTCCTTACGATAACAAGCAACCCAATACTTTCTTCATCTACAAACATTTCCTATACTGCATTTGGACACATTATCGATGTCAATGCAACCAAACCAGCATCACTTCCAGTCTTAGATACCACAGAGATTGAGTATGAACCAGCACTAAAAGAACTGTCAAGGCTGCAAGAAATTTTGGAAGCACACACAATCATCGATCTTCCTAATAAACTGCAAACTCATCAATATAAGAATGTTTGGAATGTTTGCTCCTTCTGTGCCTCCTGTTCATTATGACGAATTTGATCGTTGATGCTTGCCAATCTTCCTTCAAGCCTTTCGAATGAGCTTTGAGCTGAAGTTTGGTCACGTTTGATGATGTTAATGGTTGAATTAATTATCGAAATCTGTTTTTTCATCATGCTTGTCAGATGTTGTTCGTTGTCAATGATGGCCGTTATTGTTTCTGACATCTGATGGGCATACTCTGAGTCTAAAACTCCAAACAGCGAGTTAGCAACATTTCCTACAAAGTTGAGTGCACCTCTTTTTTTACGATGGCTTGCTAACAACCCTTTATCGAGATACAGCTCCGCATTTGTGTGTTGAAACTGTGTGACCAATTCATCGCATCTTGGTGTGGGCTGTATTTGATCGCACATGTGGTTCATAGTCGTAGTACCATCTTTTAGTAGTTGGATTTCAGCACGCAATGGTTTGAGATCATAGTACACAACCAGTTTCCATTCACTAGTGATGATTTTGCTCGATCCGATGTGTTCAAAATGAATACCAGCATTTGGGTCAAATTTTGTGATCTGGACTGGTTCACACCATGCTATCGGCAACATTAGTAATATTGCCAATAACGTTATACAACTGTACTGTAGTGCTGTTTTTGTTCTCTTTGGTTGATCCTTTTTTATTTCGTCCCTTCGTTTTCTTGTGGACACACAATTATTTGACTCTGTGCCACTGTTATCTTCTTGTTCTTCCATCAACAGTGGTGCTAAACGGTGAATAGGGCGCTTAAAGATACCGTTTTTTGTCTTGACGTCAACCACACGAACCCGACCATCATTACCAGTATATGTGTTGATAATTCGGCCCATTGGCCACTGCAGCGGAGTAATGTCGTCTTCTTTTATTAACACCAGTATTCCGTCTTTTACATTAGCAACTTGATCCTTCCACTTACTGCGACACTGGAGCTCGTTCAAGTATTCAGTTGACCACCTGCTCCAAAACTCGTCCTTTATATGATTTACTAGCTTCCATCGAGCAAGAATTGATGGGTTCGTTGTGCACTTCTTACCACTAGGAATCGCTGTTAATGGCTCGCCTATGAGAAAATGTCCTGGTGTCAAGGCAGAGAGATCATTTGGATCAGATGACATTGGCGTTAGAGGTCGAGAATTTAATATTGCTTCAATCTGGATTACAACTGTCTCTAGCTCCTCATAAGTGAGAGAAATGGTTGTTACGCTCCTTACCAGAAGATGTTTCGCAGATTTTACAGCTGCTTCCCACAGTCCACCGAAATGTGGCGACCTTGGTGGTATAAAATGAAAAGTGGTACCCAGGTCTGTACATGACCGAATGATTGCATCTTGTGAATGATCATTGTGGATGGTGTTCTTCAGATCTTCTAGTTGGTTTTTGGCACCGACAAATTTGGTGGCGTTGTCACAGTACAGATTTTGACATCTTCCTCTTCGTGAAGTAAAACGTTTGAGTGCGCCAATGAATGCTTCGGTGGACAGATCACTCACAATTTCCAGATGAACTGCCTTTGTACTGAAGCAGCAGAATACGGCGATATAAGCCTTGCAAGGCCGTTTTCCTCTTATTTTGTAGTGTATCCAAATTGGGCCGCAAAAATCAACACCCGAGTTAAAGAACGGACGTTCTGGTTGCACTCTGTCATGAGGAAGGTTGCCCATTATTTGATTGAATGTATGAGGGCGAGCACGCGTGCAGCGTATGCAGTGTTGAACAATAGATCTGGCCATAATTTTACCTTTTATGGGCCAGAATCGCTGTCTTATCTGAGCAAGAAGTGCTTGTGGACCACAGTGGAGGTTCTTAATGTGCAAGTCTTGCATTATTAATTTTGTTATTGGATTATTGTAAGGTAATAACAATGGATGTTTGGCATCATATTGCAGATTTGATTCAAGAAGTCGTCCTCCCACTCTGATGATACCTTGGTTGTCGAGAAAAACTGATAGTCCGTGAAGGGCACTTGTTTTCTTTACTTCTTGTCCTCTTGACAATTGTTGTATTTCGTCACTAAAATCGCTAAGTTGCACCGTTTTTATTATGACAGTTAGCGCTTCATTGAGTTCTTCGACTAATAGTGTGGCCTTAATTGCTCTATCACTTCGACGTATGTGCCTGATGAATCTTAGTATGTATCCAACTATTCTTTGCAATGTTGGAAAAGAGTTACGATGATTTATGTTGTAAATCATGTTGCTTAAATCTTCGTCTATTGATGTAGTAAGAACACTTATGTTTCTTTTCAGCTCCGTTTGGTTTGGTTTGGTACTGCGAGCTCCTTGCGGAATGCTTTGGGCCATGAATCCTCCTTTGCATGAAGAAAGAGAGGACCATGAAACCACATTGAGCAGCGTTTTATATCAATTGGGTCAACTCCCCTGGATAACAAATCTGCAGGGTTGTTTTTTGAACTAACATGTCGCCATTGTTCTACTAAGGTGAGCTCCTGAATCTTGCTTATGCGATTAGATACAAATGTCTGGAACGACGATGATTCTGAGTTTATCCAGTGTAGAACGATTTCAGAGTCAGTCCACAAGAAAGTCGTGCAGTGTTCAAGAGACATATCCTGCTTTAGCCTTGAGACCAGTTGCGCCCCTAATAGGGCCGCACACAGCTCCAGTCGTGGAATGGTTTGAGTTTTTAGTGGTGCGACGCGTGATTTTGAACATAACAAATGAACTGCAGTTGTTCCATCATTTATTAGGGATCTAATGTATACCGCAGCTCCATATGCGCGTTCTGAGGCATCAGTGAATAGATGTATCTGGAAGGATACGGCGTTCTTGTGGTTTGTAATATGTCGACAAAGCCTTATATCGTTGAGCGCTACTAAGTTTTTCCGAAATTTGGTCCAAGAGGCATCCATTTCTAATGGAAGCGATTCATCCCAAGATAATTTTAGTTTTTAGGTTACAGATCGCTTCGTATTTTTTGTGTTTGAAGAGTCATTCGTCCTTATACAAAACTCATCTGATTTTGGAAGCCAAGTGATCCCGAGTGTTCTGATGCTTTTGTCGGAGTCGTTATCAAAGTCCAGATCTACTTCCTGATCATCAATTGGTATTCCCTGAAGTAGTTGTGCGTGATTAGCACACCATTTTCGAAGTTTCATACCAGTAGGTAAGCTAAGTAGGGAGCTGAGCGTGTTCCATACGTTACTTTTTTAAGCTGATAGAATTGCAACTTGTCGCTGCAACTTTCTCTCCAAATTATGGTTTGAAGTGTTTTTTCTTGAGGATGTATGCAAATTTGGCGATACATCTTTTCAATATCGGTTGTAAAAACAAATCGCGGTGATCTAAATCGCATCAGAATAGATAAAAGATCACTCTGTACCACTGTGCATTATATCATTAAGCGATACTCCACTAGATGTCTTAGCCGAAGCATCGAACACAACCCGTAATTTAGTAGTGCTGCTGTCTGGTTTGATGACGCAGTGATGCGGTATTATGTAGTGCGGCGACAATATGTCTTCTTCGTCAATCTTTTCCATGTGCCCAAGTGCCTCATACTCTCGCATGAATTTGAAGTATGATAATTTCATGTCTGGAATTTTGTTCAACCGTCGTTCTAAAGAAAAGAATCGATTCATTGCCATCTGCTTTGATTCCCCTAGGCTGGATGGGTCGTCCTTAATGGGAATTTTCACAATGAATCTTCCACTCTTATCGCGTTGAGTATTCTGAATGAAGGATGATTCGCATTTTTGGTCTGCTGCTGTAAGATTGATTTCTGGAGCTAATACATCATCGAGATGCCAGAATTTTGTCAGAAGATTGTTAAGCTCGTCGTCCGTTGAATGTATTCCACATGCCATAAAGTTGTCATAACCACTTCCGATCTTTCCGCTGCAAAGCCATCCAAACATAGTTTTTTGAAGGATTGGTATGTTGTCTGCCAGCTTAATTTGGCCAATGGACATGAGAGAATGGAAATATTCAGCACCAATTAGTAGATCAATTTGTCCTGGTATGTTAAACTCGGGATCTGCCAACTGTATATTTTGTGGAATGGGCCATTTTGACATATCCAAAGCTCTTGTGGGTTGCGCTGAAATTATTGTAGGAACCATAAAAGCCTTAAGTGTAATGCTGAAGTTGCTTATTCGTGATTGAATTTTGGTGTTGACACTATACTGTGAGCTCTTTTTCCTTCTTGACACTCCTTCTATCCAGATAGGATTTGGTTCCTTTTGTAATTTCAACCTTTTGACCAATTTTTCAGTTATCAAGTTCACCTGCGAACCTGAATCGAGAATTGCTCTGCATTCAATGGTCTGTCCATCTTCTGAAGCTATTTTGATTTTTACAGTACCCAGCAACACATAGCCATTGTTTGAAGTTGTAATTAATGAGGTTTGGTTCAATGTGTTTGCTGCTGGTGTGAGACTCCTTTGTGGTTCGTTGCACCGTGATGAGTTGACTGAAGTTGATAGTTTCTTGTCGTGAAGCAACGAATTGTGTTTTTTGTTGCATGTATTGCAATGACGACTTCTGCATTCTTGAGCCATATGTCCAGACCGAAGGCAATTCATGCATCGTTTAAGTTTTTGCACGGACTTTATGCGATCTTGAATGTTAGATTGGAGAAAGGACTTGCACTTATATAGAGGATGAGGATCATTGTTGCAAACTGAACATTTGTTTGATTGTGTTTGAGTCACAGTTGCTGCTATTGTCTTAGTTGGGCTTGATTTGTTGCCCACTGCCTCTAATGATTGGAATCTGTTTTCTAGGAATTCCAGATACTAATCTCTTGAGTTTTCTAGCGACTGTTCATACAATAATCGAGTTTGTTTGTCGAGCTTCGCCAATAAAATGTGAAGTAGCAATGGACCCCATGAGCTTGTCTCAATTGCCAAATTGTTTAACGCCAGTAGTCCTTCATGTGTTGTGTCATGTAAAGATCTTATATCTGCAGCTGAAGGGTTGTTTGGCACCCCAGGTTGATTTAACATCTTTTGAATAGTCGTTGAAACAATGACCCTTTTGTCGTTGTATCGATCTTGCAGTAATTTCCATGCTGTGGCATAATTTTCAGTACTAAGTGCGAGGTGCCGAATGAGCTTCTCTGCCTCGCCTGCAATGCTTGTTTTGAGGTACCACATTTTTTGTGATGGTGGTATCTGCTGCTTGTGAATGACTTCTGAAAACAAGTCGTGAAATTGAGTCCATTCAAGATAGTCACCGCTGAATTTCGGAATGGTGATTTTGGGTAGCTGAAATGGGCTCATAGCCGTTTGTGCAGTTGGTGTTTCAGCTGGTGGATGTGCGGTCATATTGATTGATAGTTGGACAAGGACCTGCTGTACTGTATCTTCCATGTTATTATACTCATCTTGACAATATCCTTGAGAGCTCGGAGATTCACAATGTTCCCAAATATTTGCATTAAGGGTTTCAATCTGACGCCATAACCGAGTGATTGTGTTTATTTTTAATTCATAGAATTGTGATGGTTGATCTTCGATGTTGTCAATCAGACCCGCACAAATTCTATGTAGTGAAATTATGGCTGCTGCTTGCTTTCGTATAATTCCAGAAACGTTGACCAAAGTAGAATTTCCAGCGTCTTTATCAGTTGATGCGTTAGCCAGACGTGGAGTTACTTCGGGAACAGATCTTGACTTAATAATTGCTGCATGCTGCTCAAACTCTTCTCTAAAGGTGTTCACCAAAGTCATCATCTCATCATAATAGTTCTGCGCGAAATAATCATGGTCTAACTTTAACCCGGGCAGCAACCTGAGCTTATTGTCTTGATCTTCAAATCGTGCCCAGGCCTCATCTAGACGTTGTAAGCGGTCTTCAAAATAGAGTGCTGTCCTTTTCCGATCAGCTGAATCCTTTTTAAAATTCCTGATAACGGCTTGTATTTCACCACCTGTCAGCCGTTGGAGCTCGAATAATTCTTCAACGGCACTCATCTTTTAATTTCAAGTTTTCTATTCAGTTTAAGCAATCTGTTTCTGTTGGCTGCAGGCTGCTTTGTTGTCCTGACGGGCCTTGTTGGCCGTAGGCTGCTTCAATTGTCCTGACGGCTTTGTTGTTGTAACGTGATCCTTGTTGAATCACGTCGGGGTCACCAAAATGTTGCAACCTCTTTTGATTGCAGATGCCAAGGGACAAATTCTTCAATCAGCACTTGAACTGATTGAAGGTTGTAAACCTTGATTTGGCTTCAATCAGCACTTGAACTGATTGAAGTTTTGGTTATGATGATTTTGCCAGCACTTAAACTGGCAATAATTAGCTGAACATTAAATTGGATTAAAAAACTTATTTTCACCGTAACTAATTAACAACTGAATTTTATTATAATATTTTTTTTTCTTATAAAGGAAAAGAATTTACTTACACTAACATAAGACATGTATAATAATGCAACCTATGTATATATGTACAGTAATTAATCCATGTAACTGAAAAATATATTTCTTAATTTCCATACAAAATACACACAAATATCAATAATATAAATATCAATGCATTTATTGATAATCAAGAACAAAGTTCAATACACTTTGTCGTTAATGCATTATACCGCTTCTCAACTAACAAAAACAAAAGTTCAATACACTTTTGTTGTTGATGCACTTTTAACAACGAAACGATATAATGCATTTTGTCAAAGTGAGCGGACAGAAACTCGACACTTTGTTGTGCAATTTCCGTCCGCCGCCTTGGAATGTAAGATATGCGGTGCCAGCATTTATTGTATTTTGGTTGCTTAATTTTATTGGATATGTATGCATTTTGTAATGCAAACTATATCTACTATAAACCATTTATTGACGGTTGAGCAGCAACACCGTCCTTCTTCTTCACCATGTGCAAGGGGCTAGACCAGTTACTGTCTGAAGGCTCGCAAATGCCATTTTGCATCAAATGTTCAAACTCTGTTTTTGCTGCCTTCAATTTTTCTGGAGCTAGGCGCCGTGGTCGGGCATGCGTAGGAGGCCCGCTCGTGACTTTATGATGTAAGACGCCTGAATTTGTCGCTGACACAATTTGTTACATTACCGTAATATCTCCAAATTCGGCTAGGACGTCGGCAAAAGGGTCGGAAATATTGTAAGTGAAAATTGTTGACTTACCCCCTTTATCAATGATGCCTTCAGACTGCACGTTTGTCTTGTGATCCACTAAGCAACCGTTTTTCATGTCTACCAATAAAGAAAGTATTCGTAAAAAATCCGCTCCAATTGGGGGTGACTTTACCGTGGCGATTACGAAACTCCACTTGAATTTCCTCTGTAGTCCCAAATCTTAGACTACCGTCTGGGAGCCGAACGTTTCAATGTGACAACAGTTGGCGGCGAACAATTTACAACTGTAAAGACCATTGAAGCGATCCTTACCACTGGGTGGTATTCCTGACACGTCGGCCCCAGTGTCCACCAGTGTAAAAGATTGTTCGCCGTTGAGTCCTAACGAATTAGTATTTTAACAGCAGCAGAGTTTGCCTTCGCTGTTTTGCCCTAATAATGCCTGCTAGGTTGTTTAGACCTAGGCATAGAGATTATCAATTATAACACAAGGCAGAGACTGCCGGCTTGGATTATAGTTGAAGTCTGATTTTTATTTATCGCGCAGACCCTTTTAAAAGGTTTGCGTGATTATTTTTGAGTTTTACAAAAATTGCGTGACTTCAAAATATTGAGTTTGTCTCTAAGATATTGAGTCTTAAAATCTAATTAGTTAATCACATAATTTGAGCTATTTTGTTTATTAGTCACTTCTGCAATAGCAAACGTAAAAATGCTTACGTTGCACATCACTAGGGGAGCGTGCCATGCTGTGACTCAATAAAGAAAATGTAGCTTATAGCTTAAAATACTCTATGCTAAGCAGTGTAAGAACGATGGGTACACTACACCAGGAACCGTCTACTTGATGACGCATCGGTGACGTACTGACAACATATATCCTCGCCACTACTGACGCTTGCTGAATGTGGCTGACTACTCCGTTTTTTTGCCGGATATGTGCACGGCGGGCGGCACTGTTTGGCCCACCTTCCCTGATTTCTTTGGTTCTGCTGCACTACCCTGTGAAGTTGCGCTCCCATGCTCGCTGACTAAACCTGGAAGCTGGAAGTGGGCCGCGTCGCCCAACTGACCCACGACCTCTGCCAGAAGGGACGAACAATATTTCCTCGTCTGAATCCGGCGATTCCTCAACTGGCGGAACGTTTCTTTGTGAGACCGATCGCCTTCTAAAACTGCGTACGGGCGGATGGTCCCTGTTATACAAGGCATTCTCCAACCGGTTGATCCTCTTTTGCAGAAGCTCTACCGCCGTAGATTTACTCGTGTTTGGTGTGCAACCGTAGCCACTTGTTTGCTGCTAAATGCTCCCGTCGCCATTATTTTGTCGGCTAATGCTGTTCTCTGTAGCAAATCGACGGTTACGGTCTGTAGCAATCCTTGTATGGATGCCGGCAGCCTTGCCAGCCACAAATTCTCCAGCATTTTCTCTTGGAGACCCTTGCCTCCTAGCTCGCGCATTTCGTTTAAAAGCTGTGATGGACGACGATCGCCCAATTCGCACTCTGATAAGTGTCGCAATTTGTCCTGATCGCTCGCGCTGAAAGCCTCAAGCAGTTTGCTTTTAATAGCAGCGTATTTTTCCGCTGCCGGGGGTTCGCGCACCACATCGCTCACTTGTTTCAACACGCCCTTCTCGGGGCCGCCGACCACTGTGCAGAAACGTTTGTGGTCTGATTTGATGAGCAACTTGGAGAACTGCGCCTCTAGCTGCAGGAACCAAAGGTCAGGATTATCATGCCAAAACTGTGGTGTTTGTACCACCACTCGGCCTACGGTGGTGCTCTAGATCTCACTTTGTGGCAGCGATGGCGGTGGTACTACCTCGCCGCCGGCCACTCCCTCGAGCTCGCCTGTATCTGGTACGTCGATTACTTCGTCGTTTTTCATATTCGTGTGCACTTGGACTTCTTTCAAAAATTTTTTATAATACGAAAAATAAATTTTAAATATTAAATTCTGACACTTTTACTATTAAGTCAGATTATTACACTGGAGCAACTTCAGTTTTTAGTTATTTAAGTCTCGGAAAACTTAATTGTGCTCTTTACGCTAAGCGTCACTCTGAACACTGCACACTTGTTGTATGGTATTTTTTTACGACTGTTACAGTCAAGTCGGGGTCACCAATTATAGTGTCAAGATTCTTACTAAATAAAGAACAGTGGCAGTATTTTTGGAAACTTTATTCACAACTAAAAGCACTAGTCATTACAAATAAAAAAGGCAAAAATTATTTAGAACGAAATTATTACGAAGACGAAGTTAAAAAATCAAGTTATTATAGACGCGTCGAAAAGACAACTGACTACGGTACCATAGTCCATGCCACCACAAAATATTTAACGCCCGCTGCACAACCAAAACCAGCGCGGCGACACAACCCATCGATAGCACGATCACTATTACAATTTTATTTTCCATAGTTATAAATCACAAAATAAACTATGGTTCGCAAAGTTTCCGTATATTTATACGTGTGTGCCGCGTCATCAGCGCTAATAACGCGATCACACCAATTGGTCGACGTCACACATACCGGCTAAATCTGCGGACAGAGTAAACGCTGATGCGAGCAGGCAGGCAGGCGCAGGCAGGCAGGCGCAGGCAGGTACCTGCTCAGTAAATAAGTCGTGCAAAGTGAATGCGAGCAGGTCAGATCAGATCAGTGCGAGAAAAAGTTTGTTATTTATTTTTTCCCCTATTGCTTTCTATTTTGCATCCTCCGCTAATGGCGGAGGAAAATTTTTTTATTTTCTATATATAAGTAGCACACTCTCTTCAAAAGAGCTACAGCTAAAAAAATTTAAATTTCAGGAAGAGCAAAAAAATTTTTTTTCTTCAAGGGACTCCATAAAAAAAAGAGACAAAACTATTTTTTTTAATTAAAGACTAAGAATATGTGCACAAAATTAAGATATCAGATGTATATGATCACTACAAATGGTCTTACACGAAAAAGTATGCATATAAACATTTTGAGTTGTGACGCTTTTGAAGAGGGTGTACGATATGTTGTGCCACTAGTCCAGCCCAGAATGTTGTGCCACTAGTCCAGCCCAACTGAGAAATTCAAACTAAAATAAGCATTTCCTTCGGTGGCTAGAAATGTTCCATTGACCGATAAGATAACTCTCCAGAAATTTTATCCAAATCGGACACCGATAAAGTAAGGCTCATTGCGATTTAATCTCATTACATTGCTATAAAAGGCTAAAATGAGGTTTTTCGTCATTAAAATGTGTATTAAAATTCTGTAAACTGATTAAATTATTCTATACTTTTAATCAATAGTAGATTCAAATACCTTTACAACGTGTTATTGGTGAGTAAAATCGGATGAAAATTACCAGAGTTGTGATATTTTACTTTTCGAAAAAAAATTATATTTTCTTGTTTTAATAAAAAAAAAAATCGTGAAAATCCAAATTTTAAAAAATTGATATGAAATGTTGTTAAACAATTTTCTGAAAAAACACTAAATACAATTACAAAAAATTTTTTACATTAATTTGAATAACTTGGTCGTTATGGAATTTTTTTAAGAAGTGTACCTTTTTGAAAATGTAGAGTTTGAGTATTTTTACGAAAAAAATTCTCAAAAATCCAAAAATGCAAAATGTTAACAAGAATAATGCTTAAAGCATAGTCTTGAGCTATTTTGTGCACAAAATTAAAAAAACCAAAAAAGTTATAGCTGGGGAAACTTGATTTTTTTTAAAATCCGCAATGTGCCTGTTTCTGGCATTTTGAACACAAAAAAATCATAAAAAAAATCATAAAAAAAATCATAAAAACGTTATATCTCATTTGAAATGACTTTAAAATTAATGCTTTTTAAATATTTTTCCAATTTTGGAATTTAAGGGCTGTCAACATATTAGACAATGGTTTTACTGTTCAAAATATTAAAAAATATGTAAAACCAAGCAATTTAATTTTTTGTTGTTTCATTTATTTTATATGTATTTCTTTTGTTTCTTACATGTCCAACAATTGCCCATTCTATCAATCTCTCATTTTCGCGTGCACAACTTATCACCAACAACAACACAATCTTGATCGACGTTAACCAAATTTGTCAATACCCACCAAAAACAACCCTCACACATAAACATTTGTGCGGTCGCTGCTGTTGATGTTTGTTACGTTCAACGTTTTGTTGTTGTTGAATGTTTTTTTTTTTAATTGGTCTTGTATTCTAAAGATAATAAAAAAACGCAGTATCCTTGAAAAATTACAAAAAACAACACAAAAAGAACAAATTCAGTTGCGAGAAACCTGAGCCAGCCTGGTTTCTTGCAACAACCTGATCTGACCTGCCTGCTTCCACTCTGCACACTTTGAGCAGGTTTATATGAAATCGTATGAAGCGAGTTTTCTCGCACTGAGACAAGTAAGCAAACCTACCTGCATACCTGTCTGCTTCAGCGTTTACTCTGTCCGCAGACTAATACAGACTGCGCTCCTGCCTGTGTGTGGTTAGCTACGCCAGCACACAAACACAAACGCCAAGCGAACTATAGCCAACGCCTGTTGTTGTAGAACAAGCTAAAGCTGCCGTCGCTTAATCATGCCGTCGGTATTTGTCATATGTAAAACTTCAGCGTAAGCAATAACTGCTGACTGAATGACGATCCGCCAGCAAGGCAGTGAGTGAGTCAACAAAGTGACGACGTGCGACCAACATAAACGGCTCAAGTGTCCGTTCATTTAAGAGTCATAATGCTGCTTTCCACTATATAAAAAAAATGGCAGCTATGACTTATGCTAAGGAATCGTTAAAACGCTAAGCCAAGCTGCAAGTTTGTAAGTGAATCCATTGGTGGGTTAAAAAAATTAAGGTGACAACCCTATCCACCATCTTGAATTTTAAAATTCTGACTTTAGATTCGAAATCAGCGACTCCTTAACACTGATAAATGATGTTTAAAACTTTTAAAAATACATATTAGGTGGCAACCCTAACCTCCGTCTTAAATTTTAAAACTGTGACAATATATTCGAAATCAAATCCGTTGTCAGAATTTCAAAATTACAAGAATTCGCTTAAATAAAAAAAATCTAGGTGGCAACTCTATCCGCCATCTTAAATTTTAAAGTTTGACAGCATCTTCGAAATCATTTACCCTAAAATGGCGCTAACCGAAACCACAACTTGCCGTTAACTTAATCAGCACTTAACTGACAGTTCAACCTTAACCGAACATTGAGAAAGGGCTTTTTTTCTAAGTGCTGGTTAAAGTTCTGATTAGTGCTTAACCGGACATTGAGAAAGCGGCCCTTATTCTGTTAAATTCGTTGTCGCATATAATTTTCCTCATTTTTCCTTGTATGGAAATATAAAGTCTTACTTTTTCTATTAATCTTACGCTGTTTATATTTTCAAGATAGAAGCTTACAACATGTTTGGAAAATCTATCAATGAAATTTATGAACGAATGCTTAGAATTTATGTATGATGAATGTGCACTACTTCGTTGATATCGGAAGGTGTTTCTGTATTTTTAAAATTGGGTTGGATAGGATTTCTATCGTACTTCACTGCGGTACATAAATCGCAGTTATTTACTACCTTATGGATAATGATTTTCAAGTTTGGATAATATATTTTATGCTTCAACGATTCATAATTTGCGATAATTCCTGAATGACCGGATTCCCTCTTATGAAAA
Source organism: Dichetophora obliterata (assembly GCA_963920525.1). Taxonomy (NCBI): domain Eukaryota; kingdom Metazoa; phylum Arthropoda; class Insecta; order Diptera; family Sciomyzidae; genus Dichetophora; species Dichetophora obliterata. Next base: position 193,195,673 of record OY986437.1, read on the forward strand.
AGAGCTACCTGTTTTATTGCCTCTTCTTCGTTTTTCTACATTCAAATGGCTACATATCACAAATTTTGTGCTTGAGTCTCTTGGAAACAACTCGATAAGTTTTTGTTGAAGATGGTTATAAGTTGAGGCATCTAAATCAGTGTAAAATGCAACTTGTAGCGTCAGTTACGTAGAGGCGACATACTCTATCTCCACCACCGGCGTCGCCTCTTGGTGGTGGCTTCTTGCTAAGTATATTGTTAGGTACGTGCACGGCGGTCGGCACTTCATCGACTTGGTGTCGTAGCGTTGGTGATAGTAACAGTAACCTGCCACGAAAACCCGGCGACTTTCTCTCGCCTGTGGCGCTGGCCACCCCGTCTACGCCGGGCCGCAGTGCCGCCCCTGCCGGCGGGTATGCGAATTACATCCTCATCGTCCTGTGGCTGCAACTCCGCTGGCAGAACATTTCCGCGGACTCTCGAGTGGCTTGCTCGGCCCCGATGATGTGGTTTATCCCTGTTGTATAGTGCGTCTTTTAATCTATTAAGACGCCTTTCGAAGACATCCACAGGCGGTGCTGCTGCCAGGGCCGCGACTTGCTTCGGGCGATACTTGCCCGACTCCATCATTTTATCCGCCTGGGTAGCCTACTGCGACAAATTAAGGTCGACTACTTGCAGGATGGCTTGGGCATTCCACAATTCTGGACACAAAGCCACAAATTCTGGAGCATGGTCTCGTTGACCTGAACTCCTCCCATGTCACGCATTTCATTAAGGGGCTGTGTTGGGCGACGGTCGCCCAGCTCCATGTCTTCCATGAGACGCCTCAACATTTTCTTGAAGACTGTCCCCGAATATCTCTAGCAGGCGCTCACGAATGGCTCCATATTTATTCGAAAACGGGGGATTTCGCAATAAATCACTCATCTGCCGTAGCACTTGCTTTGGTAGCGCGGCGACCACTGTAAAAATTTTTGCGCATCAGACTTTATTTAGACTTTAAGTATTTACATTGATATTTTTACACTTAGGAATTAATTCAAGATTAAAGCGCGATACGCGTGTTGAGATGATCGACGGCCGGGCTGAACTAACTTTTAAGGTAGTATGGCCCAAAGACCATGCCACCACCATAGTCGAGTATGTTTTTAATTGTCATAAAAAATAGTGCCGATGCACACATACACAGGATAACCAAACTGTATTTAGAAATCTCCATGGCTTCACTTTTATGCGCTTAAACATGCGCTGGGACTGTGTGCTAGTCAGCTACACCAGTGCACAGGCACATAAACGCTTGTTGTTGCACAACACTCAAGTATACAACAACCACACACTGTGCACGCGATGGCGACTCCTGTTACCGCTGGTATATTCACAGCAATAACAGCGTCGCCGTACTAAGGAATGTGCTCAGCTCAGCAGCAAGGCACAGGCACTAGTTAATATAAACTAACGGATCGTATTCACGTTGGTGGGCTGCAACAAAGTGTCGCCAAAAGTATGCAGAACGATAAACTATACTTACCCACACAAAATATATTTATACCGTAAAAGGGGGTTGGCGTGACAGACGATCACGCCACAGAACTTTTGCTTGAAACTCTCCAATTAACCTCTTTTAGAGACTCGATTTCAGATAGTAGGGTAATGTCCAAGACTTCACTCCAGCCTTTGGAGTTGTTAATACTTGGGAAAGTGAAAGTAAAGGTATTGCAATTGTTGCATATATTTAAATTAGAGTTAATAATGAAGTCCAATAAAACTCACCTATAGTGTTGATTTCTAAGCTGCCCTTTAGCGTGTGCCTTGTATTGGCATCGGTTTGGCAGTGGTGGTGTTTGTTTAGATCTCCGTGGATTCACCTCGTCTGGAGGAGCTTCCCTGTCGTGGCCCATATAGGCTGAGGCTATAATTAGATCATCAACGCCCTCTAGTTTGACAACTGTCAAGTCTGAAGACCTAAGGTTAGGGATAATAAATAAATGTATGTAATTTTTGGCTACAATGCAGTTTATTAGCTTAACTGCTGTTCTTTTGTAGTAGATGTTGAAATGGTTGTTCTGGAACCCCTTTACTACTGAGTCTCTGACGCCTTCTGCGAAAGGTTTCCTGAAGATTTTAGTTGGGCACGACGTAAGCCAAACCTAAGGCATTTGTCTGCTTATTCGAGAGCGCCCAGGCACTCGTCTGTTATGAGCAATAAGTAGGTCATTCTATTGCGCTGGGGGTCTTCCTTCTTGATGACCGACCAGTCATACATGGGGATATCTGGGTTGTGCAGCTGAAGGATTTCGATGAGCTTGATACTCACAAGTTCCATCTTGGGCAACCAAATACGAGCACGAGGTCTCCTTGGAATATCCTTAGCCGGGATAAGCTTGAGGCTTAAGAAATCCAATGCGTTCCTGATCTTAGAGACGCACTCGTTTAGTAATTTCTTGGAAAACTGATTCTCGTATTTAATCACCCGGAGACTTCGCTCTACTTCTGTGGATTCGAAGGAGGAAAGCGCACCGACTTTGTTGCCGCCTCGATATTGCCACACTCTTCCGAAATCCTCTTGTGGCTGTTGGAGTTAGCATATACCAGCACCACTTGTAGGTAATCTCTCGCCACCTCACTAAAGGCGCGCTGGCTGGTTGTCAGTTTCTCAACCACGGTTGGCTTGCCGCTGACCTTTGCCCTCTTGGCAACGTTATCATCACTTCTTGTGATCGATTCCGCTTTGAATTGGCTCCGTCAGCAGGCTTAGTGGCCTGGTACTTCGGGTACTCGTCAATCGTGGCCTTGCATCTCAGTCTATCTTCCGCGTAGCGCTCCTGAACCGTACCTTGCTCATCTTCTATGCTATCCCCTAGCACTGCGGGCTGGTTTTTTGTTGTTAATTGACATCATCTGGTTCGTAATCCCCCTTTGCCGCCGGAGCGGCGCAGGAGGCTAAGAGGTAAATAGGAGAAAGCAAGGTCCTCCGTAGCGAGCCGCAATACCATGGTAGAGGGCAAGTGTTTCTCTGGTTCGGCCAGGTCAGAGGGGATACGCTAGAATGCCCTTGCATATACAGATTACCCTTGGCTGCAAACTTTACACTCGATTGACACAATTGCTCTACCCCGAAGTTAAGGATTAGGGACAAGTTTTTGTTCATTGCTCCACAGCAACCTGCACGACATGGGTGACCCTACCAGGAGCCAAGGCTACTGTCATCATAGCCTGTTGTGTCATTGCAACTTTACATCACGCCAAGGTAGTTATCTCAATTTAGTAGGGGTAAATTAATATAAACGAAAAATTTTTTATTAAAAATCTCCTTTTTACGTGAGTTAAAAACCAAAATAACTATTTTGTTTGCTTTAACTTGATATATTGAATCCGTTTATTTCAGAATCCGTGGACATTATGACATACATTTTTTTGTAAGTTTCGTCGCTTCTCCCGCTTAAACACAACCACTCCCAGTAGCCAGACGTTCACTTTTATAATAGGGGTATTTACGATTCCGGTGCAGTTGAGGACTTGTGCAATTATTTTCGTGAACACACCACTGTCACTTTTTCAGAGCTGTCAGATTTTACAATATTCACAACTGCCAATTTTAAGGCAATGCTAATGTTATATGGTGGAATACGTACTGCGACCTAATAGAAATCTATTGTACCTCCTTCTTAAGGCTCCGCTAGGTTGGCGGATTACAGAATTTCACACAGACCCAGTTCTCTGATGAATTTGAGTATGTTTTTAGGTTCAAGGGATGAAATTTGCTCTAGACTCAGCTTATAGTTCCCCAGAGTCAGATTACGCCTGCGAGTTGCAGTTTTTAAGTAGGTGTATTGGAGTATCCTCAGCTTCCTCACAGCAGTTGCTATCGGTTTCGATGTCTAATTTCTTCAGGTGATATTTAAGTTTGCAGTATCCTGTAAGAAACCCCATTAGAATTCTTAGATTTTGTTTACACAATTTTGCTCTTCGAGTGCTAAAATCTCTGAATTTGGATTGTCTTAGCTTTGGGAGGCTTTTCCAAAAGTTTGATCGTTTGTGTCTCTCCTCCCTTCTTAGTTCTTCTTTTATAGAATGTTTGCCCAATCCGCAGAATGGTTCTGGTCCTATAAATTTTGTGGCTGCACCCTGTCGCGCTAGACCATCGGCTTCTTCGTTACCCTGTATTCCTTTGTGTCCTGGGACCCAAAGTATAGTAACAGTGTTATTCTTGCCTAGCTCGTTGAGTTTTGTTAGGCATTCCCATATTATTCTCGATGATATCTCACAGGAAACTAATGCTTTGATTGCTGCTTGGCTGTCTGACATCACAACTATATCCTGACCTTTGTATTTCCGGTCCAGGTTGAATTGTGCACACAGCTGCTAGGATTTCTGCTTGGAAGAAACTGAGTGTTGTCCGCATAGGTTCAGAGTGCTTGGTTCTTGGCCCGTACATCCCTGCGCCCTTCCAATGTGTTAGAGCCAAACAAGTGCCATGATATACTATGTGGCTTGCGATATTATCTCATTGTCCCACTCTTTCTTGGTGCTAAAGATAATATCGAAGTGTTATTCGAAGTTGTATCTTTTTACTATATCGAGTTTAAGGCAATAGTAGATAAGCAGTTGTGCAGATTTTTGACACATTGTGCAGATTTTGTATATTTTGTTTTTGTAAAGTGCACAAGCCCTCAACTGCACTGGCGAGTGCACTGAATCGTAAATACCCCTTATATTTTGATGTCCGACAATGCAACCATAACAAAAAAAAATCTTTTTAAAATTGGTGTTTGTTTTTTTGTTACTGTCTCTAATTTGGTCCATATACGTTGCAACCAGCAGTAGCTCGTTTCTGTAATTATTGCGACAAATAGTCACTTTTTCTGACGTCACAGCATTTAATTTCGAAATACTCACTTTTGAGAAAACTAGTGTTTCTGTAACTGAATAGCGAATAAATAGTGGTCCGAGATGAAAAAGATTTACAAGCGACAGGAAACACTTAAAAGTAAAACGAATGGCAGAGCACTTTGTGTACAATTATATCTGTGGTGCTTTCAGAAATTTATAAACTGAAAAAACTCAATAATATATTAAGGGTATTCAGTAAATTTGTTAGGTCCTGCTAAATTGTTGAAATTAACACTTCGTTAACACTTTTGATACATTTACTATTCGGAGCCTTTGAAATGTTTTAAATATTTACCAACCCTGTTACGAAATTTTTATTTTTTATTAATAAAGGGCAGTTTTTTGACTTTGAAGATGAAAAATACCAGAAGATTATATTTAAAAATTTTGATTTTATTTTACTTGTTGCAATCAAGTTGCAGGTTAAAGAAAAGTCACCGGAAATACATTTTCTCAATATGGTGTCAAGTCGATTCTTCTTCTTTGTTATTCTTACAGTGAAGTCAGCCGCAATTGTCAAAGAGAAATATGAGCACGTTCAGATACATATAAGTTAATGTGCTTCATTCACACGGTGCAATGTTTACAGCTCGGCCCTCCTGACACCTCGATCGACTCGAGCGAGATGACAGTAGGACGGCTAATTAAAATTTTAATGGATCAGTGTCACCCTGCAGATCAGTTCTGACAGCGTCCGATGCTTCAGGTTGGGAAACCCACATTCTTAATCGCTTTGCCTCAACCACACCATCGTAAGGCATTTGAGTTACTTGGAAATTCTCAATGTCTTTTAAAACATATCGATCATGAGGCAATTTTTTATCTATAACATAAGGACCCTTATATTTAGGAATGAATTTTTTATTCGTTCCAGCTGTAGTATCCACATTTTTCATAACAACGAAATCACCCACTTCATAGAATTTCGCCGGCACACTATGTTTAAGGAAATAATTAAGATTATATTGCTGTGATCTTTCAATATTTTTTAAGGCTTCAGAACGTGTTTTTTCTAGGTCGCATGCGTCAAGTTTCCCTTTTTCTTCCAAATACTCAGTCAATTCATCGATAATTCTACCCCTCTGATTGGTACCAAACAGCAACATGCAGGGAGATTTTCGTGTCGATGAGTGAACGGAATTGTTGATAGCGTATTCAACATCTCCTAACTTATCTACCGAATCTGAATGATCTATCGGCTCTGATAATTTCGCTAGTATTGCTTTAAGCACCTTATTTACCCTTTCAACCTGCCCGTTAGCTTGAGCGGACGCCACTGCAACTTTCACATGTTCAATATTATTTTTTCGTAAAAAATTGGAAAATTCCTGAGAAGTGAAACAAGTTCCACGATCACTAACAATACGCCTAGGACGACTGAAGTTGTCAAAATATCTCTGCAAGGAGGCGCAGGCTTCTTTAGTACTGGTTGTCTTAACAGCGTACAACTTTACATGTTTTGTGAACCCATCTACTACAACTTATATATGTTTCCTTTGCGAACGAATTGATGGTAAAGGGCCAAAGTGGTCCAAATGAATGGTGTCAAATGGTATGGGTTTTTTTGGGATATTATAAAGATTGTGTTCATTTGAACGAGCAGCTGGCGAATAAATTATACACTTTGTACAGTTCCGTATATGACGTTCTATCTTTTTTCTTAATTTTGGGAACCAATAATTTTGCTTAAGTTGGTCAGCAGTTTTATCTATTCCCATGTGACCAATTTTCTCATGAATTATCCTTATTATATTATTCTCCATTTCTACAGGTACATAAAGCTGAAGTTGATCAGAAGTTTTAACCCTTTTAAATACTAATCCATCTTTAGGTTAAAAATTTTGCACCGGTGCATTCTCCAGTTTACACCTTAGGGCTTTTATTGCCTCATCGCGGTTTTGTGTAATTTGAATATTTAAATCTATTTCATTAACATCATCAGAACTAACTAAATGACATCGGCTAAGGGCATCAACATGACCCATTGAAATCCCACTACGATGTTTAACTTGATAATTGTAGTTTTCAAAGCTGAAGACCCACCTTGCTATGCGTTGGTTCACCTGCTTCTTCCCCATTGCTTGAGCCAATGCATTGCAATCAGTGATCATAGTAAAAGGAATACCTTTTAACTGAGTCCTAAACCGCTCACTCTCAGAGGCAGTCTTGGAAAAGAAGGCCACTGGATGGAATTTACCGTCATCTTGTTTCTGCATTAGAGCAGCTCCAAACCCTAATTTGCTTGCATCCGTATGCAACTCAGTCTCTTTGTTTGGGCTATATATAGCCAATACAGGTGAGGAAATTAAGGCGCTCCTAAGTGTATGAAATGCTTCTTTGCAATCTTGGCTGAAGTTAAAAATAGTGTTTTTCTTTAAAAGGTTGGTCATAGGTTTCGCAATTGTTGAGAATGACGGGACAAATTTTCGAAAGTAGGAGAATAAACCAAGACACTGCTGAAGTTGCTTAAAGTTCTGAGGTTGGGGAAAATTCTTAATGCTTTCGATATGTGTTTCACTAGGTCGAATCCCTTTTTCACTAGCCATTTAACCCAAAAAGTTGATTTCAAAGTAGCCGAATTTGCATTTGCTCATTTTCAATTCTAAACCTTTCTGATACAAACGGCCAAGCACTTCACTTACAATTTTCTTATGAGTTTCAAGATCTTTAGTTGCTATCGTTATGTCATCCATAAAAACAACTATTTTCCCCGAATTCAATAGGTCTTTTAAAATATCGCAAATAAATCTTTGGAAGAATGCTGGAGCATTTTTTAACCCAAATGGCATTTTAGTATACTCATATTGACCCCCAGGGGTCACAAATGAAGTGTACTTAATTGACCCCTCATGCATTCGCACTTGATGAAATCCATTCTTTAGGTCTAATACAGTGAAAAACTTTTTGCCTTCCAAGTATTCTAAGCAGTCCTCAATTAATGGCATTGGGAAGTTATCACGGACTGTTTTTTTATTCAAAAACCTATAATCAATGCAAAGTCTACCGTCTCCACTCTTTTTCTTGACTAAAACCGTTGCCGAAGCGTAGGGTGAATTACTATGCCTTATAATATTCTTCTCTAACAATTCATCAATGATAGCCTGCACTTCAATTTTTTCTGAATACGAAAGTCTTCGAGGTGCGCTATGAAAAGGGGTATCGTCAGTTAAGTTTATCTTTAGTTCTGAAGCATAAGGCTCTATTTCTATTTCTGGAGGAGGATTACAATAACTACTAACGACCACTGACTGCAAGGCTTCTCTTTCTTTCTTAGGTAATTCGGGATTAATATCAATATTGTATTCGGAGCACATCTCTGAAATAGCAAAGACACGTTCATCAATATCAATCTCATCATTATTTTTACCATTTTTGTCGCGATTAACCAAAACAACCCCATTTAGTTGTAAAATATACTCCTTAATTGGAGCCAAGGAATTCCCTGAAGCTGATTCCGTTGCTTTTTTTTCCCCTAAACCAAGCGAATCCTCATTCCCTTGCATCGGACACTGGTCATGAACATTTTCCACTTTAATCAAATCAAACGCACAGTCGGGTAAAACTTTCAAACTTAAGCATTTATTATTTTTTTTAAATTCATTTAACTTTTTGTTTAAATTCACATTTTTTCGTAGTTTACAAAGAAATATGTTAAATTGTTTCATTAAGTCCCGTCCAATTAATATGGGAACTGACAGATCAGAATCTGGTAAAACTGAAAATGAATGCTTTACTTTTTGATTTCCAATACTGACTTCACATAAAATTTCATCATATATTTTAAGTTGTTCTGAACCCACCCCACGGTATTTGGTTGGCTTGAGAATCTCATCTATCTTGAACGGGACTGCAGCTCTTTTAATAAAACTCTTCGGGCTACCGGTGTCAAAGAGAGTGAGAATGCTGTAAGTTTCTGTGCGTTTGCTTTGTTTATCAAAAAAGTGACACTTACCATTTGCAATGCGTTGACAGTCCTGACCAACTCAGATTCCTCTGGAGACAACAGGGCTTCAGCTTCATTCGCATCTCTCAATGATTCCTCGACAGCAGCAATGGTGTTTAATTTCCGTGGGCATGCCTGGTGGAAGTGTCCCATTTCTCCACATTTAAAGCACGATCCCTGCAATCGTTTTGGTCTTGGGCACTGTGACTGATAATGGCCAAACTGCGAGCAGTTAAAACAGCGTGGGCCATCAGTCTGAGGCGAAGTCTTTACAGCAGAAGCAGCAGGTTTTACGGAAGTAGCGGCAGTTCGGCGATGACTCTCTGATGAAGTGGTTGGGCCAGCTGCTTATAAAGAACGCTCATACGTGCCCACTTGCATACGTTGTACTGGAGCTGCCATTTTTGGGCACAGCTTCTCATACCTTTCCAGTTGAAATTTTAGTTGACGAAGTGTCGTGGCCTGGTACAACATAGTTGAGAGAGAACTTCGATCATTAATGCCACGGATTATGGCGTCAACTAAATCTTGTTCCGGAATATTTGCTTTCTCTGCTATCATCTTCATCTCCACAACGTAACGCTGAATGCTCTCAGACTGTCTCAGCTTCCTATTTTTGAGCTGCTCATATACCTCGAACAAAGTTTGTGAGTGGGCGAATTCTTCCAACAAAGATTGCTTCAAATCTTCATAAGTTCCCGACACTATTGTCCGAGCGAAGAGTCTAGAAGTTCCATCTAGGAGCCGACATGCACATATTAGTGTTGTTCTGCCCTTATAGCCCAACAAATCAAATGCATCCTCAAGGTCAAGGATCAACTTTTTAACGTCGTACGTGTCATCTCCATTAAATTTATTGACCATTGAGTCAATTGCCATCACATCTACAGCTTGCGTTTGTGGCATTTGGTTCTGCAGTAGCTCTAGTTCTCGTCTTAATAACAATAATTCTTTTTGCTTGCGAAGGCGAGCTAGTTCTTCATCAATCTCATAGCAACCGGCAGACAAGGAAGAGGATTCCGCAGCAGATGAAGTTGTAGCAATGGCAGCCGTGGCGTCAGTGGCAGCAGGGACAGAAGTGACAGAAGGAACATCAATGACAGCAGTGCCAGCAGAACAAGAAATAATTGTAGCAGTGGCGGCAGAGACAGAAGTGATTGCAGCAGTGACAGCAGAAGCAGAAGTGATTGCACCATTGACGGCAGAATCGCCCATGGTTGCGCCAATCACCACAGGAGCGGAGGCAGAAGAGCTCCCAGCAGGCATCATATCAGTTGCAGCAGGAGCTTCAACAAAAACTCCAAAGTGACCATCACTGGCTAAAGCGTCATTGGCTGCTGTACTAGCAGTATTAGGTGGAACATCAGGAAATCCAATTTCTGGATCATCACCTTGTGCTGCGTGTTTTTCCTGCATCAATCGCTCATATAATGGTCGTAATTGAGCCACCGTTGCTGTTTCTGGAAATGAAATTCCAGCTTCGGTCAATACCTTAGCAACTTCTTGACGCGATAGTTAGTCTTCGTGGTGGCATTTTTTAAAAAATTGACAAATCTACTTTTAAAGTTTAATTTTCTGAGTAAAATCCCACTTCTGAGGATGAAAAATACGAGAAGATTATATTTAAAAATTTTGATTTTATTTTACTTGTTGCAATCAAGTTGCAGGTTAAAGAAAAGTCACCGGAAATACATTTTCTCAATATGGTGTCAAGTCGATTCTTCTTCTTTGTTATTCTTACAGTGAAGTCAGCCGCAATTGTCAAAGAGAAATATGAGCACGTTCAGATACATATAAGTTAATGTGCTTCATTCACACGGTGCAATGTTCACAAAGATGCAAATTAAAAATAATTTGGTACTTGTAAGAACTCATTCCTAAAACGATTCATCACAACACTCAATAAGTTTGACGTTTCCGACTTAACAAATGGTATCTGCTAAACAAAAACACCGTGCTGAACTTGTTTACTTGCTTACAAGCTGCTAATTCTTTTCTCATACAAAATTTTGACAGGGCTTCACAAATGTAGTGATACCATTATTATAAAGGTATCACTACAAATAGAGCAGAATAATGGTATTATTGCACTGCCTATTGCCTAGATATTAATTTGGCTTTAAAACCGCGGTTATCCGCATAGTTCGCCGAATATCTTTAATTTTTCAAAATCATGAAATATTTCCTTTACAAAACCGCGGCTTAGGACAAAAAATTGAAAAGCAAAGTTACGTTATTGTGAAGAATTTATATTTCTGGGTTAAGCATAGTACTTTGTTCAGTTTCATGTGAAATTCCACTCAAATCTCCATACAAAAAGTGACAGCTGTGAAACAAGCGTGGAAATTTTCACAACATGTTCGTCAGAGCAGTACTCTGTTCCGCTGCTTGAAATTAGCGTTTCTGAACAACATTTTTTCACGACAATTTAATTGCACTGCCTATTTATTTTGAAGTGAAAAGAGAGAGATCATATAAAATATCCCAACTTATTCTCTGAGTCTTTCTGAGAAATGTTGCCATAGGAATTCCTCGCAACAAACTTTAATTCAGAATTTCACGCAACAAATAAATAGATGTTGCCAGCGAAATTTCACGTAAATGAACAGAGTACTAGGCTTTAGAGATTAACCGAATCTTTCTGCTTTAGATTTTGTCAGCTGCTAACTTTCCAGGTGCGTTAGCAAAATAATTAAAAACAGGCAAATATTTTTCTCACCAAGTAAAAACATAGAGATAACTTCACTCGATTCGAGTCGCATATTTTAGTTTACAGAAACACTTCAGCTATCGAATTCCTTTGAAAGAAGAATTGAAACATTCGAATAAAAGTCACCGGTTTATCTCATTTTATTACAGAAACAGTGCAAGTGAAAACGATGTTACAATAGCGGGGTTCATATGATCCTACATGTAGTCACGCCTGGCAAGACAAGCCTCGTATCTGACCGTTCGAACGCTCGATACTGCCGACTGACAACATTACTACGTTTCCATGGGGAGTTGAGCCTGTGTTGGAGTTTTCGTCAAGTTAAGAAAATGGCGTTTCTAGCTCGAAAGTGTTTCAATTTACAACATCGAGTCGAGTTGGACTTCCATTCGCAATATTTTCTTAGTGTAAATGCGTGCGTTCAGAAGGTGCAAAATTAACTACACATGTTTAGTTTTTGATCAGTATCAGTTTCCGCTATTTTGTGTGCCTGCTGAATGGTTTAACAGAAATAAAGTAATCAATAAATTCAATAAAACATCGCTTAACAGTTGCTCAACTTCTCAAACTTCTGAACGCATCCAATCTAACTCAGTTAAATCTAACAAGTTTCGTAGAGTTTCGTAAATTTAACGAAATTCAACTCAACTCGCGTTTGTATGGGGAGTTAATCCCTGGATAACCCCGGCTCAACTCGCCATGAAAACGTAGTACATGTTGGCTTGAATTCAAGGTTTGATGAGCAGCCATCCTACCAATGTGAACACGTGTTGGACGAACACGTCAAGCATCGCCATTTAAAAATTTAATGGCTAAAATAAAATAAAAAGTGTAGTGTACAAAAATAGAAATGCAAAAAAATACACATTTTTTTATGTTTACTTAAGATGTATTGTTAATGTTTTTAAAGAAATAATAACAGGAAAAAATGTTGTTAGTACAGCCGCTGCCAAATCTACGACATGTTTACACGAAATTTTTTAACTTAATGATGTTTGACAGCATGTGTGATCGTTTGGCCGTTAAGCTAAATTTACAGTTATTCACCTTTCAGCCCAGGCGTGACCATGGCAGAATAATCAGGTAGGGCCGACTCGGAGAGGAATGAAGTAGAAAGCAGAGAAAAGTGAGCTAGTTGTCAAAACCAGCTGTTCATCTCGAGTTTCTTTATGTTCATGTTTCACAGTTGATTTTAGGTTAATTTAAATAAAGGCTATTTTGCAAATTGAGCAATTCATCGTCATTTTAAAGTTTAATTTAAACTGTTTTTATAATATTTTCACTCAAATTAACACAAACTTAACACATATGTCCGCACTATTTACAATTAGAAAACAATATTCTTATTTCATTTGACGTTTCTACGAACTTCGTAATTTTGACAACTACTCAACCTTTTCATTTTCCACTCTTCGTTGACGCGTGAGGGCACTAAGCGCGCTGGCACAACCTGATTATTTTGCCATGAGCGTGACAACTTGTAGGATCAGATGAACTCCGCTTATGACGCCAAAGTGAGAAAATCTAGCGAGAACTGCGGTGAGAAAAAGTTATAGAACCGAGCTATAGATTACAACTTTTTTAATACGTTTGACACACACGCTGCGATGATTGCAGCAATCCATTTGGCCATACACGCGGTAACGCAACAAAAACAGCAATTTTGACCAAAATATTAAACGATTTTGATTTTATTGTAACCCGAGTTGGAACCGTCAATGATTTGAGTAACTTCGACACACGCTGCGACTTCGCATCGTGAAAACTATCAAAAACTTCCAAGTTACACTTCCAGCTTTAAGGCTTGATTACCCAAGCATAACGTGAGATGGCGCAGCGGGACGTGGCATAGTTCGACGTTGCCTCGAGGATAAACGATTACCGAAATCGTAGTCCAACGTAGCGCAGGCGCCGATTTGTAGCCCGCACAAAATTTGTTATGAACTCACTTCTTTTTTTCTAGCAGGCTTATTAACTTCTCCTCTTCAATAAAAGACTGCATCCTTATACAGTATTAAAATTTACAATTTGTTTAAGTTAAAAAAATTTTTAGTTTGGCCACAGCTGTCGAACTGTCAAAAATCGTAACGTGGCGTAGAAATCTATTTTCTACAAACTTCTACGCTGCGTCCCGCCACGTTACGATTTCGGTAACGACTTGTACCCATTTATCATTAAACAGATTTTAACTTGACAGCAGAGCCTGAAAAGAACTTTTACAAATTTAATTTTTTTAAGTTAAGTCCGACTGTTAAACTAACAGAAAATTACTTTTAACTTTTATTTATAAAAATATAAGTTAAGAGTTTACTTTTAAAAATACAAGTTTTCCCTTCACTTTTAACTCTTAAACTTAAAAGTAAAATTTAAGAGTCTCCAAAGACTTTTATTTTTAAAAGTTATTTAAAGAGTCTTTCGAGACTTTTATTTAATAAAAGTCTTAATAAAAGTCTTACAATAAAAAACTGCGAAAAAATTCCAAATATGTGTATTCATGAATTGGGCTTAGCAACCAATTTATTCCACCGATTGATTTTGCTAATCTTGTCGATTATTGGAAGGATTCATGTTGAACAAATAAATAACATACAATACTTTAAAAAAAAAGACTTTTAAAAAGACTTTTATAAAGTAAAAGTCTCAAAAGACTCTTAAAATTAACTTTTTTAAATAAAACTCTTAAAAAAATTTTAAAATTATTTTTATAATTTAAGAGTCTTCAAAGACTCTTAAGTTTGATTTTATTTTATAAACGTTAAAATAAGTTAAGTGAGAGTTCAAAAAAGTTATAAATAACTCTTATTTCAGAGACTTTTTTGAAAAAAGTCATAAAAGTCTTAACCTCTGCTTGGCATTTGGCAACGTCACGCTACGTTATCTTACGCTTGGGTAATCAAGCCTTTCCTTTGGTGGCAGCGTGTATTGGGCACATTAGTCTTTTACTACTATTACTACTTAAGTGAAAAATGAGTTCAATTCGATTGAGTATGAGTTTTTTAATTTTATGTACACTTATTTTATTCACGGAAATAAATTTACAGAATAAAGCTCCAAAACTACGTCATCTTTCATACAAAGTACAAAAGGAATTCCACGCAGTTTTCTTCACAAACAAATTCCAAACTCTAAGGCAGCGTTTATAGTGGACGCTTATTGCTGAGCCGAAAAACACATTGGAGCAATAGAGAACGCAAATCATGCATCTCTCTTCCCCAATGCGTTTTTGAGTTTCAGTTTGACTCGGCAATGAGCCTTCACTATATACGCTCTCTAAAATATTTTTTCATAGCCAATTTATCGATGCTTTTTTCGGTCTTTTTTAACGTTTCAGTCTTGAAATAATCTAAAAAGAACACGTTTTTAATCTATACTTACATTGTAACTTCTGCAAATATGCATTAAAGCAAGGAAAAAATTTGGATTTCATGATTTGTTTAATGTTGGCCTATCAGAACTTGAAATTTTAAACAAATCAGAGACAAAGACTTAATCGTGGCCGAAATAGCATGGAATGCCCCATATACAGCCTGACTTGCAATTTTGCGAGATACTGTTAACAGACTAAAAGTCTAATTTTTCAATATCCAAAGCTGTTAGAAAACTTAGTTCGTATTTTTAAATTTATATTTATATTAAGATGTACACTTATGTTTATATTAAGAAAAAAAACACTTAAAATTACACAGAAATAATTTGAAAATAAATAAAAACCCATAATTCTTTCACTAAACTTTCAACAGCTCCGCAGACGATATTTTGTATACGATATAGCCTCAACAGTTAATATTGGAGCCACTTTTCGTCAGTTATTAAATATTTTTTTTGCTGGACTTAGGCTTATTTTCGAAGTCGGTCTCATTTTGATAGCGTTTTATTATGGTAAATACAGTAGTTGGAGCCCGATCACCAACTTCTGCATTTCCGAACTGTTTGCCATTTACCTTTAATCTTTTTATAGATTTTCTCAGTTCTACTGATGTTATTTACCACCCGGGCCATTATGCAATTTTTACAACATTATTTATTGAAAACAATAATACACAAAATTAAAAACTACCTTCGAGAGCCTCTTCAATACAATTTTACCCAATAGTTCACTTATTGTTGTGCTATTATTACTTTAAAGTTCGTTTTTGCTATTATTTTTTTTTTATTAATTCATAATTTTTATAATTATTTTTTGTTAACCACATCAAACTCTTTTTGAAATATATAAATACTTAACAGCTGGACCATGAAAATAACTTAAATTTGTATTTGAATGTAATTTTTAACTTTCTTTCATTATTTTATCCAGTGTAGCAGCAAAACTCCTTTTTTGTGTACGGAGCAGAAATCGGCCCTGCTTCGAATATAAGTAATTAAAGCAGAAATCCAGTAACTTGTGCCACCAAAAGAGCTATGTTAGGCTAATCCGGTTGCCTCTCGAAGGAGTCTCACATAGAACATTTCGGTGCTTAGTGATACCGATAGAAGGAGCCTTATTAGATATCTGTAAGGATTTGCGTTGCATTCTCGAATCTTATGAGGGGGTCAAGAGAGATTTTGGTTTAATTTTGCAATGAATGAAATGTCGGTGAGCCTAAGTACTTAAAACTCGATCCAAGTAGGGCACAGCATGTGTAAACTCAGTATATGCGTACCTTCTTTGAGAAGCATAATGCATCTTGTACTTTCCTGCTTCCCAGGACATTTCTAGACTTGACGGTATCGACGCACATAGCACCGCTTGGCCGTTGACGAAGATGTTGATTCCTCCAAGAAATGGGTAACCAAAACTCCAACACAAGCACATAAATTTTTCTGTTTACAACCACATTCTCATACTAATTCAGTGCCAAAATTTGTTAAAAAAGGAAATAACATGAACACTTTAGCAAATGAATGTGAAAGAAAGAGAAGGTATCATTATTAAGAAGCATGTCAAATTATTGCATATCTGCCATTGCACCATTCTTGGTTTCGCTGGCAATAAAAAAATCTAGGTTACAATTCTAGTCAACATTATGTGTTTTAGCGCCGTAAGCACAAAATCATCAGCATCATCATAGTAATAATCACAGTTGTCATTAGTCTTCAGAGCCGCACACCGCTTCCGCGTCGACGTTTTTGTTAGGTTGTGAGTAGATTTTTATGTTTTTTTTTTGCATGCTTCTGATGAAGGCTTATTCATAAAAATAAATTTTTAATTTTCTGTGAAGACCTAGATATCAATATTTTCGAATCGCAAC
The DNA here is from genome assembly GCA_963920525.1 of Dichetophora obliterata. NCBI lineage: Eukaryota > Metazoa > Arthropoda > Insecta > Diptera > Sciomyzidae > Dichetophora > Dichetophora obliterata. The sequence goes on from OY986437.1 coordinate 193,212,431, forward strand.
TCAACAATGAAAAGAAGAAGCGCAATCTGGCCGAAAATAACAAATGGACACCGAAATCAAGGAACTGTGGCTGGAGTTAAATATGAGTGAAGAAACGAAGCAGTTGGCTTTTTTATCTACATTTATATAAAAAAATTAAATGTAAAAGATACGTTTAAAAATTGTATAATAAATACGTACGTTAGATAAAACTTATATTTACGTTATATCTAACGGTTACATACAACTTTTCGGTTAGATTTATCTGGTGAGATTCGGTAACCTATAACCTGTATTTATGTTAACTCTAACTAGAGAGAGAGCGAGACGGCTATATTTCGATGGTATTTTAAATTGATACGTGTGAAAAAGGGATGCCAGATCACATGTATACACGAATTTCGGTTAATTTCTTCCCGACGCTCTTCTTAGCATAACCGAAACTTTGTATGAAGAGGTAACCGATATTTCAGTTTAGAAAAACAGTTTTTGCTTAGTTAAATAACCAAAAGTCTTGTAGGGTCGAGATTGATGCTTTTTCATACTAAGGGCTATCTCCGCGACCTTCCTAATGGCACATTATTCTGCCTGGAAGATTGTGCATTGGTGCAGTAGTTCCTATGGCTACCTTATATCGGGCTCAACACAGTACAGTCACTCCACACCCGTAATAATTTTAGAACGGTCTTTACCTTCTAATCAAAATTCAACCGGACTGTGCGAATGAAACAACAACAGTTGTCATAAAGCTAATGATTTTTTTAAAGCTAGTAACACTATTTTAGGCTTGGGCGTTAATTTTTAGCACGATCTGTCACGTAGTTTCTTTCTTATTGCTTTGTAAACAAGTTCATCTCGAGTCTGACTTGCGAATATCATAATGGAAAAAAGTTGAGCAAAGAGTGCTTGAAATTGTGTTTTGCCAACGGAATTTCTTGTCCGGATGCATTGAAAATATTGCAGAAGACCTATGAGAAGTCAGCTCTATCACGAACGCAGGCATTTGAGTGGTACAAATTTTTTAAAGAGGGTCGTACATCAGTTAACAACTTGACTCAACCTTCTCGTCCACAAACATCAATAAACGATGAAAATGTAAAAAAGTAAAGAAAATTGTGCTCGAAAATCGTCGTGTAACAGTGAAAAGTATAATTGGCGAGCTTGATAAATCGACTGGATTGGCGCACACCATTTCACATTATGATTTAGGAATTTCCTTCAACAATAGTTTTGCAAAACTGTGTTGCGTGTCAGGTTTTCGATGTGTAGAGCGCCCTCCTGAATGCGGCCGTGACCAAACAAAAATGCAGGCGATCACGGTGCTACCGGCTACAATCTAGAAGAAGAAAATGATTATTTATTATTTTCAGCATTTTAACCCGGAAGCATAAGGACAATATACCACTAACCTTTCGCAAAAATTCGTGGTTATCCTTTAAAGAAAAATTCGCGCTAAGAAAATGAGTCCGAAAGCAATGTTTTTATTTCAGCAGCACTGGATGGTTGTCACAAAAAAGTAATGAAAAAAAAACGAGATATTTCTTTTTTGTTCTATTAGAAACATAAATATAGCGCACAAAAAAAAAAAACAATAAAAACGGCAAATACTTTTCACTTATTTTCTGTTGTCGCGTTTGCGTTTCATTTACGTTTTAATTAATTAAAACAGAACACAAATGAATATTATTTTTTTTAGATTTTTGTTGTGACACTTGCAGCCAATTTGGTTTTACACACTATGCCGTTTGACACTTGTCATTGAGAGTCGAAACCTACGAGTGTGAGCGAGATGAGATGAAATAGATTTATTTTAACATGCGGCTATATATTCTATTCGCTCTGACCACTGGGGTTATTCGAAAAAATAGAATACTGCATTGGACTGTCTTACCGACGGTTCGCCGAGAGTATTTTAAAGAGACGGTTCGTGTAGAAACTAAAGGAAAAGAGACTCCACGCTACGTGCATGGCGGAATGCGAAAGCTTAAAGCTTAATATAAATATCCCAGTGGGTAAAAGAACAGACTAAGCAGTGAAAGTAGGATATTTTTTTGTGCATATCGAATAATCTTCGAACAACGACGCGTATGTGCGTGGGACTAGCAAGAATTCTAGCAATGATGAATGGAGCTAGGGATGGCACTGCAATCATGAACACTATCTGCAGATTCATGATCGCGATGGTGATGGGACCAAAATTTTAAGCCGGAAAACGGCCAAAATATGGTCTTGGCAAGTAGAACGAGCCAGAAAAATAGGCCAATGACCCTAAATAAAACTCAAGGTCTATCTCAAAACTACAGAACCTAGGTAGTCAGTGACCCCGGGAAATGTCATGTTGGTTAGTGGATCGGTAGTTATGCAGTGCAGGAAGACAAAGCAAATAGGCAGGCAATAGCTAGCTGAAAATTTAACAGGTTAGTCAGTTTTCTAAAAATAATCGGCAAGTGCGGCAGCAGCAGTGCAGTGAAAGAATAAAAAAAAAAAGTTTTCAAAAAGTTTTATTTAAGTGTCCTGTCGGGAATAAGGATAAATCTGTGGTAATAAAAAAAAAAAATATAAAAAAATATGTCTAGTGAAGTGTAAATTTTAATAAGCATTCAACTAGTAGACGTCCTTAAATCAGGAGCAAGGAAGGAAGCCGTCCAGGATAGCAGTAAGTCTGCCAGGATTAGAAAGGCGAGCGAGCATAGGAAGAAAGACCAGTGACCATATCTATGAACTGGGAGTAGCTGAAATATTTTTTTTTAAAATAGCCGCAAGGGACCAGGTAAGCCTTAGTGAATCCTGTGTGTCAGTGAGCTAAAGAGTTCTTATTTTTATGTGATCAGAATTTGGTAAAAGCAAAGGGATTTATAATCACGAAGTGCCTGGAGCAGTAAAAGGAGCAGTAAACCGGAGACCGGACATCCCGGAGGATCCGGAAAAAAGCTAAGTGAAAACTTATTTTTATCTTTTTTAAAAGTGCTAGCCTTATCCCAAGCCAAATTCGTGGTCCCTTGCGAATTGAAAGAAAGCTTGCGAATTTAAGAAATTGGAGAAAAATTTTAAAAAATTTTAAAGAATTTAAAAAATTTAAGAAATTTAAGAAAATTTAAGAAAATTTATGAGAAATTTAAGAAAATTGTGAAAGTGAAGAAAATTTAAAAAAATTTTTTAAAGAATTTAAGAAATTTGAGAAAATTTGAGAAACCTTGCGAGTTTAAGAAATCTGGCGAATTTAAGAAATCCTGCGAAGTTAAGAAATCTTGCTAATTTCAGAAATCTTGCAAATTTAAGAAAATTGAGGAAAATTGTGAAGATTAATAAAAATTGCTAAAATTAAGAAAAAATCTAAAAAATTAAGAAAAACTTGCTAAAATTAAGAAAAATTGAGAAAATTAAGGAAAATGGCTAAAATTAAAGAAGAGTGCGAAATTTAATTAGAATTGCGAAAAAATTGCGAAAATTACGAATTTTTAAGAAAAGTAAAAAAAAAATTAAGAAAAATTGCTAAAATTAAGAAGAATTGAGTAATTTAATTAAAATTGTTAAAAAAAAGGTCTGTAAGATAAATCTTAAAAAAAATAATTATATAAATACTAAAGAAATTAGCAGCTTTAGTTCTAGGATACAAAAGAAAATAATAGTTTAAATCTTAATGTCTATTTGAGATACTAATGTAGTGTACAAATGTTATTTTTTTTTGTTATTTAAAAACATGTGTATTGCGTTTCACAACTAATCATAATATAAAGTTATAATTATATGTTTTGTTTTCGTGATAAAGTTGTATTCGGTATATTCGAGAAATTCCCGGCGCGATTTGAGGCGTTATACTGGCTGTTTTCGTTAAAGCCAAGATTTTGTTTATCACATTTTTGCCAACCCTAAGCGAGCTCCTTTAGGTAGGGAAAACAAAATTAGAAAATTTAATTTAACGAAAAAAAAGGAAAAATTTTTCATTTAACGAGAAAAATAAAAGGTTCCGCGGTTGTCCCGAATACTACAAACATCATCGGAAACAAAAGTCAAGTTTTTTTTGGCGTGCATTAGCACGTACATGAATGTTTATTTAAATCAAATATTATTTCATACATTGTGATACTATTTTAATGATTATATAATCTATTTATTATCATAAAATTTTTGTTTTCTTTTGTACATCGTATTGTTTAAAATAATTTATATTGTAAATTTATTAACCCGTTTGTTACAGGAAAAAATGGTAACTCATAATTTATTATATTTATATATTGAAATTTAAAAATTCGTGTTGTACCCTAATCATTAAGTTTCATTGTGAAAAGGGTTTAGATAAATAATCTTAGATTTTAGATTCGGAAATTCGGAACAATTTCAAACTTTGAAATATCAAGATTTTTGAAAATGAGTTAGAACATAAACATTTTTTTTTTTTACACATAATCTTATAGATTAAATTATACAGAAATTCTTGGTGAACGATTTATAAACTTTATGTATAATTATTTTCGGTCTTAGATATGGAAATAAAATTTTTTTTTTTTAATAATTTCAGAGTTTAAAGTCTACCAATAGTCGATATTCAGTATTAATGTAACAAATTTTTGATCTTAGATAAACAGAAAAAAAAATCACTGAATTTTTTTTTTCATAATCTTAAAATCTAAAATATGAAAGTTGTTTTTTCAATTTTATATATATGATAAATGAAACTTAATTACAAACATGAATGAATACGAATATATCAATTTTGCGTAAGTTAATTAAATTAGATAATAAATTATGAATTTTTTTGTTGTAATAAATAATTTCGGATACTGAAATACATTTTTTGCTGTAAGAAATCTTAGGCCAAAACAATACGATAATTCTAAATAATTCTAATTATAAATAAGTAATTCTTAAATAATAAAAGTAACGGAGTGAAAGATTGTAACGTCCGTGTATCTGAAAAGAGAGAAAGAAAGAAATATAGAATTAATAATTGTGAGATATTACGATTTAAGATTTAATGCAGCGTCAACCTGAAACGAAATAGAAATAAGAGAATTAGAAGTTATAATAAAAATGTGAATTCTTGTAAAATTAACACTATGATTTACTGATTTCATTCGTGGTGGGGGAACATCAATACAGGGGCGGTTCAAAAGGAGGTGCACCAATGGTGGTTAAAAATGATTTAAGTTGGTGAAGTTTTTGGTATTTTTTCTTACTGGGGTTATCGATAATCATGCATAAGGTAACCATGGTTGGGCGGGTACGCGTGAGGGTTAACAGCTCCTCAACTTTTTCGACGTGTGCGATAGTAGTAGATTCACGGAATTTTAAATAGATATGGGTTAATTCTTGGTTCCTTACGGTTGGTAAATATATTTGATTTAGTTTTATCTGGGTTATAGCATTTTTGTTGTTGATTTGCTAATTACGAGTTAGTTTTTTCTTTGTGTGGGGATTTTTGTTCGTTTCGAGTTTAATTTTTTTTTACTTAATTTCAAACTTCCGGTTCTGGCCGGAAGTTATTGTTGCGTCCTCGACCTGGCCTGACGGGTTGGGAACAGCGCCCGTAACTGCCGTGAGCTAGTCGGTGTCAATCAGGCCAGGTACGATACCAAGGGACACGTAACAACTGTCGCTCAAGAGATGCTTTTAATGGATGATACGGACATTCAATGCATCATTAGGCCTATAGCTCATTGCAACAGAACAGTTTTCTACACGTTAGTTCAAATGCATGTACGCTCGCTGTGTTTGATGCAAAGACAAAACTTTTTGTGCTGAAGCTCTGGAACTTTTGCAAAACGAAACTTTTTCGTTCTCTTCATAGTCAAATGAAACTTGAAACTTTTTATTGCGAAACTTTGCATGTTGGTGTAAAACGGTTACAGACGTGCGCGAAGTAAACATGGCGAATATAATTATATTAAAGTAACCATTTCATAAACGAAGATGATATAAAAAGTTATTTTTTTAATTAAAGAAGTGTGAAAAGGCCAGTGAAACAATCTGTCTCATTCAGCGCGAGTATGTTTTCAGTGTACGAGTATGTTTTCGAAACAGTTTAAAAATCTATAGAGTGGCGCTATTCAGATGAGCCGGAACCAAAAAAAGTACGACAAAGTCGTTAAAAAATTAAGGTGATTTTACTGTTTTCTTTGATTCTTATCTGTGTTAATTATTATCGTCGTCATTATCATAGTCAAAATAAAGTCGACTTTAAATTTAGTATAAGCATTTTTGACAGTTTTTCAATATAATATGTTGTCAAAAAGCTTGCCCTAAATTTAAAGTCGACTTTATTTCGACTATGATAATGGGCCAATGAAAATTATACATGTAAAAACTTTAAGCGCATTTTTCTCGAAAAGAGCTGTGGACAGCATTACTCGAATCTTGCCAAGCATCGCTACCAAATTGTATCCACTTGTTAAGCAAATACAATTCGTACTTTTAATCGTTCGATTTTTATTTTAGTGAAATACTTTTTATTTTATAACTTTAAAGAATTGCTTTTAGTCACAAATCGAATTTTCAACTACCATTATAGTTAACATCCACATTTGTCTAAAATCTTCGATTAACAACTCAAAAAGTTTCAGCAGAACCTAAAATATTTTTTTTTAATTTTAGTTAAACAAGCTGTATTGCGGATTCCTGCTGTACATATTTAATAATATTTGCTATCCATAAACTCAAAAAATGTTCATTAAAATTTATATAGTTATTATTTAAAAAAAAACTACCTAAAATAAACAGTCGCTTTAAAATTAAACTTTTAATACAGGGTTTTTTCGCTTAAAAAACTTTAATGGGACCTTTTTACAAAACAATTATATTGCTGCGAAAATTAACACTTTTAAAAAAATAATAAATTACTACGTATTTTGGTACTTTTCATGACATATTCTCTTAAACTACTCTTTTTTGCTACTTTTTTGTTTTTAAACACAGCGCAGCACTGGATTCGCGCAAAAAGATCGAACGTTGTTCGATCAGAGCTAACGCAGAAATCTTCGTTCGTTCGACCCATGGTAGAAGAATACTGGTATATGCACCAGATGAGAGCATACTGCCGGAATTGTCAAAACGAAGCAAAACTTTTTCTTTATTTTCTTTTGTTTCCATTCGCCACACAGCTAAATTTGACACACATGGCAGTATAGACAGAGAGCACAGTCAGGGCTGCATATACCTCTATCCTTCTACCATGGTTCGACCCAAGGCTCATTTATAAAGTTGTGGCACTTGAGAGCGAGCTCGGTCAAACTGTCAGAATGGATAAAAAGAAATGAAGAAAATGAATGCTTAATAGCCCAAACAGAATAGGCATAGCCAACACGTAGCGAGCTGTCGAAAATGTAGCCAACGAAATGTTGTGCACAGAATAGAATTTGTGTTGATAACGCAGATAGAGCTTTATGCTTACAATATTTTGTTATATTTTACAAAATTAATAGATACTGCCTTTTGCATATCATAATTTGTTTGCTTTTTTATTAATTTGGACTAATATGTTTCAGTTAATTTTAAGTTTTATAATTTGAACTATGTATTTTGACATTTCGCTACCGTTGGCTGCGGAAAAAGTTAAAATTTCGTCAACATTTTTGAGTCGGCTGCGTTCGCTACGTGTTGGTTATTTTTATTATGTTCATTTCATAGGGTTGCAAGGCAACCAACTTCTATGTTGACATTTCTTTTGTTGGCTGCGTGTTGGCTATGCTTATTCTGTTTGGGCTATAAAACAAGGAAAAGCACAGTGACAGTTCGAGCAAAGGCGGGAAAAAAGTGCATTTCTCTCAAGTGCCACAACCATAGAAATAAAAGATAAGGAAGTGGTGTTATACTCACACACACTATACGTGTGTAGAAGGAATTTTCGACGCTGAGGAAGAGAGATAGCGCGTCGTTATTTGACATAAGTTCTTCCCGAGCAAAAAAAAAATCCATTTTTGAGGAAGAACATCTGTCAAAACACAAGTTCTGCTTCATGAGCGCATTCATTATTTAGGGTGGCAAGGGCCTTAATTTTTTTTCATATTGGAATAAGCTTTAATAGTTTTTTATTTGCTTACAATTTCTTTGAAATTTGGCATGAAATTAAAGTGGATTAGCAACCTAAGGTTACAAGCTATAACTAGGTATTTTTATATAAAAAAAAAACTAATTAAAAGCCGACAGTTCGGAAAAAACTACACAAAACTATTTATTTTAAAAGAGTTTAATTTGGTATGTATTTTAGTTGTTTAGTTTTTGTGTTATTTTAATATTAATTAAATAGTTTATAAAAAATAGTTTTTTTACATGAATTTTTAAAAAATCATTTAAAGTAACTTTTGTCGTTTCAGTTTTATTCTGAGTTCATGTCTTTTACTTTATTTTAGCAATGCTTTTATCTGTAAAAAATTGGTAACGCAACATATTATATAACGGTGCTATATAAAAATTGCATAGTAAGCATGCATCTAAAAAATAAAAAATAGTTTACGCCTTTATTTACTACATAATTGAATGCGGCCCTGTTTGAATGTTTTTGTGTTTGTGTCAACTTCACTGTGTTTGTAAAATACTTCATTTCACTTCAACTACACCGCTTCCTTATATTTTACTTCTATGGCCACAACCTTATAAATCATGATAGAATTACCAGGTACTATTAATCGCTACTTTTACTCGTTACTTTGGGCATATAGTGTCAAATTGGTGTCAAATAAAAGTATTGCAAACACGCCAAGAAGTTAAAGGGGATTTTTACTTTTTCCCAGATGTCTATATATGAACTTGAACTCGGGGATTTTTCTGCTGCAAGTTACTTTTGTTGAATTTTATGCCATATCTTACATTTAAATTTTGATAAGTTAAAAATATAAGCGTCGTTATTTTGTGTGTTACTTTTTAATTAACTTATTTATTTTAGTAAGGAGAATATAAGAAAATGCAATATGTGTATTTTTAAAGTCAGACATTAGAACTTTAAATCATATTGTTCTTCTTAGGCTTACTTAATTTTTGATGTAATTTGATGTTTGCAGATTTCTGGTTTGAAATAATACAAGAAGCAACACTGTTTCCACCTACTCGCTACATTTTGACTCTATATGCCCAAAATGACAGTTTATCCCCAGCTGATTTTCAGCGAATAATAATACCTGGTAATTATATCATGCTTATAAATGAACCTTGGTTCGACCTAATTTACTGTTTACTAATTTACGCAAACAGTGTTCGCGATAAATTTATAGCGAACATTGTTCATACAGGCTTAGTGTTTAAACCGAGCGAACGAACGAGGTTACTATCGTTCGTTCAGGCGGTCTAAGCCCACAGTAAGGTGTCGTGCACTCGGAACTTCTTCCGCAAAGTCAACTGATCAGCGCTTAATATAATTTGAGTGTTCTAAAGTCGTGTCTCGAGAAAGAGTCCTGAATTATGGAAGGACAATTCATGGTTTTTGCTCCACGATAATGTACCAGCTCACACATCACGCATTGTACGGGATTATTTGATTAAAAACAATGGGCATATCGTAAAACACGCACCATATTCGCCAAATATTGCAATGTGATTTTTAACTGTTCCACAAACTCAAATTGTCGCTTAGTGGAAAACATTTTGAGACGATTGAAATCATTAAAGAGAACTCACAGAGGGAGCTAAAGGCCATTCCGAAATCAGCCTACCAAAAATGCTTTCAAGAATGGAAAAAACGTTGGCATTTGTGTATCGCCTCCGGTGGTGATTATTTTGAAGGTGATAAAAAAAATATTTAAGACTAAATAACCGTTGTTGTTTTATTTGCACAGTACGGTTTAAATTTTAACAAAAGGTATATATTTATGTTGACCTATGCTTGTTTTAAGCCTTTGCGTGCCAGTCGTTCGCTACTAGGAAAGTTGGTGTTCTTGAGTCTAGAGTTGTACCGGGGGTCATGTAGTCCGTGCTACTGCATAGATATTTTTTGATTACACCGAAAATTTCGTGTATTTTGCGCGCCGCCGTGAGACACTGGACTATTAGTTTTTCGTGTATGTCCAGGGGGTTGGCCCATATAAGTAATTTTTTGAGAGTGCTTTTCATTATGGAACTTAATTTAGTTTGTGGTGCGGGCCCATATGTAATGTGACTAGGGCATCCAATCTCGGCATCCCGGACTTTTTTAATCCCGACAGTCTCGGGATTGCAAGGCCTTAAAGCTCGGGATTTTCGGGATCCATTGCTTTCATTGCAAAAAAATTCACCAAAAAGTTCAATGATGTTCAAAATTCCACCAAAAAGTCCTAAGAAAAGCCTGAATGTGATTTAAAAAATTTTTTAAATAAAAATAAGAATGTGAGAAACACATGATACTACCTTAGAAATACTGAAATGTCATTTTATTAATACAAAAATAAAAATAGTTTATAACTATCTGTACAAAATATGACGTGAAAAATATGAAAATATAAAACTTTCTTGAACTAAACTTACAAAATATTACAAAATACTAACTTAAAAAACTTAAATGTGACCTTAAAGAAAACTTCCTTAAACAAGCTGTACAAAATATCACAAAATTCATACATAGAATAACTAAAATTATTATACTATTTTATGGGCCTTCCGTAGATCTCATTTAATTAATTTTTTGTTCAAGAATTCATCTTTGTTTTTAAAAAATAAACAATAAATACTATCCAAACATTTAATCGAAACTTTGTTTTTTAGTTTTTTTTAAATCTTCTGCATTGCTTTGTGTTGTAAAACGAAGCATAACTACTTTGGAACTTCATATTACGTCTTCCAAAAAATTAATTTTCTAAGGTTTGTTAATCCCGGGTCTAGTCCTGGGATCCCGGGATTGTCGAAACGTCCCGAAATTGGATGCCCTAACTGCGACCCATAGGATCTATGCTTTCTATAAATTTTCGCACTATTTCTGGGTTGGTGTCCCAAATTTTTGGTGGAGGCACTAATGGTCCTCCAAAGTGGAAAAGTCTAAGACTGGAGATTGCTGGGCATTCACATAGAATGTGCTCTGGAGTTTCTTCCGCCTTCGCATAGTCTGCAGACATGTGATTCAGATAGGCTCATATTTTTAAGATAATATATGAGCACACAGTGACCTGAGAAATAACTTGTTAGAATTTTATGATCTGCTTTAGTTAGCTTGAGTAAATTTTCGATTTAGCTTTACTGAGAAATTTCTTAGCTTGCCTCTGTCCATTAGTATCGTTCCAGTGGCACTGAAATTTTATATGTGTTCGAGATGCTCCTCTTTTGGTTAGGTAATCCGTCCTTTTGTTGTCCTTTAATCCTTCATGACCTGGTAACCACAGTGCCTGTCCAAGATATTTAGGCGCTCTCATTGGAGTTCGATCATGCGCCCCAAAAATTTAAATACCATAAATTTTATAAAAAAAAACAAATTTCTGTACGGGATTAAAATGTTGTATATTAAGATATTTTTTTTTGTGTGTTTTATTTGATTGATAATATGGATATGTTATTCAGAGTAAAAATAAAAACTTTTTTAGCTAAAACCAAGGGCGAACAAGGTCTAATTTTTCTCGGCCTTACTACGACTCTTGTAGTGACATAAAAGGCCGTTTGCAGGGCTTTTTGGCCATACAGAGACCGTTTTGAAATAATCGCTGCTGTACAACGAGCACATAGTACATAGGATTATTCTTCAATGAAAATAGGCAGCTTTTTTTTTAACTAACTTCATACAAAAAAAATTATTTTGCACCACACACAAGTGCCGATACTATCAACATCGGCATCGCCACCGAGAGAGGCTTGCTTTTGTTGCGAATACTTTTGCTGTTGAATTTAGTCCTTGTACGGCCGTTTTTCCGCCCAAATTTTCACCGCTAGGCTTTTTATTTTTAGGTCATGCTTGACCCTGTTTTTACAGCGCGTGCGGCCCTTGTTCGACTCTAGATGTTTTAAATGTTGCGATAGTTGAAATTATTCAGTAGAAGGCACCTTTTCGTGTTTTGAAGATGTAAATTTTTCTATGATATTATATTGAGTTGAATTAGCAACTTTCTATGCATAACTTTGAATTGTATGTTCTTACACATTCTCAATATTTTGTAAATATTTATAAAAAATAAAATTTACTACCGCACCCCCGTGCCTTGCACGGTCTGCACATGCGGTTGGAGAGGCACTGGGTACCCACCACAATTCTATTTTATAACTTTGTTGCAGTGCATTTAGTAATTCGACGCAATTGGGAACTAATCCTGATTCAAGCTCATAGGATTGCAGGACCTTTAACTGCGGCTCCTAAATTCTTCGCAAGATTTTTTTAAGGCTGTATTTCTTTATTCATTCCAGATGTTCGGAATGACTGTTTTTGTTTCTTTATTCAGTTTTGATTATCCGGAATATTCTTTTTGTATTTCTTTATTCTTGCGGAATATTCCGAACGCGTTCTTTTTATACTATCAGCTAAGGTAGAATAAAAAGAATATTCCTTGTATGTGAGGTTATATTCGATTGTTTGAAGTAAAACTTCGTTAAATGAAAATGGAAAAAATTTTACATTAAATGTTTTAGATTGCTTTGTTGCATTTTCATTTTTTATATTTTATCTGGTGTATTTGTTGTCTTTAATTAAATACGAAAAATATGTTTCTGGTTTTAATAAAAACAAAATGTTCTTTCTTTTCCAATACTGTTTCCTTATTCATTCTGTTCTGGATAAACAACAATCTATTCTATTCGTTCTCTCCTTTATCCGGAATGCATAAAGAAATACACCCTAAATAAAATTTCATCTTATATTGATCACATAACCTACCACATTAAAATTCAACTTTATCTTTCACCGTAGTCGAGATATGGTAGTCCCTATACCCAGCCGTCGACAATGTGGTCTTAGGCTGTGTGCGAAATGATCTCAATGCAACCTAAACTCAATTATGCTTCCTAAATAATTTAGGTAATTCTCAAGCTACTTTAATGCTTCCTAAATTAGGAAGCACTGCCTTATCGACATAATTTAGTTTAGGTCACATTTAGATCAATTCGCACAAATTCTGCATCAACAGTTTTATATCAGGTTTTCGAAGAACGCAAGCCAATCGAAGTGTGAAAATCGTTTTTATGGAACATTTGAGCATTGTGTACTAATTAAAAGTGCAGTATTTTTATTTTCAAACAAAAAATAATATCTGGCGTGTTGAGCTCGTTCGTCAAAATTAGGTTAGTTATTCTTAAACACTGAAAGTTTCTGATTGTCTTGGAGTTGCAGGCTGAAGTGGACGGATGGAGCGTTGAAGATTCTTGCTACGTGGATGAGATAAATGTGCTCAGTGTATCACCTGATGTAGTGGACGAGATAAGTGTTAGCGAAGATTTGGGCGACAAGGTCCAAACTATCAACGAAGTTCAATAATATCAGTCTGTTTGAGAGTGACAGCCAACTTTCATGATACAAAGAATTGGTAATGTATTCCCAGCAGAGTTCTGCAACGAATCATATTTTTGAATCAGTGAGCCACTTACTCAAAAGTGAGTATGAATAAGTATAAGTAGTTTCCAAAGTAGTACTCATATGTGATTAATTCGAAAAAAGTTAATCACATTTTTGAATCACGAGCCACTTACACAAAAATTAGTGTAAGTAGTTTTCAAAGTAGTACTCATATGTGATTGTTTAAAAAAAGTGAATCAAATAAGTATGGAATGAATTAAATATTAAGGGTTGCTACCTAATAATATGTATTTTAAGAATTTTAAACATAATTTAGCAGTGTTAGGGGTCGCTGATTTCGAATCTGAAGTCAGAATTTAAGAATTCAATATGGTTAATAAAGTTGCCACCTTAATTTTTTTATTTTTATGAATTCGGTGCTGGCACGAACACTAGGTAAAAATGGGTCGATGAATCCGAATCCGTTTTCAGAATTTCAAAATTATGTAATTGTTTTACAATGCAGGACACCAGGGTATCTACAACTCTATTCAGATGGGTCAAAATAAAATTACAAGGTCGGATATGGGGTCTACTCGAAAGAATTTGGGGTATCCTTAGTTCGAAGTCTGCCGGATCACTGTAGTGTTTACCAAGCCGAAATAATAGCGATTAAGGAAGTTTCAACATTTCTCTCAGAGAATGTCATCTCTAAACGAGAAATATACATTTTCTCGGACAGCCAAGCAGCAATCAAATCGATGGAGCAAGTATCCATCAACTCTAAAATAGCCAAAGAATGCCGTGCTGCATTAGGCGAAATGCCAAAGTTTTTTACATCAGCTTAATATGGGTACCTGGGCATAAGGGCATACGGGGAAATGAAAAAGCAGACGATTTTGCTAGGAAAAGTACATCGGTGACTTCAATGGTTCGGAACTCACCGAGCATACCGATGGCAACTGTCAAAATGCACTTAATGAGTATACCACACCTAAAGCCAACTCAAGATGGGCTGAACTCTTAACATGCAGAACAACAAGGCCTATCTGGCCGACTCTAGACCCAAAGCGATCGAGAGCTTGGCTTTCCCTTCTCTGGTTGGGAAAACCAGGGGTAGCAACACTAGTTGCCTTAAAAGGCAAACATTTCTCCAGACTGGGAGTAATCACCTGTCAAGGACAAGCGTCAAACGCCTTACAAGCTTTATCAAGAACTCAATGTGGTTCCACTTAGGCTGAAGACCAAGTGTGCAGCGGTATCACAATTTGCCTTATTGGTCTAAGTGACCCGTGATACATGTGTATGTTTTGAGCACGTACAGCGGCTGCCAACTCAACCTAACCTAACCTAAATACAAATTTGTAATTTTAATCGCTTTCAATAATATTTAAAAAAAAATCCAATATGCTATCTTTTTGTCGCGGAGTATAGCCGCCGAGGTGGAAATGAATGTACGGCGTTGTGTGAGTGCACTCTGCACTCTGGTTAGCGGGGTTCACATGATCCTACATGCTGTCACGCCTGGCGCGATGGGCGAATAACTACAAATTTTGCTTAAGGCGAATTTACACATTTCATTAAAAACGATGATAGTGAACGTTGAACGATGACAGTGAATCAATTTTTAATTTACATTATTCAAAGTGTAAATTTGAAATTTGATAGATGATTCGGTGTTAAATGTCAAAATATATTCTCTGGCTGATTAATTTTATTGACGTTTAAAAAAATTAAGTAAATAAAAGCTATTCAGCAATTAAATTAAAAAAAAAATAAACTTTCTGCTTCAAATTATGTTAACACCTTTCAATTGTGTTTTAGTACGAATGACACATCAGTTCTGTTTGCTTTCACTTTCATCAAAAGTAGGAAGACCTTCTACTTCTTTCACTGTTCAATGTGGATGACAATCATCTTCATTTTAAAGATGAAACTCAATTTACATTTTACAAATCAGATGATTCATCCAAAGTGAAGGATGATAGTGAATCGTGTAAATTCGCCTTTAGCGGCCAAACGATCACACATGCTGTCAAACCTCATTTGGCTAAACAATTTCGTGTAGACAACATGTCGTAGATTTGGCAGCAGCTGTACTATTCACATTTTTGTACTACTGTCTGTATTACTACCAGTAGCCAAAAACACTTTTTATGCTCTATTTTTGCATTTCTATTTTTGTACACTTAACTTTTTATGTTATCTTGTCTCCGCCATTAGTTTTTAAATGGCGATGTTTGGCGTGTTCGTCCAACACTTGTTCACATTGGTAGAATGGCTGCTCATCAAACCTTGAATTTGAAAAATTTCAAATTCAAGCCAACATGTTATCAGTCGGCTGTATCGAGCGTTTGAACGGTCAAATACGAGGCTTGTCCTACCAGGCGTGACAACATGCAGGACCATGTGAACCCCCCTGTTGGCTTAGGAACATTAAGTACGGACCTAGTTTGATAAAATGTATTCGCGCAATGTTGCGCGCAGTTGTTTCACTAATGTGGTGATTGCGACATTTTTGGTGAATCGATCGTAGCGTTTGCACCATTGACTTGGAATTTACGATCCAAAATTCGATCGTAATCAGATTTTAATCAATAACAAAGAACACCTATTAGGGGCCCTCAAATGTTACTACATGGCGGACGTACATGTAGTTCGATAAAGTAACGGGACTTTTTTCGTTGCCCTCACACACATCGCACATGACGGATAGACTTTGGATAGACTTCATTATTGTTTAGCTGCCGAAGAGTTAACATCAACTAAAAATATTAATATTAATTGTTTTGAACATTTATTTTTTTTGTGTTTGCTTTAAATATTCTTAGCCATCACAATTTTAGGTAAAGATAAAAAAATTCGCGTCAAAATATAATATTTCTTACGTTCGGCAGTTTTGCCGCGAGATGTGCTCTCTCTGAAAATTTTCAACAAATGGCAAAATGTACTAAGTTGGATGGCCGCGCACGCAAACGGAACTACATGTCGGACGTACTTAGCAAAAAGTCAAAATTTTTCAACTTCCATCGGACATGTCCAGCCGCCTTGATTTCTTGCACACGAACGATACTACATGTGTGATGACTTGACAGGTCGGATGGACATGTAGTATCGTTTGAGGGCCCCTATTGGAACACCCTTCACATGTCGGATGGACCTGTCATGTCGTCACACATGTAATATCGTTTGTGTGTCCAGAAATCGATGCGGATGGATATGTCCGATAAGGGGCCCTCAAACGATACTACATGTCGGACGTACACGTGGTGCGATAAAGTGACGGGACTTTTTTCGTTGCCCGCACACACATCGCACATGTCGGATAGACGTCGGATAGACTTCATTATTTTTTAGCTGCCGAAGAGTTAACACCAATTAAAAATATTAATATTAATTGTTTTGAACATTTTTTTTTTTGCTTTAAATATTCTAAGCTATGACAATTTTAGGTAAAAATAAAAAAACTCACGTCAAAATATAACATTTGTTACGTTCGGCAGTTTTGCCGCGAGATGTGCTCTCTCTGAAAATTTTCAACAAATGGCAAAATGTACTAAGTTGGATGGCCGCGCACGCAAACGGAACTACATGTCGGACGTACTTAGCAAAAAGTCAAAAATTTTTGACTTCCATCGGACATTGCCATCCGCCTTGATTTCTTGCACACGAACGATACTACATGTGTGATGACTTGACAGGTCGGATGGACATGTAGTATCGTTTGAGGGCCCCTATAGAATACAAAACTTTTTGACTTTTTGCTAAGTCCATTCGACATGTGCGATCGTTTATGTATGTGTCCATCCAACTTGGTTTTTTTTTCATTCGATTAAAATTTTTCAGAAGAGCACAACTCGCAGCGAACGTAACAATTGTTTAATTTTGACTCCAATTTTTTTACTTTACAAAAGTTTCGTCGAGACTTGGAATATTTTAAATTAAAAATATAAAAATAAATGTTCAAAACAAGCTTTTCATTTGATGTTTACTCTTTGACAGCTAAAAAATAAAGTTTATCCAACATGTAGTCCGTGCAGGGCCAACGAAAAGAATGGCGTAATTTTTTCGAATTACACGTAGTATCGTTTGGGGGCCCTATTCTTTTTGCACAATTTACAATTCGCGTTGTTTTCGCTGCGTTTCTCAAAACACTCAAAATCGAACTTTGGACCCATATTAATAAGGGTTTTCATGCAAAGTGGCAGGCTTCTAATTTGGGCAATTAGTTATTTTTGTCAGACAGGTTGTATGAACAGCCCTTAAAGTCGATTGTGCATTTGCAGCATATAAGTCAGCTGTGCGATCTGTCAGCGATGCGTTCCATTTAAACGGGGACGCTTTGCGGATTGTTTGCTTGTTTTCTGAAATTTTTAGAATTAAATCTTTATTAGTTTTGCTCAAATTATAACTTTTCCTTCAAAAAAGAAAGCAGCTGATTGATCATATAAGTTTGCCACCTCGTTTGCTCACCTAAATCGAAGAGCAAATTTATCTGGTTTGTGCAAAAGCTTTTTCATACGAATTTTGACAGTTCATTTATAAGGCTGATAAACTTATAAGGTTTATACCATTTATAAGGGTATTGCCCATTTGCATGAAAACCCTTAATGTTTTTGTCAAAATCTTTCTTTTTGTTGCACAATTGAAAAACTGAAATGGCGTTTCAATAGGGGTATTCACGATTCAGTGCACTTGCCTGTGCAGTTGAGGACTTTTGCAGTTATGTAGTTCGGTTTTCGTGAACACACCACCATCACCATTTCAAAGCTGTCAACATTTTTCAATGCACACAAGTGCATAACTGCTCAAGTCCTCAAGTTGAAGATAATAGTAGAAAAGGACTTGTGCAGATTTTTGACGTACGTACTATTTGTTTTTGTTACAGTCCACCCTAAACAAGTGCGCGTGCGTGGTTTAACTGTCAAAATCGGCTCATGCACATACATTTTGTATAAAGCCTACCGAAACACGCACCGGACTACCGCAACATGAATCGAATTTCTAATTTTGACAGTGCGTACGGATCAGTGATGTTCCTCGACGCGTCGTCTTTAATTGTCGACATTTTGGTGTCGACAATGCAGAATGTGTCGACAATGTAGACAATGTCGAGAATTGTGTAAGCAATGTCAACAAAATGCAACACTGCGAAAATGCAAGTTCCATTTAGATTATGCTGATTCTTAAAACCTTTTGAAAAGTCGTTTAATTAACACAAAGTAACAAAATTTTACAATTAAACAAAAAAAGCCATGCCCAGAAGGCGTAAAAATAAGGAATACTTCGAACTTGGACTCAATTTAAGTAAATATTACAATAAACATGCAGCCTTTTACATTAATTATCTACACGTCGTTTAAAGCAATTGTCTACACGACATTCTCGACACCGTCGACAATAGTATTGTCGACATCATGTTCTCTACGCCGCACATCACTGGTACGGATGTGAAGTTGGCTGCATAAAACCAAAGTATTAGAACAAAGAGCAATCAGCTGCTTTTAATTAATTAATCTCAATTGCAAATAGAAGTATTTGCAATATTAATAGATTTTTACACAATTCTAAATGTTTCTTTAAGTTTTTTAAACCATCAGACTGAGCTGGTTCGAGAGCAGCAGTTCTTTCCGCAGCGCACTTGTTTAGGTTAAGCGTAAAATAAAATTGCGTGGCGCTTGGGTACGCAGCGCAACGCGCACTTGTTTAGGGTGTACTGTAAAGTGCACATACTGCGTTTCCATGGTGAGTTGAGCCTGAGTTGGGTTTTCGTCAAGTTGACAAAATGGCGTTTCTAGCTCGTAAGAGTTTCCATGCGCAACATGAGTCGAGTTGGACTTCGGCCATTCTATTCACCATTTTTTCTTAGTATAAATGTATGCATTCAGAAGGTGCAAAAGTTACTAAACATGTTGAGACTTTGATCAATATCAGTTTCCGCTAATTTGTGTGCCTGCTGAACGGTTTGTCACATTTTATGTCAGCGCAGTGGCAGAGATAGAATAAGTAATCAATAAAACCTCGCTCAACAGTTGAACAACTGTTTCATCTTCTGAACGCATTCAGTCTAACAAGTTTCGTGGATTTAACGAAATTCAACTCAACTTGCGCTTCCATGGGAGTTAATCCCTCGTCAACCCCGACTCAACTGGCCATGGAAACGTAGTAACAGATAGGGTCTTCGTCCAGTTGATACAATGGCGTTGATAATTCCCAAGTGTTTCTATGACCCCTTATACAGAGCAAGCTTAATCTTTCCCCTTTGCTCCAAAACTCACGTAAACTCACCACGATTTGTCCTACGAACTCACATTCCTACTTTCAAGTCTGTACTGGCAAGTTTTTGTACTAAAAAAAACTTGATTTCAAGTCTTGCCCAATGTATAAGGGGTCAGAAAAAATGTTGACCTCAAAACAAATCGTGTTCTTCCCTCGAAAATTCTGACCGTAAAAGTATAACAAATGCAGAATTTTATGACCTGTAAAATTCAGCGGTTCTACATTCTCCTCTCTAGTAATACCAACATAAAAATAAAAAAAAATTAATTTTGACATTAGTGTTATGTGCAAAGAAGTAAAATATAATAGCCCAAACAGAATAGGCATAGCCAACATGTAGCGAGTTGTCGAAAACATAGCCAACAAAATGTTGTGCATAGAATCGAATTTGTGTTGATAACGCAGATAGAACTTTATGCTTACAATATTTTGTTATTTTTTACTAAATTACCCTACAAGAAGACTATCGGTTATTTAACTAAGCAAAAACGGTTTTTCTAAACTGAAATATCGGTTACCTCTTCATACCAAGTTTCGGTTATGCTAGGAAGAGCCTCGGGAAGAAAATAACCGAAACTCGTGTATACGTGTGATCTGGCATCCCTTTTTCACACGTATCAATTTCCAATACCATTGAAATATAGCCGTCTCGCTCTCTCTCTAGTTAGGGTTAACATAAATACAGGTTATAGGTAACCAAATCTCACCAGATAAATCTAACCGAAAACTCAGTTATATGTAACCGTTAGATATAACGTAAAAATCAGTTTTATCTAACGTACCTCTTAAAAAATAAAAATGCATGCAATTCGTTGGTGTCTTGAAACAAATGGTTTTAATTTATTATAACATTTTTTATTGTTGTTGTTGTTGTTCTTACTGTTATTGCTGCTACTGCGAGCCACTTCTGTGCCGACGACTTTGGGAGTGGAATTAGATGTGGCGAATGTTGAAATGCTCACTGCATTCTTGATATTGGCAAGCGTGCTTATTGGCTCATCCTTTTTTGATGGGTAGCAGCGTTCCAACAGTAAGCAATTTAAAGATATTTAATTTTTTTATTGCAGAACTTGGTTTTTGTTAGCGAAACCAGGAATGGTAAACTACAATGGGGGATATGCAAAAATTGGACATGATTTTTAATAATGATACCTTCTCTTTCTTTCACATGCACTTGCTAAAATGTTCATATTTTTCCCTGTTTCACAATTTTTGACACTGAAATGAGTATGAGAATTGTCATGTTTCCCTCCGACCTACCATTGGTTGTGCGGTCGATGCGTCATGTGGCAAGGTAGCCCTTGATACGCATCTCTGTCGTCCCTCTGGCAGCACTGGTACGCTGGCGTATTGCGCGGCTAAGGCTCGCCGGATGGGGTGGTGTTCTTGCCAGTCCGGTCCGACAGCAGGAAACTACACAAGAATAAAATCGTACCAGTTTATTTAAAAATTACCGCCTGGTACAAAAAAAACCCGAAAAAACCGTACAAAACTATTTAAATCTCGATGGAAGATACTAAAAAAACCCGCTTATCTTGCGCGAACGTGCTGAAAACGAAGAACGAATAGAAACCGGTTGCTTGCTGTTGCCACGTTGGCACGTCTCGTGGGTCGATCTCAGCTGTTGGTCGATCGCCCTTGGCTAACCCTCCCCTCCTGGTCACAAAAGACCAGCCATGGTGACCCTTTTGCCTAGATTTAGGTCACCCCAAAAACTTCATACTTACTCGCACACTACGTCGTCTACGCCACCCGTCCTTTTTAATCTAAAAACTCATCGTTTAATATCTACATAATATTTATAACATTTAATATTACTAGTAATTTGTGGAGAATTTTTTTTTTTTTTTTTTTTTTTTTTTTTACATATATATATACATCTTCTTAATAAATATCCCGACATAGGAGTGGCGAATTTCAAGAAATATTTTTATCATGTTCGAATATACATCTAGATTATCGTTGGGGTATAATTCTAGGGCTAAGTTCACAAAGAAAGGATATTATTAATTTTACCTTACGCTACGTTTTAGTTTTGACTTTATTGTCAAGTAAATGTTCCTATTAGAAATGTTTCCATACAAACTTACGATTGATTCGTGTTTAGTCTAAATGGTATTTAACATCATTCTAGTTTTAGTTCAATTTAATTTTAAGTTGGTTTTAGCTCATCTTAGTTTCAGGTCAATCTAAAATTTTTTTTGGCCTGAGCTTACTTTAATTGACGCTTAATTGAAATTTAACTAAGTTTTGGATTATTTTAGTCATAACTTTCAATACGCCTGAATCTAATTTAGCCTTAGTTCCTAGAGTCATAAGAATTTATTTGAGGCTAATGTTGATTTTGAATCAATTAGAATTTAATTTAGTTTCCGTTTACATAAATTTTAACCCAATTCATATTTAGTATATATTAGTTTTAATTCGATTCAGTCCTGGTTTATATTAGTTTTATTTACGTTTAGTTTTAGGTTGTGTTTTTTTTTTTTTTAATTTAATAGTCGCTCATCTTGTCTTTAATTAAAATTAATTTTTGTTTATTTAAGTTTTAATTTCGTTAAAAATTGTATATGTTTCCGTTTAGTTTTTAGTTATATTGATTCCATTTAATTCTTTGAATTTTATTTAACGTTAGACTCATTTATATTAGTTTTATAGTTTTAGTTTCAATAAGTTTTCATTTACATTGGTTTTTAAATTAGTTTTCATTTATATTGGTCTTATTTTAAACTAGTTTTCATTTATATTTATTTTATTTAAAATTCGTTTTCATTAATATTAGTTTAATTTTAAGTTAGTTTCCCATTTATACTGGTTTAATTTTAAGTTAGTTTTCAAATATATTAGCTTTAGTTTAAATTCGTTTTTATTGATATTAGTTTTCTTTTAAATTCGTTTTATTTATGTTAGTATTATTTTGAATTAGTTTTCACTTATATTGGTTTTATTTTAAATTAGTTTTCATTTATATTTATTTTATTTAAAACTAGTTTTCATTAATATTAGTTTAATTTTAAGTTAGTATTAATTTATATTAGTTTAATTTTAAGTTAGTTTTCATTTATATTAGCTTTATTTGAAATTTGTTTTTATTGATTTAGTTTTCTTTTAAATTCGTTTTATTTATGTTAGGATTATTTTGAATTCGTCTTATTGATATTAGTTTTCTTTTAAAATTTGTTTTCATTTACCTTGGTTTCATTTTAGATTAGTTTTAATTTATATTGGTTTTATTTTAAATTAGTTTTCATTCATATTTATTTTATTTAATATTCGTTTTCATTAATATTAGTTTAATTTTAAGTTAGTTTCCCATTTATACTGGTTTAATTTTAAGTTAGTTTTCAAATATATTAGCTTTAGTTTAAATTCGTTTTTATTGATATTAGTTTTCTTTTAAATTCGTTTTATTTATGTTAGTATTATTTTGAATTAGTTTTCACTTATATTGGTTTTATTTTAAATTAGTTTTCATTTATATTTATTTTATTTAAAACTAGTTTTCATTAATATTAGTTTAATTTTAAGTTAGTATTAATTTATATTAGTTTAATTTTAAGTTAGTTTTCATTTATATTAGCTTTATTTGAAATTTGTTTTTATTGATTTAGTTTTCTTTTAAATTCGTTTTATTTATGTTAGGATTATTTTGAATTCGTCTTATTGATATTAGTTTTCTTTTAAAATTTGTTTTCATTTACCTTGGTTTCATTTTAGATTAGTTTTAATTTATATTGGTTTTATTTTAAATTAGTTTTCATTCATATTTATTTTATTTAATATTCGTTTTCATTAATATTAGTTTAATTTTAAGTTAGTTTCCCATTTATACTGGTTTAATTTTAAGTTAGTTTTCAAATATATTAGCTTTAGTTTAAATTCGTTTTTATTGATATTAGTTTTCTTTTAAATTCGTTTTATTTATGTTAGTATTATTTTGAATTAGTTTTCACTTATATTGGTTTTATTTTAAATTAGTTTTCATTTATATTTATTTTATTTAAAACTAGTTTTCATTAATATTAGTTTAATTTTAAGTTAGTATTAATTTATATTAGTTTAATTTTAAGTTAGTTTTCATTTATATTAGCTTTATTTGAAATTTGTTTTTATTGATTTAGTTTTCTTTTAAATTCGTTTTATTTATGTTAGGATTATTTTGAATTCGTCTTATTGATATTAGTTTTCTTTTAAAATTTGTTTTCATTTACCTTGGTTTCATTTTAGATTAGTTTTAATTTATATTGGTTTTATTTTAAATTAGTTTTCATTCATATTTATTTTATTTAATATTCGTTTTCATTAATATTAGTTTAATTTTGAGTTAGTTTTCATTTATATTAGCTTTATTTGAGATTCGCTTTTATTGATATTAGTTTTCTTTTAAATTCGTTTTATTTATGTTAGTATTATTTTGAATTCGTTTTCATTGATATTAGCTTTCTTTTAACATTAAATTTCATTTATTTTAGTTTTATTTTAAATTAGTTTTAGTTAAAATCAATTTTATTCCAATTTAAAATGATTTAGAATGAATTTTATTTTAGTCTAGTTAAGTTCGAATGTTAATATTATGTTAGTTTTCGTTAAATTTTTATTTTAGCTTCGTTTTGGTTAGTAGGGTTTTAATTCCGATTTTTTTGATTTACTTTTTATTTACAGTTTTATTATAGTTGAAGTTAAATCTATTCCGGTTTTTATTTTAATTATATTCGCGTTTTAGTTTCAGATATTTATGTTTCCTTTAGTAAATATTTCCTTTTAGGTGTGTTGCTCTAATTGGATATTCAGATAAATTGTAGGGTAAGTATAAAAGGAAAGGTAAGTATATAAAATTTTACAGTCAGTTCAATATTTAGTTTATTGAAATTTTAATATTCGTTTATATTAAGTTTTTACTTATGATAACTTTTAGTTTTCAGTTTAAATGAGTTTTACTTAATTCAGATTGTGCTTGAATTCGTTGTATCGCCATTTTCGAATAACATCGAATCGAAAAAATTTCATATTTGAAGCTCCTTTTTTTTTTTCAACTTTATATTAGGTTACCCCAGTATGAAAACTGGCCGTTTAACATTTTTAATAAATTTGCTCTAAACTGTATGAATTACATGTAAAAATTAACCTCGTTTTACAACAAATTCTCACTTTAAATTAATATCAAAAATTATCAAAAGTCCAGTTGTAAAAATATAGATGTAAAAACGAACGGAAAGCCAAAGTTTTGTAATTGTAAAAAAACTTCTTTACACGTGACAAGCAAGAGAGCGAGGCAGCGATTACGTGATTTTAGCCAAAACCAAACAAAAGTCAAGACTTAATTCTAAAGTAAGAATTCTACCAAAATAAATATATAAAGGTCACTGCATTCTTGCCAAAATTTAGCATCCGCCAACCCAACATGTTGCGTATGCAATGATTTAAAGTTACTCGAATACACGCTTACCAATCCCAGGCCGCAATTCGCAAACCTGGGGTGAGTGCCGTAATGGTGGAGGTAGTTGGTGTCGTCGCTACTGGTGGTGCTGTTGATGTCGTTGGCCACCCGCTGGCTGATGCTGGCAAACGCTGGAGGTTGGTGGGTTGACGATGGTGGAGCTGGTTGTGATGACCTGGCTGGTGATGTCGTTATTGTTGTTGTTGGGGTTGTGGTCTGCAGGGTGATCCGGCTGCAAAGGCTGGGTGTTGGCGATGGTGCTGCTGCTGGTGATGATGACGATGGTGTGTGTGGTCTGCAGCGTGGCTGCGACGATGCTTGTGACGATGCGGTCTGTCGGGGGTATAAAGGTTAGCGTGGCCTTTAACATACACTAAGTCATGTGGACACCTGCTTACCTGCGTTTACTGCTGTTGTGGTGGTTTTAGTTGTTGTTGATAAAAAACGTACGATTACTTGCTCATTCTGGTGGCGTTGCAGCTGTTGTCGCGTAGAACCTTATTGCTGAGTTTAGAGTTAGTGTAACGAGAATATGTTGATGTTGCTGTTGTTGTTGTTGGGAGTTGTGGTCTGCAGGGTGATCCGGATGCAAAGGCTGGGTGTTGACGATGGTGTTGGCGGTCTGTAGCGTGTCTGCGACGATGCTTGTGACACTGCTGCAGCGTTAGCAATGACGATGCGTCTGCCGGAGGTATAAAGGTTAGCGTGGCCTTTAACATACACCAAGTCATATGGACACCTGCTTACCTGCGTTTACTGCTACCCACTGCGAGTGCTGCTGCTGCCGGTGAATCGCTTTGCCCTCTGTATTTACGGTTTGTATATGGAGATTGGTATGGATGTGGATAGGAGGAATAATTTTCGATTCCAGTGAACTGTGTGCTCCTTCCTTTCCGATTAGAATAATGTTAATCCGTTATTCTTGCGTTTTGGTGTAACAAGGAAATCAATTATTTATTTATTGAACGCCATTTCCTCAGTAGAAAAAAATTTTTTCTTTGCCGTTTTACTTTTGCTTTTTGGTACACCAAAATTGCAATTTGCACCACCACCAATGGAAAACTTGGCTGTCTTGATTTTCACTCCGCACACTAGTTAGGTTTTTGTAATCGCCAAGATTTTGTGCACAGATTCCGGAACGTTTTGCCTTGTTTTACTGCACTAAACCATCACCATTGTTTTTTTTTTCCAGAGATAGTCATTTAATAACTTTCGACACAATACGCGACAAAAAGGCTCTAAATCGGAGAACTTTGAAAACGAGAGATTCGATGAAGAATTTTAAGACATCGGTCAAATTATCACAATGTTCTGTTCACCATTTGCACACTTTTATATAATGTCAACCCTCTGCGACAGCAACGTCTACCCAGGGTTGTATTTTTCTTCAGTTCGGTGCTTTTTGGTACTTTGGCAGTGTTGCCACCTGTACTTGAAAAGGGTACGTTCGCATGCATCTTGATGGTATTTAGATGTGCAAACTGGCGATGTTTGTCCAACTTTACTGCCTTTTCGGTGGAATCGACCTTAACCGAGGGGATTAGGTAATGGTTGGGTTGGACTTGCGGATGACACGTCGGCAAGATTCCGTTAACCGACGCTTGTTTCGGAATTCCGATTGGCTACCGATTCAAGCGCGTGTCGGATCACGCCATTTTACCGAATGGTTTATGCCCGCTGAATCTAATGGTACCATTTTTGTTGGTATTTTTCCCTTTCAAG
This sequence comes from Dichetophora obliterata, assembly GCA_963920525.1. Classification (NCBI taxonomy): domain Eukaryota; kingdom Metazoa; phylum Arthropoda; class Insecta; order Diptera; family Sciomyzidae; genus Dichetophora; species Dichetophora obliterata. Next base: position 193,239,214 of record OY986437.1, read on the forward strand.
CCCGTGTATGGCCATTTTGTTGGCCCGAACGTTCTCAACGTCATCGAGGTGCCACATCTAAATGCAAAAAAAAATTGTGCGCACTGACACACTAGAGGGCGCTAGTGGAAATACCAAGGGTATTCACGAAATGTATTATTTCCTATGTGCAGGTGCCCATGACAGAATGTGGTTGTAAACAGAAAAATGTATGTGATTGTGTTAGAGTTTTGGTTAGCTATTTCTTGTAGGGTAGTGGATACAGCCTTGCGTATAATAATTTGTTTGTTTTTTTTACTAATTTGGACTAATATGTTTCAGTAAATTTTAAGTGTTCTAATTTGAACAATGTATTTTGACATTTCGCTACCGTTGGCTGCGGCAAAAGTTAAAAGTTCGTCAACATTTTTGTGTCGGCTGCGTTCGCTACGTGTTGGTTATTTTCATTATGTTCATTTCATAGGGTTGCAAGGCAACCAACTTCTATGTTGACATTTCTTCTGTTGGCTGCGTGTTGGCTATGCTTATTCTGTTTGGGCTATAAGGAAGCGGTGTAATAGCAGAAAAGTGTGGTATTTTCTATATTGGTGTTGGTTCACACAAATACAGAAACAATCACAAAGGGCCGTATTGGGTTATATCGTAAAAGAAGGCTCAAACTGCTAAAATTTGTTCTTATACATTAAAATTTTAGGAACGTTTCAAAAATAGCAACAATTCTAAAGGCCCAGTTAAAATAGACGTAACGTAATGTAGTGAAATGTCACTGCAGTAGTGTGTTCTATTACTTACTGTTTCAATCAATACTTTTCTTATACAAGTGATTATAATAGAAGTAACGTAATGTAACGGGACGTTAATTCTTTCAAAAATTTCAGATCGCTCGCAATTGGCTTAGAAGTCATAGGCACCCAACTTTGGAAAAAGTGGAATAAAAATTTAGCTGTTTTTTTAAGTTTTCCAACTAAACTAAACTTTATGGGTATCAAAAGAGAGATAATACAAGTATGTATTTAACAAGATATCAAACATAAAAATACATGCATTAGAGATACAATATTTTTTTTACTTAAAACCGCGAGGTTTTTCCAAATTTAATAAAAATTACTTAATGTATTAATAGGAGGCCTTCGGCCGCTGCTTAGGGATAACGAACTCCAGTAAGTACAACACAGGCTTCGCTATCTACAGTACTTCTGGATGTAGATATCTTTTTAATAATTATATTTTTAATGTATTGCTTTCGTAAAATTAACCACAAGTTTTTCAGACAAATTCTTATAATAAAAATAATTATATCTTAAAAAATAGTGCATGGAATTTTATGTTTCACACCTCGTTGAATATATACGCGCAGTACCTTTGTTTTAATACCCATAAAGCTTAGTTTTGTTGAAAAAGTAGAAAACAGCAAGATTTTTAGATAATTTTTCTAAATTTGAAGGCCTATAATTTCTAAACTTAAACTTTAATTACAAAATTAATTAGGTTAATTTTTTAAATCCTTATTTTTTGGGTGTTTGTTGAGTAGAAATCAGAAAAATTTAACAAACAGGTACTAAATTTGATCAATAATGCTGAAAACAAAAGCGCCCCAAAAATGTTTTAAACTGTAAAAAATGACTGCGCCCCTGAAGCAGTGTTTGTGTTTTGACAGATGTGGTTTGATCACACTGGCGCAAAGTCAACTTGGCTTAATGTGCATTTTTAAACCATTTTTAATTTGAAATATATACATTTCTAATACAAATAAGTTAAAAAATATAGTAAGAAACTAAATGAAGCACTTTTGTAAAAATAAATCAAACCGTATGGACATATTTACCTGTGGAACAAAAGCGCATTGTTTTTAAGTTTTCGGGAACTTTTACAATTATTAACCGCACAACTCATGTTGCATTTATTTTTGTGATTTATTTCTTTGATTTTGTTGCTTTTTAAGCAGTGAAAAATGCTTAAAATTAAGAAATTTCTCAGAAATGTCAAAAAACACTCTCTTTCTCGCTCGCACAATTTACGAATGGTGCGACAGCTCACGTACAGTGTATGTGTTAACAACACCATTTCCTTATATTTTACTTCTTTGGTTATGTGCTGTGGCAATTGTGAGAAGCAATAAGGTGCAATTTTGAAAATTTTTTAGATTGAATCCAAAACAATTTTGATTAAAGTAGTTAGTTTTAATAAAGCTGAACAGCTCGATGAATATTTCTTTAAAATTCCATGCAGTCGGCACTATACATAACCTCAATCGTAAATACATCGGAATTCAAAACAGTGCAGCCAATATCAACTTAAAAGAAATGTTGCATTTTTTACGTCCGTGAATTTTTCACTACAGATTCACTACCAGGTCGTAACCCATTTTTAAAAAAAATTCATTAATAGGATCATAACAGTTTTAAGCACATATGACACCTACTTAGCTTGAAAGTGTATATTTTTCCAAAATTTTTGACACCAAAATCTACTCCCTAGCTGCATTGGAGCAGATTCTATACCAGGTCATCAATATGAGGTGAAGTCCGATTTGGGTCACTTACGAGTTTTCTGCACATATGACACCTATATAGTCGGAAAGTTGGTATTTTTTTAAAAATGTTTGACATCAAAATCTACTCTCTAGCTGCATTGGAGTAGATTCCCTACCAGGTCGTAATCCGTATAGCAAAATCATCGCTGGCCTTCTACGCTTTCTAGGAGTTTTCTGCACATATGACTTATAGGTGTCGTATAGCCGTAAAGTGGGTATTTTTAAGAATTTTTTGATACTAAAATGAAGTCTCTAGTTTTATTGAAACAGATTCCCTACCGTTTAGTCGTCATCCGTTTAGTCAAAAATCGTCGCTGGGGCTCTCATGGATTCCAAGAGTTTTCTGCACATATGGCACCTATGTAATAGCAAAGTTTAAGTTTTTTAGAATCTCGACACAAAAATCAACTCTTTAGCTGCATTGGAACAGGTTCCCTACCAGGTCGTCATCCGTTTAGATGAAAATAATCGCTGGGACTCTCATGGATATGGGACAATACAAATGGATAAAAAATATTTACACACACTTTGCTTGCAGTAGTGTGGCCTGTTTCGAAAAAAAATTTTAAAGTTACTCTGATTAGTTAAAGTAGCCTGGCGCTGCTCCGGGTTTTAAGCACTATAGAATCTGTATTATCAGTGGGATTGATTTTAAATGTATTTTAATTACGTCAGAATCTAACAAATTCTACACTCTTTGAGGTCAGAATTTTTTTCAGAAAAGAATGCGCTATAAGTTCCGGTTTATGCTCGTATTTTTGTGTATTCGAAATGTATTTTAATTACGGCAGTCAGAATCTAACAAATTCTACACTCTGTGAGGTTAGAATTTTTTCAGAAAAGAATGCGCTATAAGTTCCGGTTTATACTCGTATTTGTGTGTATTCGAAATGTATTTTAATTACGGCAGTAATTATACCATGGTCAGAATCTAACAAAATGACCGTATCTAGAAACTCCTATATACAAATTTGTAAGTTAATTTTATTAGCAGTTAAATTTTTAGCAGCTTTGTAAAGAATTTGCAATAACCCTCTGGTGTTTTTCCGATTTTCTTAACGCAAAAACTTTCCTTGGGCGTAGACAAACACCATGGTATAATTATTTGACAAGATAAAAGTGACAGTTTTTTTGGCGAGCAGTTGGCAAAAACAGCTACAAGAGTTGTAGTTTGCTGCTGTTGACCAGCTATGTTTAAGTCGTTGCTTTTTTTTATTATTTGTTTAATTCAATTTATTCGCGAAGTTTATTGGAATGTTTTTAGTTTGCTGTTATGTTTACTAGCTATGTTTAAGTCGTTTCTTATTTTTTCACCTTTCTTTGATTCATTGCATGAACAGTTAATTTTGAAAACTTCCGATCGCCGCTCGTGAGAAAAAAGCCAGTTTACGCTACTACCTTGTCAGTAATTATCAGCCCAATTCTGAATGATTTTCCCGGGGAATCGAAAAAGGGAGTTTTCAGTTTTAAGATAAAGTTCAAAAACATTCTGGACATTTTTAATGCCAATTTGTTCATCAACCGTTGATATTAATGAGTGTAAACAAAAGAAATGTGATATCTTTATCTGGTGTCTTAAAAATTAAAACTTACTTTCCCAATTCCCAGGGAAAATTCATTCAGAATTATTATATCGTGAACACAACAAAAAAAAAAAGCTCAAATCGGACGATCCGTTCTCGAGTTATGAGCGTTCTCACGTATGCCACTCATTTTTATATATAATGGGTCAAATAAAAAATTATTTCTGTTAAGTAAAATGGCCATATAAAATAAAGTAGTCGTTTTAAAGTCGTCATAAACAATTACCAAACTATTGAAATACAACTATAAGTCTCGCTAATTTAAAATCCACTAACAATTAACAATATCTTTTTGTATAAACTACTTGGTGCCTGTTCCCTTGCAGAATTTTATTGTAATTTAGTATTATTTTCAATTAATCTTGATTAATTGATGGTCAGAATCATAAAGGTTATGAAACTATTTTCAGGAAAATCAGCAAAGATTTTTAAACCTATTCAGCAAATAAATCCATTCAAATTTTGTACAACTAGAAGAAACAGACAAATAATTTCTTTTCGCTTGAACTAAAAATATAGCCATAAAGTATACTAAAACTATTTCTCAAATTCATCACTGCTCTGCTCCTCCGTAATGTTATTTTCGTAGGACATTAGTTGAACCACTTCGCCAGTGTTCATTCGATTCAGCAAAGATTTCAATAGCCGGTTATTAAGGCGATCTGTTTGAGTTATTTCTCGGACTGAAGGTGCATAATTTTCTGCAATTTCCCTGGATAGCCCCTCAAAATCATTATCATAGGATTCTGGTGGTAGTGTTGTGATAGCTTCAGCTGTCATATTTTTTACTGCTTTAGGAATTTCTTCCAAGCAAGGCATACCTAATTATGTGTTTCTGGTTAATCTGATTCATAAAAAATGTTATCATTTACCTGGTTTATGGTAAAGTTATCACAGTAACAAAATTGAACGAACTGAAGAACAGCTGTTTTGTTTATAGGAATGATATTTTGCAATATCAAGCGGATTTGTCATTTCAACCCATGATTAAATTAAGCAAGGTAGAATGATTAAATAATGTCGAAAATAGTACTATGCAGTAGAAAAAGCCAAAACTACTAGTAAAATGAGGAAGTGTGAAGGTGAATGTACCGTGAGGCAAGAGTTTCAAAATCTTTAAAAATTTTGGGACTCACTTTGATTTGACATTTGTCATTTGAGTGTTTTTTCTTTTATGCGCTAATAGCTGCTGAGTTTGCAGTGCTATATGCAGCTATGAAGCAGAATCCAAAGAAGAAAAATATAAGGAAATGGTGTTGCTAACACATAAACTGTACGTGAACTGTCGCACCATTCGTAAATTGTGCGAGCGAGAAAGAGAGTGTTTTTTAAATTTCTTAGAACCCTGGCATCTGATTGGAAGACTCCTCTGCAAAATAGTTAAAAATAATTTAATATAAAGCATTTTTCACTGCTTAAAAAGCAACAAAATAAAAAAAAAATAAATGCAATATAAGTTTTGAGGTTAAGAATTGTAAAAGTTCCCGAAAACTTAAAAATAATGTGCTTTCGTTCCACATGTAAATATGTCCATACGGTTTGTTTTCTTTTAACAAAAGTGCTTTATTTAGTTTCTAACAATATTGTTTTAACTTATTTGTATTAGAAATGTATATATTTCTAATTAAAAATGGTTTAAAAATGCAAATTAGACCCCGTTGATTTTGCTCCAGTTTGATCAAACCACATCTGTCAAAACACAAACATTGCTTCAGGGGCGCAGTCATTTTTCACAGTTGAAAACATTTTTTGGGTGCTCTTGTTTTCAGCATAGTGCATCAGATTTATAACCTGTTTGTTAAATTTTTCTGATTTCTACACAACAACTAGGCAGAAACACCCGAAAAAATAAGGATTTTAAAAACAATTAACTTATTTTCATTTGTAATAAAGTTCAAGTTTAGAATTTATAGGCCTTCAAATTTAGAAAAATTACATGAAAATCTTGCTGTTTTTCCAGTTTTTTAACAAAACGAAGCTTTATGGGCATTAAAACAAAGGTAATGTGCGTATCTATTCAACAAGGTGTTAAATATAAAATGCCATGCTGTCATGGGCACCTGCACATAGGGAATAATACATTTTATGAATACCCATGGTATTTTCACTAGCGCCCTCTAGCGTGGCAGTGCACACAATTTTTTTTACATTTAGATGTGGCATCTCGATGAGGTTCGAGAACATTCGGAAAAAAAATGGCGATAGACATGCTTGAGGTGGATAAACACCAACAACAATAGCAAAATTAGTTTCGGCGCGAATAAACCGGTCTGAAAAATGGCGTGATCCGACACGCGCTTGAATCGGTAGCCAATGAGAATACCGAAACAAGCGTCGGTTAACGGCCATTTGTCGACGTGTCATCCAAAAGTCCAAACCAACCATTACCTACTCCCCTCGGTTATGGTCGATTCCACCGAAAAGGGAGCGAAGTTGGAAAAGCACCGGTAGTTGGCCCGTCTGAATGCCTCAAAAAGGCATGCGTACTAACCTTAACCGATGACATGTGGCAGCACTGCCAAAGTACCTAAAATCATTGAACTAGACCAAAATGCAACCCTGGGTAGACGTTGCTGTCGCAGCGATTCGCCATTAAGAAACGAGACAGCAAAAAGTGAAGGAGTTCAGTGCAGAAAATTACATCGGATATCAAACCTACTCGAAATCTACTGAGTTCCCTGGGTGCCAATAGCAGCAAAGTTGAGGAGGACTTGATAAGCAAATCGAGCGACACATCTGCGGAATTGATACGTGGTACGCAAGCACAGGATAACAGCGTTAAAAAAAAAAATCCAAGAATTCATCAAGATTGAGAGCGTAAGAAATAAATCCAGGTATAACGTACTCTATACCAACTATAAATCATTCTTGCAAGATTTTAATAAACTTTTTCGTTAGGTCTGCCTTCACGCCAATATCTTTCGTTGGGAAACCGATCTGAGCATCAAATGGAAGGATGCCAACGCTATAACTAAGAGAAAAAAAACGGGGCTCGTCAGACCGAATGCCATCTCCATTTCTACAGCGAAAGAGAGATATTTTTTTCGCAGCTTTTGCAGCACGGAATAAATTAGCTTGGATGTTCTTTCAAGTGTGGCAGAATACGCGGAGCAACAGCGACAACCACGACAACCACGACTTGGGCCAAAAGGGGTGCACACTAACTACAACTAGCGCTCTGCTGGGAGCGGCACCCAAAAATCACTAGCACCAGCGTCAAAAGCAGCTGGCCGCAGAACCACCCGTGTCACTGTCCTGTAGCGCCACCACCACTGCCTCACCAACCGCATCAACACCCAGCAAACCACCCGGATCACCCTGCAGACCACACTACCAACGACATCACCACCACCACCAGTAGCAACACCAGCAACACCAGCCACACCAGCAGCGATAGCTGCACCCACCTCCGTCGTTTGCCGGCGTCAACAGCAGCAACAACACCAACCTCATCATCTTCACCAAAAGAATAAAAGAAAAAAAAAATCAAAATACGGAAAATTAGATTAACGAAAAAGTGAAAAACAATAAGAAAAGTAAAAGAATAGAAAACTAAAATTTAAACAGAGAAAAAGAAGTGTAAAACTAGAAAGAATAAGAAGTAGAAAAGTGAAAGAAAAACTAAAAGAAAGAAAAGCAAAATACTGAAAATTAGACTAATGAAAAGGTGAAAAACAACAAGAAAAGTAAAAGAATAGAAAACTAAAATTTAAAAAGAGAAAAAAATAAGAAGTAGAAAAGTGAAAGGAATTTAAAGGTTAAAGTAACAAGAAAAAAAAGGTGAAAGAAAATACAAAGAATTGAAAACGAAAAGCTAAAGATAGTGAAAAAAAAACACTGAAAGGAATTTAAAAGTTAAAGTAACAAAGGAAAAAGGGTGAAAGAAAATACAAAGAATTGAAAACTAAAAGCTAAAGATAGTGAAAAAAAAACACTGAAAGAAATTTAAAATTTATAGTAACAAAAAAAAAATAAAAAGTGAAAGAAAAACTAAAAGAGAAATCAAAATACAAGAAATTAGACTAACGAAAAAAAGTGAAAAAACAATAAGAAAAGTAAAAACATACAAAACTAAAATTTAAAAAGAGAAAAAAATAAGAAGTAGAAAAGTGAAAGGAATTTAAAGGTTAAAGTGACAAGAAAAAAAAGGTGAAGGAAAATACAAAGAATTGAAAACTAAAAGCTAAAGATAGTGAAAAAAAATCACTGAAAGAAATTTAAAAGTTATAGTAACAAAAAAAATAAAAAGTGAAAGAAAAACTAAAAGAGAAATCAAAATACAAGAAATTAGACTAACGAAAAAAAGTGAAAAAACAATAAGAAAAGTAAAAACATAGAAAACTAAAATTGAACAAGAGAAAAAGAAGTGTAAAACTAGAAAAAAATAAGAAGTAGAAAAATACAGAAAATTAGATTAAAGAAAAAGTGAAAAAACAATAAGAAAAGTAAAAGAATAGAAAACTAAAATTTAAAAAGAGAAAAAGAAGTGTAAAACTAGAAAAAACTAAGAAGTAGAAAAATGAAAGAAAAACTAAAAGAAAAAAATTCAAAAATACAGAAAATTAGACTAACAAAAGAAACTAAGTGAAAACAAAAAAAAAAACCATTAAAAAAGTAAAGTAAAATAAAAAAAAAATAAAACTATAGAAAAGAACAAAAGAACTTAAATGAAATAGAAAAGCTAAAAATTTGACAACGAAAATAAAAGAAAAAATAAACAATGAACAACCGCCACAATGCCCAGCTAAGGGAATAACAACCACCTACCCTACCACCAGCAACCTCAGCATCTTCATCATCAACAACACCACGATCATCCGCTCCAGCACCAGCAACAAGACCCAGCTACAGCACCAACTACATCCACCATTACGGCACTCACCCCAGGTTTGCTAAACTGTGGCCTGGGATTGGTAAGCGATTTTATTAAATACAAAAAAAAGAAGGAAGGAAGCAGGGCGGGCGGGGTAAATGATTTATTCATGCACTTGGATGAAATACCAGCGGCAGCTGAAAATTAAAAATTCAAAGGCAGCTTCATTCAAATTCTAAAAAAGAAAAATTATAAATTATAAATATTTATAATTATAATAGGAATTCTTATTTTAGTTTTCATTAGTCGCTTAACGATACAAAAAAAAAACAAAAGAGAAAAAAGAAACACAAAAGAAACAAACGAAGGAGACATGACGCATTAATGCATCGTACATTAATAGGCTTTATCTACAAGCCGGCCGTTAAAGCTAACCACAGGGTCCTTACACTTGCAGTAAAAAAAAAAGGAAAGAAGAAAATAGCATTTATTAAATGCATTCATTATTGAGTGGCTTTTATTTTGCAATCCTTTTGGAAAAGGCCAACAACACTTGTTGACGTCAGCTAAATAAAACTAATTTTTGTCTAAAATGCATTTAGTAAAATTGAGGTAGTAAAAAATATACCTATTAACGTACGTATTGCGTACAGTTAAATTATGATAAAACGACAAAGCAACATCTCAATAAGTTCCCATTTTAAACACTTACCTGCGTAAATAAATGTTGTTCAACCCTTTCCTTTACATATACATACATATAAAGAAAAATTATAAGAAAATATAATCTAGACAAAAGTTGTTATTTAACGTCGTTAGCTTACGCGATTTTTTTTTCTTTAACTTAGTTTAGCCGTTAAGCTTATCAATAACATTCCCTAACCACAAGCTGAAGTAAAAATTACATAAAAAAAAGGAAAAAAACAAAATCTTTGATCATGAAAATCCACATTAATTCCTGATTTTTTTAGTTTTTATTCGAATAAGAATGTATCAAATTTTGGCAAGTATTTTAGTTTTGTTATATATATACACACCAAGCTTTAAGGCAATTAATGCCAATTTGAAAATATTGAAATAATTAATATTGCTATTTTTATCTGATTTGTTTGTCTCTATATCTCTAACACACACACACACTATCTCCACTATTCTAAAGATTACCATGCATTGTAGTGAATGCGATAAAATAAAAAAATGCATGAAAATAAAATTAACTTAGAATAACGCGACTTAAAAATAAAATACAAGAATAGTAAAACCAATATAAAAATAAAATTAACTTAAAATAACGCGAATTTAAAATAAAACTAAAGAATAGTAAACCCAATATAAAAAGCGAATTAACTTAAAATAAAGCAAATTCAAAAGAAAAATGAAGAATAGTAAAACCAATATAAAAATAAAATTAACTTAAAATAACGCGAATTAAAAATAAAATACAAACTAAACTAAAACGGGATCCATTAATATATACAAAAGAAAAGATTTTTTTTGCTCTCAACTACCTTTTAGCATTTAAGGCTAAGCTTCATTATATTGTATGTATAAATATTTCATAGTTTAAGATGCTTAATATATGGAAATAGCTGCCCTTACAAGGGAATTTTATTACAAAAAAAAATATAGCTTATTAAATGCATTTATAATGAAAAAATCTTAAAATTTCCGGAATATTTGATAAATCAAAAAAAAAAAAATCGCATATTGAAATTGCATTAATGATTAAACTTTTTCAGGAATTAAAAAAAAAAAATCTTAAGTATTCTTTTCATATCCTTAGAAATATGATCTCTTTTCATACTCTTCAATATTCGGCTGTAACACTCTACTATTAGATTTAATATATCACTGTTTTAGTATAAGCATAGTTATAAAAAAAAAAATAAGTGGTTGATTAACTTTTGATAACTTAAATAAATATAATTTGTATACAGGTAAAATATGAATTGTTAATGTAAAGGGGAACAGGTGGCGTAGACGAGACAGGGCGGCGTAAGTATGGAAGTTATTGGGGTGACCTAGACCTCGGCGTAGGGTCACCATGGCGGATTTTTAGCTCTCCATTCTTAATTTTCAGCACTTTCGCGTAAAATAATCGTTTTCATTTATCTTCGGTTGAGATTTTTATTTGTTTATGGTTTTTCGGGTTTTTTTTACCAGGCGGAGATTTTCAAAATTAACTGGTACGATTTTTTTGTATTCATGTGTAGTTTCCGTCTGTCGGACCAGGCTGGCAAGAACACCACCCCATCCGGCGAGCCTTAGCCGCGCGATACGCCAGCGTACCAGTGCTGCCAGAGGGACGACAGTGATGCGCAACAAGGGCTACCTTGCCACATGACGCATCGACCGTAACCAAGGTAGGTCGGAGGAAACATGACAGAATTGGCGCCCAACGTGGGGCCCGACAAAGGTTGGGATTTTGATTGTTTTTTTTGTTTGGTCTCCTGGCGTCTAGCCACGTAAGTCCTGCAGCGTTTAGGTCTTTGAACCTCGACTGCAGTTGCGACGTGGGTTAAGGCAAAAGGAGGCGAACTAGAAAACAATGAAGTATTTCGTTTCGGGCCGTAGAGTAAGTTTTTTGTATAGTTTGGTTAGACCCAAAGCAGGTCCTCTAGGTTAAGAACACGTAAGTCCTGCAGCGTTTAGGCCACAGCGCCTCGACTGCAGTTGCGACGTTTTTCTTTTCGGTAGGATTTTTTACTGCTAGGGTGAAATAGTTAGTTAATTTAAGGATTTTTTTTCTTTTTTTTAGTAGTTCACATCGCGTTTCGGTTTTCCGTAAGTCCTGCAGCGTTAAGGTCGTTGAACCGCGACTGCAGTTGCGACGGTTGGCTGGAGACGGATGAACGACAATCTTAAATTTTTTCTTCTTTCATTTTTTTTATTTTAGATATTTAAACCCGCAGGGGCATCCTGCGTGGAATATGTAGGATAACGGGAGTAGCGCACCCGCGTACCCCAGCGAGCCCACCACGCGTCTGTTCCCAGATTGGGCGGCGTGTTGGCCAGCGTCTGTCTGTTCCCAGATTGGGCGGCTGTTTTTAACACCGTATGGTTATAAAAACCTCTAACATGCAGGGGATTTTATGCATGGAAACCTATAAATAAAATAAAAAAAAAATCTCGTTTTGTAAAATACTTCAGACCGAGAAGAGCAGCCTGACCAGAGGGGTCATAAACGGGACAGGCTAGCTAAGAGCAAAAATACCTCGACTCGGAGGGTGCACCTAGTGTACAAAAAGGGGGGTAGCGGCACTCTTAGGCAGCGCACTCAGTGAAGCATATGAGCTGGACTGTGAGCAAGGCGTTTTGCTTATGAGTGTAACCGCGAACATCGAGTGCATTTCGTTTCTTCGCAAGCGTTTATTTTGCAGTTTTGGTTTTTGCGCACAGTGTGGCTCATATGCTTCACTGCGTGAGGGCTTAGAGGAAGGTCAAATTAAAATTAAATTGTTTTGTTTTTTTGTCTTCTCCTTATCGAGAAGAGCAGCCAGGGGCCTTGCTCTGTAGTACGATTCGGGGTGCGGGTGCGGTTCGGGAGCAGGATCGTACCGTGCATTTACATGTTTTTTTGACAAATTTTTGATGGGTTCAAATCAATGCCGACTAAAACGGAATTTTAAAGCAGAGGTAGAATTTACTGCCGTTTAGAAATCTTAAGCCATGTATTTACATGGTGTGATTTTGTTTTCGAATCGCATTTGCTTTTCGAGTCGCGTTGCAGAGTAGGACCTCAGGTCAGTGGGGTCATCAATGTGACAGGCTAGCTAAGTTAAGAAAAAAATACCTCGATTTGGAGTTAGGCGCTGCTGAATTAAGGGGGGTATAGAGTTGCAAAGCACTCTTGAGTAGGGACAAATATATATATAAAATTTTTCGTTTTGAATAAATACTCCAACTCGGGATGAACCACCACAACACCATTAGGTGAAGCGAATATGCCTGAGCGACCTCAGCATAGGAAATTATTGTGGGAAGTGTAGTTTAAGAACCTCGATTTGGAGGGTGCAATTATAGCACACTGAAGAAGGTTGCTTTCGCTGGTCTCGTCGAAGTTAATTTTTACGCCACTCTTGTTTGTTTTACGCCACCATCCAAATTTAATGCCTATATATTTTTTGAATTATTATTATCAGCTATTCTAGTGTTTTGATTATCGGTTTTGGAGTTATAATTTTTTTTTGTTAGTTTACACTATACAACTTCACCGAAGTTTGATGAGAAGTCTCCTTTTTTTATTTACGTATACATTTTTTTGAAATACCTTGAAATACTTCGAAACAAAATACCTTAAAAAAAATATATATATATATAAGTTTACTTTCATCTATAAGCTCTAATAAGCCATTTTTGTTATACGAACCTTTTAAGAATATTTCACTTCAGTTTCATTTACCTATATCTTTATATAATATTTTCTATATATAGATAAAAGTAAACTTATATTTTATCAACTTTTCGAATATTTTAGACAACCGCAAAGATTGTAACTCTAAAATGGTTACAAAAAAAAAATTTTTTTTTTGATATCACGTTCCTATATTTCTATATTAAAACATACTACGATAAAATTTCTTTGACCTCTATGGAGTTCAGTTATTATTATGCTTACCTTTAATTAATATCCTTATATTTTATCAACTTTTCGAATTTTATATTATTTTCCTTTACATATCATTACTATATATATTATCATTTCTTATACTACTATTAATACTATTATTTAAAATTTTTTTTGCTAAGTTTTGCAGCCACCATCCAGGACATTATTTATTTTGGACATTACTACAGGACATTTATTTTGATCTTATTTTTTTGTAAATTTTTCCTTTCGTTTTGGCATTTGGAGAACAACAGTTTCGTAAACTGTGGTGCCTTTAACCATCGGCCTACATACATAAAAATTTAATTTTTTCGTTTGTGAATAATTTGGCGAATTTTCGTTTTGCTATTTAAACCATCTTCTTGCTTTGAAATGTTTTACTATTTTTTGATCATTTTTGCCTTTCTTATTGCGATTCCTTTGGGCATGGTACACACTAGACAGCAGAGCCAGAGGGCCGATGACAGTGAAACCAATCCGAATCCAGCCGAAAGTGGAAGTCTAGTACCCACAACAACCACTGGTACAGGGGCAATTCCAAAAACAGGCCTGACGAGAACCACCATATCGATTTTTACCACAGCAACGACGACTATTACAACGCCTATGGCGAGGCAGAGTCCACTACCACCAGCACCTAGACGTACCTCGGAAGAGCTTAACTTCTCTAATAGCAGCATCACGTCTCCAGAGTTTAGCAGCCTAACCGCTCTAAACGTGCGAAAGCAATTCCAGCAACATGCGCAGATGGGAAGCGTAAGAGACAGGTCGTCAGGAAGAGCACCAGCATCCCAAGGTGTGGTCAACTCTAGCATCAATATACGGGATTACGTCAAGTCAGCGGTAGGTTTAGCCCAAGTGGATCTGATGTCGGGAATGGAGGAGCGTTTGCGGGTGTTAGTCCCACAATTAATAGCCGAAAGCTTAGGGTCGATGACGCCTCAGTATTCAGAGAGCCGACCAGCGGTTACGAAGTTAGTGACTTTACAACCACCACCTCCACCACCCCCGTCTATCAATTCACAGGCATGGCCAGATCGAAATATGGAGCAGCAACAACAAATGGGATCTCAGGATACCATTAGCATCTCGCAATCTTTTCCAGATTTTTCGCAACCACCACCGCATAGGCCGCAACCGACAAATGTGCCGCAGCCGCAGATTTTTGCTCATTCTCAGACTTACCAGGTTGAGAATAGGAATCGACACCAAGAGCAACGAGCTGGACCATCAGTACGTCAGCCCAGTGCCTTTGCCTATACAGGGCCAGCATAAGCGCCTTTTGTGCCTTACCAACAAACAGAACAGCCGCGACGTGTAGAAATGGACAAATGGGGTTTTAAATTCGACGGTACCGCTAAATCAATTAGCGTGGATGAATTTGTTTTTCGAGTCGAGACCTTGTGTAATGACTACAGATACCCATGGCCGGAAGTAATTAGGAATTTCCACAGTTTGCTAACAGGAAACGCAGCTCAATGGTTCTGGGGATTTCGCCGCTTAAACCGAATACCAAGTTGGTACGCACTTCGAGAAGAGCTTGTAACTCAGTTCAAGCGACACGAAAGCGACTTCGAAATCCAAAGACAAATAATGGATCGAAGACAACAACGGGATGAAGCTTTCGACGACTTTTATCAATCTGTTTTGACACTGAGGAACCAACAACGTAATCCACTGGCGGAACAGGATTTAGTCGAAATAATGAGGAGCAACCTGAGGAAGGAAATGTCACAGTTGTTATTTGCCATGCGCATAGAGGGTTTGACCGAGTTCTGCAAGGCCTGCAAAAAGGCTGAAACTCATATAAACTACCAACGCCAGGCTTATCAACCGCCTCCGCGTCAATATGTACCTCGCAATGCGCAAGTGCACGAGTTAAATGTAGAGCAGGACTTTTCGACTCAAGCGTTTGAAATAGACGCTATTAATTCCTCGCGAACATTTCCATGTTGGAACTGCAAACAGCCAGGGCACAACTTTGTTGAGTGTACTGCAGCCGTAAGGCGAATCTTTTGTTATAGATGCGGAACGGAGGGCGTAGTTACCCCAAAGTGTCCGAAATGCCAGGGAACTGCTAGGCCAAATAGAAATGTTCAGGTGGAGTCTAGATCAGCTCAAACGAAGACGCAAACTCAAACTCAAGAAACGACAGAATGACTAACGTCAGCCACCCAGACCGATATAGAAAAGAAAGTTGTAGTTTTAACATCTAGTAACCATAGTGACCAAAGTAGTTGCGATCAAGCCGTAAATACCGTTGAGGTAAAGTTAAAAGAAATCAAGCCATTTCATGTGAGACTCAAGAACTATGAGGAAGTCAGAAAAAGAATATTTTCAGAACAGCCAACAAAAATTGAAAAAGCAAGGGTTAGATATCGTTTGAGGAAAAATAATTATAAAGAAATTTCAGCATCAGAACTTTATGAGGGCGAAGACAGTAGGTTTTATACGAACATCGAAATCAATGGACAGCGAATTGAGGGATTATTAGACAGTGGAGCAACAGTGTCGTGTTTAGGGAATAACTGCTTAAGTTTTGTAGAAAAGTGCAAGTTGCCAATTTTTAAATTTAACTCTTTCGTCAAAACTGCCGATGGGCGAATGCATTCAATCATAGGTCGGGTTAAAGCAAAAATTAAATTCGATAACCAGGAGCAGGAGATTGTTTTTTATTTAACACCTTCTCTAAAACGAGAATTGTTTCTAGGTGTAGATTTCATTAAGAAATTCAGTCTCATTCAGCTCAAAGTTGATAGCATAACGACCAACAACATTGCTCTGGAGGAAGAAGTTCAAAGTCAGGCAACACCTAAAATGAAAGTTTTGACAGCGCAGCAACAACACCGGCTTAACGCAGTTATAGCAAAATTTCCCTGCTTCACGAAGAAAGGTCTCGGCAAGACGTCTTTAGAAGAGCACTACATTGATACCGGCGACGCAGTGCCCGTGAAAGATAAGCACTACCCAGTCTCACCGGCTGTTCAGGGTCTCATGTTTGCGGAGCTGGATAGGATGCTTTCACTGGGAGTCATTGAGCCGAGCGAAAGTCCATGGAACAATCGAGTGGCCTTCGTGCGAAAAGGCGAGAAATGTCGACTGTGCCTGGACGCTCGCAAGCTCAATGCACTCACAGTGAAGGACGCCTACCCACTTCCACACATAGAGGGGTTGCTCAGTCGTCTCGGCAACACACACTTTATCTCAAGTGTGGATCTTAAGGACGCCTTCTGGCAAATTCCGCTTGCCGTCAGTAGTAGGGAGAAAACCGCGTTTACAGTGCCAGGTCGTCCGCTTTGTCAATTTACCGTCATGCCGTTTGGACTATGCAACGCAGCCCAAAGGTTATGTCGGTTGATGGACAAAGTCGTGCCAGCCAGTCTTCGTGAAAGCGTTTTCATTTATTTGGATGATCTTCTTGTTGTTTCCTCAGATTTCGATAGTCATCTCCAAAAATTAGAGCAGGTAGCGCAGTTGCTAAGTTCGGCCGATTTAACCATCAATGTGGCTAAGTCAAAATTTTGTTGCAGCGAGCTAAGGTATTTGGGGTATATCGTAGGCGAAGGTAAATTAAAACCAGACCCAGACAAGGTCCATGCCATTGACCGATATACGTACCCAAAAACTCCAAAACAAGTTCGAAGTTTCATGGGAGCCACGGGATGGTACCGTCGCTTTATTCGCGATTATGCTACTATAGCAGCACCTATTTTTGATACGCTGAAAAAAGCGAAAACTTTTGAGTTCGGTGATGAGGCTAAGAGCGCCTTCGATAAATTAAAAACAGCTCTTATTTCTAGTCCAGTCCTGGTACATCCAGATTTTTCGAAACACTTTTATGTTCAAACCGACGCGTCCAACATTGGAATTGGCGGCGTTTTGTTTCAAAAAGACGATGAAGGTGGTGAACATCCTATCGCCTACTATTCAAAGAAACTCACGCCGGCACAGAAAAATTATTCGGTAACCGAGCACGAATGTCTAGCTGTGGTAATGGGGATAACGAAGTTCAGAGCCTATATCGAGCTAATGCCTTTCACCGTGAAGTAAAATGGCTAATGTCGCATAAAGACTTAACTAGTCGATTGGCGAGGTGGAGTTTGTATTTGCAAAGCTTTAGTTTCGAGATTGCGCATCGTAAAGGGGCTCAGAACATCGTTCCCGACACGTTATCACGCTACGACATGGACGAAATAAGTTGTGAGGTAAAGGCACTGATTGACCTCGAGTCACCAGAGTTTCAAAGCGAAGAGTATAGGGAATTGTTAAATACCATAACCGAGAATCACTCCCAGTTGCCTGACCTCAAGGTTATCGATGGTTTCGCTTATAAGCGTACGGTTCCATATGATGGTACACCCAATGGTGAAGATTTTTCCTGGAAATTATGGATTCCAGCGTCTTTGACTCAGTCGATCATAGCTAATGCACACCAACCTCCTCAAGTAGCTCATGGTGGTTTCACCAAAACTTTAAAGCGTATCAAGGAATATTTTTACTGGCCAAATATGAACCAACAGGTACTCAATTTCGTTAATGATTGTCAAGTCTGCAAAGAATGCAAACCAGCTCAAATGGTTCTAAGACCGCCTATGGGGCAAGAGTCGCAAATAGGACGGCCTTTTCAAAAAATCTATGTGGATTTTCTCGGTCCATACGTTCGTTCGAAAAAGAAAAATACCTATATCTTCATAGTCTTAGACTATTTCACAAAATTCACCCTGTTAAAAGCAATGACGAAAGCGACCGCGCGAAATGTAATCCAGTTTCTAATTTCAGAAGTTTTTCATAAATTCGGTACCCCAGAAATACTCATGTCAGACAATGGCGTGCAATTTTTAAGTAAAGAATTTGCCGAAATGATCGATAATTTTGGAATAAGACATGTCCGTACGGCAAATTACGCTCCTCAAGCCAACGCTTCGGAGAGGGTCAACCAGTCCATTCTCGCGGCGATTCGGTCATATCTCGACCAATATCAAACTAACTGGACCAACATTTATCAGACATTGAGTGTGCCTTGCGTTCTTCGGTACACTCCTCGATAGGAATGACTCCCTATTTTGCTCTCTTCGGTCACAACATGATCACGCATGCAAGCGCCTATAAAATAGCAAAGAAACTAGGTGGGCTTAGCGATCCTGAGACGTTGGTGATACCGAAGCCGGTTCGGCAAGACTTGATTCGCAACAAAATCCGCGAACAGCTCCATAAGAGTCACGAACAGAATGTTAAAAGGTATGATTTGAAAAGTCGAAAGATTAAGCCCGGTTTCCATGTGGTCTTCTAAGATCTCCGACAATCACATCTTCTGCTATAATGAGCGAGATGGATCTATGTTATTCTTGCTATAAAATAATGACATTTGGTTTGTTGTCGTATTTTTTGTAGCTTTTATTTGTTTGCTTAAGAAACTATTTTATTGCATTTGTTTTATCACAAGAATTTAAAAATGTCAGAAAAGTACAACGGGGTCAGTCACAACGATATCAAGAAGTTGTCCACCACGTCAAGATTTAAAATTCCCATATTACACGATGCTCGTTTGCTCGGTGTGCACATGGCAGTGCAATATGCTTGTTGTAGTATTCTCCAAAATTTTTCACAGTTTCGCATTGGACGCAACAACAAAATTATCTGCTCGCCGAGCAAACGAGCACCGTATAATATGGGCAAAAGTACACCAACCAGTGCCGGCTCTATAAAACAAGCTTTCACAGGCCACCACGGCATAACACTAACAAAACGGAATGTATAAAATCGTCAATTTAATAATTAATAAATATTATTTAATAATAGATTTATTAACCAGTTTTTTGTAACTAAAATAATTACATATTGAATACAGCAAACATTCACAAAATTCTAAACAATGAAATTGTTTCGATTTTTTTCTATTTTATTTTGCTTCTATTTTGACATGTTAAAGCATCCTTAGAATAATATTAAAATAGTTGTCAGTGATGACAATAGTCCAACAACAAACAACTTAAATGGCTGCCGCATTTATAGCAAGTGATAGACTTTTATAGCAAAAGTTAAAAAAGTTGATCTTTCATGATCTTCTATGATCTCCCAGCATCACATGAGATTGTAGAGGATATCACATGCTATAAAATGCAAAATGTATGTATGTTTCGCACGCTCCTTTATCAATCCCATAAAGAGGCACTCGCATTCTGTTTCTTTCCCACTGAAGATGTGATTGTGGGAGATATTAGAAGATCTTAGAAGATTACATGGAAACTGGGCTTTAAGTTTCAGCCTGGACAGGAGGTCTACCGACGAAACTTTCAGCTTAGTGACTTCGCTAAGAAAATTAGCGCCAAACTGTCAAAGCGTTTTCTAAAGTGTCGAATAGTGAAGGCAGTAGGTAATAGTCTGTATGAGTTAGAAGATTTAAGTGGTAAGACGTTAGGCATTTTTCACGCGAAGGACTTAAAACAATAATCGAGTTCGAATGTAGGTTGAGAGAGCAAATGGTGCCATCTTTTCCCATTTATCTCTTAAGCCGAGAAGCTTGTCGAGAATCCCTGGGTTTGTCATGGGCACCTGCACATAGGGAATAATACATTTTATGAATACCCATGGTATTTTCACTAGCGCCCTCTAGCGTGGCAGTGCACACAATTTTTTTTACATTTAGATGTGGCATCTCGATGAGGTTCGAGAACATTCGGAAAAAAAAATGGCGATAGACATGCTTGAGGTGGATAAACACCAACAACAATAGCAAAATTAGTTTCGGCGCGAATAAACCGGTCCGAAAAATGGCGTGATCCGACACGCGCTTGAATCGGTAGCCAATGAGAATACAGAAACAAGCGTCGGTTAACGGCCATTTGTCGACGTGTCATCCAAAAGTCCAAACCAACCATTACCTACTCCCCTCGGTTATGGTCGATTCCACCGAAAAGGGAGCGAAGTTGGAAAAGCACCGGTAGTTGGCCCGTCTGAATGCCTCAAAAAGGCATGCGTACTAACCTTAACCGATGACATGTGGCAACACTGCCAAAGTACCTAAAAGCATTGAACTAGACCAAAATGCAACCCTGGGTAGACGTTGCTGTCGCAGCGATTCGCCATTAAGAAACGAGACAGCAAAAAGTGAAGGAGTTCAGTGCAGAAAATTACATCGGATATCAAACCTACTCGAAATCTACTGAGTTCCCTGGGTGCCAATAGCAGCAAAGTTGAGGAGGACTTGATAAGCAAATCGAGCGACACATCTGCGGAATTGATACGTGGTACGCAAGCACAGGATAACAGCGTTAAAAAAAAATCCAAGAATTCATCAAGATTGAGAGCGTAAGAAATAAATCCGGGTATAACGTACTCTATACCAACTATAAATCATTCTTGCAAGATTTTAATAAACTTTTTCGTTAGGTCTGCCTTCACGCCAATATCTTTCGTTGGGAAACCGATCTGAGCATCAAATGGAAGGATGCCACCGCTATAACTAAGAGAAAAAAAACGGGGCTCGTCAGACCGAATGCCATCTCCATTTCTACAGCGAAAGAGAGATATTTTTTTCGCAGCTTTTGCAGCACGGAATAAATTAGCTTGGATGTTCTTTCAAGTGTGGCAGAATACGCGGAGCAACAGCGACAACCACGACTTGGGCCAAAAGGGGTGCACACTAACTACAACTAGCGCTCTGCTGGGAGCGGCACCCAAAAATCACTAGCACCAGCGTCAAAAGCAGCTGGCCGCAGAACCACCCGTGTCACTGTCCTGTAGCGCCACCACCACTGCCTCACCAACCGCATCAACACCCAGCAAACCACCCGGATCACCCTGCAGACCACACTACCAACGACATCACCACCACCACCAGTAGCAACACCAGCAACACCAGCCACACCAGCAGCGATAGCTGCACCCACCTCCGTCATTTGCCGGCAACAGCTGCGTCAACAGCAGCAACAACACCAACCTCATCATCTTCACCAAAAGAATAAAAGAAAAAAAAAAAAATCAAAATACGGAAAATTAGATTAACGAAAAAGTGAAAAAACAATAAGAAAAGTAAAAGAATAGAAAACTAAAATTTAAACAGAGAAAAAGAAGTGTAACTAGAAAGAATAAGAAGTAGAAAAGTGAAAGAAAAACTAAAAGAAAGAAAAGCAAAATACTGAAAATTAGACTAATGAAAAGGTGAAAAACAACAAGAAAAGTAAAAGAATAGAAAACTAAAATTTAAAAAGAGAAAAAAATAAGAAGTAGAAAAGTGAAAGGAATTTAAAGGTTAAAGTAACAAGAAAAAAAAGGTGAAAGAAAATACAAAGAATTGAAAACGAAAAGCTAAAGATAGTGAAAAAAAAACACTGAAAGGAATTTAAAAGTTAAAGTAACAAAGGAAAAAGGGTGAAAGAAAATACAAAGAATTGAAAACTAAAAGCTAAAGATAGTGAAAAAACACTGAAAGAAATTTAAAAGTTATAGTAACAAAAAAAATAAGAAGTGAAAGAAAAACTAAAAGAAAAAAATTCAAAAATACAGAAAATTAGACTAACAAAAGAAACTAAGGGAAAACAAAAAAAAAAACCATTAAAAAAGTAAAGTAAAATAAAAAATAAAAAATAAAACTATAGAAAAGAAAAAAGAACTTAAATGAAATAGAAAAGCTAAAAATTTGACAACGAAAATAAAAGAAAAAATAAACAATAAACAACCGCCACAATGCCCAGCTAAGGGAACAACAACCACCTACCCTACCACCAACAACCTCAGCATCTTCATCATCAACAACACCACGATCATCCGCTCCAGCACCAGCAACAAGACCCAGCTACAACACCAACTGCATCCACCATTACGTCACTCACCCCAGGTTTGCTAAACTGTGGCCTGGGATTGGTAAGCGATTTTATTAAATACAAAAAGAAAAGAAGGGAGGAAGCAGGGCGGGCGGGGTAAATGATTTATTCATGCACTTGGATGAAATACCAGCGGCAGCTGAAAATTAAAAATTCAAAGGCAGCTGAGTTATTAAATTCTAAAAAAGAAAAATTTTTAAACAGAAAATTATAAATATTTATAATTATAATAGGAATTCTTATTTTAGTTTTCATTAGTCGCTTAACGATACAAAAAAAAAAAACAAAAGAGAAAAAAGAAACACAAAAGAAACAAACGAAGGAGACACGACGCATTAATGCATCGTACATTGATAGGCCTTATCTACAAGCCGGCCGTTAAAGCTAACCACAGGGTCCTTACACTTGCAGTAAAAAAAAAAAGGAAAGAAGAAAATAACATTTATTAAATGCATTCATTATTGAGTGGCTTTTATTTTACAATCCTTTTGGAAAAGGCCAACAACACTTGTTGACGTCAGCTAAATAAAACTAATTTTTGTCTAAAATGCATTTAGTAAAATTGAGGTAGTAAAAAATATACCTATTAACGTACGTATTGCGTACAGTTAAATTATGATAAAACGACAAAGCAACATCTCAATAAGTTCCCATTTTAAACACTTACCTGCGTAAATAAATGTTGTTCAACCCTTTCCTTTACATATACATACATATAAAGAAAAATTATAAGAAAATATAATCTAGACAAAAGTTGTTATTTAGTAAAAATTACATAAAAAAAAAAGGAAAAAACAAAATCTTTGATCATGAAAATCCACATTAATTCCTGATTTTTTTTAGTTTTTATTCGAATAAGAATGTATCAAATTTTGGCAAGTATTTTAGTTTTGTTATATATATACACACCAAGCTTTAAGGCAATTAATGCCAATTTGAAAATATTGAAATAATTAATATTGCTATTTTTATCTGATTTGTTTGTCTCTATATCTCTAACACACACACACACTATCTCCACTATTCTAAAGATTACCATGCATTGTAGTGAATGCGATAAAATAAAAAAATGCATGAAAATAAAATTAACTTAGAATAACGCGACTTAAAAATAAAATACAAGAATAGTTAAACCAATATAAAAATAAAATTAACTTAAAATAACGCGAATTTAAAATAAAACTAAAGAATAGTAAACCCAATATAAAAAGCGAATTAACTTAAAATAAAGCAAATTCAAAAGAAAAATGAAGAATAGTAAAACCAATATAAAAATAAAATTAACTTAAAATAACGCGAATTAAAAATAAAATACAAACTAAACTAAAACGGGATCCATTAATATATACAAAAGAAAAGATTTTTTTGCTCTCAACTACCTTTTAGCATTTAAGGCTAAGCTTCATTATATTGTATTTATAAATATTTCATAGTTTAAGATGCTTAATATATGAAAATAGCTGCCCTTACAAGGGAATTTTATTACAAAAAAAAAACATAGCTTATTAAATGCATTTATAATGAAAAAATCTTAAAATTTCCGGAATATTTGATAAATCAAAAAAAAAAAATCGCATATTGAAATCGCATTAATGATTAAACTTTTTCAGGAATTAAAAAAAAAAAATCTTAAGTATTCTTTTCATATCCTTAGAAATATGATCTCTTTTCATACTCTTCAATATTCGGCTGTAACACTCTACTATTAGATTTAATATATCACTGTTTTAGTATAAGCATAGTTATAAAAAAAAAAATAAGTGGTTGATTAACTTTTGATAACTTAAATAAATATAATTTGTATACAGGTAAAATATGAATTGTTAATGTAAAGGGGAACAGGTGGCGTAGACGAGACAGGGCGGCGTAAGTATGGAAGTTATTGGGGTGACCTAGACCTCGGCGTAGGGTCACCATGGCTGGTCTTTTGTGGCCAGAAGGGGAGGGTTAGCCAAGGGCGATCGACCAACAGCTGAGATCGACCCACGAGACGTGCCAGCGTGGCAACATCGAGCAACCGGCTCGGTTTTCTTACGGATTTTTAGCTCTCCATTCTTAATTTTCAGCACTTTCGCGTAAAATAATCGTTTTCATTTATCTTCGGTTGAGATTTTTATTTGTTTATGGTTTTTCGGGTTTTTTTACCAGGCGGTGATTTTCAAAATTAACTGGTACGATTTTTTTGTATTCATGTGTAGTTTCCGTCTGTCGGACCAGGCTGGCAAGAACACCACCCCATCCGGCGAGCCTTAGCCGCGCGATACGCCAGCGTACCAGTGCTGCCAGAGGGACGACAGTGATGCGCAACAAGGGCTACCTTGCCACATGACGCATCGACCGTAACCAAGGTAGGTCGGAGGAAACATGACAATGCATAACTTTTTAAGATATAATTTTTTTTTATAATTAGAATTCGTCTGAAAAACTAGTGGTTTCCCTTTTACGAAAGCAATACATTAAAAAGAGAATTATTAAAAAGATAACTACATCCAGAAGAAGTGTAGGCAGAGAAGCCTGTGTTGTACTTACTGAGGCTTGACAACCCTAAGCAGCGTCCGAAGGCCTTCTATTAATACATTTAGTTTATTTTTATTAAGCTTGGAAAAAATTCTCGATTTTAAATAAAAAAAGGGTTGTATCTTAAATGCATGTATTTTTATGTTTGATATCTTGCTGAATAGATACTTGTATTATCTCTCTTTTGATACCCATAAAGTTTAGTTTTGCTGGAAAATTTAAAAAAACAGCTAGATATTTTGTCCAATTTTTCCAACGTTGGATGCCTATAACTTCTAAGCCAATTGCGAGCGATCTGAAATTTTTTACATAATTAGAGTTGTTGCTATTCTTGAAATGTTCCTAAAACTTTAATGCATAATAACAAACTTGAACAGTTTGGGCCTTCTTTTACGATACAACCGAATACGACCCTTTGTGATTGTTTCTGTATTTGTGTGAACCAACACCAATATAGAAAATACCACACTTTTCTGCTATTACACCACTTCCTTATATTTTACTTCTTTGGCAGAATCTAACAAAGTGTGAAGGTGAATGTACCGTTAGGCAAGAGTTTCAAAATCTTTAAAAATTTTGGGACTCACTTTGATTGACATTTGTCATTTGAGTGTTTTTTTTTCTTTTATGCGCTAAAAGCTGCTGAGTTTGCAGTGCTATATGCAGCTACGAAGCAGATATTCAAGCTAACACAAATTTTTTACTGCTTTAAAATGTAAAATTTAAAATGACAAGTCCTGGCTTACACTCGTCAAGACTTGACGGTCAAGTTCTTTGTTTCATGGCGATCGACGCATGTGGAAACAAACTTGAACGTACCGTCAATTCTTGGCAATTCGTTTTGTGTTCGTTCGTTGACCCATTATTTTTTTATTTTATTTAGGCGTCATCAGCGGAAAGAAGGAAAAAGGAGAAGTGAAAGAAAGAATTGACCGTCAACTCTTTACGAGTGTAAATTGAATCGTCAAGTTTAGAAGAGAATATGCAAAACTTGACCGTCAAGTCTTGACGAGTGTAAACCAGGACTTATATAACCAAGAATAAATTTTAAGTAAAAAATGTATCCATGAAAAGGTCACAAATGTATCCACTTCAGAAAAAACTATCCACATATTATGCGCACATTACACGCAGGCTTGCTAGTTTGGTAATTAATTACCAAATTTGGTAGATAATTTTTAACTTGGTAATTTGGTAATTTTTTTATAGTTTTGGTAACTTTTTTCCTTTAGTTTTTCCAAAAAATTCAAAATAATCAGTTTGCAAGATCAACATAAAAAATTGAATTTAATATTGCATTAAACATTTTTAGTGCAGCATAAACTTTATGTTTTGTATTGAACATTTCTCTAAGTTTTCCGAACGCATCATCTGAAAATATTGCGATTCATGTCAAAATATTACAATTTCGAAATTTTACGTTAACAAAGAAGTCTCTTATAAAAAACGAAGCTACAAAACAAGTTGGGTTTAAATACAATAAAAGCATAATGATTTCAAAGGAACTCTGCGAAA
The DNA here is from genome assembly GCA_963920525.1 of Dichetophora obliterata. Taxonomy (NCBI): domain Eukaryota; kingdom Metazoa; phylum Arthropoda; class Insecta; order Diptera; family Sciomyzidae; genus Dichetophora; species Dichetophora obliterata. The sequence goes on from OY986437.1 coordinate 193,265,585, forward strand.
TGAAAGACAAGCGTCATTATGTGTGGTCACCAGAAGAAGATTTCTAGATTTAAAATAGAGATTTTTTTCGCCATCAGCTCTAGTTAAGGAGTTACAGGCAAAAATGTAAAAACCTGTTATGTTCTAACAGAATAATATCTTTAGACTGCATCAGTCAATTTCGATCGTATTTGACAGCTTTGATTAGGAAATATTCAGCCCTATCATGCTAAATTTTTCACGCAGAATAGGAAAAGGGAGTTTTTATTTTTAAGATAAAGCTCTAGAACATTTTTCAATTCTACATGAAAAGTTATTCATAATACGGCTGATTAGGTCTAAACATTTTTCTAAACAATTTTTTCAGCTTTTGTTTTGAAGATAATGACCTTGAAAATCATAAATTTTAAAACTTTTTCATAAACATATTTGCTACTGCGAAATGTCTGAATCATAAAAATATCTTTTGTCTTTGAAGTTTAAGCATTCATTTGACCTTTGCAGATATTGTGGATAATTCTAGATATATTTTTACAGCTACAGATATATTTACATCCGCTTAAAATTGCTTTGAATAAATTTAATTAAATTTGGGTTACTTTCACAATATGTTTTTCTAAAACGTAAAAAGATATCAGCAAAAGCTTTAAATACTTTGATAGAGTTTGCGCTTAGGAGCAGTTATTGGAAAAAGAACTGTAGATCATATTTTTCATAAATCCTTAACTTGAGGTGATGGTGAAAGAGTTTCCTTTTATTTAAAATCAGTGCCCGTAGTTAGAATTGATATCCCATAAAACAAACGAACTGTGTAGTTTCTGATTTGTAGTTATTAAAAAATGATTAAAATTTAAACTTGAGGAAACCGATAATTTTTTAAAGCATTAAATGCCATATATTTGTATTTATTCATTTACTTTCTTAACATCAATATTCATTGCCAATGAATGCGGTATATTTTTTTAGTTCCTACTTATTTCAAATAAAAAAAATAAGGATCTCATTTTTATATCATTAATTTACAATTTTTTGTTTTGTTTTGTGACCAAAAAATTACGTTTACCTGAATTTACTACTAATTTGTGATTTTTATATTAATATAATAAATAAATTTTAAACAAGAAAAAAGTTGCACTTTTTCTATTAATGTTTTTATCTAATTCAAATAAAAAAGATATACGTCTCATTTTTATAAGTATATGAGTTAATGAATTTTACTTATTTTGTGATTTTTAATTATTAATAATAAGAAATTTTAAACAAAAAAAAATGTAATACTTAATAATATTTCTAAATTTATTTTACCTTTTTTTCCGTTTATTAATTTTAAGTAATTTAATGTTGAATACATTTTTTTATTAACAAAAATTATAATTTAATTGATTATCTTACTTTTAAAAAATGTTTGTTTGTTTAATTAATTTTTATTTAATTTTGGTAACTTTTTGATCAAATTTTGGTAACTAAACTTTTTATAAGTGGCAACCCTGCTTACACGGTCAATCATTTGACGTCCAGCATGTGTACGTGTGGATTGATGCTAGCCCTTAAGGCCCCTATAGACGAGCAATTAATCGCACAACTGGTTGATAAACTGGTTGCTGGTTGATGAAAATAAGCAGTGTGTAGGCGGGTTTTTTGTTTGTTTTCAGTTTTTCAACCAGTTTTACAATCAGTTGCTGAAAATCAAAAGTTTTTGAAATTTTCGGCTGAAGCTCAACGAGTTCATCAACTAGTTGTCGTGTTTTTAGCAAACTTAGCAACCAAACGGAAAACTAAATTTTTTCTTCAGTTTTTGTTGAATTTCTGCTATGGGCATTTTATAAATAAAATATTTTGAGCTGAATTTTAACAACTGCCATCAAATGAAAGTTGTGTCTGTAGGAAAAAACACCAATCAGTTTATCAACCAGTTGTTCGATTAGTTGTTCGTCTAAATCAGCCTTTACACACTTCAATCATATAGTCAAATTTTCATTCTAAATTATTTTTTATGGATCGCAGACGTGCGGTGAGTTAAGCGGGTCACAGTATCGCGCCTTTTGCATTACTTGCCAATCAAGTAATTAGTAGCTACGCATTTAAAAGCGTAAAAATAGAAAGAAAAGAGTCAATAAACTCTGTCAAAAAGTGTTTGTAATCTTAAATTTATTATTTACAGCTCTTTTTTTTCCCTGCAGTCATGTTTACTGCACGGCAAAAGCAAACGAAATGACGAAAGATTGATTGATCAATCCCTTACACACATCCAGCCGCTTGACCAGCATTGCAAAATATCTAAAAATTTAGATTTTGATCAATCAAGCCATCAACGTGCCTGTGTAACGCATACAAACAAATATTTACTAATACATATACCTGATTGATGTCAAATGATTGACCGTGTAAGGTCCGCATTAGAACAATGAAACCCAATTTTTAAGCTTTAATAACAATTTTATTTATTTAATTTGAAGACTAACAAACAGTTTTGTTAAAATATAATAGTAAGTAACAAAACATGTACATATATAAAATAATAAATAATAATATTAAGACCTAGCCTTGAAGTATTTTTAGGATTTATTTTTTTTAAAAGTTAAAATAATTAACAACGATATTTAAACTTTAAAGGTATATTGTAACACTCATAAAAAAATTTCATTATGTTCAAAATGGTGCTCAATAAGAGCGTTTCAAGTAAAGAGCTTTGGCGCTGTTGTTGATTTTTACTCTTCTATTAATCTCAAAAATTAAAACCAATAATATAATTAATTACTATGATTTCAACTATGACCGGGACTGGAAAAAATACAGAAAATTGATTTTGATAGCGAAAGCCATTGATGTGAATTACATATTAAAGTTTCAGATGATTCGGCTGAATAATTTCGAAAAAAAAAGTTTTGAGATAAATGAGTGTTAAGAGTGTGAGTATGGATATTTGTGCTGTACGCTCGATACCCGCTAAAACGACTGTAAAAGCGGAGATAACGTCATTATCTTTAAAAAATTTAACAGTTCATTCTTAAAAAACTATACTTTTGAAATATAAAAAAATTGAGAAGAAAAAAAGAGATAAAAATTCTAGACAACTGGCAACTGCCTTTTAGTTCTTCAGTCTGTTATATTTGTGGTATTTTTATATTTGTTATAAATTATGTTTATTACATTCATTTTATAAGTATGATATACAAAAAACAATATATAGAAAACACAGCTGTTAATTTGCGATTACGATTATTAACAATAAGATTATATTTTAAAAAGAATTATAATCATTTCATAATCCTTGAGGGATATGTTTTTGATAAGAAATTGATTACGATTACAAGTAATCAAAAAATAATTACAACTACTTGGAATTACGAAAATAATCAAAAGTTATCAAGAAAAAAATTAACTGACTAATTTTAGAAATTATTTTTGATTCTGTTTAAGGTTGACTCGCATCGTTTCAACGGTGAGGTTGTGAAGTGCAACCAGTAATTTTTACCTGAAATCGGCCGTACGCTGATACGGCTTTTTCAGTTAATACAGTTATACGAATAACAGTTATACGAAAACTTAATAAGCTTAATTAATAAAAGTGTTGAGAGCTGCAGTATGAACTTTGGGTTCATGGTTTATTTTTTCTTACCGCTGCTAATGCTATACATGGCTTGTATGGCATTTATTTATAAAAAGACTGCTTGACGACACCCTAAACGAGTTAAAGCGAACTGTACAATATATTCCTGGCTAGCCGCTTCAATTGGATTCAACGGAACAGCTGAGTTTTATTAGTGATTATCGTGACTATAATATTAATGATTCAATATTTTATTTTTTAGTGGTTGTGTATTTTTGTAATTCTATATGTGAACGTTAAATGCTCATTTGATGTAATTTATCAAAATGAAAATGTAAATGGATATTTCCCATTTACACACTAGGCTATTGTATATATGAAAGCAATACGTCATTGTATATAATATTTTTAGTGCATGTATATGTTTCGCCATGTACAAGTTGTCGTTGTCTCTTTCACCCATTTGTTTTTAGGACAATCGTCAAAAGCAAATGCTAAAATACTCTTTGAGCAGAAGTAAATTATTCTGTAATAATATTCTGGCCAAGTGGCTTTCGATTTATTAATTTACTTAATAGTGTAACAGACCAGGAAGGCCATACATTGCAGCCGCTAAGTAAACAAATAAAAACTGTTTATATATATATATATATTGTAATATCGATTAATTAAAGACTCAATAAAGTACTACTACTACTTTGATTCTGTTTAATTATTTTAAGAATTTTATTTTAAAGTACGGAATATTTTGTAAAATTTTATTCATAAATTAACATAGCTATGTATATAATCATTAAGGGTATTCAGAGGTAGTCTTATTACGGTGTTAGATTGTTAAAATTTTGATGTACGTGTGAACACACTCATTCAATTATTTTGCTTCACCTACGCTTCTGTCAAAATCCGATTGGAGAATGTTTATTATATTTTTGCTTCAAATTTGAAAGCGTTTAATAGCTATGCCTAGGAAAAGTGAAAAAAATAAGACAATTGATTGTATAATTGAAGATGCGATGGATAAAATAACGCAGATAGAAGGTTTGAAGAAACGTTTATATGAATTTACTACATTCTCAATTAAAAACTTAATTGCAGATATTGACCGTGATGAGGCAAGCAGTGATGAAGCTGTAGATGAAATCTTAGACGAGATTATGAAGTATTAGTACTAGTGTCTTTATGTCGGTATGGAGTAAAAAACAATTTTAAAAAATACATTGACTTGCGTGAAAATGTGTTAACAACTCTAGATGATAGTCGCTTTTTGCAGATGCTTAGAGTAGATAGGAGACAATTTGAGCACTTGCTATTAATTATAACCAACGAAATGTAATTCCATATGAACAATGAAAGCCAACAGTTCCAAATTGCACTTCAATTGGCGATTGTTTTGTACCGGTTAGGTTCATGTGGTGACAGTGCATCAGTAAGGAAAATTGCCGCAATTTTTGGCATTGGAGACAGAAGAATCATTTCAAATATTACGAATAGAATTTTTCGTGTTTTTCTTAAACTTCTTCCCAAGTACATTTATTGGCCGAATGATGCCGAAAGGATTCAAATAGTAGGAGCTACATTTGAAAAACTGCCCTTTTGTATCGGATATATTGATGGATCAGAAATAAAGCTTGCGGAAGCACCGGTTCAAAATCACGAGCTTTATTTTTCTAGAAATCATATTTATTGCATAAAAGCACAGGTTGTGTGTGACTACAAACTCAAAGTGCGTCACCTTGTTGTAGAAAGTCCTGGCAGTTGTCACGATGCCAGTATTTTTAAAAAGAGCACAATTTTTCTGCAAAATCAGGACTTTTTTCAAGTAATCAGTAGATCGCTAGTGACTCTGCTTATCCTCTTTCCGAGACTATTATTACACCTTACAGAACAAACTTGCAGCAAATGGATGTAACGAAAAGAAAAAAATTCAATTTAAGACATAGCAGCTATCGAGTCCGTGTAGAAAACTGTTTTGGAATAGTAAAGGAGAAATTTTGTAGTCTTAAAGAATTAAGAATGAGATTTCATGATAGGCGAATTCATAAGTTTGCTTGTGACTGGGTATTTGTCTGTTGTATTTTGCACAACATTTTGATTACTGACGCTGATATTGAACCATTTGGCAGTTCATTTCATAACGAAGATGAAGAAATCGTAAAAGATAGGCAAAACGAATAATAATCGACAAGCTGAAATAAAAAGACAAGCTCCGTATCACCTAATATTTCAATAAATTATAAACATTGTCATTTATTATTATTTTTATTGTTTATTTAAATAAAAATTAAATAAAATTCAAATGTCCTTTTTGGACTAAGACAAATGTCTAAGAAACAAGTGCAGAAACTTAAAATAATAATTCATTTTAGATTTTTTAACCAAAAAAAAAAAATCATTTTAATATTGTTTATGTTTATATTTCATTTCTATTTCAAACATTGCAATTCTTTCTTCTTTTTCCAATTGCATAATTCTTAGCTCCTGGTCGGATTTAAACTTTTCTTGATCCCATTTTAATTTATTTTCTTCAAACTCTAGTTTTGTTGTTTCGAGTTTAAGTCGCTTTTCATCCATTTTCACTTCTCTATCAAATTTTTTCTGGTCCAATTCTATTTTTTTATTGTTGAGCACATGTTTTTCATTGTGCAGATCGCTGAGCTTTTACAATGATGTTTTTGGAGCGCTTCTTTTAAGCCTTTCGGCGAATGTAGAAGTATGTCTTGTGCATGATGAAATAGCTTTATTTTTAGGTGTTAAATCGGTTGTGGGCTCTTCTAATATAATTAAGGGCTCCGTGTTTACCTCTGTAGGCTCCATTGCGATGTTTTCGGATGTTTGCGATAAACGTGGCTCATTTGACTCCATTGGAAACTCTTCACATAGAGACTCATCCATCGCATTAAAATTTGTGGAATCATAAGCTATTACTTCCAATGCTGAACTTTTTTGCCAAATATTTCCTGAAGGCGATCGTAATGTGAGCACATCTTCAAGATTTTAGCTGCAATAAAAAAAAACTACGTAATATTAATTATTGCAATTCTTTACATATTGATATTACTATTAGATATTAATAAATGTTGTATAATAATTTATAGAAAATAAGCGTATTGTTTACCATTAACAGATAGTAAATTATCTTCTTCATCGACAAGACCAGCTCCAGTAGAATTACGCCACTCATTGCATTTTGAAAATGCAATCTTTAAATTTCGCATCTTCCAGCGAACCATAATCCAATCGGCGTCTATTCCAGTCTGCTCAACGAGTTTTCTGTAGTACAGTTGAGCAGTCGGCTTCTGGAAACAAAGAAAGTCGCATATATTAATTTCTTTATTAAGGCTGATATCAAGAAAAATATTTGCCTCCAAATTGCCTGTTTGCATGATATATTCAAGTATTTTTTTAATTTCTTCATTAGTCCACTTTTTAACTTCCTTTAGACGTTGTTTTTTAACTTTATTTTCATTCGACTGCATTATTCCTATTATTTTTTGTTTTAATATAATTTTCACGAGAACTGAACGCGCTGACAAATACTAACTGTAAATTAAAACTGACAACAATAATATTCAACACCGTAGCAACACTCATAACAATAGGGTTGAGGTAGTGTTAGAGTGTTGAGTTGTTGAAATGTGACAAGACGTGTATTTTGTTATTGTGTTGTTGAAATAATCAACACTTCAGCAATCTAACACTGTAACAAGACTACCTCTGAATACCCTTATTAAAAAAGATTTTCAAAAAACAAGAAAAAAGTGCTTGACAAGACTAACAGAGCAAATGTTGCAATGTATTTTCTCGTTCTTGTTTTTATACAATCTTTGTTCAATATTTAAGCATATCTTTGTTTGTTTATCAAAAAAATTTAACAAAATTTTGAGTATTTTAGACTGAAATTTTTTAAATAAACAAAAAGAATCAAAAATAATTTCTAAAAGTAGTCGGACTATTTTTTTTGGTTACTTTTAATTCTTTTTGATTATCTTTGACATCTGAAGTAATCGTATTTATTTTTTTATTGATATTATTATATCACGATTACAAACGGAAAAGAGTTGAACTTAATTATTTCACATTTTTTAAAAAAATAATCGAATTGCTAATGAATACAAATAGTAATAATTATTTAACAGCTATGATACAAAATAATAAATAAATACACAAAAAAGTTATTTAATAGCGACGATGTTGCAGTGATACTGATTTCAAAAATATTTTCTGGGAAAAGTTTGTAAAATTTCCTATTTAGTTTTATTTCCGTTTTAGAAATAAAACGGAACACTATTACATTATTTTTACTATATTGGCATAGTTCTTATATTGTAATCATGCCTTTAATGTGATATTACTTTTTAATACATCTTTATCACTAGGTTACACAATGTTGTAGCGATTTATAAAGTTTTACCTTTAAAAAATGCATCATTGAATTTTGGAATAATTATTTAAGTTGTAACCATTTTGTAACGATTAGCTAATTGCGACCCAATTAGACGCAAATTATTATTATATTTTCCTAACAATAAACATAACGGAAATTTGTATACAATACTTTTTCCACAAACCTTTTTAAAACACTTTTTATTAATATATGAAATTATTACAAAGTTATCTGGATTTAGCTTGCGCTTAAAATTTTAAGAAGTTTTGACTTTTATTTTAACAAGAATCTTTTTTCCCCATCTACATTTAGCTCCAAATTATTAGTTTTCTGCTAACACAAGTGAGTATTTTGCTTTTATAATATAAAGAATTAATTATGTTAACAAAATTGACAACTCTGTAATGCATTTATACTAAAATGTGATAATTAACTTCAAAGAAATGTTCACTAACACAATGTCGGCATTGAAACATAGTGGTCTCTGTAACGTAACCAATACGTAAAATCATGTCAATTTTGACACAAAACTAAACGCTACGACGTCGCTGCAACTCAAATATAGACCATGAGTTCTAGTTGGGGGATAATCAATCATATTTCTAATATGACCTAAAAAATGACAAAAACTGCAGAAAATGGCCTAGCAGTTATATTTTTCTTATTACAGAAAAATGTGTTATTTCAAATACAGCAGCTTAAAACTTGTATTGAATTTTAAAGTTTATTAAATTTTAGTCACTGTCATTATCTTTATGCCATTGAAATAAATAATTAATTTCTATGTGATTGTTTTGGCCTTTATTGGCTTTCAGATTATAAATAAATAAAAAATAAATAAGAAAATAAAGCTTTAAAATTAAACATTACTGAACTTAAAATTTCTTTTATATAATTTTTATACATAAATTTATAGTACATAACAAGGTACATTTTTAAGGTAATTATAAATTTAAAGAACGTCGATTATCTGGCAAAATGTTTTTGTAAACAGGAAAACTTCTTTCTACTTCTGCACTGCCGAGAGTAACATATTTAAAAGACGATATGTCATCGGATGTAAGTTCCTCTTCTAATTGCATAGTATTAAAATTTGATTTGTGTCCTCTATCATTTCAGCAAAAGAGCATAAAAATATAGTTAATAAAAACTAGCATATCCTGAGTTTTAATCTAACACTTGTTTTAACTTTTTACATATCCTTTCGTCAGTTGGACCACGCCCAGAGCTTTTTTCATATAGGCCTATATACAAAGCTACTGCTTTTTCGAGAGGTAATGTTTTTGATTGAAGAGACTCTATTGATACAGGAATATGTTCAAAAATTTCAAATTTTACATACCTTAGTAGAAAAAAAAACGACAAAAAATTATTTTAAAATTACACTAAAATTACCTAAAAAACCAAAAAACTAAAAATAAAAAATGTCAAAAAATTACGATAAAAAACAATGAAAAATTACGAAAAAAGTACCTAAAACTTTTCAGATTTGGAATTAAGGAAACATAAATGGACGTTCTAAATAACCAGGTTATGTCTTATAAGCTGCAGAAAAAGGATGACGTCATCGAAATCCTTATTACCAATGTTAGTCGATTCAACATTAAATACGTTAAAAGCTATTGAAGATGGAAAGACTATAGTTATTTTCACTAGAAATAAAAAAAAACATATGCATCGGTCTTTGTTTTTATTTTTGACTTATTATACTTGTTTCATCAGTTCGAAAAAAAGAAAGCATCCTAGGTTAAAATGATATCTCAACCATCTTAATCGGTAAAATAATAAGAATATATTGCAAGTTTCCTTACAATATCAATAGCGGGGTTCACATGGTCCTACATGTTGTCACGCATTGTAAGGCAAGCCTCGTATTTGACTGTTCGAACCGTGTATGGAGCTACAGCCGACTGACATTTTATCTTGAATTTGAAATGTTTCAAATTCAAGGCCATCACACCATCATGTGATCCCCGCTATTGAAGACAAATATTAGCGGGGTTCACATGATCCTACATGTTGTCGAGCTTGGTGTGATGGCCTTGAATTTGAAACGTTTCAAATATTTCTCATTTCAAATATTTCATTTTTGCTGTCGGGTGAAATAGGCCTCCTGGAGAACCGAACACCCAAAAATCGGTGTAAGAACAAATAAAATGGAGGTAACTTTAAGTCTGAACCTGTTAAATATGAGATTCTAATCAGAAAATTGTTGGGCCTTTTTTAACGATTCAACCGAATGCGGCCTTGTGCGAATGTTAATGTATTTCTGTGAATCAACACCAATATTGCCCATATTACACGATGTTCGTTTGCTCGGCGTACACTTGGCTGTATAATATGGCTGTCGTATGGATGTTGGTGTATTCTCCAAAATTTTTTACAGTTTTGCATTGGAAGCAGCAATAAAATTATCTTATTTTTTTTGGTAAAATTAGACAATATAGTGTAAGGGCGGTGAGCCGGTGACCGAAATAGTCAAAACGAAGTTGACAGCTCATGTAAAATATGTAACCAATGAGAATGCAATGTGATAGCAAAAATAACAAAATGGATGAGTTTGACAGTAATGGTCACTATGAAAAAGAGTACATTCAGCCCTAATACTACCTTGCATAGTTATACTATGCTACCTTGCCTAGTTTTACCATTGCAGCGTTGAAGTTTTTCCATCATTTCAGCGAATGTCGTTTCAAAGCATAGCTGATTTGTTATTTTGTTTTGACGTCAACAAAATCTCTACAACTGCTTATGAAATGCGAATTGAGTGTGCAGAAAGAAACAGAAATAATAAGTGCAAAAAGTGTCGAGAAGTTGAGAAAGTTTTCGATTTACGAATGCAACAAAAGACACAACAAAAATTAAGAAAAATTTCATTTCCACAATTTCTGTGAGGAGAAATAAATAAATTTTTGTTTTTTACCCAATCAGGGGAAGTGAGTATATAGAATTTAATGGATTATGTCTATTGTGGGGCCGAGTCCATTGGGCCAGCTGAAGATATACTCGCTATAACAAGTAAGTGGGACTATGAATCCTCTTTCTATACTAATGTTTCTGATTTTAATACTGTTTTCAATTCAATTGTTAATTTAGATGTATATGATAGCGGTGCTAATCGCAGTACAGGACACTATTCGCCCAACTTCGGTGGATTCAACATAGGCTCTGGCGATCCAGACTACATGGAACTCGTGCCTATACTAGCAGACGGTGGTGAAAATTATGGTGTTTCAGCTATAGCATTCGATGATTATGAAGAGCTGCTGTGGATGGGAAATCAAGGAGTAAGTATGCATATTAATAGGTTTATTTGAATTGGGGAAAGATGCTTAGATGCTTTTTTTACAATTTAGCAAAGAGCAATATTTTAGCCCAAGTTAAAATTCCATTAATATGCGCTGCCTGCTATTTTCTTCAATAAATTTTTTAACTTCAGCAAAAGAGCGGGCTCGACCATGATTCCTCGACTTAGTGCCAATTTTTCAGTACGAGCTTTTAGTGAGTTAACCTCAGTCAAATTAAGCCGAGCTTAACTCACTAAAATTGGACGTTCAAACTCGGTTTAACAAGATATTTTAGCATTCGTTGAAGTTATTAACTTAAATTATCATATAATGTGTTTCTTTTTTGCCTAAACCGAGCTTAAACGTCCAATTTTGGTGAGTTAAGCTCAGTTTAATTTGACTAGAGCTTAGCTCGTACTGAAAAATTGGCCCTTAGTGACACATATTATTAATCTGCAGTTTTGTTCAGTTAATTTGCCCTTTCACTGTTTTCTTATTATTCTTAAGCCTTATTCTGATCAAATTTCTACCGAAAATTTGGATTTTGTTTTTAATTTTCAACAAGGCTGTAAAACTTCAATGAATGTCGCCAACAAAATTCAAACAATTCAACTTTAAAAATAAGTTGAAAAAAAATGTGACGACAATGAGAGGTCAAATCAGGTTCGATGGACACTCAACATGTTCCTCTTTAAGAATATCTATAAAGTTTGTTTGTGCTTTTTTTTTGTCGATTTCAAGAAAAGGAATATTTGTTATCAAATTATGAAGTTGACTTTTTTTTTGACCGTGAGTATGGTTTAACTATATACAAATTTAAGTTGTTTTGAAAATGCCAAGATAATATGTTCATCCATCTTATTTTTAAATAGCTATTCTCTGCAGACAATGGCAAACCTTAGGGAGTAAAAACTGCCATGTAAACACGGTTGCCAGTTTGGTAAAATATTACCATTTTTGGTAGAAACTTTTTGACTAGCTTATTTTGTTGAGGGAACATGTGCACTGCGACCCAAAAATTCTATTGTGCATGCCCTTGTTGGAATATCCAGATTTAGACTTTTAATAAATTTTAGCAATGTTTCTGGCTTGGTGTTCCAAATTGTTGATGGGGGCACTAGTGCCCCTCCAAAATGGAGACGTCTTAGACTAAAGATTGCCGGACATTCACATAGAATGTGTTCTGGAATTTCTTCCTCGCATAGTCTGCAGACATCTGATTCAGATAGACCCATCTTTTAAGATGGAACCTGAGTGAACAGTGACCTGTGGTATAGCTAGTTAGAATTCTAAGGTCAGCTTGAGTAAATCTTTAGATTTAGCTTTACTGGGAGTTATTAATTTCTTAGCTTGCCTCTGTACATTAGTGTTGGTCCGCTGGCACTGAAATTTTTTATTTTCCCATATTCCGGTTTTTTTGAGAATGTAGCTTTTAGCCAGGCTACAGAATGGTTCATATCCAATAAGAGTTCGAGACGCTTCTCTTTTGGCAAAGTAATTCGCCCTTTCGTTGCCCTCCCTCGTGGCATGGAACCAACCACAGTTTTATTTTATTGTTTTGTGCCAGCGTGTTTCATTGGTCGACACAGTTGGAGACTAGTCTTGATTCAAACTCATAGACTTGCAGGACTTTTAACCCTCTATTACTAACGCTATTCGGAGTAACGTCATTACTAACCTGGGTGTAATTCACCCAAACATTTTAATTCATGAGTTTGTAAAAAATATCGTTAAAACAGTAAAACGGTTCTGCTTTTATTAATTTCGTATATTTTGTTATTCTATTAAACATAAAATTCGTCCAGTTTAATTAATATTTCATTTTAATAAAAATATATCAAAATAACGTTAATTAGAGAACTAAAAATAAAAAAAATATAATGGTTTGGATAATTTCACATTCCGGGGTCAAATTATTTGCCGCGTTCTTGGAAAGGGCCAATTTGAAAAGCTAAGAGATGTATACAAAAAAATTTTCTATATTTTTTTTTGCAATGAAATTTTTTTAAAATAATGACCTCTAATTAATGATTCGTTATAATTGAAACATTAGCCTCTCATGGCACAGCAGCGCAAGCACAGATAATATAATAGGAAGATGTGCCACCGCCATACAAGCAAGTGGCACAGTAAAATTTGAATGTGGATTTATCATAAATCCACATAAAAGCTTTATGAGAGTCAGCGAGCGAACGATTTAAAGCTTTCGAGAGCGAGAGAATAAGTAAGCGACAATGTGAGCAAATGTGAGCAAATGTGAGCATAATATTGAAAAGCAATAGAAATGATATGTAAAGATTTGATGCACGAAACATTTGAATAAACGATATAGCTGCCAACAAAATGTAGCAGAATTTCATTAGGTTTTACTTAAAAAATGTAGGCAAGTTTTTTACTTAACTACCCTACGAACATTATATAATTGAAAGTTATTATTTTTTTTGCATTATCTCTTATCTTTTTGTTATATAATTTCAAGAATATAATATCATAAAGATGACATAATCTAGGATGACATAATTTTGTGTGTTGACTTGGTTTTTTTGACACATGATATTTTTAGTGTTATATTATTGTAAGGGCGATTCCATTAGTTGAAGCTTAGCAGCGAATAATGTTGTAAGCAATATTTTGTAAGTTTTTTTTGCGGAAAATTTTTTTATTTAACTACTTTTATATATTTTTGTTATATTATTGCAAATACATGCTTTACTTTATGAAAAGTACTCAGATATACAATTTTCAATTGTTCTTATTTATACAACAAAGACATTTTTTTAATAATTTTTTGACCTAACGCTACAGTTGAAACTATTTTTGTAAAGTGCTTTTATTAAAACTTTGATCAAAAAATTTGAATTAAATATATTTAAAATAGCGGACATATTTGCATCGAAAGTCAAAGTTTTGATTTGCATGTCGTTTTTTTCTCATTCTTGGGGAACGATGTTTTATAAAAAAGTCGTTGTACCAAAAATTTCTGAAATTCTAAAGATATGTGAATGTTTTTGGTTTTAAAATTCTGAAATTTTTTAAATTTTATTTGCGAAACAATTTTTTCAAACAAGATTTCAATTTCAAAATTTACGTAAGTGGAAATGGGTGGAATGAGCGCGATCAAAACTAAGTATGTTACAATCTCGTCTAGGATGCACACAATATGTGTACTCAAATTGAGCGAAGTCCGTTAAGTCATTTAGATTTGTACAAATGCCAATTTAACAAACAAACCAGAAAATAAGTTATATTAATATAAACTTTGTGTTAAATTGTATGAGTATTATAGAAAGAATGCAATTCGAAAAGAATTAAAGAATTTTCAAAGATTTTTTCGATTTTTTTAAGTTTTGAAAAATATGCCCCCATTTATGATCCTATAACTTCAAAAGTATTTTTTCATATTACAAAATTTGTACATGTTTGCATATAAAACATTTATATCTCTTATTTAAGCTATCTTTTGTATTGATCTAACGATTTTTGTATAAATATTCTAAATACTACATTTGTGAAAGAGTTTAAAAAATATGGTTAATACTCAAAATTACCTCCTATTCAGGCCAAATATGCGATATCGGATAGATAGCTTTATAATTATATTTCGAAAAGTCTCAGAATTTGGTATTCGACCACAATTAACAAGTAAGGTTTCCCTGATAACATGTGATGGGCGTTGGGCAAGGAGGCGTGGCACCTCCTACACCAACCAAATTTGCGATATCGAATTGCTTTGGAGTTATAGGTCGCATAGCCTCGAAACTCGGTATTCGACTACAATTTACACGTTTCACTGATAAAATTTTATGGGCGTTACCCTTCCCACACAACTGAAATTTTTTGATATTGAATAGCTTTGGAGTTATAGGTCGCTGCACAGCCCCGGAATTCGGTACTCGACCACAATTTACTCGTGCCGTTTCACTGATAGCATGTTATGGGCGTTTGGCAACGGGGGCGTGGCAGAAACACACAGTGTTTCAGCTAGTTATTTATATCGGCGCAAAGATTTCGTTGTTTTGTTTTGATTTATTTTTGACGTATCTTTGTTTACGTTATTTCTGTTATTTAACTCATTTCCATGGCAATTCAAAATAATCCAGGTAGTGTTGAAAACTGATTATATCAAGAAAAAATAAAAATTTAAAATCATGAATGTTGTAAAAATATTCTGCTATGACTCATTTCAAAGAGTTTACAGTGTTGAAAATCCTATTATAATGTAAAATTGCGTTTTAGGGATTTTTAAATTTAGCTAAAAACGCTAAGAATATTGTTTGCAAACAAAATCTTTAGTTAAATATATGATAATTTGGTTTTTAAAGTCAGAAGAATTTGTTTAGTACGAACTCACCACGTCGACTTTGATGCAGGTAGTTTTGAGTATTTTTACTAAAACCGAAATACGTTTATATCCAACCTACTACAATCATACTTTTTACCTTAATATATTCGTTGAAATATTTTTTTTAACAATGTTAAAAAATGGGAAATGTCAAATAAACGGTATATTTTAAACTCTTTCACAAATGTAATATTCAGAAAATGTCTACAAAAATCGTACAAATAATCGTATAAATAAAAGCTTTAATAAAAGGTATAAATGTCACATTTGTAAATATTTATAAAACTTGTATAATAAATTAATACTTTTGGAGTTATAAAATCATAACTGGGGTAATATTTTTCAAAACTCAAAAAAGTTGAAAAATTCTTCTAAAAAAATTCGAACCAACCTGGTCTTAATAATTTTTGTTATCTAGAAAAAATACTCAATCGAACTAGCAATGTCGTTTTTGTCGCGCCAACTTTTTTTAAATTGTTAACCACTGTTATTATTTGTTATTCACTTTTAAATAAAAAATACAATGAATAAAAAATTTTGTTATTCACTACTATTTTATGAATTAAATGTTCGCTATCAATTTTTTATTAATTTTTTATTCATTATTAATTTTTTATTCATTATAAATTTCGTATTCATTTCTAATTTTTCATTCACTTTTGAGTAATAAATAAAATGAAAAAAAATCTTGTTATTCACTTTTGAGTATGGAACCAAATAATAATAAATAAAAAATTAATAATGACTATAAAATTAATAATGAATAACACATGAATAGGCAATAAATAAAAAAAAAAAATAAATAATGTACAAAAAATTAATTATTGAAAAATTTTAAATTCTTTTTGAATTGCATTCTTTGTAAATAGAATTCATATGAATAAAAAATAATGAATTATTCTGAATAACGAAAAAAATATTTTAAATTAATTACTAATCAATTTTTTTAAAATTCAATGTGAATGAAAAATTTTATTTATAAACAATTTTGAATTCATTGGATGGATTTGTATGTCGTTATTCAGTTTTCCTTAAGATTCTGAATATATATGCAGATTTTACTGCTCTGGCTGATAGTCAATCAAAAATAGGCAATATTAATAGCAAGCAGTGAATAAGAAAAATTTGCTTCGCACAAAATAAGGAAATTATCATGAAAATAATGCAAACAAACGAAAACATTTGTTTCTGTCAAGCAGAGATCACAACTGCTTGGTTCCAACAACAACAACAACAACAACGGAAAAAACAATTACAACATTAAATTTCACGACTCTCGCTAGCCAGGAGAAACCATGCAGTGGTGATCTATGCTGTGAAGCATTGTGGAGTGAAGAGTGAAAGAGCATTGCAGAGAGAATGTGCATGCAAGGATTGGAAACTTTTCTCTCAAAAAAGCTTTTTCATCGCGCTCATAAAAGCTTACGTATTGATCTGAAAAATATTTGTTACTTTTTAATGTTCTACGTGGCACATCTTTATACTATATAATCTTTGGCGCAAGCATCGTAGATAAGCGGCTAGCATATAGAATAAATTGCGATTATGCAAAACTTAATCATATAGTCAAAATAAAACAATCAAGGGAATTCTTGGTCAAAGATTTTTAAAATTTTAAATTTGTTTTGCCAAATCGTCAAATGCATAGAAGAATACGCTGAAATCAAAATTAAATATAACATCTATGTTTATCTATATAGTCAGAGATGCATTTATGTTTTTATCTGAGCATTGCCATATTGTGCATAATTAGATATACGCAAATTCCACTAAACAGATTTCTTTATTACACTTGTTAAGCCCTGGCTAATTGGACCATTAAAAAAGCAATTGAATGATGCAATAATTGCAGTATATATCCGCTCCCGTTACTCTATTTTCAAGTTTGGACCCATATGTATACCATATCAGTGAACCAGGATCAACTGTGAAGCTATCACTCTTCCAGAGTTGCCTATTGTGTATAACGACCCTGTAGCGTTTTAAGAAGCTTACCTTCGACAGCATCCTGTCTGGGATTTTTAGAAAGGGGTAATTTTCGAAGGTTTTAAGTATATTCATGTGACCCGTAAAATTCCCTGCCTTATAATACCCTATTTCCTCTATTCTTAGTGCACTAAGACCTGCCTCTTCTCCGATAATTATCGTTAAAGGGTGTAGCCCAGTTATTACACACAGAGCTTCATAAGGGCACGTTCTCATTGTCCCAGTGATACTAATGCAAGCCATTCTTTGCAGCTTTGTCAGTTGGTTAGCTGCTGTACGTTGTTGGACCACCATGTAAGTGCTGCATACGTAACCATAGGTCTAACAATGGTTGTAAACGTCCAATGTGTCATTTTCATTGAGGCCCCACATTTTGCCATGGAGGCGTTGAAAGGCAAAAAGGGCATGTGTTCCAACGGAGCTGCTTGTCTAAAATCACTCCTAAGTATTTGATCTCATTTGAAAATTCAATGACTTTTCCATCCAGGGTAGGCCTTATCAAATTAAGGCTCCTTTATCTAGAGAAGGGTACTAGAATTGTTTTGTCAGGATTTATGCTTAACCCTTTTTCCTTACACCATTTTGAAGTTATACGGAGGGCACTCTGCATCCTGTCCGATACTATCGGATCATGACTGCTCAGACTTGAGATTAAAAGATCATCCGCATATCCTTTGGAGGCAAAACCCTGGTTGTTGAGACTTGCAAGAAGTTCGTCCACGACTAGGGTCCGCAGAAGAGGTGAAAGTACCCCTCCTTAAAGGCATCCTCTAGTGGCAGTGATTGTGTTACGAATTCCACCAAGCTTAAACGTTATGATTCTGCTTTGAACCATGATTAGAATCCAGTGTATGAGTACAGATAGAATATTTTTAATCTGCATAACTGCTTTAATCGCATTGTATGACGTGTTGTCAAAGGCCCCTTGAATGTCAATGAAGGCTCATAGCGCTGTTTGTTTTGCTTCAAAAGCCTTTTCGATTGTGCAGGTTAGGCTGTGTATTGCGGTGACTGTGGATTTGACAGCTTGGTAGGCAAACTGAATCCTGTTTAGAGGGATGATCTTCAAGCTAGTCTCCCTTATGTAGAATTCCAGTATTTTCTTCATTGTCTTTAACCCTCCGATGAGTGACAGTTCTGAACTTCACGGCCGTGTGAAAAGGTCCCTACGGACCTTTTTTGTAAATCATGTTTGTTTCATATGAAAAAATACGCGCCAAGTCAAGAGTGGTAAAGAAATTATCCGCGTATATAGTACGGCCAGCATCTAAATATTTTTCAACAAGATCCAGCACTACGTTCTGCCCTTGGTTTATCTCCCATTGTTGGTTTGGCAGTTTTCCAGAATATATCATTCCCTTCACAGGATAATAACTCTGTGAGTCGCATAACCACCATACTTTCAAACCATACTTAGCTGGCTTTGACGGAATATATTGTGTGAAGCGGGTGCGGCCTCTGTAAGGGAACAACTGCTCATCAACTGTTAGTGCTTCATGAGGAGTGTAAGCTGCTGCCAAGTTATGTTGCAACATTTGCCAAATATCGTCAATAGCCGCAGTTTTGCTGTTGATGAGTCGCTGTTGTCGAGTATTTTCATTGTCGAATCAAATAAATTGCTTTATACACATGAAGCGATCGTACGACAACGCGGCTTTGTATATTGGGCAACGCGTCGCGCCCCATACTTCCATAGCTGGTTCATGGTTTGATCTTGTGAGTCCAGCATACAAAAGAATAGCTACGAAGGCGTCAAACTCTTTCACTGTCACTGGCTTCCACTCCTTTTTCTTCGTGGGATTCGCCAAATTCCATGCAGCTGTAACCTCCCTGCCTTTACGATTTGTTTCACGTAGCACTAAGTGTATTATTTCCTCTGTCATGATTGAACGCATTATTGTATAGGGGTCGTGTATATTTCCTGTTGGTCCTGGTTTCTTTCTTGTGAAGTCAACCACGTTATGATTACGAGTGCGTGATGTTGGTGGTGCTTTTTTACTCCATTGGGTGCCATCTTTACCAATATAGTAACTTTCATTCGTTTCCTGTCCATCATTTTCTTCCTCTTCATCATCGTCGTCATCAGTATCTTCATTTAGCTCGACGTATCCTTCAGTTTCGGCATCTGACTCTTCAGCAGGTTGGTATGTGCGATCTTCATCATCCTCAACTTCATAATTATCAATTGCAGCAATATCAATTTCTTCATCCATGTCTTCGTCCTTAAAATCAGCAAATCTACTATCAGCTGCACGCCTTTCATCCGCAGTCATTTGCTGGTAACGTGTACTACGGCGTACAACAATTTCAGCAACGTCCAAATTACTTGCATCTGCCATATTTATATTTTTGTTTCTATCACACACGATTTTACTCTTCGCTGTCTAAACTTTGACTGATTTGGTTTACGAAACTACAACTTCTTTTATACTCTTTCGTACGTCTATCTAAACTCAAAGACATTAGAGCCCAAACAGAACCAAGGCGGATGTCGGATGGCGGGCCTCTCTCTGCGAAATCAGCTGAGAACACGTCCAGAATATGAGCGGTTGTCGGATCACGGTTGCATTTTATATTGGGAATGATACAAAATATTTTATATTATGCTTTGAATTCACATGAATGCAACACAGGCACAAAAACAGAATGTCAGATCATAGTAAAAACTAAGAAAATAACACTGAACGTACCCAATCTTTAGCAAAAATATGGCAACATTTAAGTCACTCAGAGAGAGATCCGACACATGTCAGAGAGAAATTAGAATAGATTCTATTCTGGCGTTTTCCCGTCATTCATTTCTACGGCGATTTTTGGCGGCTGCATATATTTTCATGTAATTTGTAGCACGGCGAATCCGACAACCGACATCCGCCTTGGTTCTGTTCGGGCTCTTAGGGATGATGATAAAAACAAAAAATTCTAAGCAAAAATTCTAAGAACAAAAATACTAAGAACAAAAAATACTAAGAACAAAATACTAAGAACAAAAAATAAATAAGAACTGGTTTATTGCTAGGAGTATAAAATTAGAATATTGTGCCTTTCCTTGAAAGCAATAAAGTTCATGTCTTCGAATTTTTCTTAGAATTTTTTGTTTTTATCATCATCCCTAATGTCTTTGAGTTTAGGTTTTTGTGTTCAGAACAAGTAAATTATGTGTTGAAACAATAAAAAATTATAATGATGCCCAAAAACATGCATTTATTAGTGAAATTCAGTACAAGGTCCATACGGACCTATTCACACGTCCGCGTACTATTCTCACTAAAACCTCAATAACTCCTAAAGTAATGATCTGATCGGCTTGATTTTTTTTCCAAAAGATGCGCAACAAAATACTCTTGGAATACAGAGTTTTTTTTGGGGGGAGGGGGGGGTGTAGTGGCCGAAGTAGGAGTAATTTCAGTTTGAAAAGGCAAAAAGGTCCCTAGGGACCTTCTCACTCATCGGAGGGTTAAAAAGAAGGAAATTAGGCTGATCGGTCTATCCGATGCAGGCAATTGTTCGGGCTTTTTACCCACCTTTGTGTAATGTATTATTTTTCTTATAGCACAACACAATTGTACTCTACTGTAAATACAACACAGTTGTATTTCTTTACTCTAGATGCATTATATATTCTCTATGATTATTTAAATCTAAAATATCTCTTATATCAACTATTACATATAATATATTGAACAGTTAATTGAACATATGATTATGCTGTTATAACTTTCAATTTCACTTCTGTTTAAACCTTAGACAAATAAAGTTAAGCTAAAAACGAGCAGTGTTGGTTTTCCTTAAAAAAGTATTTGGATAAGATATAACACTTTGGTATAAAAACGGTATTAACCGTTGTAAATTCGCGAGGAATATGGCCTAATGAAAGACTGAATTTCCGAGTGAGTAGAGGGACAATGGAATCAATGCCTTGCTGTGTTAGACACGGGTAGACTCCATCAGGTCGCGGAGATTTGTATGGGGTGAATTTGGATATGGCCCAACGTACACTTTTGACTTGGTAAACTGATAAATTCTTTATCTGTATAAAACACAAAAATTCATAGGCCTATAACGGTTCACAACACAACAGTAATTTCTGTTTTTATTGTGTACATTGCTAATACTTAAAATAAGACACAGTATTGTATTGCTGTAAACCGTAATAGGCCTATTAATTTCACAGCACAAAAGTATGCGTACTCTTAAAGAAAATGTACTTAAATTTAGTTAACATAAATATTAGTATCTGGATTGTTTATTTAATATTCAGCCGGACCTCCCTTTGCCTCTAATACTGCCATTAATTAATTAATCATGGAAAATACGAGTTTTTTTGTTATTTTAGACGTTATTTGGTTCAACTCACACTTCAAGGCATCTTTCAGTTCCTGTTTGTTGCAAAATGTTATTTTACGTATGCGACGTACTAATTCATCCCACATATGCATGCTCTATTGGGTTGAGGTCGGGGGACTGGGGTGGCGAATGGAGTTGTTTTGGCACGATGTAAAGCAACTATTCCTTGACTTTATTAGTTGTGTGCTTTGGATCATTGTCCTGTTGGAAATACCAGGCGCTACACAGATCCAATTTGCTTGCGGATTCTTTCAAACTACTTTTCAAAATGTTCAAATAAACAAACAAAGCGGTCCATATTTGTTTCCACAAACTGTAGTTTTCTAACTAAATTCGCCGACATACAGCCCCATACCATGACCGAACCTCCGCCATGCTTCACAGTTGGAATGATGTTTTTCGGTTGAAGTTCTTCATTCGCTTTGCGCAGTATTTTTTGTTTGCCATCACAACCGAATAAATTGAACAACACATTCGTCCAAAATTTGTCGGCATACTGTAATGCAAAGTCGAGTCGCTTCTTTTTGTTAATTTGGCTGATGAATGGTTTTTCTGGGTACTCGGCTCCGTGTCCGTAAATCCGTATTCCCTCAAACACTTCGAACTGTTTCGGAATGCACCTAAACATTGTGGTGGTAGGTTTCCAAGGTATTTCGAATTTCTACAGCTGTTGTTTTCATATTTTTTCCATAACACCTTTAATATACCGCTTAACCCTTGGAGAAATTTTAAGTGGACGACCACTTCTAGCTTTGCTAGATTCTAATCTAAATGGCAAAATCTAAAGATTTTGGCACGGAATAGTATTTTATTATTGTTTGCATTTTTGACTTGGCACAACCAATTGTTTTTGCAATAGAATTCAAAGAATTTCCCTCTTTTTTAATCTTATTATTTGCTCTAGTACTTCAAGACAAACTTCTTCGTTTTTGGGGTTGTTTTCACTAAAAAATATTTTATAGTACTGATGACCACGAACTTCTTTCGTGAAAACGCAAGTGATGACTGAAGCAGAATCAAATTAGGTTTTTTGTAAATCCAGCGAACAAACGCGAAATTAACGGGACAATTTCTTGTTTGTTTGAACAGATGTGTCATTGCACTTGAAATGCGTGGTTTGATTGGGATAGAAATGTAAAGTTTATTTAAAATTGCATATTTAGGGGGGTACGTATAGTTTTCTGTATGTCTGTAAGTATATGGGGCATTTCTAACGTGACCAACCGTACTCCTTTTGGGAACTTTTTTTTACTTCTTTTATGCTCGCTTGTATCAAAGTACGGTAAAATTACTTCTTTTTAGCAATTCCATTTTGAATGTACCGGCCTTACGGAATGACCATCTCCGATTTGGAAAAATTATTGCATTAATTTTGAATATAAATCACATTTAAAATCACAAATGATTGCATGATCTTACAGCTCTGGTCAATGGTACAATATTTTTAATTTAAATAGAAAAATAAAAAAAATACTTTTGAATTAAAATTCAATTTCAAAGCATTCAAAAAACCAAATTAATTTTAATAATAATTGTTAAGAGAATGCTTTAGTTATTGTTTTGAATTCGCAAAATCTATATTACAGTTAGCATACAATTATTGAACTCAAGTATAGCTCTAAACATTGGTGAGTCTACTGCTTAGTTGGTTCCGCATGTTCCTAAATAAAACACATCAAAGTGTCGTAATACTTTCAAAGAAATGTTAAAGTTTATGAATTCAAGTAAATTAAGGCAATCAAATATCAAATATAAAAAAAAAATTAAATTTTTCTTCTGTTCTGGAAATTTTTGAAGTGAAAACTTCTTTAGGCGCGTTGAACGATTTTGGTAGAGGATAAATCTTTGGTCTGCGTCATCATAGCAGCGAGTAGTTTCCGTCACCAAGACAGCGAGTAGCTCTCGTCATCAATACAGACAGCGAAGCGAGTAGCTTTTTAAATGACGCTCTTGGATCTTGACTACCAGGCGCTCAGCAAATGTAGCAAGCAACCATCAATAAGTTCCTCTACTGACGCATCGTTCTTTCCCCTCCTTTTGCTCCGTTGCGAAACAATGAATGTTACTGTTTTTTTCAATGTATATGTAGAGCCAGCTGTAGTCTTTAAAATTTTTGATGCTTGATTTTTGTTTGACTAGCCGTGAAGTCTCTTTTGTTGCCTCCACTTAAGATTTTGCTACCAGACAAACTGAAAACATAGCAAGCAAAATGCGGTTTATTTTCTGCCACCGATTCGGTTCATCCCCTCTAACGTTGCGCAACCGCTGTGAACCATTCCATTCTCACTGCGTTGTTGTTGTAGATTTGCCATAAAATTGTTGTTGTACAGTTAGCTGGAATTTTTTAGAGGTTTTTGTAGCTACAGTCGGCATATGACCATTAATTTATTTTTTAAAAAGTTTGAATCAAATTTTTAAATTTTGTATAAATTGCTAGAATTATTTCTTTTAAGTAAAAGTGCTACCATATCAAAAATATATGCATATAATTCATATCATAAGTTATTCTATTCATTTAAACATTTAAATCTTATTTATGTCTTTTTATATAATTACACTAACACAATATACATACACGCTATATTTATATGGTGTTTTTTATTAAAATAGGAATATATAAGAAACAAATAGTTGTACCAATATTATATAAACTTTAATATATATATATATATTAGGGCGGGTCAAATTCTGGCTCAGCGAAATTCGTAAAATACATGTAATTTCAAGACTTTTTCTCCACTACAGCATATACAAATTCTGAAAAAAAGCTGTGCGGACTTTCGTAAATAGATTCATACACATACATTCATACATTCATATTTTATAATTGAGAACAAAATCTATTTACGAAAGTCCGCACAGCTTTTTTTCAGAATTTGTATATGCTGTAGTGGAGAAAAAGTCTTGAAATTACATGTATTTTACGAATTTCGCTGAGCCAGACCTCCAAAAAATTCGTCCATACAAATTGACCCGCCCTAATATATATATATATAAACTTTTTAAAAATACTACGGTGCCATATGCCGACTGTAGCTACAAAAACATCTACAAAAAAATTCCAGCTAACTGTACAACAATTACTAAGCAAATCTACAACAACAACGCATGGATCACAGCGGTTGCTCTGAGAGAGGATGAACCGAATCGGCGGCAGAAAATAAGCCGCACTTTGCTACAGCTTTGAAAGTTATTTTGTTTGACTGATTGATTAATCGCTTAAAACTATAAATAAACTTCTATTAATCAATTGTGTTGAGCGTGTAATTAAATGTTTGAACACAAATTATTGAGAACTAGACCGACGAGTTTAATGCTGACTCCGAACAGCTTATGTTCTGAAGAAACTTTAAATGGCAATTTTTACTCTCTGAGGTTTGCCATTCAGAGAGGTGGAAGCCGAACAGAAATATTAATTAAATTGAAAAAATATTCTGTCTGAGCTGCGGTTTTAACCGGGGTTTTTTAGCTTACGGGCCACGCATACTACCAGTAAGCTACGGCCACCACTCATATATACATTGCTTTTTAAAAAATATCTGCAAAATCGGATATCAGATAAATTTTTCCTGAAATCGTTACATTTTGGCCAAAGATCGGATTCAGGACTGAAAATCGTATCAAATCTTAACACGCTCATTTTTATTTTTGACAGGCACTGATCTAAAACAACGACGCTCAGAGAAGGGCATTGATCACAGCAGTTGCGCAGCGTTAGAGGGGATGAGCCGAATTGGCGGTAGAAAATAAACAGCACTTTTCTGCTATGTTTTCTGTTTGCCTGGTAGCAGGATCTACCAGGCATTAATAGAGACTTCACTGTCAGCCAAACTCCCAGTTTACACTCGTCAAGACTTGAAGTAAATTCTTGGTCATTCCCTCTTTTGAATTTCCACCTCTCACGTTGATGTCCGCGTCTTTCATTAAAAAAGGTAAGACTTGACCGTCAAGTCTTGATGAGTGTAAACCAGGAAAAACAAAATATCAAATATAAAAAATTTAAAATTAATTTTATTTCAAAATTGAAAGAAAAACAGTAAATATCCTTTATGAGGATTATTTTTTCATTCATATCATACTATATTTGTAGTTTTGGACGTGGTCAGGGCGGTGAAAATTGCCAAGTTAGCATATTATGAATCTAAATTTAGCTCTGCCATAGGCAGCAAAACGAAGTGGAATATTATTCGGCAAATTGGAGTTGGTAGAAATATTTCGCTTACAGACACTAGCGTAGACGTCGAGGCTCTAAATAACAAATTTATAGATATACCTATGTCAGCGCCCAGTGTCAACTGTTGTCGCATCTTTCAGAGATCTATCAACTCGTACTCAGCTTTTAATTTTCAATGCGTTGAATATACAGAAGTACTGCGAAGTTGCTTAGAGATTAAATCTAATGCCGTCGGTTTCGATGAAATACATCCCAGGTTTTTTAAGTTACTTCTTCCTGTTCTAACCCCTTTCATTATTAACATTTTCAATACCATCATAACGAAATCAGAATTCCCTGCTATTTGGAAAAAAGCTAAAATTATTCCCATCCCTAAAACTGGTAATGAATTCCGCCCCATAGCAATTTTACCATATCTATCAAAAGTTTTTGAAACGCTGATGTACTACCAAATAAACAAATTTCTTTTGGACAATAAACTGCTAACTGACAGACAGTCAGGATTCCGACCTAAGCGTAGTTGCGTGACTGCTCTACTTGACGTCAGCGATGAAATTCGAAATAACCTCGATCGCAATGAAATCAGTTTCTTGGTTTTGCTAGATCATTCGAAAGCTTTCGACACGGTTGATCACCAAATTTTATGTTCGAAATTATTAAATGTGTTTAATTTTTCCGCCACTGCAACTCGACTAATGACCTCTTATCTCACAAACAGATCACAAGCCGTTAATATAGGCAGCGTTACTTCCAATTTCTTACCTGTAAACCGTGGCGTTCCTCAAGGCTCTGTAATGGGCCCTCTTTTATTTTCGGTTTATATAAACGACTTACCAACTGTGCTGCAAAATTGTGGTATACAAATGTACGCTGATGATGTACAACTGTATACTAGCTGTCGCAAATGTGATATTACCACGTGTGTTGATAGTCTGAATGCTAATTTGTGTAAAATTTACGATTGGGCTTCCGCTAATGGCTTAAGCATAAACCCAAATAAGTCAAAATGTTTAATTATAACGAGAAAACATAACTCTTCTTTGCCCTTTCCGGACGTTACGATAAATGGGTCATGTATTGAAGTTGTAAAAACGGCAAAAAATTTGGGTATTACCTTCAGCAGCACTTTAGATTGGACGAATCATGTCAACATCACTGTAGGAAAAGTTTATGGTATGCTCCGTAGCCTATGGGCCACACAGTTTTTCACCCCCTTTCACATAAGAATGTTATTAGCTAAAACGTATCTTGTCCCCACCTTATTGTACGGATCCGAAATTTTTGCATACTGTGATGCTGCTAGTAAGCGCAAGTTGAACGTTTCCTATAACAACATCGCTCGTTATGTCTTCGGACTTAAACGAACCGACCGTATATCCCAGTATGCAAAAAAAATATTCAATTTGACTTTTGACAGTGTTTTGAACTTGAGGGCGTTAGTTTTTCTGCACAAAATTATTTTTACCAAAGAGCCAGTTTACCTATATAATAAACTAAAATTTTTAAGATCTCAGCGCGGAAACAACCTAGTCCAACCAAAACATGCCTGCTTAGCGTCCGAACGTCAGTTCTTTGTTAATTCCATACGTCTTTGGAACTCACTTCCACCGTATCTACAGCGTATTTGCAATACAGCCATATTTAAATCTAAATTATCAGATTATTTGTCTTCCTTCTAACCAAAACTTTTATCTATTTTTACTTGATTCGCTATTCTATTATTTTTCTTCATTTATCTCTTTTCATTCGATTTCTTACCTAATTCATTTCTTTGTAATGATATTTTTCTCTCTTAATTTAAAGTTATTTTTATTTTTTTTTTTTAATTTTCAGTTTTAAATTCTTATAATCGTTTTTTTAAAAAACTGTTTTTGATCTCAATGTATTAAATTAATTAATTTCTGTTCAAGTTATGTTTAAGTGTTTAATATTAAAAATTTGTTGATTTATATCCACACATGTTATCGGTGCTTAACTATAAGTTTATTTCTTACAAGCGCTTATAAATAAATAAATAAATTAAATTAAATTAAATTAACATACATAACGATCCAAGACACCAAACGAACTATAAGACCTAACGAACTAACAACATGAACGAGTGCACGAAACGAACGAACTAAATCTGTGACTGATGCTTTAAATGTTAAGATAATTTATAGTCTTGTAGCATTAGGATTTTTAATGTAATAAATAAATAAATAAATGAACTAAAAGAACTATATGAACGAACTAGTTCATTGAACTTAACTGAACTAAAAAGAGCGATCTTTTTAGTGAACTAAAATGCCCAAGCCTAACAGATTAGCGCTAATACTCTGTGAAGAAATGCAGCATATGTATGACCCAATTATGTAGTGTTAGAAATTTAGACAAAATCAGGACACGATCCATTTGTTTGTTTTTTAGTTTTTTTTTTTGTATTTTTTTGTGTTACTCCTTCCTGGGTGGCGCTGGGGTGAAGATATTTACTAAAACTTAGTGCTCCCTGTATTTTATTTTTATACCAACAATATTCAATTTAAATGTAATAATATAGTTTTGTATAATTATAAAAAAACACCATCTTAGTATAAAATATTTTGAAAGAAATAATCAAAGGGGGAGCGGGTGAAAATATAAACATTTTTTTCCGATTATGTAGCATGAAAGTTCATATTTAGAAGTAAGGCGGTCCGTGGCAGGACAGAGTCTTCTCAGGAATATTAGTTTTTTATGTATAGGTTTTCGGTCAGCAGTCCTCGGTCAGCAGTCCTTCGGTCAGCAGTCCTCTCACTGTTATTTTTTTTAACCAGGGTTATTACCAAGGTGAGGTGTCAGATTGAACATATCATATGCGACTACTGTAAGGCTCGCTTGTTTTTTTATTTTTTTTTTCTGAAATCTAAAAAAAGGTGTTTTGATGCAAACCAATTCATTAACGCATAAATAACAACTTGTCAAGAGTTCTCTATGATACCATGTATGCGCTAGAAGATGTTAAGGTTCAAAGATCACCGAAATCGGTCTTTCGCTTATATCCTCGCCCCTCTTTGTAGGACAGAAAATATGGTTAAAACAAAATTGTAGATCAGATAATTCTCTACAAAAATGTCCTTAAAAGTTTTAACGTAAAACAAACAGTTTTCACTTGTTTTCTATGCGACTATATATGTATCAATAGCACAAAGTAGAAATATCGTATTATTTTTGAGCAGATTCTTTTAACATAAAAATTAATAAAATACTTCCCAAAAAATTCGTGTTTCTGTAGGGTAAACCCGGGTTATATGGCGCACTTTTTTTTCTTTTTGTAATAGCTCCTATGAAAATAAAGTTTTTTGTTCAATTCAAAACAGTTAACTTATTTATTCATTTTAACACTTAAATTATAAAAATATATATCATTTACATATATTCATGCAGGAAAAAATAAATAAATTCAAAACATATTGCAAGTGCCATTTGTTATCGGTTAACCGGATGATATGGCGCACCCCATAGGAATATAGGGCGCCACTATTTTCAAGGTTTTTTTGCCACAATTTTGGTAAGTATTGATAAAAGAGGTGCATAAGTCACAAGATAAAACGTGTTTAGTTCTATGAATTAGTTTTTTTCCTGCGATATATACTTACCGAGTTATGCAGCTTTTTTTGCAAACACAAAAAAATTTGTAAACCAAAAAACCACGCATTTTAATTTTGCTTTTTTATAACTTCGGTTTATGAGAACGAATCGCGGCGAGAACTTGACAGCGTGCAAGTGGAACCACGACTGACAGTTTACCGATAAAGACGGTGCGTTATTAAATTGACGTGTGTGGAATATTGAAAGTGCGCCATAAAACCCGGTACGCCATATAACTCAAGCACTATTGTTAGCACTAAATCGATCTTTTAACAGAGGTTAATCAATCCTTTTTAATTTTTATATTACTTTAATTATTATTTGGTAAGAAAATATTATTTTAATTATTCAATTCAGAACAGGCAATCGTCGATAACTGGGAGGTGTCACAAAAGTAGTCGTTTTCCGTCCACTTTAGAATCCTCTTTACCATCGACTACGATCTTCACATAAGGAAACGATTTAGGAACCCATTAAAAACCAATTGGGAGAGGTCTTCAGTCTGGATCAGCAGAAATATTGCAGGCCTAGACACAGAATATTTCCCAAACGACGCATCCATTGACAATGCAGTCGAGTTTATAACGAAAAAAATTAACCAGGCTTGAAAAATTAACCAGCAATGGACCAGCGACCTCAAAAAGAGGCGATCAGAGGTCAGAAAACTTCACCGGAAAGCCATGTAAAGCAAACTTGAGTAAGACGCGACAACATATCGATCCACGTTAAATGCCTATACAAGGGAAGTAAGAATAGCTAAGCGAACATCTTGGACAAATGTCTGCGAGCCTATTGAGGATACCAGTGAAGCCGCCAGACTTCGAAAGACGCTATCCAAAGACCCATCGGTCCCGGGATACATTTAGAGGTCCGACGGATCCTGGACAGAATTCAGCTAAGAAATGCTTTTGCTGCTTATGGAAACGCATATCCCAGGTTGTAAAGAACGGGAGCAAAACGGAGCTAACAGCAACCTAGAAATGACAATACCGGAACCCACACAGGAACTCTCCAACATTATTACAAGGTCAACTGTAGAATGGTCGATTAGATCTTTCAAGCCCTACAAATCTGCAAGGCCTAATGGAATCCTGCCAGCCATGATGCAACATGCTCTTCCCAGAATCATGCCCTGGCTTATAGCAATCTTCACCGGTTGTCTCAAGACAGGATATGTTCCCAAAATTTGGAGAGAAGCGCGAGTTGTTTTCATTCCTAAAGCTGGGAAACCGATACATTCAGCGCCAAAGGATTACAGGCCTATTAGTCTCTCATCGTTCATGGTGAAAACGCTAGAGAGAATAATAGATCTTCACATAAGAGAATCCTTGAACGATAACAATCTTTGCAATGTGCAACACTCCTACCTTAAAGGTAAATCAGTGGAAACGGCACTGCATGAGGTGGTTTCAGTCATAGAAGGAACCCTTCATCACAAATAATATACTTTAGCAACTTTTTTAGACATCGAAGACGAATGCAACAATGTGAATACAGATTTCATAAAAAATGCTCTAGTAGACAAAGGAGTCAACAGTAAAATAACCCAGTGGATTTATAAAATGCTCAACAGCAGACGTATAAGTTCACAAATGAGAATGAGCGTGGCGAGGAAAGAGGTAACAAGAGGCACACAGCAGGGAGGAGTCATATCCCCCCTGCTATGGCCGATTGTGGTTGACAAAATTCTCAATACACTCAAAACTGGTGGAGCAAAAGTGATAGTTTATGCCGATGACGTCGCCATCCTAATATGCGGGAAATACCTGCAAACAGTTAACGAACTAATGACTGGGGCATTAAACGAGCTATCGCGGTGGGCAGAATCCAATGGACTTGGTGTAAACCCACCCAACCAAGACCGAACTCGTTCTGTTCACAAGAAGAAGGAAAATAGAAAGTTTCACATTCCCGAAACTGAACGCAGTAACTCTGAAGCTTTCCACTGAAGCTAAATACCTTGGAATATCCCTTGATAACAAGCTGAGCTGGAAAAGCAACACAGAAGAATGAAAAAAGCACTATGCGCTCTTTACACATGTCAGAGAGTCTTTGGCAGGAAATGGGACCTGCGACCGCACATAATCCACTGGATGTATACAGCGATCGTGAGACCCATTCTTACCTACTCTTGTATGCTCTCTTGTATGGTGGACGATAGCGCACAAAAAGAGCTACCTTAGCTGCCTAACAGGAGTCGAAAGGTTAGCATGCATAGGAGTAACAGGAGCCATGAGATCACACAGGCGGGTCTGGAAATAATGCTAAATCTTCTCCTCATAGAAGAGGTCCTTAAGTGTTCGGCGACCAAAAGTGTGAGTCGCCTAAACGAATCACAAGCCTGGAGGAACAACACTTTCGGACATGCATCTATTCTGAATCTCTTTGGAACCGAGGAATCAAAAAGAATAACCGACTGCATCATATCCAGTGTGAGATTCGGCACAGAATACACCACATCCATCCCCAGCAGACAAGAATGGGAAGAAACTGCCGTAGAATTCAACGGCAATTATATACTGATGGTTCCAAAATGGAAAACGGAACTGGATCAGGTATTTATTGTGAAACGCTACAAATCAAAGAGTCCTACAAACTCCCCTAATATCGAAGAGAAAGACGCAGCTATTAATGGTGTAACCGCAAGTACAAACAGAGCTAATACAGATGTGCATATTCCAATAGGCGTCGTCAAAAGAAGTATAGAACTTAAAAGCAGAAATAATGCTAACACTAACTGGGCCTCCAGAGGTGACTGCAACATATCTCGAAGGATCCGGCCGGAGCTAAATTAAAAGAGAACCGAAAGCCTTCTGCTTTTGGCCAAACGAGAAATCCGGATTCTTATTGGAGTTCTAACAAGTCATTGCCCCATTGGGGTAATGGCCAATAAAATGAACATAACAGCCCCAGACTTCTGTCGGAGCTGAAAGGATCCAGAAAAAACAGAAACTATAACTCATCTTCTATGGGAATGTCCGGTAACGGTAAACGTCCCTATTTACCTAACCTAATAAACAATGCTAATTAGGGGGTGCCAATTTTTTTTGTCCTGGAATCATTGCTTTTCGTATTCTACGTTAAATTTAAAAAAAAACTCTTTGGGTGCATAATTTTTTCCGTAATTTCGTTTTAAAAATTTTATTTGAAATTAAAATGCACTGTGGCATTTCTACTTTAGGCTATTGAAACATATCTAGTCGCATAGCGTAGAAACTGTTTGTTTTACGTTAAAACTGTTAAAGGCATTTTTGTAGAGAATTATCTGATCTACAATTTTGTTCTAACCATATTTTCTGTCCTACAAAGAGGAGCGGAGATATAAGCGAATGACCGATTTCGGTGATCTTTGAACTTAAACATCTTCTAGCGCATACATGCTATCATAGGGAACTCTTGTTCCTTATTTATGCGTTAATGAATAGGTTTGCATCAAAAAACTTAGCTCCTAATTTTTTGGATTTCAAACAAAAAAATAATAAAAAAAAATATCTATGGCAATGTAATATATAACAGACATCTGCATGAATGCATTTATTTATTTGCCTTATCGTATACTTTACTTCAGTGTACAACATTTCAAAATAGCTTTCAAGCATGTGTGTAATAATTTCAACTTAACAAGAAACAGAAGAGAGTATTGTACAACATTCTGTTTGATCTCAGCAGAGTGTTTACATAATTTGCTTTATCGTTTACCAGGGCCGGATTAACTTTTTCGGTGTGCCTAGGCAATACAATTCTCGGGGCCCCATTACCCTTTTGTAACTTTCAAAAATATATTTTTTTCTGTCACAGTGCAATTATATTCATAATAACGGATATTTTTTTGCTACATTGAAGGTTTGCCATCATCCTAAACAATAAAACAAATTAAAGGAAGGTAGGCGTATTTTTTTATAACAAAATGCAGTACAATTTCGAGTGGTTGGTGTTTTTAAAACGAAAGTAGTTTTGTACAGTACAATATGTTTAAATATTAACGCTTCTATCTTTTTTAGACACAAAATCGTTTACAACATCTTGAAAGTTGACTTATGCTAATACATCATTTTCAATCGCCATTAAAGCCAATGCATTTAAACGGTTCTGCGACATTGAAGTCGCAGTTTTTTATTAGTTTTAATTTAGAGAAACTACGTTCACCCGTGGCGTTTGATATCATAAGACTTCTATATATTTGCAATGCTATTAATATAATCGGAAAAGTTGATTGTGCCATATTATTCAAAATCAATTTATATGATTCCTCCGCCGCTGCAATTTTGTATTTCCCCACAACAACTAATTAAAAAAAAAGACCTGAAATTTACAAATAAAATTTGAAGAGTGAGCATTTACTTATCTATTTAAGGAACCATTGAAGTTTTTTAAGCGAAAAAACTCTGTATTAAAAGTTTTATTTTAAAATGACTGTTCATTTTAGGTAATTTTTGTTTTAACTTTATAATCACATAACTTTCAAAAAAAATATTTTGAACTTTTTCGATAACCAATATTGATTATTATAGCAGGAATCGGTAGTTTATGTAAGCACCTGAAATATGCGGTGGACACGATTTTTGAGAGCTTGTTCATCTAAAAAAAAAAAGTAATTTAGGTTCTGCTGAACCCTTTTGAGCTTCTTATCGAAGATTTCTTGAAAAATGTGAATTTTTACTAAAATGGCAGGTAAAAACCCGATTTTGGATTAATAAAGTCAGCTTTTTTAGGTCATAAAAAAATATTTGTCCAAAATAAAAATTGGACGATTAAAGATTATCAATTATATTTCTTTAACATGTACATAAAATTTGGTAGCGATCCTTGGCATAGTTTTCGAGTAATGCTGTCCACCAGCTTAAAGCAACACTTTCGAGAAAAAAAACGCTTAAAATTTGTTTTATGTATAGCTTTCAGTGTATTTTCTTCAGACGTTTGTGTTTATAACTACAACAATTTTCATTTAATTGACTTAAAATTTTCTGAGAATATTTTAAGGATGTTATACATTCAATTAATATAAAAAAATGCGTTTTGGTCGCCCAAAAACTTTAATGGGCCCTCAAATAAAGTCTTCCGAAGCACAGCGAAGGATAAAACAAATCAATTCGCAATATTTTTATCAATAGATCATTTATTATTTTCTACCTTTAACTACTAGGCAAACTATAACTTTTATTATTCACACTCGTCGAATTTTATAATATTAGATGATATAATTGAATATTGATGAAAATATTCTTAAATAATCGACTCTGAAGTTTTGAAACAATGTATTTTTGAATTAAAAAATGGAATTGAACACAGAAACTTTTACAAATAGGTTAGAAAATTAATGATAAATAGCCAAAATCTCTTCAGTGGTTGTTGGCAATGCGTTCTGCAGTAAGCCCTTCAATTATATAAAATAAAATCTCGTAATCAAACTAACCTGTTAACTTCAGTTTTAGTATTACACTCGCTCGTCGTGCACTAGTAGACTATAAAAAATTAAATTAGCACTCTTATTCAAATTCGTAAGTTTTGGAACACAGAGCTCAGTTAAACTTTTTAAATTAAATTTGCGGTCGCAAAATTCACAAATTGCACTTACAAAACATGTGTTTAGAAACTTTTTT
Source organism: Dichetophora obliterata (assembly GCA_963920525.1). Classification (NCBI taxonomy): domain Eukaryota; kingdom Metazoa; phylum Arthropoda; class Insecta; order Diptera; family Sciomyzidae; genus Dichetophora; species Dichetophora obliterata. The sequence goes on from OY986437.1 coordinate 193,300,843, forward strand.
TGGTAACGTATCCAGCGAATCCGATCGTATCCAATGCTAATAACACATTTCAACTGTCAGTGACTCCTAAAAGACTGAATTTCAATTTCAATAACAAAGTTCACATGCAAAAACAAAAGCAAGTCGAGTGTTAGACAAGTAACGGGACAATCATCTCAATCTCGTTGAGTGGCGCTTGTTTTTTGTTGCCTTTGCATGCATTTATTGTTGATAAAGCGAGTAAAAAATTTATAGTTTCAATAGTTTTAGTTTTTTGTACATATTTTTGTTTTTACTAAAGTGCAAAGTCAAGGATAATAGAAAACAAATTTATAAAAATGGCCAACTTTGCTTCTGGACACCCATGTCTGGCGTAGATTAATACGTAGCAAAAGTACTCGTTTATTCACAATGCAGAATTTTTGACACGTTATGCGTTGATAGTCGGCGTTAAAATTTCCGGGAAAAATCGATATGTATAGTGATTGAGGAAACAAATTTTCAAATTAAATTTTAAAAATTATTCCAATTTTTTTTCGGTGCGCGGGGCCCCTAGGCAGCTGCCTACACTGCCTTATGGATAATTGGGTACTGTCGCTTACTATCTTTGTATGCAGCATACATAGCTAACTGCAGTAGATTTTCTTTGATATACCAAGTAGTACAAAAAGTATACCAAATATACCTAGTAAGAAAAGAATAATTTACTGTACAACGTTTCTTTGCTTTCTTTTTAAGCTATTCGCTATTTATTTTTAACATGAATAACCTTTTCGTGTGTTGACAGTTTTGTCAAGTAGCTTTCGATATAGTTTCAGACTGAGAAATCCATATAATTGTAAATGAACTTGCAATTGTCAAATAAGTCGATAAATATAAGTAGTATATTGTTATGAATATTATTTGTATTGTTTTATTATTTATACAAAAATAATTTTATTTCCTTTGTTTCAAATTACACAGTGTGACAGTCATTTTCCACTTCTTAAATTACCTAGTGTAGGTTGTATGTCTGATCGAGTACAACACGAAGCAGCAATTAAAAGTTGTCTAACACCCTCAAAACTTTGACTTAGTTTCCTTATAATTTCAGCATTGCCTTTCACTCTTACACGTTCAAGTTTTGCCTTTCAAGTTTCAATACATACTCACGTTTTTACTAACCATACATGGGCACACTGCAGTAAATATTTACTGCATTACTAGAAGCAGTAATCAGTAAACTTTTACTGATAATGAAATGTAATTTGCATTACCAGTACATTTTTACGATTACTGGAAAAAATTTAAGTAAAAATAAATTTTTACTGATTACTGGAAAAAAATTGCAGTACAAATAAATTTTTACTGATAATGAAATTAAATTTGCATTACCAGTAAATTTTTACTGATTACTGGAAAAAAATGCAGTAAAAATAAATTTTTACTGATTAGAAAAAAATTGCACTAAAAATACATTTTTACTGATAATGAAATTCAATGTGCATTACCAGTAAATTTTTACTGATTACTGAAAAAAATTGCAGTAAAAATAAATTTTTACTGATTACTGAAAAAAATTGCAGTAAAAATAAATGTTTATTGATTACTGCAAAAAAATTGCAGTAAAATTTTGTTTTTACTGATTACTGAAAAAATTTGCAGTTTAAAAATTTATTTTTACTGATTACTGAAAAAATTTGCAGTAAAAATAAATTTTTACTGATTACTGAATAAAATTGCAGTAAAAGTAAACTTTTACTTATAATGAAATATCATTTGCATGTAAGTAAAATTTTTACTAGTTACTGAAAGTAGTAATTGGTAGTAAAAAATCAATGTATAACCACTAAGGGCCAGTTTTTCAGTGCGAGTTTAAACTTTAGTCAAATTTAACCTAGCTTAACTCACCAAAATTGGACGTTTAACCTCGGTCTAGCTTGATATTTTAAGGGTGTCCCAACAAGAGCGCAATTTTTAAATTTTAAATAAAACACAGATATTTAAAAAAAAAAATCGTGAAACTTTATTGTATCGTAAAGTAGACAGAATGAGGTTATGTATGGAACAATATATCGTGCAGATGGCCGCCGCGGCTTTGCTGGCATACACGCGATCTTTTAATTTTTCAATGACCGTTTTGCATAAATGCTGCGGTATTTCATTAATGCAGCGTCCGATTTCCTCTTTTAAGGCTTGAGTCGTCGTCGGCTTATTCGCGTAAACTATCGACTTCAAAAAACCCCAAAGAAAAAAATCTAATGGTGTTAAATCGCACGATCTAGGTGGCCAATTCTGATCTCCAAAACGCGGAATAACACGACCGGGAAATGACTGATGCAGCAATTGAATTGTTTCTCTGGCTGTATGACATGTGGCACAGTCTTGTTGGAACCACATGCCCTCCACATTCATTTCTTCAATTCTAGGCAAGAAAAAACTGGTTATCATTTCACGATACCGAACACCATTGACTGTTTGCGCTTGACCTGCCTCATTTTCATAAAAAAAAGGTCCAATGATTCCTCCAGTCCAAAAACCACACCACACAGTGACACGTTGAGGATGCATTTGCTTCTCGTGAATCACTCGAGGATTTTCCTCACCCCAAATGCGACAATTCTGCCTATTGACGAAGCCATCAAGATGGAAATGGGCCACGTCACTGAAGATGATTTTAGCGGCAAAATCAGCATTTTCATGTTGTCTCTCCAATACCCAATTAACGAACTCCCTTCGCTGTCCATGGTCAGCTGGCTTCAGTTCCTGAGTCAATTGAACTTTGTATGCATGAAGATGCAAATCTTTCGTCAAAATTCGCTGCATAGTGGATTTGGAGACACCAATTTGCTGAGCTCGGTGTCAAATTGAGGTGGATGGAGTTTGAGCGACATCATCACGTACAGCTGCGACATTTTCGGTCGATCGACCTGGTCGAAGGCGCGTTGTTGTCTTTACATCACTAACAGACCCAGTTTCGGCAAATTTATCCATTAATCTCTTTACAGTTGACTCTTTTGGAGCATTATTGTGACCCAAATTGATCGCAATTTGCGAACTGTAGCCGCAAAACTTTCACCATTTTGGTAAAACAATTTCACAATGAGAATGCGTTGTTCATTCGTGTAGCGCTCTATTTTTACTAACCTCGTACCTTCTACTAGCAAACAATAACAATTGTTCAAATGTCAAACAATGACATTTCGAATGGCGCCAAATTTAAAAATTGCGTTCTTGTTGGGACACCCTTATATACTTATGAAAAAGCTACACGCTGTTAGCTTTTCTTAAAACTAGCATTTCAAAATTATCATCGCTGAGTTTTTGCCTTCTGGAGCGATTCACAATCCCAGCGAATGAAAATAACCGTTCTACAGGTGCCGATGAGGGTAGTGAGGTATTATATTTCAGAAAAACGTTTTTTATGGCTGGATGGTTCCTTAGACAATTAGTCGTTGTTTCGAACCACAGATGGTTTTGTTTTTTCCATGTGTTTTTTATGTGGCTGCATTGATCAGTGGATAGAGCATTCAGTTTTTTAGTAATCAGTAAAAAATTGTTTTAACTGCCGTTTTTTCAGCAATCAGTAAAAACTTAATTTTGCTTCATTTCGTTTAAGTAATCAGTGAAAATTGATTTTTACTGCAATTATTTGATGTAATAAGTAAAACTTATTTTTACTGCAATTTTATTCAGTAATCAGTAAAAATTTATTTTTACTGCAATTTTTTTCAGTCATCTGTAAAAATAAATTTTTACTGCAATTTTTTCAGTAATCAGTAAAATCAAAATTTTACTGCAATTTTTTTCCAGTAATCAGTAAACATTTATTTTTACTGCAATTTTTTTCAGTAATCAGTAAAAATTTATTTTTACTGCAAATTTTTTTAGTAATCAGTAAAAATTTACTGGTAATGCAAATTGAATTTCATTATCAGTAAAAATTTATTTGTACTGCAATTTTTTTCCAGTAATCAGTAAAAATTTATTTTTACTGCAATTTTTTCCAGTAATCAGTAGAAATTTACTGGTAATGCAAATTGAATTTCATTGTCAGTAAAAATCTATTTGTACTGAAATTTTTTTCCAGTAATCAGTAAACATTTATTGTTACTGCAATTTTTTTCAGTAATCAGTAAAAATTTACTGGTAATGCAAATTGAATTTCATTATCAGTAAAAATTTATTTTTACTGCAATTTCACTGGTACTGCAAAGTGCCCATCTATGTTACTAACACACTCACTTTTAAAAATCGCCCACCACCAGCTTGCTTTCAAGTTTTCCTTTCAAGTTTTCCCTTCAAGTCGTGTGGCAACTTGATGGTCAAGTTTTGAACTTGATGGTCTGATCAGAAAATGCGCTGATGTGAAAATAAATTTTGCAATTCGATTTGGAAATATTCTGCCCTAAATTAAGTGATGGAGAAAATTAATGAAAATATAATGTTTTTGTTGTTTCCTTGACGACGGCATCTTGAAAATAAAATTTACTATCAAGTTGCGTGCAGCCTACGTCATAGCTGCCAATTCAAATGAGTTTTGACAAGCTGTATATGTGATAAACTTGAAAGCAAAAACTTGAACGTATAACTGCAGTGTTATTAACACATATGCTGATTGTGGAATCCGGCGGATCAAATGCGGCGGGAGAATTACTCGTTTTCGTTGGCTTATCGATTGTAGAATCCGGCGAGTAGCTTCGGAGCGAATTGGTAGCAAAGTTTGCGGATTCGGAGTGAAAAAGGGCTATTGTTGAAAACGCAGTCCGCAATCCGCACTTCATACAAATTTTTTCACTTTTCATCCGCAACAAAATTGGTGCGGATCTGTGCGGATTTGGAGACAATTTCTCAAAAAAAGAAATGCGATACATGATTTCACGGTAATTTGAGGTCGCTAAACTCGAATTCGGTGTTAAAAATATTCGTACATGTCGCAACTTTTTTTACTCAAAAAGAATTTTTTATAAATATATAAAAAAATTAATTTTTATCATAGACGTTTTCGGTGTTCAGTAGCAAAACAAATTTTTCGGACATTATTCGATTTGTATCCTTAAAGCTGTATGTGCTTTATTCCGCTTTTACACATACCAATCATATTTAAAATTAGGTAATCAACCTTTTTAACACCTTAATAAAACGTCGAAAAGGTTTTAATTTTATATTAGGGGTATTCCCAATATCGGGCAAACAGCCTTGCATCGTGGGATGTGCAAAATATGATCGCAAATATTTTTAACACAACAGCTTTTCAAATCGAAAAACAACGCAATCGCGAGTCCATTTCCTTAACAAAATACAAAAATTTATTAGCAGCTTATCTAGCCAAGGTAGAAACAAAATCGCCGGGCCAAAGAAACAGCAAATAGCATCGGAATTTGCACCAGGAGCAGCAGAGATAAGACTGAATGTCTTGGTGTGGATTGAAGAAAAAACTACGGTCAAGAAAGTGGGCGTTATTGGACAAAGGAGTAGTATTAGAAAAACACTACTCCGATTAATATTAACACTAGGGTAATAAAATTCGTAACAAGCATGGGTGGAAGTATTACAAAATACGATGAAGAAAGTGGGCTGAATTCGAAAAAGACCGTGCCACTAATAGAAAAACACTATCTCAGTTAATACTGACACTAGAGTACTACAATTCCTTACAAGAATGGGTAGAATTATTTCGAAAATTTATCATATTCGCAAAAAAGGAAGAAATAAAAACTTTTTAACAAAAAAAAAACCGACTTAAAAATCAATAAAAAGTACAAAATATTTTAAATTTTCTTTCCCTATTAATTTCTTGGTCAAATTTGATTACTTGTATATATTATTATATTGTAAAAACGAAAAAATTAAATGAACAATGCTTGATGGGTTCTTTCTCATTTATAAATTGCGCTTTATAATTTATAATTGTTCTTTAAAATTAAATTAAAAAAATATAAATAAATATTTAATAAAATTATAGGGTCATGTCACCTCATACTACAGTAGTACCCTCCAGAAATATACATCATTTCAAGTTCATGCAAGTGATATAGTCCGACAAATTCTCACCATCGATTCAGGCATATTGGCGCTAACACAAACATCGCTACGCCATCAAATTCGACGTGGCATTCCAAAATTTACACACAGGTCATTAGAATTTGTTTAAGAAAATATTGAAATATAAACAATTTAACCATTGCAGATCTAAAAATATGACCGACATGATATGCATGCAACAATTATCAACACACCAATTAGTGACTGCTGGACTACAGGATGAAATGATTGAATTTGATTTACGAACATTAAAGGAAACTAAATTGGTAATTTTATTCATAAATGACAACATTTAAAAATTAAATTGCTATATAAAATCTTTATACTATATCGTCACTCTTGTGCACACTTGGTCTATCTTAGTTTTTGAAAATTTTTCTGATATAAATAATATTAAATTTTAATTTGTTTTAAGCTATGATTTGAACGTTATTAAGTTATGGAACAAAATAATGATGACGTTTAGAATGCTTGTTTTATCCGTAAGACGGCATCAAAAAATTTCGAAAATTGATGGAGATAAACTAAATGTGCATAAGAGCGACGATATAATACTTTCCTTGTTTAGAAATGTCTATTAGAAAAGATCAAGCTTATGTACCCGGTTTTGCTTGGAATTGAACTTTGAAAATTCGCCCAGAAGGTTATACAATTATATAAAGAAAATGTATGGCATCGTTTTCGAATCAAGACTATATTTTCTCTCTATTAAGTTACGGTTACACTTACTTCTGCTTCCAAATTTAAGCCTCTAGTGTACTAGAGTAGTGCTGTTAATATAACCTTAGGCCTAAAAGATTATTGACAACGTCCCGTTATTCAACCCATTCATAAATCGAAAATAAATTTATGAAATAACGTAACTTATGAGCAATTATTATTTTGGAGAGAAAGAAGTGAAATGATCTTCTTTCCTGCTAATAGGACACATCCTTCCTGCTAATAGAAACTACTCCCATTAGCCCTAATAAAATTTCTTCAACCTCAACCTAACTCACCTTTCGTGTAATTAAAACATTATTAAACTAAAACTTCATTATAACAATTCTAATTTATTAAAGGAATTAAAATTTTAAAGAACATAACTAAGGTATGTAAGTCAGTCAATATGAATTATCATAAAAATAGTATTTAAAATATTTAAATTAACAAATATGTAAACAAGGTAAAGTAATCAAAGTTAGTTAGTATTAGTTAACAGGTAAAGTTATCAAGATATTGTAAGCAAGTGAAGTATAGATAAATCATAAGTATAGGTATGGTAAATATGATAAGTATAGGTATGGTAACATTTTTTAAAAATTAGTTATATTAAAAAAAATTTTTTAAATTACTAATTTAATTAATTAAAGTAATTAAACCATAAACTAAATCATCAAATAAGTTAATTAATCTTTAAATTGAAATATTTTATATTAAATATAAGGTACTTAAAATATTTCTGTAATTTCTAATTAAGTGTTTAAACAAAAAAGTTTTAATTAATGTCTGCATATTTTGCCATATTTTAAAAAATTTTTTAATTGAATTTAAATATATATTAAATATTAGTATGTTAAGCTAAGTAAAAGTTAATTTATTAATTAAGCAACATAATTAATTTGATTTATAATATTAAGTTAATTAATAGTATGTTAAGTAAGTATTTTTAAAAATTAATCAATTGGTTACTTATTTAGTTGGCGCTTCAACCGCATGTCGATCTTGACCTCATCTAATGCTTGGTTTTCACTATGTTATTTTCAGTGGTCAGTTTTTGTCAATCAAATTGAAAACAACATGTAAAAATTTTTTCTAACTTTGGCAATCTTGGAAAATTAAAAAAAATTAAATTATTTAATGGAGCTATGCAGAAAATGTTCTAGAGTTTTATTAAAGTGATATTTCAGGTGATAAACTTTTGTGTTGTCATAAAAATGACTTAGTGAAAACCAAGCATAAGAATGAACGACAGCCATTTCTGTCCCTCGCTTGCTGGCGCCAGTTGGAAGTTTCGCCAGGTTGTTCTCTACTTGGTCTTTCTAACGAAGATGCGGTCGTCCTCTTCTACGTTGACCGCCGCTGGGTACCGAATCGAATATTTTCTTCACTGTAGCATCGTCTTTCATGCGCTGAACATGACCTAGCCAGCAAAGCCGCTCAATTTTAATGTGCTTGACTATGTCAATGTTAGCGTACGGCTTGTACAGTTATCATGCCCCCATATTCGGTACTCTCCATTGACGTAGTTTGGTTCGCAGATCTTACGAAAAATTTGTCTCCCGAAGGCTCCTAAAGTCTTTTCATCTGAACTGCTCAGTGTCCAGGCTTATGATGTATAAAGTAGGACTTGCATGATGAGCGATTTATAGAGTGTGATTTTTTTCGCTCTGCTTCTCAATTGCTTACTAAACACTAGACTGGCCCTTATTTCTTGGACTTTATTACACATGCCATCAGGTAGAAACTAAAAACTTATCTACTACATATGAGAAAAAATAGATAAAACAGCAAGTCCATTATGAACCTGAACCGAATGGCAAACTCAGATAATCAAAATTTTAGTATAGGTGAGGTTTTTAAAGAACTAACAAATTTCATGCTAGGAAGTAAAATGTTTTTAAAAAATTGAAATATGAAAAAAAAAATCCTGGACTTAGCCTGGTATTTTAAAAAGGATTCTTTAAAACAGCGTTTTTTCAGAACTATTTGAAGAATCAAAATTGAGAAAATTATCTTCGGTACCACTTCTGATGCCCGAGATATAAAACCTGACATTTGAAAAAGTTAAAAAATTGCATTTATGCAAGAAAATGCATATGCGAAAAATATGCATATTATTAATTCGCCAAATTTCAGAAAAACGTTAACACTTTAATCAATACCACCAAAAATTAGACAATCAGATAATCAAAAATTCTGTTCTATCTCGAGTGTTCTTTAGATTCAAATACTCTTCCCACAGGATACTGTGGATAAAAATCCAGAGTGGCATCTCGCTTGACAAGCTATTGTTAGCGAAAGTCTATATTTACTTTTGGTTTAAAACATATGTATGTAGTTTTTCTTAAAAAAAACAAAGCATTTTGAGATCGTTATTTTTGTACTCTTTTCTTAAAAACAACTTTGTCCTTGCGGGAGGCAAAGACATCCTTTTTTTCCTAAATTTTTTTGGGAGATCTTGACCACCCTATGCAACTTTTGAGACCCCTTAGAATGTGAAATTCGAAAAAATGTGATTCGATACGCTGTAGTGCTCATTACGGTTGCATTGCCTCTGTGTAAACTCAAGCTCCGAGCGGCACATGTTATTGTTGTAAAAAAAATTAGGGACTTATTTTTAGACGCTAAGGAACAAAAAAATCGGGTGCTCAACAATTTCTAAAACAAGGACCACCCTACTGAACACACAAAGTCACACCTGCATTTACTGCCAAACCCTTTCGACTTGACTCTCTTCCTAATCTGGAGAATGCTGCACTGACTTCGCGCGTATTATGGCCAATGATATCAATGTCATCAGCATACGCAAGCAGCATAACACTCTTGTAAAATATTGTGCCACTGTCAGCAGCTCGGATATGATATTCTCCATCATTAGGTTGGAAAAATCGCACGATAAGAAATAGCCTTGTCTGAAACCTCGTTTGATAGCAAATGGTGGGGAAAAGTATTTAACTGTGCTGCTGGTGTCATCCAGCAAAGTCGTATTAGTTTTGCAGGAATTCCAAATTAAGACATGGGCTGTCGGATGCGGTTTTGTAGTCTACAAAAAGATGGTGGGTATCGATTTGTTTTTCATGGGTCTTCGCAAAGATTTGTCATAGCGCGAAGATCCGGTCGATAGTAGACTTTCCAGGTCTGAAGCCATGCTAATAAGGTCCAATCAGTTTGTTACTTTCAATCTTACATAAAATCTCACATAAAACGCTCGACAGGACCTTATATGTTATTTCCACGTTAATTGGCACAAATCGTGGGATGGTCTTTCTTTTTGATTGGGCAGAGCACACGGCATGCATTCTTCCAACCATATTCTGCATAGAAGCTCGTGAATGCGATAGAGCTTCGCCTCTGTTATTAAACAGCTCAGCAGGTAAGCCATCCGCTCTCGCGGTTTTGTTATTTTTAAGGGGTTGACGGGATACACGGCCGTAGCCAGGAAAGATTACTTGGTGGCACTGAGCAAGTTTTTGGGGGAGCTGACTTTTCAAGAAAATAAATAACTATTTATTCATAGATAACATCTATTTGCAATGCAATGAACCCAATCTTTTCTTTTCAAACCAAGGAACATAAGACCACGCAATCGTTAATCGGTCAGTGAGGAACGTCGTATCGAATCTATTCTCGATTTTGACATGCGATAAAGGTTTGCATTTTTCGTTGGTCACTAAAGTTTTGACAAAGGAAAATTTTTCTCGGAACGACAATTTAATTTTATTTAATGGTTGCAATGCATCGAATTTAAAATTTATGCTTAAAAGTCGTTAACAGCTTTTAAGTCGTCATTATTTTTTTCAAAACGTTGATCAATTTCTGAAATTATTGTCTACACTTGCATTATTTTATTGCATGCGAACTGTCAAATTGAAATTAATGAGCAATATCACAAGCAATATCATGAAATTGCTCATATCATGAAATTTATCTCTTGAAATATTTCTTGAGATATATTTCATGAGATGAGCTGTCACTTTTCAGTAAAATATATATGCACTTTAAAGAACCTTTCAAGCAAAAAATATTGCAATAGCATTAAAAAAGTGAAAAACATGAACTGTAATGACGAATGGATGAAATTATGAGTTTAATAAACTTTTATAAGCAATTTAAAAATTAAATTTCATGAGATGAAGTGCCCACCTAAATATTAAAGCAAAAAATCTGGATATCATGAAATTCTATTTGACAGTTCGCATGCAATCAAATATTGTAAGTGTAGACACTGTGTTAATGCAGACTCATTGCAAAGATCACTTTCATGTTTGCAAAATTTTGTTTGCTGTTTCCATTATTCCCAATATTTTGCAAGAAAACCTAGCAGTCTAACAGCTAAAAGCATTTCATCTGCACTAAGATGAAATTCCGGTGTCTTGAAAAAGATAAAGCGTCCAAAGTCATTTTGAATTACAACAATTGCTTTGTAATGTATTGGCAACGTTGCTCGAAAAGCAGAGAAACTGTGGTCTGTTCGTACATTTTTTTAACTTTGAAGCGACTGAAAAAATCGTCTATTTTTTTTATTTGGTCGAAGAAAAGTCGGGAGTCATAATTTTTCTTCACGATTTCGACAACGACAAGATGAAAACGGTGGTGATTTGAACCGGTGGAATGAAAGTTTGGAATTGTTCGATTGAAAAAGTCCTGTATCAAATTCTGCAGTCCACCTAATCGACCACTCATTACAGCAGCACCATCATAACCCTGGCCCAAAATATTTTCGAACTCAATTCCCAATTCTGTCAGTCGATCGATAATAAGTTTTAAGAATGCCTTAGCTGTGACTTCATCAGCTTTTTTGAAGCAAAATAACGAACAATGTTCAGAAATGCAATCAAAAATATTTCGTTCTCACTCCTATCTGTCGTATCTGCAATCAATGCTAAATATGATTTAGCTCTTTAGCACTTATTTCTTTTAAACAATTTGTAATAATATTTATGATTTTATTTTGCATTTGCAACGATGTATAAACAGCATTGGTAGGCATACCATCTTGACATATCTTTAAGTTTTTGTGCTTTTTGGTCATGTCTTTAAACTTATAATGAAGCAGTCTTGACTCTTAATTTTCTTCGTAAAAAAGCCCATTTCCTCGAAAAGCCAGCTTATTCTTAGCCAGAAAAAAATTGTAGAAAAAATCCCTTTGACATAATATTGTCGCTTTTCAAGGACAGTGTTATTAAGAATGCTCGAAATTTCTAGATTATTTTCAGTACTTAAAGAATGTTCTTTCCACGCAACCATAGCTGAAAGATGTATACTGCTTAAGTCATGTTTCTTCAAAGCTTTTTCTGTTGCACGAGCCTTAGACCATTTATTATATCCCGTAGTGCAAAAATTGTCACTAGCATTAGTGTTCGCTAAGTGCGTTAACCTTTAATAATCAGTCTTACGTGTAAACAACACAAATTGGCGCCTAAATTTTACTTCAATCTTTTCTGTTGAGAGCTTATTTTCTTAAATTGAATTCTGAAAACTTTTCTGTTACAATTTTGAAAAGTAGCATAGTTTTTGGGGGAGCTCGGAAAACTTTTGGGGATGCTCAGCTGCCCCAGCACCCCCCTGGCTACGGCCGTGACGGGATATCATCTCTATTGGCTGGATTGTTGCCAGCGTCGCCATTTAAAAGCTTAGAGAAGTATTCCCTCCGTAACGTCAGTGTACTTTAGATATCTGCCACAGATTCCCGTTTTCATCCTAGCAGGAAGAGACCCCGGTTTTAAAACCATTGGCAAGGCGTTTTACCTTTTCAAAAAATTTCAGTCCTCATTCTTGTTACCATACATCTTAATCTTCTCATGAGAAAATACTTCTCTCTTCCCTCATTTTTCTTTGTATCGCTCCTTAGCAGCGCGCGTTACAACCGACTGCAGGGTGACTTTATAGACGGCATCTTTCTCTGCAGTGGCGTCGCGAAACTCCTGGTACCACTCCTCGTACTACTGGTTTCGACGGTTGTAGCCAATCACCTCTTCCGCAGCTGCACGCATGGAGTGGGAAATGTGTGTCCTCTGTGTGCATATATCATCGATTGCAAGAGTGCTATCAAGCAGCAGTGAGAGTCGAGTGGCGAAAGCTTCGGCTGTTTGTTTTGATAGTCAAGATAGTGATTCGAGTCAATGTTTGCACCACGAATCGTGCGTGCATTCAATATACTGGAATAGCGCCTTCCGTCGATCAAAATTTATCAATTTGTTTTCCGGTTTTTGATCAGGAGGCATCCAGGTGGCCTTATGAATATTGAGATCCTTGCATCCAGTGCTACTTACGACCATGTTTCGTGCTGCTGCGAAATCAATCAGCCTCATTCCGCTATCATTTGTTACTTCATCAATTGGTTACTTTAATTTATAATATTAAGTTCAGTTATAAAAAATTTGTAAATGTATTAGTAGAATAAGTCCATGATCCTTAAAAGAATTAACTGTTCTTATCTTTAAGCAAAAAAAAAATTATTTTGTTTTTGTGCATTTTAAGAATCCTTGATTTAATTTTTAAACTTTACTTGTCAAATAACAATTATTTCGTCTTTATGATAGGTACATGTTGGAGCATCGGGCTGCACTGTTTTGCGTAAAAACTCACGATTTCTCTTTGCCGGTGAACCCTTTGGCACTGTAACGTTACGTGATTTAAATACTCTGCATGTTGAACACACGATTAAGACTCACTCTGGTAGTCTGTCAGACTTTGATGTACAAGGCAATTATCTGATATCTTGTGGATATAACGGTCGTCAAGGCACTCTTGCTGCCGACAGATTTTTGATGGTATATGATTTGCGAATGTTGCGCCTCATATCCCCGATTCAAGTGCTCATTGATCCGCAATTATTGAAATTTCTGCCTTCAAGGACATCACGACTGGCTGTTGTCTCAAGCTTCGGGCAAGTGCAATTAGTTGATACTGTTGAATTAAGCGAACCGCGTGTCTCCATGTATCAGGTCAATACGACTGGCAGTCAATGCCTCGCATTTGATATCAGCTCATCATCTCAAGCTTTAGCGTTTGGTGATCAATCGGGTCATATAAGCATAATATCAGCCGTTAATACGCCACAACCACAATTTAACGCTTTCTCACGTGACACTGAATTTGCTGATCCTGTGCCGCAGCTGCCAATTGTACCGATAACAGATACAAGCTTTCCATTGTCATCAATAGCCCTTCCACACTTAGTAACTGGCAGTCGTTGGTTTTCTGATTGGCCCGTAGAGCTCTTGCGCTATCAATATCGTCGGCCAAAACCAATCGATCAGGACATTCTAAATACTATGAAAATGCAAGGCCCAATAGGTTATTCACCCAACCCACGATCTGTACGCCGAAACCAGATCCCATATATTATGGAAGCAACAGGCGTCACCACAGCTAACAGCAATGGCTCGAATAGTAACTCTAACAAAGCGGTAGAGAGCGGTGTAAAAATCATACCGCGGCGATATCGTAAAGTGGAACTGAAATATACGAAGCTAGGCACACAAGATTTTGATTTCGAGCAGCACAATCAGACTTGCTTTGCGGGTTTGGAAGCGACATTACCGAACTCATATTGTAATTCCATGTTACAGGTGAAATTTTTTGCATCAAATGGGTTACGAGTATATTTTAAAAATTGCTTCCATTACAGATTCTCTATTTTATACAACCCTTGCGTCTGAAATTAATTTCACATTCCTGTAGTAAAGAATTTTGTCTTTCTTGCGAATTGGGATTCTTGTTTAATATGCTTGACAAAAGTTCAGGTAATGATATTTTTAAATGTTAATGTCAGCATAACTTTCTTGTAACACTATGTATCTCTGCTTACAGCTGCTACACCATGCCAAGCTAGCAATTTCTTACGTTCATTCCGCACAGTACCGGAAGCATCTGCGTTGGGTCTTATTTTATCGGATCGTTCGTCAAATGTTAATTTAATTAGTTTGATACAAGTAAGGTTGAATTCGTTGAATAAGTAAGTATTAACACTTTTTTATTTCAGAACTGGAATCGCTTTATCTTGTATCAAATGCATTACGAAATTTTAGATTGTCAGAAGAACAGACACCGTAGCAGTTTTTCGCAAGCAGCAACAAGCGGTATGTTACTCCATTCCAAACCTACTACTTACTCTTTTTAATTTAAAATGATCGTATGATTTTTCATATATTTTTACCTCCACGCATATAAAAATGCGTAAGAGGCATATTAACTTTGTCAGTCCGTTTGTAATGCCGGTAAGGCGGCTTGACAGGTATAGAAGAGTATATATACATATTCTCGATCAGCATCACCCCTTGAGTCGATTTAGCCATGTCCGTCTGTCTGTCTTTCCGTCTGTGATCACGATAACAGCCGTAATTTTAGAGATATCGTCACAAAATTCAATACATTAAAAATTCATCAAATCTATAATATTTGAATTTGGAAAACCACGCCTCATAAAAGTGACGTCATCGAAATAATACATTCGAAGCATTCAAGACTTCGAATAAACTAATGGCGTTTTTATTTCTCGAAAAAATGCTGCATTTTTTCTGCAATCTTTGAGAAGTCTGAATTTTTTCTTCTTTTGAGGTCAACATTTTCGCGAAAAGAACACGATTCAATTTCAGAGGTCACTATTTTTATTTTTAAGAGGGCAGAATCTCCAAAAAAGCACAAAAAATGTTGCATTTTTTTGAGAAACAAAAACTCCATAAAATACAGCCGTCGGGGTATTTTAACTTCGGTCCAGTCGAAGATAATTCCTTACTAGTTTTTAATATCTCTACGTTTACTTTTTAGACGAACATTGGTATATGACAAACTCCACTTTAAGAAATGCTGTTGAATTCAATAAGGCGGCCGATATTTTTCAAGCCATTGATGTTAAATATGGTGAGTTTTGAATACAGATCCTTATGCTGTTTTAACTCTAGCTTCAACATGCTGTTATTTAGATGAAATTGGTAAAGAAGATGAACGCGAACGCAGCAAAATCAATGAAGAGAGTGAAATAAGCAAACTGTTTGGCACGAAGCAGATAAGCATAAACCGTTGTCTAAAGTGCAACGAAGAGGTGAGTTAAATTATTTTTTATTAAAAATTTGAGCTTATGTTATGCAAATTTTAGAAAACAAAAGAAAACATATTATTAGTGTGTAATCTTTCCTATCCATCTGGACCAGTTAAAGACATTGAACATTTCAACTTTGGCACAATTCTGAAAGGTTCACTCGGTACAGAAAAAAATATCCAAGCATTCTGTGAGAATTGTAAGAAATTTTCACCTACCAAGCAAAGTGTGAAGGTAATAAAAATTTCTATAAAAAGTCATAAAATAATTTTAATTTATGTTATCTTATTAAGGTATCCTGCCTTCCACAAATTCTTGCCGTTAATTGTGGCCTAAGCAATGAAAAGGATTTGGCGTTTTTGAAACGTCAATTAAATCGCAATCTTAATACACCATCGGAAAGCCCTGCAACGTTGAACACAAATAAACCTTGCCGTTATGGTATAAATTGTTCGAGAGGCGACTGTCACTTTGTGCATCCTGATCGGTACGTTTATTGTGATGCTGTTAACCTTGTTTTAGTATATGTTAAAATTTAATACATTTTTAATACCGAATTCTTAAAAGTACCGCGTCAGCCAAAGTGTCAAGAAAATGGCACGAAATATAAATATAAATTAGATAATGGATTCATAACTTGATAAAGTTATAAAGAAGTCTGTCCTTAAAACTACTTTGGCCACACTTCATAAAATCAATTGTTTTGTGTTAAGAAATGTGCTTACACTAAAATAACTGTACATATTTACAAGCTTTATGTCGAGTCCGAAGTGCTAATGCTCATTTTTTCAAGAAACTTTACATGGCAAAATCTAAATTTGCCATTGGCTGCAGAGAAGTGAAGAGCGTTCAGAAAAATTTGAGCGTTCAGAAAATTGTTAATAATAATTATTGAAAACATGCTACCATAATGAACAATTAAACAGATATTTTGTTTTGCTTATTAGGTAAGGTTATGGTCAAGGCCGTTTCCCGTCTCACACACTTAGGACCATTGTGATACCATTTAATCTCATTTAACCTGGTGTTAAGGAAGTCCTGCCAGATCTATGGATATGATGAATCTGTCAATTTTATTTGGCTCTGTTTTAGAGATTTACAGCAAGAGAGTGGAGAAAAGGTTGTTCAAGGGCAGCATATCTCTCTGCTTAGGGCAGGCCAGTAGCAAGGGAAGTGGTGTAAAGCCATGAAACAATGATATACCATTGTATATCATTCTTTCATGGTGTTTTTTCAGCATTTTTGCAGCTTCTGCAGTAGTCATTGACTACGACACCTAGTCGAAGGTCATGAGCCCCTATCAGGCAGTGCTCAGAGAGCACAACCACTAGAACAGATAGATTCAATCTTCTGAGTGCTAGTAGGGGGTCCGTCCGTTTGTAGTCGTAGGAAGGCCAGGTTAATCTGGTAATGGTGCAGGTAACCAGGTTATCCCACTGCTCATTAGAAAGGTGTATTGTATTCTGTCTGCATTGGAGTTTAAAGGTGGCTTAAGGTGTATCTAAATTGCAATTGTGTTCTCTATCACGAGATCCTTGGTACAAAGATGAGCTGGATCCTGAATTGCTCTGTCATCTAGTTGAGAAATTTGCGGCATTTAGAATTTCGGGTGTAGGAGCTTAATTATGTAAGAGCTGATGAAAGATGTAAACAGCTTAATCCGCGGTACTCTACTGCTTTAGCTAAGGTACTGTTCTGCTTCTTTGATGTCCAATTCCTTGATTTGGTATACACTACAATCATCGGGGAGTCGGAAGGAGGTTTCAATCTCTAGATCCGGGGAAAAACTCCTTCCCTCTCGCCCTTCGAACTTAGAGCTGACAGTGAATATGTCTACAGACTCCTCTTTACTGTGGAACTTATTTTCCCATTCCCGTTGTGAGAGGATGCAAGCGCTGTTTTTCCTAACAAAAGTTATCTCGGGTGTACAGTAGTCTGATTTAGAGGGGTGATAACCAAAATCAGTAGATACCACTTTGTGTCCACCGTAGCTTCCGTACCAGAATCTAGACTCCCTTAGACGTAGGTCTGTAATGATATAACTTTTTCTGCCTATTAGATCTATAGAAAATAAATGGATGATGACATTTAAGGCATCTGTGGGGGAGGAACGCAAGTCCCCGGTGATGCATATCTCTGCACCTTGTAAAGTTTGTTCATTTTACTGCATGAATAGTTGTCCGATTAGTAGTTTGGATTTTATGGCGAATTTTATGTCGAAAAAACGAAAAAAAAATTCACCGAAAGGGACATATGAAAATAAAATATTATTAAAGTTTTCTATATGACCTTGTTATTTATTATGTTGATTTTCTATGATTTAAATACAAATTTGAAATGTTTGATAGTTAAAATCATTCTTGATTTAAATTACAAATTCTAGTTGTTTGATAGTTTAAAATCGTTTATTGAGCTTTAGGCCAGATTAGAACTCATCAGAAATCTTTGTGATGCCGGCGGGAAGCAATCCCGGGCCGTGCTTGCCTCGTGTAAGGGATCTTAGCGCAATACACCAACAGAAGCGATGAGATTTCAGTGACAATTTCTCAGTTTTTCTCCTTTATCTTGTTGTAGTTTTTATTTTGCTTTACTTTCATTTATGCTTATGTTAAACGAAAAAAAATTTAAAATTACACTTAAATGACCTAAAAAACCGAAAACTCTCTATACCAAAAATGCCTTAATGTAGTAAAAATGACTTGAAATCTAAAACCGATGAAAAATGACAAAAAAATACCTAAAAACTTTTCAAATTCGGAATTTAGGAAACATAAACAGACGTTCTTAATAACCAGGAAACGTCTTAGAAGCAGCACAAAAAAGATGACATATCATTGAAATCCTAGCCCTGCTCATTGACGGTGGATGAAGAAATTAAAAATTTCCAAAATGTTATTGAGCTTTATCTTAAAAATTAAAACTCCCTTTTCCGATTCCTGGCGAAAAATTATTCATGATAGGGCTGAATTGCGCAAAAAAGAATAATAACATGCATAATTAAGATTTTTGCGACTACAAATACACAAGCACATTTTTTCGTTTTAAAATTAATTTCGTATGAAACAAATGCTTGCAAAACAGACACACAATCCCTGGTAGAGTTATAGTCTTGTTCTAAAATACTTACTGCTTTAATCGTCGTATGATAAAATGGCCAATGAGAGAATGTACTTATTTATTTACTTGATTGCTAAACCTTAACAGGTTTTATAGCAAATTTAAAATTATAAAATAAGATATTTAATACAATTTAAAAATATAGAGTATGATTTTGAATGATTTTGAATGATTGCTTAAAGTATATAATTTTATTAAAGTATAAAAATAATAGAAAAAAAGTTAAATCAAAATCGATAAAATCAGACAGCATAGCAGGGTTGCGTTTTCAAGACAAACAAGGTCAAGTTAGCAACAATTTTTGTATACGGCGGAGTCGTGTGACAAACAAGGTCTCATACCCAATAAAACACCACTCCAATAGGTATATATATAATATATATCGTTCTGTCTCCCTGAAGCCGGTGAAATCCTGGCTTGACAGGGTGGTTACTCGACAAACTAGGTCAACTTCACCAAACCAATTTTCATAAAATAAAGAAAACCAGTTGCGAACGCAGGCACCAAGACAAACTAGGTCTTATCGGCCCCTCATATTAATATATTACAAATCGATCTAACGTAGTGTTTCAAGAGGTAAAAAGACACCAAGATACCACGGTACCGTCGACAAATGTAGTCACAATCATCATGAAGATAAGAGGCAAGTGAAGATCCCAGGTTTAGGTCCATTCAGATTATTTAGATGTTTATACCCCAAAATTTTCCATTTTACGCTTAGGTCCATTTATCCATTTAGATTGTTATATTAATGTTTTTACAAATCACCAGATGCATCAGATATATGTTTGAAAGAACTTCACATAATCAACGACGGTGCTGCAGGTAATCTATAATTTTATGTTTGATTGAGTCCATGGATTCACTTAAGGATATAACATCAGATACAAAATTAAAATCACTGCAAGCGCTTCTAAGAGGTTCATTTTGCAAATAATTAGTTCTACAAAAGTTCATGTGGAGTAACTCAAAAGATCTTCTAGGACGAAGAGGAATATTAAAATATATTTTACTCAATAAATATGGACTGTTTACATAGCCATGCAAAAGTTTTATAATCCAACAAGCATTTATCATAATTCTCCGATTTTTTAAAGAAGGAAGATTTAAGAGTTGTAACCGATATTCATAAGGTGGTAAGTGAAAATCAGTATTACAATAAAGATAGCTTAAGCAAAACATAAGAAATTGTTTCTGCACTGATTCAATGTCGTCTATGTAACAACCGTATCGTGGGCACCAAACAACTGAAGCGTATTCTAAGATAGGCCGCACTAGGGAAGTGAATAAGGTTTTCGTTATGAAAGGATCATTAAACTCTTTTGCCCAACGTTTAATAAATCCTAAAGTACTATTTGCTTTATTTATTATTTTATTTACATGAATATTAAAGCGTAGTTTAGGATCCATTGTAACTCCAAGATCATTGAAACTATCTAAAGACTCCAATGGATAACCACAAATTTTGAAGGTGGGTGTTTCCATAGTAACGGTCGTGACAGGTTTACACGAAATTTCGTAATATAACTTTAACCTGAAATACAATGTCAAAATGATTTGTTGATTTTAAAAATATAAAATTTCAACCCCTAAAAGCAATAAGAATCATTTCATAGAAACTGCATTTTAAGGTTTTTTTAGATCAATGAAAAGGTAACGGTCGTGACATTACAAATGAGCTGTTTTTGAATTTTCGGTCTTAGCAACTCAGATTGTAAAATTTTCCAAGGAATGCGTTAAATAAAAATTCTTATTAAATTCTTTGCAGTGTTTTCTGTAAGAAAACTCTACTTTTGTGTGAAAATGATGTAGCCAAATAAAAAAAAATAACTTTCAAAAGGTAACGGTTGTGACAAAAAAAAAGTAACGGTCGTGACAGCATGAAAAATAAAACGGATTTGTTTTTGTAGTCGTATATTTAACAGTATCAAAATGATTACATGGAAGTTTATGGTTATCTTAGAGAAGGCAGCAATGTTTTAAAGCTCGATTTCGTTTTTATTAATTTTAAGTTGAAGAATATACATCATTATACTCCAGACGTTTAAGGCTGCTCATTTTTAGCGCCGAAACTCCAGTTATTCCACAAAGCAAACAGTTAAAGCCAGCATTTTGAAAAAAGTGCATCTTCTGGATGTTTTCGATTGCTTTAAGATGTTCCCATCTTTTTTTTTTAACAGCCTGTATTTGGCTTTATTTGGTTCTTATCGCAATACAAAACAGTCACTCCATCCAACTTTTTATTTTGAACAAAAAAATTGAAAGCTTCTGCTGGAGTATTAATTTTAGCTTGGCGAGACATGATTGCTGTCCATAAAGACCTTTTGATAGTGGCTCCAATTCCAAAAAGTTGAACACAATTTTCAATAAGGTAACGGTCGTGACATTCTCAATAAATTAAAAAAAAATTGAAATGACTTCCGAGCGCTTATTTTGCTACATGAAAGTCTTTAACTTACTTACCTTGTCACCCTTAGCAACTGTGTTTTTTTATAGCTTTAACAGTTTTCACAAAATTTAAACTTTTTTTATTTGCGTGGTCACGGTCATGACACAAATTAGTGATTTTGAAAATTTTCTCAAAATTATAATTTGAAAGCTACACGTGCAAATTTTCTGCTGAACGTAGACAAAAGTAACAACTGTCAGCTGGTAATTGTTTTGATTGCTAACTACCGTTATAAAAGTGTTGTCAAGTGATTTAAAAAAAGACTCAGTATAAAGGGGGAAAAAGTGTATGATGCACCAACTTAAAGTAGATTTTTTTACAAAAAAAAATAAAAAAAATTAATCATACACCCCAGGATGTAATGGATACGTATATTTTCTATAACAAAAGAGCTAAAATGGGTCAAAGTTGATAATTTTATTTTTTGCTTGCAAGGGGTCAACTTTCGTGGAATCACCCAGGTACATTTAATTGGTGGTTTGCGCGAGAAAGACATATGCTTGCATTTCTTCATGTTGAGGTTCATACGGTTCGTTATGCACCAGTTATGAAGATGATCAATGTCGGCTTGCAAAAATACAGCGTCATTATCATTTTTAAAAGAAAGGAAGAGTTTGACGTCGTCAGCAAACATTAAGATGCTGGAATGCATTATGACAGATGGCAAATCGTTTATAAAAAGTAGAAACAGAAGAGGCCCAAGATGACTTCCTTGAGGTACTCCTGAAGTAACAGGCAACTCGTGTGATTTCTTGAGCTTAAAAAGAACAGATTGTGTTCTATTGCTTAAGTAAGATTCAATCCACTTTACCAACGGTATAGGAAATCCAACAAGATGTAATTTTAAGATCAATAGTTTGTGATTTACAACGTCAAAAGCTTTGCTAAAATCCGTGTAAATAACATCAGTCTGCATGCCTATTCCAAAGTTTTCTATTGTTTTTGATGTAAATTCGAGAAGGTTAGTAACAGTGGATTTTCCAGAAAGGAATCCATGTTGGAAAGGAGACATTAAAGATTTAACGCTATGCGATAGTCGTGATGTAACAATTGCCTCTAAAAGTTTAGGCAAAGCGCTCAATTTTGCGATGCCACGGTAGTTATCGATTAAAGACCTATTTCCGGATTTATGCAGCGGAATAATAAATGAATGCTTCCAGGCTGCAGGAAAATAGCAGGATTTTAATGATGAAGTAAATAGTAAAGAGATTGGAGTTACTAATTCTTCACAGCAATATTTTAATATACATGAAGGTATGTTATCAGGACCACTTTTATATGATGTTTTAATATTTTTTAAAAATGATAAGACTGTGTTTGTGTCAATTATTGGGAAATAAATATCCCCAGATTGAATATTGAAAGGATAACTTAAATAATCATAGGACGATGATGAATAAGTCGTCTTGAAAAAGTCAGCAAAAAGATTGCAAATACTATTATCATTATCAGACTCAACCGAATTATACTTCATAAAAGAAGGATAGGAATCAATCTTGCGTTTTGTGTTAACAAAGTTCCAGAAGGATTTAGCATCAGATTTGATGTTTAATTTTACTTTTGTTAAGTAGGTATTATAGGATTGTTTGCATAACTGTTGATAACTGTATTTAATCGAGGTATAAAATCCAAAATCGCATATGTTATGTGTTTTTTGATATTTTTTATAGTATTTAGATTTCAAGTTCCTCATTTTTCTTAATTCATTTGTATACCATACCGGACCCGATGTCAAAGAGGCTTTCCTTTGCGGAACAGCTTTAAGAAAACAATCATTGAGCGTTCTATTAAACGCATATACCGCATCATCAAGACTCTGAGAAGATAAACTTTTTGTATTAATATTTAGAATAGAATTCCAGTTAATGTTAGACAAGTTATTTTTTAAAATCACGTAGTTTGTTTTTTTAAAGTTAAACTCAATAGGTGGTTGAGAATCATAATACTGTAAAGATGGTTTTGGAAAATTTAAAATAATTTCTAATGTTGGATGATGAGAATCTTCGGGTGTAACCAGAGGATCTGATTTAGACACAGAAGCGATATTGCTGTCATCAAAAAAAACCAGATCAAGCAAACGATTATTTTTGTTAAAAATGCAGTTAAGTTGGAATAGCCCTTGGATTGAGAGCTCGTTTAAAAAGTAATTATCGGATGAACTTTCAGACGAAGGTAAAAATATTTCAGGAATTTCAGAACAACAGTTCCAAGAAACGTTTGGCAGGTTAAAATCTCCAGTTATTAAAATATGATCATTAGATTGCAGTTTTGAGCAAACTTTACTAATAGAAGCCAAATGTTTGCTATAAACTTCTAAGGTAGAAAGGGGAGGAATATATGAGCATGTAATAAAAAGGCTCAAGGAACCAAACTTAACATGAACACAACAGAATTCAATGTCCAAGGATTCTGGAATTAATAACTCTTCAGAGAAATGTGTCGCTTTGACTGCAAACAACACACCCCCACCTTTAGAGCAAATACCAGGAATGGAGTTTCTGTCTTTGCGGTATATGTTAAATTTGTTGCACAGAATTTCAGTATTTAGAGTGTTAGGTTTCAGCCAAGTCTCACTAAAAGCCATTATATTAAAGTGAAGGTTGTGACTCAAAATTAATAAATTATTTAGTTTTGTGTTAATGCCACGAACGTTTTGGTAAAGGATAAGGAACTGAAAGCAACAATCTAGTTTTTTTGATTCTTGTTAAAAACCGAAAAAGTAGCCAAGGAAGTTGTAGGCCGAGGTCTAGAAATAAATTCATGCACCATCGTATTGTCTGGCCAAAACTTTTGATCCAATACCTTGTGAAAAAGATCACCAGGCAAAGATATTTTAAAAGAGGACGTAATTCGCTCGTATGAAAAATTGAATTTGTAAACAGAGATATTTTTATTTACAACATTCAGCTTAGAGTTTATATAGAATAACACGTCTTCACCGGATGTATCAGCTGCAAAACGATAAACAAATATAGATTTTGCAGGCTCAATAATCACAAGTTCTTTATGAACAGGGGCTTTGATACTGCTGTTCGATACCTGTTTCGGTATCGCTCCTGTAGAAACCGGAGTAATCTGAGAAGGTGCAGGGACCACATTTGAGGAAATACAAGTTTCAGCGTAAGTTTTTTTTGTGGCAGAAACGCGAGGAGAATCAGCATTTTCCTCTATGATTGGTATTGCTTCAACAGAAAGAGAAATCTGATCAGCTGACGCAGCGACCTTAGTTGGTGCGATATTATCAGTAATTTGATCAGTATTGACAGCTCCAATTGATTGATCTTCAAGCTGTATGTTCACATTAGGGAAAACAGTTAAAGTAGAAGGTAGAACAGTATTATTATTGGGCGACGGCATGGCTATATCAGTAGTTTTAGCTGAACTACGAAGATTTTTGTTTGAACGTTTACGTTTTGGAGAATTGTAAGCTTCCTCCATAATTTTAAACTTTTTAAACAAATCTTCGTATTCACTCAGTCTATCTTGTGCTACCTTTAGATCCTTAGCCACCTCCAAAAAACCTTTCCGAGATTGTCCAACAAGTTTAAAGATCTCAACGTTTGTAAACCTGCAATCTTCACATGACCAACGAAGTCCCTTACTTTCGTTGAGTGCATCGAAGATCCTCGCAGTCAACGCTGCACACTTGATGTGAAAAAATGAATCACACAACCAGCAAGTAACCAACCGGTCTGATTCACCCTTTACAGCGCAGTTTCGGAAATTGCAGATCATTTTCAGTTTAATAGGAAGTTTTGCAATATAGATGAAAGTAAAAGAAGAAAAATGAACTTAAATGCTTTTAGTGAAAAACAGTTTATTTTGTTTAAAGACACTGTACTGTAGAAACTTTGCAGCCCTGATTTTATAGAACCAACGAATTGAAAAGTTTTATAAGCACTAGAGTTTTTGCAGTAGCGTGAAAACAGCTGTAAAAGTAAATACAATAATCTGAATAAACTTCATAGAAGTTTATTCAGATAGACTTTAAATCATATAAGACTTAAACAGTGGGTTGGTCACCGCTAAATCACTAAAGACTACTGAAGAAGCAATGTAGCGATTTCCGAAACATGTATAGTCAGCTCAGTGATTGGCTCTATGCAGAGTTATTGTTGTTGTTGTTGTTGCTTTCTTCAAACTAACTTGATCTAAAAAGCTCACAATTGAATTAAAAACACTTTTTAAATTTATTATAAATATAAAAATATAAAAATATAAAAATATAAAAATATAAAAATATAAAAATATAAAAATATAAAAATATAAAAATATAAAAATATAAAAATATAAAAATATAAAAATATAAAAATATAAAAATATAAAAATATAAAAATGTATTATAAATGTAAATTTAAATTAAATGTAAAAATACTTTTTAATTCTTAAATATAAAAATTTTTTCCCGAAAGAAAATTAAACAAAAAAATACAAAAAAGTAACTTAAAAAATACGTGTGTGGCTTCCACGCACGGCAGAAGTGAAAATTAACCCAAAAAAGAGATTTTTAAGTGGTTAATTGATTTATTATGCTTAATATAGTCTTACTAAAAAAAGTTCCATTTCATATAATGGCTAGAGTAGATAAAATCTGTTTTAATACGCATTCGTGCTGCTTTTTACTTATCGTAAATATCTTGTACCAATTTGACATCCTAACATTTATTTAAGGAAAATAAAGCAGCAAAAATATTTGATCAATAAGGACATATAAAGATATATTGTTCAATTAAAATGCTAACTATCTAGAGACAAAAAATGTATCTAGGGAAGATCGCTGGGTGCAGATTTTCAAGCACATGCTAACAGAAGTACTTCCATACTCTGAATTTGTACAATTTCAAGTCAAAACTTTAGTGGCTTTATTGTATTTTACATATAAAAATGTTAAAAATATTAATTTAACATTTACCTATGTTGTTATTGCTTAAAAAGGTCGAAGTCATATTTTTCTCAATACAATTTTTTTTAATATTTTCAAATACGAAGACTTGTCTGCGTTTCATACCCAGCCAGTATTTTTAGTCGCGGAAGGATCGCTTGCGATCAACGAAACGATAGAAGTTCAGGGCATCGGGTATAACTGTTGGCCGTTCTGAGAGATCACTCTTCAAAAA
Source organism: Dichetophora obliterata (assembly GCA_963920525.1). Classification (NCBI taxonomy): domain Eukaryota; kingdom Metazoa; phylum Arthropoda; class Insecta; order Diptera; family Sciomyzidae; genus Dichetophora; species Dichetophora obliterata. The sequence continues at coordinate 193,327,274 of OY986437.1, forward strand.
GAGTCGTTTACGATGCACTAAAATCGCGCTTTAACGCGTCGTCAAAAAGCATCATAAAAGAGTCACTTACACGATTGTTAAAACATTGGTTTTTCAATCACCAAAACTAATAGTAAAAGAGTCGCCTTCACGATTGTTAAAAGTTCCGTTTTTAAGCTTCGAACCTGATTCTGAAATGATCGCCAAGGCGATTGTTTAAATTTTATACCTTACGCCACTTTTCATAAAAGCAGTAATGGATATGATTTGAAAGTTTATTTAATATAATAATTAGTTTGTTTAAAAAATTAAACTAATGGCAATTTTTTCAGGTTTTTTGCAACAAAAGAATTAATAAGTATAAATAGGATTAAAAATAAATAAATAAGAAAACAATAAGTAAGTAAAATATAACGCAGTAAAATGAAGTTATTAATTTTTTTAGTTTTCATTCTTAGCCTATCAACGGCATGCACTAATTGCCGCTGAAATGCCTTGTTTATGAAAGCATCATCATGAAGGAATACTCACCAATTGACCTGCAATATCCTTGTTTTCCAATTTTAAATCCAATTTATGGAAAAGGCGTCCTTCACTCCGTAATGGATGTAAGCACTATCGTCCGTTTTTGCAGCCATTACTTCTATTGGTGTTTTCTTTAGCGTCCTGACATCTTTCAGGACACAAATATTGTATTTTTTTAAAAAGGCTAGAAGTGCATTCATTGCACGACCACTAATTGAAAATATATTTTCACCCACTTTTTCGACATTAAAATCAAAATCAAAATCGGAAAAATAAAAATTGTCGAAATTGTCTGCATCTGATGCAACTTCTACTTTACAATTTAATATTTGTGCAATTTCACAATTTACAGATTCTGCATTTATTGAATCACTATTTACTTCTTTTTTTTTTTTGATGCTGCAAGAATTTTCACTAAAAACTGATTATATTATTTTAGAAGCTTCCCGCTTGCCTCTTACACGTAATGCGGTCGTTGATATTTTTTTTTTAATTCGGCACAACCGATATACATAAATTAAATAAATAACTATTGCCAAATAATAATTTTTACCAAAAAATATTCAATCAGGATAACGTCACTACTTTAAGTCCATGACACAACTAAAAGAAACAATCATTGAAAGCTGCAAAGCAAACAAATTATTTTCAGACTTCGGATAACGGTAAAATCAATCGGCGTTTGTTGTATATTTGCACGTGTTCCATTTGAAATTCTGCAGAAAGCAAATATTTTTTTTATTAAACAATCGTCATTTCATCGCTTTTTTTTAGTGTAACTCGCATAACAATCGTTATATAGTGTAAAAAAAGCGTCGCAAAATAAACGCGCTCGTCAGACAATAGCGTCAATGCTGGCAGGGATATAGCTTTTATTTAATTTAACGATTGGAAGTTATATGTTTGTAAAAAATTTATTCAACTGTTAATAACTTTTTTTTTAAATAATGTTAATAATTATGTGCCTTTGATCTCGTTTAATATAATTTAAGATTTTTTATCAATAAATTTTTGTATTTAATTCTTCTCTTATACATATTTGATTTTTTTTAGATTGTACTTCTTTTTTCACTTCTTTTTATTTGGTGTACTTCTTTTGTACTGCTTTTTTATTTCGAAATCAGGTTTTGTACTTCTTTTTGCTCTGAAAATGTTGGTCACATTAATCATACCATACCATCATGAAACCTTTTTCCCGTTGAATCGGAAAAGGGAGTTTTAATTTTTAAGATAAAGTTAAAATTTACAACAAAAAGCCTATAATATCAATAATTTATCTGCTATCTTTAAAATGGAAACTCCCTTTTCCGATTCCCCGGAATAAAAGTTTCATGATTATTATGAAATAATTCATTTTTATTTCTTGTAAAAACTTAAATAGAAAAACTTCCCTCAAACTGATCATACAAAAACAAAAATACTCATATTGTTTTTAATATAGTGAGCTTGTCCATATTCTTCTTGTGGCTTGTCCATATTCGAAGCGCCCATTTTATTTTTAAATAAATCAAAGAAACCACAATTTTTTGTCTGTTCGTCATGAATATCATTTAATTGGGTTCAAGTAGATTTGCTTACATTATTTCTTGAATATGATATCTCGTAAATGGTCGCCATTGGCCTCTACGACATATTGTGCCCGTTTTGCAGCATTTTCCCATGCTTTTCTTCAACATTTCGATGGGAATGGCGGTTATTTCTTGACGGATGTTGGTTTTCAGCTCTTCTAGGGTCTTTGGCTTGTTGACGTAAACCTTTGATTTCAAATAACCCCACAAAAAGAAGTCTGGAGGCGTTAAATCTGGTGATCTTGGCGGTCAATCGAAATCACCATTTATTGACATCAAACGGCCAGGGAACAATTGCTTCAAAAAATCGATTGTAGTGCGGCTTGTGTGGTGGCGCGCCGTCTTGTTGAAACCAGTAGTGCCTGATACGCTTTCGACGAACGATTGGCATGAACAAATTGTTTATCATATCGCGATAACGCTCCTGATTGACAGTAACTCTGTGGCCATTATCATCTTCGAAAAAGAACGGCCCAATGAGCATTTTAGCACAAACGCCGCACCAAACAGTGACTTTTGCATCGTGAAGAGGTACCTCTTGAATCTCTTGTGGATTTTCAGTGGCATAAATACGGCAATTTTGTTTGTTTACCGTTTTCTTGGAAGGCGCACTTTTCACTTTATTTATTTTTTTGAAAGCACGTTGAGTTTTCACTATTGACTTGTTTTGTTGAATGTAAATTTCAACAATTTTAGAGCGTTCGCGTGGCATGTACTGTTCCATTGTAAACATTTGCTTGGAATGACGCTTCAAACGCGGTATGTCATTAGTCGATTTGGCATCACTGCGGAAAGTTACAGTGTTGCCAGATGGGCGCTTCGAATATGGACAACCATGTACTTGTCACACAGTATGGCAAAGCAGTTTTGAATTTTTTTGCATATTCACAAAAGAAAACGATTTTTTTCGCTGAAATGTATAGAAGTCTAAATCTAACAGATTTACCTTTTTTTTCTTATTCAGTGGTAAAAAATTTACCAGCAACAATTTGTAGCTACTTTTTTTCTCTTACTTTTTTACGATCTCATTGTCCTCTCTCGTTGCTAGTTTTCGATTACATGCACGCTTTACCAGTAAGAACTTGTAACAATTTGTCACAATATTTTGTTGGTGAATAAACCTATTGATGTATTACTTTTTTAAAAATGTCATGCCATATTAAATTTCGTAATATTTTTCTTAAATTTTTATGTTAGCTGCATTTTGAGAAGACTTGTCACACAGTATGGCAAAGCAGTTTTTAAACTTTTACTATAGAAACTTCAAATCAACCCTACATCTATGCATACCATATGAAAGAACATAAAAAAACATGTTTGCTTTTTAATATTTTTTCAACAAATATTTTTGACGGCTTACGAGATGTAGCCACAAAAAAGAAGCGAATTTTCTTTGATAAATAAAGTTGGAGCCAATATATTCTCCATACTATAAAACCCGATCGGTAGCCAAACTAGCAAAACGCAGCTAGGGTTTTGTTATTTTCTTCCATCACTTGAAGGAAAAGGAGTCAAAAAGTTATTGAATTCGATGAACTCTAAAATGTTCCACAGCGTTATTAAATGACATTGCAGCGTTTCTAAAATTTGTTTGAACAAAAATCGCATTAGATTATGAGTTTCATGACCGTGTAAGAAAATTTTTTTATTTTTGTTGACTAAGATTGTTCTTTTACGAAAAAACATACAAATTTACTTATATCATTGATAGAAATATAATTTTTTTATGTAATTTTAGAAAATCACCATCAAATCTCAATCAGACAAATACCAACAACTCATCTCCAAACGGGCGTCAGAACTCGTGGTTTCCTTTAAGTTTTTCAATGGCAATCAATGAGCAAAATGAACTGAGTGTTCAAACTGAAAATAGCAATACAAAAGCTGAAGAGGTACACTTACTACGTAATGTTCTCTTTCGGAATTTTTTAATATTTTTCGTCTTTTAGCAAAATTCCAATGAAAACAAAGAAAATCAACAAAATTCTAGAGCATCTATTTGCAATAATGCGTTAAGGAAAATGCAAAAAAATTGTATGTATTGTATTCTTGTATCTAACGAAAATGATTTTCTTATAAAATAGCTTTGTTTAAAATAGCAAACGTTAGTAGAGAGTTTTTAAACATTTAATTTTTTGCACAATCACACTTTTCTTACAAAACTATCACAGAAGAAACATTCCAGAAATTAGTTCATAGACAAATAAATTCAATTTTTGTTTTAATTTTAAAAATGTGTAAATTTTATCAATTTTATTTGCTCAAAAATTGATTTATACTATTTGTTCATCAGCCATGGGCGATTCCTATCGCGAGTACACACTCCATGCAGTAGTTTGTCAGATTGACGATGGTACTCAGAAGAATTTGGTTTCGCTTATTAATGTATCCAAGCAATATCACAATATTAAAATGTCAAATTTTGGAAACGTGGACGAACAGCAATGGTATATTTTCAATGATTTTAGGTATGTATTTGGTCTGTCACCCGGTATTTATTATTGAGCTTAAATCGTATAAATTTTTCTTAACAATCAGCATCTCACCTGTATCAACACAAGAGTCTGTTTGGTTCACGCTTGATTGGAAGGTACCTTGTGTTCTATTCTACAGCAGCATTATTCAAGATCAAGAAGATTTCAATAGAAAACACAATTCGGAAACAGAACGTTGCGAAAGTGATCACTCTTTGTATAACCCATTTATACAGGTGCGTTATTTGGTTGAATAAAATGTATAAGGTAGTATAATGAAACTTTTTAAATTTTCAGGATATTTTTAATCCAGTACATCCGAGCACTCTAAATGAGATCCACTTTAAATCATTACACCCCAAAGAAATGCCAAAAGCCGGTGATTTGGTAGCTATGGATGCTGAATTTGTCACTTTAAATCCTGAGGAGAATGAAATACGTCCCGATGGCAAAACAGCAACCATAAAACCATGTCACATGAGTGTGGCACGCATTTCATGTATACGTGGGTATGTTGCGAAATCATGTCTTAACAGTCAAACGCTTTTAGTGTCAATTTGACACTATTTTTAAAAAGAAAACCTTATATCTTTCTTATTTGTGCTTAAATCCACTTGGGATTTTGGCTCAATGTAAAAATCATGCCTCAATTTATATTTTACCAAAGAAAAAAATCCAATAGATGTCGTTATCAAGCTATACAAAAAATTTCCCTCAAATGACGTTCAGTGTCAAATTGGCACTTAGCTTTGAACAGAACGTAAAGAAAAAATGAAAACTTAACAGTAAATATTTTTGTTTGTTTTTATAAAACAACTGTCTTTCTTTGTTACTAATCATCTACAGTTTATTCAATTCATCTTTTTACCCCATGTAAACAATGTGCTCAAACTTACTGTAGTTGGTAAATAAGAATTACATTTTTATTTTTAACATTTTTAATGTGGCAAAACATTCTAATCCGAAAGGCAGCTTTGCAAATGGAAAAGCATTTCTGAAACCATGATTTGTTGTTTAAATTATTCTCTTTAATCAGTCGTTCAATGATCTGAGCATCAGCTGAATCAAGAGTTATGGAGCGGGCTGTGAAAAAATGTTAACTATGTAGAAAAACAATTAAAGCAAAAGAATTGATGAAGTCTTGAAAATTCGTGGAGTTACTGTTAGAATATTTAAATTTGAAAAAATAACAGTAAGCTGCATAGAAAATTCGGTATTAATCGTCAGCTACCCTTATGAACCGGTTGTTCAGGTGCTCTTTATTATTGGTAAGCACAAAGACAAAATTAAGTTAGAAAAAAGTTTGTGTAAAGGGCCACGCGGGCCAATTAGGAAACTACGTGGGCATGCATGGTCTAAAGTCTAACCTTTAAAATTGTATATTATAATGTAAGCCACACAATCACTACTACATGGAATATACAGCTCCCGCCATCTATAAGAAAAACCGACATTAATTATCGAAGCACCAATATTTTCAATAATGTTATTGATTAGTTAACAAGAAACTATGTTCTTTATTTTAAAATGCATTGATGATGGATACGAATAAAAAAATACTTGTTTAAAAAGAAACACACTTTTAAAAAGTTTAAAGTAACAAAATATGGATTAAATAAATTTAATAAAGTTTGCAATTTATATATATAGCAGTTTGTATACTATTATTAATGAAATCAATAGTAAGCTGAAGATATAATAGTGGAAAGATCGTCAGTTAGCTAGTTAAATTAATTACTTGAAGCTGAAATCTTATACACACTCGACACCTTTAACCCCCCAGCTGACGGCCTTACCATCATAAGAAGTACAGCTGATTATTTTCTTTATCCTTTTGAAGGTGTTATAAATACGTCATATAAGTTTCGTGACTTCAGAAATACTTTTTACCTTCACTTTTTTATACCGGTTTATAAGGGTAGCTGACGACTAATACCGAATTTTTTATGCAGCTGACTGTTATTTTTTCAAACTTAACTATTCTTACAGTAACTCCACGAATTTTCAATACTTCAGAAATTCTTTTGCTTTGTTTTTCTACATAGTTAACATTTTTTCACGGCCAGCTCCAGTAAGACGCTAGCAGCTGATTATTGTTTTGATTATTTATTATACTTAAACAAACAATTTATATAAAAATTATTGTTCAGAAAACCTTGAAAAAGTTGCAACGCTGCCTCTCGGACTATTCCTTTTTGAGATTTTTTTTTTTTAAATAAATATTTTAATACAACATAAATATAAACCGAAAAATTGGTTTTCAGTAGGTGTTAAACTTATCTTTGGTTGCAATGCATAGTGTCAAATTGACACTAAACGTCTTTTACGTTACAAAAAATCAAATGCGTTTGAAGAAGGTTAAGCAAAGTGGTTCTTAAACTTAGGCTAATATTATTTTACATGCACATATATATGTTTAACGCAAGTAAGTTTTGCAAGTTTCTCCAAGAGTTCATAGTTGTAGATTTAATAACAACATAAAATGGAATACTAAAAAGTTGAAAATTTATGATGGACGTCACTACTTTGCAATTTCGACGTTTTGCTGCGGCATTTGCGATGTAATCGATGAATACAGGGGCCTTGCTCTGTAATGCGATTCGAAAAGCAAAAACGATTCGAAAATTACACCATGTAAATACATGAATTAAGATTACTAAATGGCAGTAACTTCTACCTCTGCTTAAAGTAACTTCAAAAATGCTTTTTTTGTTTGCATTGAATTCGAACATATAAAAAATTTGTCAAGAAACCATGTTAATACCTGGGGTGAATTCGCATTTGCCTTCGAATCGCATTACAGAGTAAGGGTTCTGGAAACTGCTATCCAAATTGTTAGTGATGGGACATGGATTTTTTTTTTCACAATTGTCATTTTCAACATTTAGGGAATTTGGTAAGCTTATTTTGTCACAAGATGCTTATTTTAATTTATCAGAATTTTAAATAATGAAAAATTAATCGACTACTTTAGTTAAAGGTAAAATCAAATATACACAGGTGGTTGAGTATGGCTGCAAACAAGAGTTAAAAAATAAAAAAATTAATGAAAATATTAACATTTTGCAATTGTTTTTGACTTAAATTAAACTTTGTATCCTTGTAATACATGGCTACACTCATACCAACGACTTTAAAACTATTATTTATAAAATCGTTGCTCACACCAATAAATTTACCGAAAAAATACATGTTTTCTTTAAATGCTCATAACTTCAGTAAAAACATATGAAGTAACTTTTTTCTTTTACTTACTTAAAATTAAATTGTGTTTAAAATTGCATACTAATACTTTATATTTAGAGCGAAAATTTGGAGTAATTTAAGTTTAAAAGAAAAAACAGCAAAATTTAAAAAAACTCTCTTTTTTAACCCCTCTTTTAAGCCTACGAAAATAAAATTTGAACATTTTTCTTTCCAAATAAGATCGTTGGAACATTATATTTTTAGTTAGGCACTCATTCTAGGTAGAAAGCACAAATATTAATAAGAAGTAAAAAACCAGTTTCAAAAAATCTGAAAAAATTTCCAAAATTTGTTTTTGTGACGAAATTTCCAATTCCGCTTCAGCCCCTCGATATTTTTTTTAAAAAAAGTTTACGCCCTACTGTACATCCGCCACGTATCGCACTTTCTCAGTTAAATATTTTATGGCCTTTCCATTCTATATATTGATAACGTACTCAACTCCATTCTTTGATGCACACTTAACCATTTAAGAACATCCAACATTCCTAAATCCTAAAAGCCACTCACTGTGGACCATTACTTTTTCTAATTTTCATAAATGATTTACCTAAATGCTTTAATTTCTTTAACTCTTTTTTTAAAATCTCACAATCGCCTGATTGCCATAAGCTTCAGAGTGACCTAACGCGGTTCCATGATTGGTGTAATCTAAACATCCTCAGTTTAAATTTTTCAAGTGTTCTGTTGTGACTTTTTCGAAAAGCATAAATCCCATATTTTACGATTTTGAAATTAATGGTCACCAGTCAATACGAAAGCAAGATATTAAAGATTAGGTGTACTATTACATTTCGGGTTGGGTTTATAAAGAGAAATACTCAAAACTTTAGAGTCCCAATGACAAAAAATTCTCTTTATGTAGCACTGGTTCGTAGCGTAATTGAATACGGCTTATTGTAGAATAACGGTACTTTTTTCTACTCTTTTATCAAAATTAGCATTTTTTGCAGTTGCATTTCTATAAATCCAGTAGTTCTTTCAAGATAATTGAAACGTTTAAAGGTTATTTTTGTTTTGGGATATAAAGGATCGTGTGCGTGTGTATTTTTTAATGTCACATGCAATAAGATTAACAGATATTGAAGGGGAAAGATAATTGCTTTAAAATCAGCAAGCAACTTGCTGCTCTTTGCTCAGTGAATGGTTCCGAAAAACTGTGTGGATGGCTCTAAAATGAGATCCCAATATATTGCATATTTTTTGAATATGCATTTTCTTATTTTTGAGAAATGTATACTTAATACAATTTTCAAAAAATTAATATAAGGCTTTATGTCTCAGGCATCAGAAGTGGTACCGAAGATAATTTTCTTAATTTGGATTCTTCAGTTATTTCTGAACGAAACGCTTTTTGAAATTATCTTTTTAAAACACCAGATTCAGACCACGATTTTTTCTTATTGCGAACTTTCTAGCATAAAATTTATTATTTCGTTAAAACACCTCACCTCAGCATTGACAAAAATGCTATACTAAAATTTTGAGTTTCTGAGTTTGCCATTCGATGGGACTCAATTGACTTAACAATTGTTGTTAAGAAGTTTTTTAATTAAATAATAACCCTAAAGGAGATATAAACAAACAGAATTGTTAAATTTCATGCCAGGAAGTATTTTTTTTAATATCAAAATAGAAAAAAATTCGTCTTTCCCTTTCCGAATATTGATTCCGAAATATTTGAAGAATCCAAATTAATAAAATTATCTTCGATACCACTTCTGGTGCCCGAGATATAAAACCTTATATTCTTTTCTTTGAAAAAGTTAAAAAATTGCATTCAAGTATACATTTCTCAAAAACAAGAAAATACATATGCGAAAAATATGCAAATTATTAATATGCCAAATTTAGAGAAAACGTTTACACCGAGATCTGCAAGCGATGGCATTTTTGCTACTTGCAATGTACTCACCACAAGTACAGTGCTGGTATGGCAGCACAATGTAAGCGCTGCGATTGTTGTGTCGAATATACTTGCAACATGTAAACCAACTGTGTATGAGCGTGTTGTAAAACCGAATACAGCATGTTTGAGTTTTTGGTTTGATAACCAGCGCTGACTGTGATCAACTTCTGGTATGCAATGTTAAGTATGATCATGTACAAGCAACAACACAAAGCCATAAAGAGCAATTACTGCATTAAAAAAGGTTCAGGGAAATAACGCCCAATGGAATAACGCCCAAAATAAAAAAATCAAATAAAGCCCAAAATATTTTGGGCATTAAAAATGAAATAACGCCCAAAATAAAAAATTAAATAAAACCAAAAAAAAATGAAATAACGCCCGAACTGAAAATGAAGTAAGACTCAAAATATTTTGGGCTTACAAAAATGAAATAGCGCCCAAAATAAAAAACGAAATAAAGCCAAAAAAAAAATTAAATAACGCCCAAACCGAAAATAAAATAAAACCCAAAATCTTTTTGGAAAAAATTGGGAAAATTTTACCGGCTCCGCGAAATAACTCCTAATGAAAGGACTCCTAACAGTAAATTAAATAAGTCCTAACGTTGAAAGATGAAATAACTCCTAATTCTGGATGAAATAAGACCTAAAAAAAGTTGATATAAAACCTGACATTTAGGAGTATGTACATTATGAAATAAAGCCTAAAGGGGAATGAAAAATTAAGTCCTAATTTTCAGAATATTAAAAAAAACAATTAGAGTTCATCTGACCGCGACCATAAAGCGACCAGGGAAGGCTCTAGACCTCTGGAAAAATGCACACAAAACGAAAAATTTAATAAGGGCCCAAATTCGGGAACTTTTTTAATATGAAATATTGCGCCACTACATAAAATTATATTTGGCCGATAAAATGGTTTTTCCTTGTACAAAATTTCAAAACCACATTTCGTATAAGGGCAAATCCTTATATCATAAATGAAAAAACCATTTGGGCTTTATACGGACATGCCCTTTTTTTCGTTTTACAGTACTTCTGAATATAATTCTCTTTTTAATAGGCGGCCTTTGGCCGCTGCTTAGAGATTACAACCCTCAGTAATTCCAACACTGGCTTCGCTGTCTACAGTACTCTGAATTGAATTTGAAATTGATCTAACATTTTGATGACAAATAGTTCACATAAAAAGAGTTATATCTGAAAAATGAAATAAATAGAAATAGAAAAATGAAATAAAGCCCAATTTCAATGAAATAACGCCCAAAATTTTGGGCATTATTTCATTATGAAATAACACCCAAATTTGTATGGAAAATTTTTGGGCTCTATTTCTTTTTTAATTGTTGGAATTTATTTCATTATGAAATAACGCCCAAAATAGAAAAATTAAATAAAGCCCAATTTCAATGAAATAATGCCCAAAATGTTGGGCCTTATTTCATTATGAAATAACGCCCAAATTTGTATGGAAAATTTTTGGGCTTTATTTAATTTTTTATTTTGGGCGTTATTTCCCTGAACCATAAAAAATAGCGCTTCTTTTGTTCTACGAACACAAATTATTTGCAGTTGCTTTGCGTAAAAGGGCGCAAGTTTTTTATTTGAACCTTAATATAATTTGGGAATATAATTTGCTTTGATTTTCAATATTGAATTGGAATTGTAAGTGATAATTTAATAATAATTTATTATTTATAATTATCTTTCGTCAGTGACAATGCAAAAGCACTTAAACTTAACTTTCAAATGTTAAACTACACAACTTTAAACAATGCTTATTTCACTGATTTAAAGAGGTTTTTGCTCCTGTTGATAATAATAATTCGTTGAAGTTTAGCAGTTTTGCACTGTCGCTAACAATTTATTACATATAAAAAATATTAAGAATAATAAATATGTTCAATAGAATTTGCATAATGTCGGAGAATGTAGAATGTTTCTCAGAAAATTTCTAATAGTGTTTACACCTTGTCACAACAATGCTTACAAATACCCCCGCTTATCAAAATTTGCTTTGAATATTCATTCAATTCCTGCAAGCATCATTCATTGCCAGGTAATATTATTACAGAGAAGCGAAATAAACTTGGACCAAAGACAGTGGATCTTCCAATCTGCTTAAAAAAATTATCAATGTTTGCATTTGCTAAAGATAGTTTTGTTTTTCATGCATATTTTTGATATCTTTTTATTTTATTTCAGTACAAAAACTTTCAAAATTCGAATAAATTAATTTTAATTGTTTTTTTTTTAATTTCTTACAGTATATTTTTCAGTAGGGATTTATTTTATTATTAATATTTTAGTTTCAACATCGATCAATTTAAGAAATTCTTACTAGGCATCAATGCAGCCTTCAAAACCTTTCCAACGATATCTTGAAAGTTAGGATCGCGTTATATATAATTTAGTTTTTCTAATATTAGTAAAAAAACATCAACAAATTTAAAAAATGCACTAAACAGAGCCTTATTTTTAGTCCGCATGCAAAAATTTAAAATTTGTTGATACATGGAAAAATAAAACCTTTATATATAGAAAAAACACAAACAACATGCATGAACGACTGAGCTCATATCACACACAACAACATACAAAAAGTTATGACTCGACTCGATACATTATAAGGCTATTCACAGTTTGAATACGCTGGTCTGCTATTTGTACGATTTGCTATTTGTACGCCAATTTACGAAAGCGTATTTTGCTTTGTTGTTGCTTTGCATACAAACGCAAATACGCAGGCACGCGTAAATAAAAGTAGCCCTTGGACGTGTTTTTTGTACCTCGTATTTTTATGCTCTGTCTACAGCCGCATAATCACATACATCACAGGGTTGCATAATTTTTTAATACGATAGTCACATGGCGAGGTGCTCACAGTTTGAACAATAACAAATGCTATAAATACGATTTGTTAAAAGTACACTTAAACTGTGAATAGCCTTAATAAAAGCAAAACGAAATGGAGAGCAATACACATTATTTACGTGAAAACACGGAGAAAACGATTTTTTAGAAACAAGGTTAAAATTAAACAACAGATTCGAATAGAAACTACTTACCGAATAAAATAATTTTGGCCGCCTAAATCGGTCAATTACCCCAATGTGCGCTGCGAAACGAATTTTATCAGAAATGAGACCTAGTTAAATCGATTTTCAACCCGGAAAACTCCTATACTGAAATCGCTTGGACCGTTTTCGAGAACTCATATACAAACAAACAAGTATTGCTTGTTTAATAGTATACGATATCAACTTATGCTAGTATAAATGATTTAAACACATTTACATATAAAATTTCTTAATATATAAAAATGTTTATCAAATGGCATTTTTTTATATAAATCGGATAGAAACTGATACAAACATTTTATAGCATGCTATGCGATAGCCTTAATAATGTAACCAGCTCTTTTAAAAGACATTAGGTGTGTTTCCGTACTCTACACTGTGTAAGATTTGTGTAACTTCTGGTAAGCTCGAACTGAGAGAGTAAAAATGAAATTTGAGAATATTAGCAAAAGTACGGAAACAGCTTCTAGCAAGTTTCGAGCACAAAACAGCTGATTCTGACAGCAGACGAGTCAAACGTAAATAGCGCCAATTGAAATTGTCGTAATTTTGTTTGTGAAGTAAATTTTTTTAAGCTATAAAATCTTTTAATCTATGTTTTAAGTTATAAAATTACTTTAAATAATTTATTTATAGTTAAAAATGGAAGGTCAAAAGAAACTGCAATTTGTATATTTATTTTTAGCCGCACAATTTGTGAATATTTGGGAAAAACATAAACAAACATTTGACATTTGCTTATTCTTCTTGATGCTTCTTCTTATTGATGCTTGTTCTTAATTTACTCGAAGTCTTGAGTTCTAGCACGCTCTGTGCACGTTCAGTGTTCGAGAGAGCGATTTTATGCTTGTTCTTCTTCGCCCATTTCTTACACAAAAAGTACGGAAACAGAAAATAGCGACTCACAAGTCACACAGTGTGAGTACGAAAACAGACCTATTTACTCTATTCATACTGAAGTAATCTACAAACACTTGAGTTAAATGGCAGTGTATGCGCTGATTTCATCGTTTGTCAGCTTACTTAGCCGAAGTTGAAATCAACCTGCAATAGTACACGAGGCAGTTACCCAAAAGAATAGATATTTATAACCATTCCCGCTTGTATGCTGTAGTTTATACACATACATATTTTATGCAAACATCGATATGTTCCACTGAAGTCAAAACACATACCAACCAGGGGCCGAATTACAGTATCCGTGATCGAGCAAAATTGTAAAAGATTGATAGGAACTTGTCTCGTCGTGCTCTTCGTAATTTTGCTCGATCACGGATGCTGTAATTCGGCCCCAGTGTTTGACTTTAGTACGATCGGCTAATGCAACATGCATGTTGTAAGTGAGTTCGATGGCGCAGAATATGTTGCATGGTATTAATGATATTGAAGTCATACAAAAACCAAGTATGTACTGAATGTAAAAGCAGTTGCAGTTATCGCTGCAGGTCTCTGATGTGCATATTCTTTATCTAAAGGCCCAGTTATAATAAACGTAACGTAATGTGGTCTAATGTCAAATTAGCAGTGTGTTCTTTCACTTGTTGTTTCAAACAATACTTTCTTATAAAAGTGATTATAATTAACGTAACGTAATGTAACGGGACGTAAAGATCCGTTGGATTTCGATTTCTGCGTTACTTTACATTACGTATGCTCAAAGAACAACTAAACATTGAGGTTAGATTCGATTATTTCGCTATTTTATATTGTTGAACACGTTTTTTGTTGAATTTTCGTTATTAATGTGATAGTTCTATATATCCACAGCTATGGATGACAACATTTTAATAGAACATGCACGGGAACGTGCAATTATGTACGATAAACAACTGCCTGGCTACTGCCTGTTATAATTGCTACAACTTTTTCTTACATTACGTCCCGTCACGATGACAGTTGACAACATTACGTTACTTTACATTACGTCTGTTATAACTGGGCCTTAAGCACTTACATGAGGAATTTACAAGACCATTTTCCAAAACGACGTCATAACCAATATTAAAAAAAACTTATTAAATAAGTTGGCTTATTCACATAAGCCTTAAGAAAAAACCTTTCCACCAATGTCTGGTACAATGTTATTTGTGTATGATTTATTTATTTATAACCTCTTAGAATACATCTTAATTTTTCGATACGCCCTGCTGTACACTCTTCGCTAAGGTTTATTAATTTGAATCATTATAGGGATTCTCTATTTTATTTTATACACTAAGAACTAAGCCTGGGGCCGAATTACAGCATCCGTGATCGAGCAAAAATGTAGAAGATTGATTGGCACTTGTCTCGTCGTGCCCTTCGTAATTTTGCTCGATCACGGATGCTGTAATTCGGCCACTGGTTTGAGGTAAGGTATGATTTTAATTTCAACCAATAAAATACTAACACCCTCAAGGGTCAAGTTCACAGTTATGGGAAAATAATTTACATTTTCTGATATAAGGTTAGCATAAATAAATTTCTGTTTGATAAAATTGAACAAAGCGTATATTTAAAAACCAAAAACAGTATGCTTAATATTATTACTTTTCGACAATTTGTAACCATTTCCTTGGGAAATGTTTTGAAACATTTTTTATAACTTTTATTTTTATTAAATTTTTGTTGTCTGTTTTTTTCTTTGAAATATAGTCAAGGCGCTGATGAGGGTGTTCCTTTTATGGATGATTACATATCAACACAAGAAAAGGTCGTCGATTATCTAACACAGTTTTCTGGCATCAAACCAGGGGACTTGGATGCTAATTTTAGTAATAAACGTCTGACAGCGTTAAAAAACTCGTATCAAAAATTAAAATATTTGGTAGATGTTGGTGTTATTTTTGTCGGACATGGTTTGAAAAATGATTTTAGGTAAGTTTTTATTACGAATTTCTATTATCTATTGCGGCATCGGAACGATTTGGCAGATCTTTAATAAAAATAAATAACTACCCAGTTGTGCCAGAAAAGATTTCATGACTCATTATTTCTACATCATTTTTATGCAGTTTCCATTGCTATTAAGCATTATTATTTATTAAAGCAACTGCCTGGGCAGAAAGATATTTAAAACCTAGCTTTTAAATATCTTAAAAATTTGTATGCACAAAAATAGCATGTGCTATATACAGAAAAATAAAAAAATTTCATTTTTAATTAAAAAAAAAACAACTACAATAAAACAGGCTGAATCGAAAACATTACAATTGTAAAGGGTGGTTAAATTTTAAGGGCCGATGTTGAATGTGAACCACACCTAAACGTCAAGTTTTTACTGCATATCATTTGACATTTCTCAATTTCAGACTAATTCAATTTGAACCATGGAAAGATACACAATCGAACAACGCGTAAAAGTTATTCAGGCTTATTATGAAAATGGACGTTCAAATCAAAATGCATATCGTGCACTTCGTGATTTTTTCGGTCAATTTAATCGTCCAAATGTGCGTACAATCGGAGATGTGAAAACACCAGTGCATGCTCGTACAGCTCGTACTGCAAAAAAAATTGCTGCTGTTCGCGATAGTCTGACTGAAGAGCCTTCCACCTCAAATCGTCTTCGTGCCCAACAATTGCACCTCTCACGCCCGTCGTTGATGAACATTATGCATAAAGACTTGCATTTACACGCTTACAAGGTGCAATTGACTCAAGAACTAAAGCCTCTTGACCATTTCAAGCGCCGTCAATGATCAGAATGGTGGCAGGAAATGGCAACAGTGGATGATCAATTTTCAAAGAAAATCATTTTCAGTGATGAGGTCCATTTTCACCTCTGTGGATTCGTCAATAAGCAGAATTGCCGTATTTGGGCGAATGATAATCCAAGAGTGATTGTCGAAAAACCAATGCACCCACAAAGAGTGACTGTTTGGTGCGGTTTATGGGCTGGCGGCATCATCGGACCGTATTTTTTCCAAAACGAGGCCGGTCAGGCAGTTTTTGTGAATGGTGCTCGCTATTGTGAGATGATAACGAATTTTTTATGGCCCGAATTGGAAGATATGGATGTGGACGATATGTGGTTTCAACAGAACGGTGCCACTTGCCACACAGCTAACGAAACAATGGCTCTTTTGCGCGACAATTCAATGGCCGTGTTATCTCACGTGGTGGCGATGTCAATTGGCCGCCAAGATCATGTGATTTGACACCGTTGGACTTCTTTCTTTGTGGTTATTTGAAAGAAAAGGTGCACGTCGATAAGCCAGCAACAATTCAAGAGCTAAAGGATGAGATAATTCGGCACATTAACGGCAAAGAACCTCAATTATCCTCAATTGTCGGATGGAGGTGTGCCGCCGAGGTCGTGGCGGCCATTTGGCCGATATTTGGTTCCATACATAATTGAACCATACCAATATTATCATAGTAAAAAGCAATGATAATAATTTCCGAAATAATTTGTGTTTTATTCAAAATCAACATCGGCCCTTAAAATTTAACCACCTTTTATTTGCTTTAGTAAGAGTTCTTGGATGGAGTACATTCTACCTTACAGACACGTTACAAGGGAGCATACATTACGTTTCTATCAAATTGTAGAAAAGATGCATCATTTAGTAGAGCTCTTACAAATGGCACAACTGGGTGCTTAGCTTAAGTTGATTTTCAAGTTGTCACGTTTCAATCCTAACAAAAAATTTCTTACCTTGAATTTGAAACCAGAGACCCAAAATCGTTATTTTTAAATGAACATTAAAAAGTTGTTGTAATAAACATTTCAATATAGTGACGTTGATGCCTATATAAGCTGTAGAATTAGTTTTTGATATGATTTTATGTGCCATGATTTTTATAATATAAATCAAGTTATACCAATTATTTTTTTCGGTTGGAAATAAAAATCAATCGTTATTTTTTCGATCAAAAATAAAAATCAATCATTGGTCGATATTTTTTCAATCAAAAATAAAAACTCAAAACATAGTTATGAAGAGTTTCATATTTATCACTATTTCATATATTACATATAAATAATATTACATACAGAGCCTTGCACGAACGTTCGTGGAAAAAAAATCAAAATATTTTGTTCGTGAGTTCGTAGAAAAAAATAAAATATTTTGTTCGTTCGTAGAGAAACAAAATAAATATTTTATGCGTTCGTATAAAATAGAAATTTACAGCGTTATTTCCTATCTCTTACGAGCGACCCAACGAACGAGTACTAGGCGAACGATGTTGTGTTATAATTAAGGTCTGTATCTCTAACGAACTTGTTCGCCAACCCTTACAGACCCAACCCTTACAGCTTACGTTTCTTACGTTAATTAAATATGTTAAACACAAGCTATTGTCAAATCCAGCATTGCTAGATCAAACATTTCCGAAGTTTTCTGAATTTTATTTATTTTCTTAAAGAAACTTTTTGTTTTTTTTCTTGTATGTTGGCAATGCTCAGTTTTTTAAATTTGTTCAGTTTGTTTATTTTTTAAGACAGCTGCTGTTTATTGTTAATTTGTGATAATTTAAATACAATTCAAATGATCGAATTCGAAAATTCAGCTCTGCAAATACTCAAGTATTGGTATTTGCATTTACTTTTTCAAATACCAAGTATTTGTTTTTTTTTTCAAATACCAATACGTAGTATTTGTATTTGGTATTTACTTTTCAATTACTTAGGTATTTCTATTTGGATTTGTATTTGTATTTGAAAATCACAGGTCTGCATTATACACAGCTGTGTAAGAAATAATGGTAGTGCCCTTATATTCAGGCATGTTTGGATAAATATTACTACGAAGGCAATTTGAGAAGTTAGTGAATTTTTTAATTTCCCGCGTAGTAACTTTAAATGGCACACTGATCCTGTCAACTACCATCTGTTAATAGACTACTGTCAAAATTTTAGCTCGCTGCGACGCCATTGTGTTCGGCAGCCATTGTCAGCAGACGATCTTGTGAATTTTGGCGAAAATGGAAAAAAGTGAATTTTGTGTGCTTATCAAGCATTATTTTTTGTCCAAAAAAACCCTTAGCCAAACCAAGGAAAGGCTTGATACTCTGGGGACTCTGCACCATCGATTAGAATGATTCACAAGTGGTTTACTGAACTCCGATGCGGTTGTACAAGCACAATTGACGCCGAACGTTCTGGACGCCCAAATGAGGTTACCCACCACACCAAAAATGGTCACTAAAATTCACGATATCGATATTGTTGGCCGAATGCGAAATTATATTGCGCGAGATTGTTGAGGCCGTCAAACGCGATTATCTAAAAAAAATTCACACAAAATAACGGTTTTTACTTTGAGCTGTATCAGTTTTTGTGATATGGGCACTGCCGTAGCTACGCACGTGACAGTCGTACGACTTTAATGAGTGGAAAAGCAAAGAAATATTAAACTAACAGTTTTCCTATTTTAATTTTTCAATAGTTTATAAAACTCACTATACAAGGTGTAAAAGCTAATAGTTGTCAAAAGTTCGGCTCTTCGATAGAAGCCACCAGTGGTTTTTACCTGCAGCCATATAAATGAAAAATCTGCGGTGTGTACGAGTTTTTTATGAAAGTTTTTTTAATATAATCTGGAATAATGTTGCTACATATTCATATTTGGTCCGTTGAAAAATCTTTTTAAATTATTTTTATACAAACCATAATGTGATACGTTATGTGACAAATTTTTTTCTGCAAAGAAGTGCAAATATTTTATATTTTTATTTATTTAATTGCACTAGGAAAACATATAAAGTGTAATACAGGACCCGTAACAATCGAAACCTTAAAAAAATTTAATTAAACTTTGTGTTATTCGAGTATTTATTATACTTATAAAATGTCAGCTTTCGTTAAAATTTTTCAACTTTTGTCACCATTTTTCTACTTTTGTTGCCATTCATCATGTTTGCTGAAATTTTTTCAAATTCAAATTGATATCAGCTCTCAGTACTCCCACAATATAAATTTAAACATTTTTGCTCTATTATTGAAGTTTAAAAGAATTTTAAGTAACATTTAATTGTTCAGTTGTGGTAGACCTTTTGGCGGAAATGCCCTTATGTTTTCCATTGTTGCTTCTTTTTGTGTAATTGGTATTAATATAGGTGCGACAGTTACTTTGATTCACGCTATACATATCAAATTATGAACTTCTTTCTTGCATAATTTCGCATTCTCATCTCACTGGCAGCTTAGTGAGATAGGAACATAAATTTATTTAATATTTATGACTTGGAGTCATTATTTGTTTGAACAAAATGTGGAAGTCATAGTAATGACAAAATTAGATTGTTCCCTTGATCTAATATCGCTTTCAAGTTTTTGATTTCAATTATTGATTTTTATTTCTGTACTTGTACGAGCCAAGTTGTGGCACAGGCAAAATAAACCAAGACGAGTAATAAAGACAAATATTATTGATATAAAGTTGACAAACTGTTGTTGATGTTGTTTGTTTTTCTGTAAATTTTACATAATCAAATTTATATTAAAATTCTTACATTCTGTGCAGCGTCAGTTAAATTGCGTGTTTTAAATAGTGATGAGAAAATTTAAAACGCTTAAAATGATCGAACAATGCAAGTGTTGCCGTTGGGCTTTATAAATTGAATTCATACGATCAATAAAACGTAATATTTGTGCTGCCACTAAGCCATAACAATTTCCGATCGGAAAAATATCGAACAAAGATTGATTTTGATTTCATATCGGAAAAACATCGATCAAAGATTGATTTTTATATTTTTTTCATTCATTCATTTTGGGAGCGGTACGAATGCTTGAAAGTCAAAATCTTGAAACAACCAAAATCTTGAAAAATAATAATCTTGAAAAAAAAAATCTTGAAAACGAAATCTTGAAAAAACATCTTGAAACGAAAATCTAGAAAAAAAAATCTAGAAAACACAAAATATGCATAAATCTTGAAAAATCTTGAAATTTTAAAAAATGTTCTTTCGAATAAAATGTATAATTTCGAGAAAAAATCAGAAAAGTGTCTAATTTCGAAAACAAAAATGTAAAATTTTGGCAAAATTATAAATTTTTTAAATATTTATGGTCCCACACTTGGCGTCATCCAGACAAACGACGAGGACGTGGTGGTTTTTTGTCCATTTATAAACATTTTTTTTCCAAATTTGTTACTTCGAAATTTGGCACTTATTCAAAATTAAATATGACATTTTTTGCAAATTTCGAAATTTGACACTTATTCAAATTTGTCAATTTTTTAGAATTTTGGCACTTCCAAATTTTATACTTTTTTCGATATTTGACACTTTTTGAAATTTGAAACTTTTTGAAGTAATTGGACAACTTGACATTTTTTCAAAATGTGACAATTTCTGTGACTTGACAATTTCTGTTATTCATTATTTTGATTATTTTAGTGAAATTGGACACTTTTCGAAATAATATCAAATTTTCAATAAAGAAATCGCGCGCGAATTAAAGAATACATTCTATGGATAGGTTTTTCAAGATTTTGAGTTTCAAGATTTTTTTTTTCAAGATTTTGTTTTCAAGATATTTTTTTCATGATTTTGATTTCAAGATTTTTTTTCAAGATTTTCAAATTCTGCAAAAAGAACCCAACCCATTATTTTAATTTGATTTTTATATAATAGTACATTTCATTTGGTATAGTTTTGTTCAAAGAGTTCAAGGCTTTTATTTTTCTTCTTAATTATAACTACTTTTTTTACAAAATATTTCAGTACATATAAACATTAACATAAAGGTGAAGGCAAAAATTTTACAAAAACCTATTTGAATTTTGTATAAAAAATCTACTTAAAACTACCCAAGTAACAATATTAGCCATATATTCATTCTTGCAGAGCTTATAGTGCTATCTTATATAGCAGCAAGCTTCAACTATAGCTTTAGTCGCGCTACTAAAGCTCTTGCAGAGAATATATAAGGCTACGTTCTTGAGTTTAAAAGCACTATTTTTACTTCATATGAGGAGTAGAAGTAGCTGTAAACTTTTAAAAGAGTCCCTGTCAAACCCAAATAAGAGCTCTTGCAAAGCTCTTTTTTATTATTCGTTTAAGTATGTATGTGTTAAAAATAAACTCAATAAATATATAAAATTTGACAAGTGTTTGTGATGATAAGAATGACAAATAAATTAAAGAAATAATAAAGTGATAAATCAGACTCATGTTCGTGTATTCGTTATATGCTGCGAATTTCGGTGCGCTTTTGAATTTATCGGAAACGTGAATGTAGTACTTCGAAAAACTACAACGGGCTTAACAAATAATTAAAATTAAGAAGTGTTAATTATTTAAAAATAGTTGAAAAATTTTTTACATTCTTTAAGATCAACTAAAAATGATTTAAGTACTTTATTCTTAAATATATGTATCATAGAAATCATCAATTTCGTTTTAAATATTATTGTAAACACTAATATTTAGCTTGCTTCAACTCCGAAGATTTTCTATTTTTTATAAGATCGCCATTTTTTTCTAAGAAGCTCTTTATCAGATTTTTTAGTCACTTGTTATTCCCAAAAAATTTATTGCATTAATTTACAGTATTTTATATCTATTCGCTTTAAAAATGCAATACAAAAATACACATTAAAGCAAATATTATACTCAATCTACGAGTTTTAAAACTGCTGTATAGTAATTTTTATTACTTTAAAAGATCCTTTACAGAGCAAGTAGTAAATTTTAGAGTTCTGCTCTTTTGCAGATTTGATAAAATCCTTTACAGAGCTGTATAAAGTATTAAAGCTCAAAATGGTAAAAAAATCATATTTAGAGCATTTTCTTTAAAATTAAAAGCAACTAGCAGCAAACAAAGCTGCGGTAAAGCTTTAACCGCATATTATACACCTATAGAACACTTTTAGGACTCACTCGCACCTAGTTGCTCCAACAATGTTACTTGGGTACTTAATCTATCTAGGATGAGGCTAACTCATTGATGTGCCTGTAGTTAGACGCTAAGCATCTGCTATTAAAATCTTGCGTTAGCTTTTTTATCTTATCAGCTATTTTTTAAAATAGGTGGTGGAATTTTTTCATGGTGGAATAAAACCATGGAAGATTATAAATAAGTTTTAAATTTATTTTGAGACTTCTGCAATTTTTTAAATGGCAATTTGTGCTGGTAGACCAAACTTGGGCCGCATAGAACATGACAGCGTGAAAAATGCAAACTAGAATTAATTTTTTGTTGTGTATATTTAGACTTGAGTTTCGATTGATCAGAGGATACAGTATTCTAATCAGTATGTTTATTTTATTTGGAATGTAAGGTATATGATCCTTGAATTTCATTTTAGGTTCAAGAATTATGCCTAAATATTTTTCTTTTTGCTCTCAAGGAATAGGGTAATTGTTAATATTTAAGGCCCAACCAAAATAGACGAAACGAAACGTTAGCAACTTAAAGAACGTCTGCACTCTTAAAGGTAGAATTATAACAGACGTAATGTAATGTAACGAAATGTTGTCAACTGTCATCGGGACGGGACGTAATTTAAGAAAACGTTGCAGCAATTATAATAGGCAGAAGCCAGGCAGTTTTTCCTAAATAATTGCACTCCCGTACAAGTTCAATTAAAACTTCGTCATCCATAGCTGTGGATATAAAGAACTATCACATTAATAACGAAAACTCAACAAAAAGCGTAGTTCAACAATTATAAAATACCGCAATAATCGAATCTAACCTCAATGTTTAGTTGTTCTTTGAACAGACGTAATGTAAAGTAACTTAGAAATCGAAATCCAACGCATCTTTACGTCCCGTTACATTACGTTACGTTTATTATAATCACTTGTATAAGAAAGTATTGTTTGAAACAATAAGTGAAAGAACACACTGCTCAATTGACATCAGAGCACATTACGTTACGTCTATTATAACTGGGCCTTTACGGATGTTTACGAATTTTGCCTAAAATGAAACAAGTTGCTCTATTCGTCTGAATCAGCTGATCACTTGGCAATCAAGTGTTATTTATTTATGTAATTTGTGCATTTTTTAATTTTTAATAAAGATTTATGAAAGATGAGTGAAATAATGGTGAAATTGAAACAAATTGATGAAAATAAAATAAAAACACACTCTGCACAGCTGTTGTTGACGAGTTGCTACGCTAGCAGTTCAGTTCTTACGGAATAACACGTCTTGTCAAACTGTTTCGTTTAATTTCGTTCAGTTCGTTTGCTTATTTTGGGTAACTACATTAAATTGTATTTAACCGAACACTTACGTTTTTACTCGTTACGGAGCAAATCGTCTATTTTGGTTGGGCCTTTAGGCTTGTTTGAGGTAAATAACAAGCTTTTCGCTTCCTCATAAATTAAATTACCTGTGTTTTCTGTAAATTTAAAGGTATATTAAATTTTTTTAAATAATCCATGATTTTCGATAATGCCATTTGCAGATTGGTGATCAAATCAGCAGCTAAAACATCTGAGCAGAGCACTGCGGTGTCATTAGCAAAAATGGGCAATGTGCAATTGTCTGACTAGGGAAAATCGGCTGTATACAAATTATATAGGATAGGAGATAAGCATGACCCTTGCGGACAGCCAGCTGTGATGGGAGTTAATTTAGAGCTGTAAGATCCAATATAAACTTTAAAGGTCCGATCAGCAAGAAAACTTTTAATTATTCGTATTAAATCCGGGGGGGAAGTTAAAATGACAGTGTTGAACAGTGCCAAAAGCAGCTTTTACATCCAATAATACCATACCGGTAGATTTTTGGTTATTGAAGTTTAAATTAACCATATTTATGATCCTTATTTTTGGATGACAGTGTTGTGTTCTCGCCTGAAACCAATTTGATGAGAGGGAATAATATTATTTTCTTCGATAAATTCAATCAACTTTTCCTTGATAACTTTTTCGAGTATTTTGATTATTGAAGACAACAAGCTAATAGGTCGATACAAGGTAAGGTAGTCCGATGGCTTATTTGATTTGTGAATTCGTATAACTTTAGCCTCTTTAAAATCAGAAGGGAAATAACCAAGTTTTAGGCAAGCGTTAATAATAATTTTAAGGAATTTTTTCCGTTTTTCGGGTAATGCCTAAGCATCTATTATTTATTCCATCAATACCTGAAGATTTTTTGTTTTTTAATTATGAGCGAGACCGTTTGCTTATTCGTAAGCAGTTGATTTGTAGAATTTTGATTTAGTATTTGAAAGTATTCTAGGGTGTTTTTTACCTGAGAAATTGTAGCATTGTTTCCTAGAGAAGAAGAAATTTAATAGTTTGAAGAAAATGACTGCGCCAAGATAGCACATTTTTCTTGGTTGGAAGAAAAATTTGAATTGTTATGTTTGAGGATTGGAATATTTTCTTACTTCTTTCTTAAAATTTTTGAAGTGTTCCAAAAAAGGGAGAAGCCTTTATCTAATGTTGGCAGTAATTTATTCCATAACTTGTTTCTAAACTTTTCCGTTTCTACACGAATTCTCAGACTCAGCATCTTCATCTCATAATAGTCTTCAATAAAAGTATAGCGTTGCCAATTTCGTCTATAGATATTTCTTTGTTGTATTAAAGATCTCACATAAAATGGAAAAATCATTCTTTGCTTAAATTGGCTTTTCCTTGGAACACTGCGTGCTATAGCCTCTTTTATATCTCTTTTAAAGTCTGAAAGGATTTGGTCTTAATTTTCATTTCTAGTAATTCTATTTAAGTCTGGCACAGTCAAGTGTCTAATGATGTGGCTAGAGTAACCCCTGTAATTTGCGAGATTAAAAAGGGAGATCTTTATTTAACAAGAGTAACCCCTGTAATTTGCGAGATTAAAATCATACCTTAAGTTTTGTAGTCTATTGAAACAACTATTCAAAGTAATTTTGACAGGAAGATGGTCTGAGCTAAGGTCATTAATAACTTCAGGAGCAGACAATATTTCAGGTATATTCGATAGAAATATATCTAAGGTTGAACCCTGCCTATTAGCACTTGTTGGTACGTAAATAAAATCGCTGGGATATATAATACTGTAGTTATAAGATTCCTGTCTCTCACTTAGAATATTTCCCCAACAGTTAGCTCTGGCACAACCCCAATGACATCACCACCTTGAATGTACCTGTTGTCTCTACTTAGCCTAAAAATATCTGCTGCAAGTCTTTTTCCTGACACCACCTGTGCCCGCTAAACCACCAGGAAAGTAACATGCATACAAATGTATGCAGTCAGTGTTTGAATAAAGTTTAATGCCAATATTTTCGATTCGATTTGTTTTAACAACTTGAAGTAGCTGATGTAATTACACCAACACCCCCTCCCCTAGCAGAAATTCTATCATTTCTATATACATAAAAATCATTATGTTTAATAGTTACATCTGGTTTTAACCATGTTTCTGAAACTAAACATAAATGTACATTATTGGTTAACAAAACTTGAAACAATTCATGGCTTTTATAATGAATGCCTCTTGTATTCCAAGTTTTGATATTTATATGATTATCCATTACGATAGAAATTTGCAGGCTAAGTTTGTAATCACTTCAAATTGGTCTGCTTTACTCTTACAGCTTCTCAAATTTGTGATGAGTTCGAGTGTTGTTTTAATTTCGTGAAGCGAAAATAATTGATTGGAGCTATTGTTGTTGTTGCTGCTGCTGTTACTGTGATGAGTTTGCCAGGTTACCGTTGTAGCTGGGGCACTTTATCGCAGTCCCAGCTAGACACTTAACTGTTAGATAACGTGTTATTTAACACGAGCTCCAACACGTTTCGTGTTATTTCTCCTTAAAAAAATCCATACAAAACTTGTTAAATTTGTTCTAGCGGTAGGTAAAAGTATAACAAGATTCGCATCTCAGATTCTAATCCGTGTGATCTGGCATCTTTGTCTGCCACCCATGTTTTATCCATAAGAAAAACGTATACCTGAATTGCTCACACCAATTACATTTTCAGCTTACTCATTTCTCCCCCCAATCAGTTGTATCATGCTCCACCCCTAGAACTCTAGCCTGGATTTTTTTTTTCAATTTTAAAACACAATTTTTGAATAAATTTCTTTAATGACGACGACATATAAATTTCGGCTATAAAAATGAAAAGAAAAGCACACACGATAATAAAAATACACGTTTTTTTATCAACACCAGTAATGGCAGCAGCAATTTGTACATACATATTTGAAAATGTTTTTAATTGATAACCTTGGTAATCCAAAGTTTCCCAGGAATCTATTTAGTTTCCTGAAAAGAAAATTTTTTCAATTTTTAATTTGAATAATATAATTTGTAAACTTCCTTTTGATTGTACGGCTCACTTTTTTAGTTTGTTTATATATTTTTGCTAGTTTAGTATATATTTTTGACCGTATAAGAGCAAGATATACAAACACATACTACCTACCTTGTTTAACACAATATCGGAACATATGAATATTTTTGTGAAAACCAAATTATGTTTCAATTAGGGTATTCACAAGGTGTGCTATCATGTCATATTGTCATATTGCCCTAAAATTTTACAACTAAAATTTACAAGATAAATAAATGCTAGTAAGAAACAGCAGTTTGATTACGACACTTCAATAAACATAGCTTTCAGAGTTGTAATATATTAGTACTTTTTTTATATGGGAGGCAACAATAAAATGCTTAAACTAGTGTAAAATCTTAGGACAATATGACATTATGACATGATAGCACACCTTGTGAATACCCTAATTGTGTTTGTAAACTCGTTAGAGTTGTGTTTGGAAAAAAATTGTTGTAATTTCTACTACTAAAACCGACGTTGCTAACAATTGCGGCTCGTCTTGGACTTGGCAGAGCACGTTGCCTGATTTTTCAAATAGTTCATCTTACTTGGGCATTGATCGGATATTGATTTGTGTGATTCATTACAATTGGCGCAGTCTGACGTTTTGTGTTGACCGGCGTAATTTGCGCAAAATGTTTAGACTCTACAGCGACTGGAGCCATGTCCAAACATTTGGCAGTTGTAACACTGGGATTACAGTGGGAAATCTGGGATTTCTTCTGACGTTGAAACTCCCATCTTACTTTTACATATTCAATAATGGAATGATTATGTCCAAGTTCTTTAATAGGAATTGATTATCTTTGGAAAAAGACTATATAAATTATGTATTGGGTGTTATTTATACCTTCTTTATGTATTAGTGCTACATCTAAACAATTTAGACCCATGTCAATCAGGTTTTTTAAACGATCATTGGATCTTTCTTTTCCAGGCCAAACAAAAGAGCTTTGTATGGTTTCTCATTTTTAGTGGCATAAGTAAAAAACTCATACTTATATTCTAGCCAATAGAAATTTTCCTTATGGCATAGTTAGTAATTAATTCTGATTTACAGATTTCATGCACATCTTCGATTGTTGCTTTTAGAATAGTAATTGGAGGAATGTGTTCCTTTACGGGAATAGTCACAACTTTATCATCTTTTTTCTCATCGTCATTATCCACTGTCTGTAGAGGAGAAAAGTAATTACACGATTTCACTGCATTGCGTGATGCATTATTTGGTTTTGGTTTTTTACTCATTTAGTGAACGCTTGCGAAGCTCGCGTCATCGTAAGTACTAACACGTTTTGATATGTTTTGTTTTTATTAGCTATTTGTTTTTATTATTTTTATTTAACTATGGTTCATTGAGTAATATTGTTTATGTTTGAAATAAATTGTGTATTGGTTAACGGAAAACACTAGTTTAAATAGCCACGAGAGTAATCGTCGAAAACACGTCTGTTGACAACCAGTGCTTGCCAACGACCATAAACGAGATATATTTTTTTTTATATGATCGAAAAAAGTAACGATCAATGATTGATTTGAATTTCTGATAAAAAAAACGATCAAAAATTGGTATAATTTATGTTATAAAAATCCTAACAGATTGGATTCCTGTTTAAAACTAATAGTTTGTAGTTATATTTTATACCTCACACATCAAATTCTGAGATTTTGTTCTGAATTAAAATTTTAACATTTATTGCTATGACTATTTGAGGAAACCTTTTTTGAACAATTTTAGAGTCATCAATATTTACGTCCCCTCGGAACAAATTATCGATACCGTTCACCTGTTTCACTTGCCTCATCATCGTATGGTATCTTTGCGATTTTTGGCATGGCATTTTTTAGGTTTGTTAAATGTTTTCGCTTATTTTAGGAAAAGCTCATTTCATTTTTTTCTTTTGCAGGTACTAAAATCCAATCAGAGACTCATGACTCAGTCGAAGATGCACGCACAACTTTGCAGTTATATAAACATTATTTGAAACTGCAAATAGACAAGAAATTTAATGCATCTCTAAAGAACTTGTATGATCGAGGAAAACAATTACAATGGAAAGTTCCGGAGGATTAAAGCACAACCAATATAGAAAAAATTCTATCAAAAGAATAAAGGCGTAAAGACATCACCGTGCATAACTCCGTTAATATATATTCTTATATAACAGAAAAGTACAAAACGAATAACCGAACTGTGCAACAGGAAACACTTTTTCGTAATTCTATTTTTTACTACTCTAAACATAAAAAAACAACAACTTGAAGAAATATTTCGCTATCAATTGTATTAAAACACAAAAGGAGCACACGAGAAGCACATGTTTACTCCCAAAATATGAAATTAGAGGCCAAATTAAACTGACCTAATTTCCGTAAATTTGTCTCACAATATTAAAAAGAACATGATTTTTTAACTTTTAAAATACTAGAAATATATTTATTTTCTTAAAAAATTAAAAACAAAATACAAAACTTTTTAAAATATATATATATTTTTAGAAAAAAATTAATGCAAAATTATTCTTTGTATTTTCCAAAACATAAAATAAAAATTTATAAACCCATAAACTATGCAGAGCCAAGACCGAAGTAACCTATAACGCGGTATTTTATTCAAACATACATCAACCATTGCGGATAATGTTGCAAGTTCCTTGAAATTTTCTTTTGCAAAGTAAAATAAAAAAATTAAAAAATGCTGTCAAAGGGACAAAAAATAAGAATTGGAGTTAACGCGCTTCAAACGAGGACAAGAGAGAAAGTACAAGAAACAATAAAAACCAGTCTCTTAATAAATCTCAATACATATTTAAAATAAAATTTTAGTTAAAAAATAATTTATTGAATCACTTTGTTGTTGGTTAACATTCAAAACTAAACTCGTTTAAATATTGTCTTAGTCTTCAAAATTCAAACAAATTTCGAAATTAAAATCGTTTAAATATTGTCGTAATCTTCGTCTAATTCAAAAAATGAATTATTTTTGGGAGCCGATGAAGATGATGGTGTGGCGGTGGTGACTGAGTTAGATGTATATTTTCTTGTTTCTAATGCAGATGGTGAGAAAGCATTACGGCACGCTGGATTAGTACTTTTTTCCTGTAAATTAGTTGGCGCTGCCACTAAAGGATTTAAAAACGAAGGCATTGTGGCGATATTGCCAATACTTATTGTAGCAACAGCAGGATCATTATGAGCATTGGTTGAATTTGCAACAATATTTGATAAATCTATATTAATAACTGGTTCAGAGTCGAAATTAAAACCTCTTGCATTTTTGTTTGTGTTTGATACTGGCGCGCTAAGAGGCGCATTTGGTAAAATAGACGTCTTGGCAGGTGCAGCTAAGTTGCTATATTCTATTTTCACCACTGGTTTATTGCAAAAGTCAATGTTTACAATTGGCGCAGGAATTGATGGAAGCTTGGTTTGCATGGTTGTAGCTGTATGTGGCGCTATGCTGATGTTGGAAGAAGCTAGTTCATTGAAGCCTGGTTCTGATTGTGGTTGGTGCTTCAGACGTCTCTGTTGCTGGGTGTTAAGACTCTTATTATATGATGACATTGGCTGATGGTTCATTGATTGCCAATTACCGGCAGCTGTTGCTGGCGCTGAATCAGTGCGATATAGTTTTGGTGGCAGGTGTGGTACAAGGGCGGCAGTTGAAAGAGAAGTGGTGTGCCGAATCACCGAAGAACTAGGCGATGTTATATTAGGATTTTCAATTGTGAGTCGTTGACCCATTTGCTTTCTTATAGCTGTTTCACGATCTAAATGTGCAAATCTCTCATTCTCATGGGCAAACAATTGATCCTGAGGTAATTGAGCCCGTGGATTGATAGACGCATTTGTTGTGCCTAGTTTTGTGGGGTCAGTTGTAGATATATGTTGCCTTGAAACAGCCATATCCTCAGTTAAAGAATGCGTCACCATTGCTGATTGTCGCTTTAAATGGGCACGCCTTTCTTCAACAAATACACGCATATGCTCCTCATGTGACGGCATATGCTTCGTCATTGCTGTCGCACTTCCATTTATAGAATATCGAATGGGCATATGTGACTGCTGAAAGTCACCGTTACTTTTAGCGCGAGTTGATCGGGTTGAGGTCGACTGCATGCTCAAGTCATAAGGTGTGTCTGAATCGGGGTAATTCTGCTGTTCCGGTGAACTTTGTACATCGTCTTCATTATAATTTGCCGCTTCTTCAGCTACACTGATGTCCGGTATATTTTTAACCAATTCCCGTAGAAAGTCAAAACGTTGCTCGGCCATAATACATTGCTTCATGTGTGAGGTCGAAAGTGTTTTTGCATTTCGAGAATTGGTAATTTTTAGCGTCTTGTTGAGTAACGATTCAACAAAGAGTTCAAGTGTTCTAGGTATATAAAAAAAGGAAGAATATATATGTGCAGGTTAAGGGAAAACAATTATAAGTAAAAATTTAAAAAATTACTTTTAAATAATAATATTTGTTACGTGTGGAAAATCCACTTGTTAAAAAAAACTTTATGTTCTTTGCTTAAAGAAATAAAAAACATTTGAAGTTTAAGAAACCCTTGGTTCAGAAAAATTTTATAAATCTGCAAAAAATCCAAGTTTATCACCGTGTTTTAATTAAATACGAAGATCGTTCTTACGCCAACTCTGGAAGCTCTAGAGGATTGCTATGATTTCTTAAAATTAGCATTTTACTTTTTCATTGCTTTTCTCCTCCTGAAATAAAAAGGCCAAAACAGCAGAACTTATTTTATACACTTTTTTTTTCTTTTCACAATTAAATTTATGTAAAAGGCGCAAAATGTTTCAATTCGTGCAATCAAACACAAAACTTCAGATAACAATTTAGCTGAACCGTTGATTCGAACATCGGATTTGTTTATGTTCGAAAAGAGTAAAAACCGATCAGATTTCACATCATTGCAATCGTTTTGGTGCTCCGATAACAAAGCAATTCCGAAACGGATTACGCAACAACCTTGACTATCTAAATTTAGGTTTAGGATCCATAAAAGTGTATCTACTTTAAAATAAAAAAAAAATCTGAATCAATCTATTGAGTAGTACTTGAGATATCGTGGAAACATGATTCTTCAGAAAACGCGTTCTAAGATTTGGTTACAGATTTTCAAGTACATTTATGAAAATATGGGTTCCTTTCGTATGCGATAACTTTTTATATAATCGTTATCGGCGAAACCGCCTTGGGAACATATGCTAAACCTGCCCTTAAAAGCGAAAATTCAAAACGTGTAAAAACATTAATCTTTAAAATTACTAAAAAGTGAATTTTATAAGAAATAATCATTTGTACAAAATTAAAAGTGTAATGGTCTCCCTTGCAACTCAAAACATTAAATACTATAGCTCTTCACGAATGAAATTTAAGAGCTTTAAGTATAGAGTTTTAAATGTAGTAGATGTCAGTGGCGTTGATATGGGGGTCCGCGGGTCTGGACCATGGAAAAATTTCCAAATATCTTGCGTTATAGTGAATTGATTCTATTAAATTAAGCCAAAACTTTATTAAATTCAGTGTTTAGAAAGCGTTGTAGCTGTAGTAATTCCATGTAGTAGCCTCATCAGCTGCTCATCAGCTCGCTACGCAAAAAAATATAGCTTCTTGTGTAGCTTCTTGTGTCAAATGTGAAAAACTCGGTCCTAAAAATGCCTAATTAAAATTGTTGTTCGAATTGTTAATGTACATTTGCCACTAAATTCTTTTCAATATTAACAAAAAATATAAAAAATGGACGAACAGGACGAAGAAAACGATATTGTCTTTGTGATGATGAATAAATCTTTAAAATATATGACAACTGTCAGAGCAGCGTAGTACTCAAAAGTTGAAGTTAGCTCGACTCGCGCTGCTACTCAACTTGCGCTGTGCGAGCCACAAACGTACTACACATTCTGGGCGATTCTGTGCATTTGGTACATTTTAACTTTTGACAGCTCACACTACGCACTACACTATTCTGGTTTCCACTTTACTAGAGATATAGTGACATGTGTAGCTTCTAGAAATTCGGTGTTGCTTAGATTCAATTCAAAAAGCCCATAATTTTTGTACATACTTATCGTTTTTCGACGTTTAAACAAACATGACATTTGGCGTCACAAAACATTCATGTAATCAGGTATTCAAAAGTAAACTTTTTAAGGATATTATATTTCTTACGGAAATTGTGGGAGGGGAGGGCCACAACCAATAGCAATCTACGCCACTGGTAGATGTACAATTTTTATAAAAAATTAACTGTACAAATATGAGTGGGATGTACCACAGAGTTGGACATCTCTCTCCTCTCTTCAAACACAAAAATAATGATTAAGTAAAAATATTTCATGTTCAAGAACGGAGTAATTTATCTTTCTAACCATTTTAAGCCTAACAGCTTGAAGTGCTTGTTATTTTATAGTGTGCCATGGTAAGAAATATATTGTATTCCGTACGTCAAGATATTCTTAAATATACACATAAAATCTACAGTGGCTCACAGCTTATTTTATGCAGTGCATACTTTAAACTTTAGGGCTTTATAAAAACAAAACTAACAGGAATACAAAAGATAATATGGTGTCATTTAAAAGAGCAAAAAGTCTAGTTAAATAAAGATTTTTCATTAATTGTGAATACATATATTTAGTTGTTTAAAAAATAAGAGAACAGAGAATACTGCTTAATTTCATCTCACAGCTTATTTTATGCAGTCACTTCTCTCTGTTACGGTACTCTAATGCTGCGCTGTCTAACGGTACTTTCGTTAGCTATGCCTTCATTCTGTTTCTATAATTGCTTTGTGTTTGCTTTTTAGTCTGATTTTTTTTGCTTCAAGTGTCTGCTTCTATAATTATTTAAAATAGGAGCGCGCACAACGCTACAACAATGAGAATTGGTTATATACTATTTTAAAAACTGCAGCTCGCAGCGAAAAATGGCTGAAATGGTTAATATCAATTCCTCTAAAGTGCAAAAGATCATCGAGCGCTTCGTCCATAAGAATCGATTGCACAATAAGAGCAAAGAAGCACCAAAAACAATTTTTAATTCAACCGACGAGCGGCATATTGTACGGAAGATAAAGGCTAACCCGAGACTCTCAGCTCCGAAAATAGCTTTTGAAGTTCAAACTGACCTGAGCAAACAGTGTAGTGCTGAAACTATTCGACGTGTCTTGCGTAAAAAGAACTTTCATGGCCGTGTAATACGAAACAAGCCGTTTATTAGCCCCAAAAACAGTATATGCAGACTCAACTACGACAAAGAACATATGTCCAAGGTCCCAGAGTACTGGAATTCAGTTATTTTTGCAGATAAATCGAAGATCAATTTATTCAATCAATTTATCAATTTATTATATGGTATGTGTTATATGTGGCGAAAACCGAATACCGAGGTCAACAAAAAAATCTTGAAACAAACCGTGAAACATGGCGGTGGCAGCGTCATGGTTTGGGCCTGAATGACAGCTGCTGGTACTGGGAAGTTGCCGTTTAGTGAAACAACAATTTACAAATTTAATTACCAACAGATCCTGAAGAACAATTTGTTGCATAGTGCAAAGGTTCTGGGTATAAAATTTAATTTCCGATTTTACCAGGATGACGATCAAAAGCACAAAGCGGGTATTGTGCAAACCAGACTAATATACCACTGCCCACAATTGATGACGCCACCAGCACAGTCGCCAGTCCTTAATGTTATTGAAAATGTGTGGTCTTGATTGGAAAATAACATCCAGAAACATCAAATTTCAAACAAAAACCACCTGATAGAGATATTGAAAACGAAGTGGGCAAATATTTCGCCACCTATCACTCAAAAACTGGTCACATCAATGCCAAATCACCTTAGATCTGTTGTGGACAACAAGGGCTATCATACCGAACAATAAAATATCAGATATCATTAATTAATACGAAAAATTTATAAATAATAAGTGACTGCATAAAATAAGCTGTGATATGAAATTAAGAAGTATTTTCTGGTTTCTTAATTTTAAGCCAACTTAATATATATTTTTACAATAAATTAAGTTAATTTAGTTAACTAACATCTTGTTCTTTTAAATGATACTATATTATTTTTTCTATTCCTGTTAGTTTAGTTGTTATAAAGTCCTAAAATTGAAAGTATGCACTGCATAAAATAAGCTGTGAGCCACTGTATATATATAAAAATTAATGTACGTTTGTTGGTTTGTTTGTTTGTGTGTCCTGAATACATTTCTACACCGTTCATCCGATCGCGGTTAAACTTTCCAAATTGGTTTTAATCGTAGTACGGACACCGTTGGACAAGGGGGCATGGCACCTCTCATACAACCCAAATTTGAGATATCGAATAGCTTTTGAGTTATAGTTCGCCCAGCCATGGAATTTGACCACAATTTACACTTGCCGTTTTACTGATAACATTTTATGGGCGTTAGAAAAGGGGGTGGGGCACCTCCCATACAATTCAAATTTGAGATTTTGAATAGCTTTTGCGTTATAATTCGCACATCCTCGGAATTCAGTATTCGAACTCAAATTACACATGCAGGTTCACTGATAACATTTTATGGAAGTTTGGCAACGGGGGCTTGGCAGCAACGCGCCGGGTTTCAGCTAGTATGTTATAAAAGACCGAAATCGCTAGTTCACCAAAGCCAACCAAAAGAGACACATTAATAGCATTAATCTTAACGCGCAAATTTCCCATTTGTGCAAATGTAAAATTTTAAGTGGTAGTTTTCATGAACGCATCTTCTCTTTTTTGTGAAATTTTTGACAGTTTATGAACATTAAAAAAAAATTTCAGTAACAAAAAAGCCGAAAGAAAGCGAAAAATTAATAAAATTAAAGAAAAACTTAAATGATTGTTTTTCAATATAGTTAAAAACACAGAAGAAGATGAGAAAAGAGCTGACTTCGGTTTACACAATTAAGGCCAGTTTCACAATCAAAACTTAATTTTTTAGTCATACTTAAGTTTAGTTGAGAGGCTGACTTCGGGTTTGTTCAAATTCTCAATAATGCACAATTACTGCTGCACTGTCCAAAGCATTGCGTTCTGTGAAATGTCTGGCAGCGTTGCAAGAGCCAAACGTTTTAAGAGGTGCAACCCTGCTTTTGTGATGAGGAACTGTCAAGAGTAACATAAAATTTAATGCTGCAAAAGCAAAATTACGGACGCCTAAGTAGAAATTAATATTTTATGGTAATTGAGAAGTTTTTTAATGTTTTTTTTTTTAATTATTGTTATTTAGACTAAAGCAGCTGTCAAATTGTTAATTTGGCGCTCTGTGAAAGCAGAAATGCATAGCAGGGTAGAAAAGCAGGTGCATTGGTATAAGCAGTGCAGAAAGCAAGAGAATTTCTGCATAAATTAAAAAAAAAATATGGGGATATCATAAACCGTTAAGAAGATATGCCCCAATCTGTAAGCCTCTAAAAATTAACTTTTTTTTATTTTCAATGGAAACAAACTAATGTAGCTTCACTTTTCGTTAAGCTGAACTTTTAATAAATAAAAGGTGGTAATGTCTTCTTTCGATTAAAAAAAAATTAATTTGCGGTAATTTGTGGAACAGGAAGAAAACTATACATTTCTGGTAAAAGTCATAAAATTTATCATAAAATTTTTGCAAAAAAAAGTATTGCCAGCTTTTTATTAAATATTGAATATAACAACAATTTATTGACAATTGGGCGAAAAAGTACATAGAGATAATCAAAAACAAAACCATATGATGTGTGATATTAGCAAATGATAGTGCATAGAGATAATGCAAAACAAAACCATATGATTTGTAGGATTTTGTAGTGAACAAAAGGCAGAATAACAACATTTGCGACTTTAATTTTAAAATATTTAAAATTATTATATACAATGTTGACTTTATATGATTTAAATACAAATTCTAAATGTTTGATAGTTTAAATCATACTTGATTTTAAATACAAATTCTAGTTGTTTGATAGTTTAAAATCGTTTATTGAGCTTAAGGTCAAAGTTGCAACTCCAACTTACATTCCGTCATCGATTGTATTAGCAATAATGATGGATGCAGAGCTCACGAAATTCCAGTATGAATGTATCAAAAATGGTTTTAAAAAGCAAGGATACAATTTTTTACCGCCCTATATAAAGGTTGCTGAAGAGAAAACGAAGTGCTATAAAGATGATATGCAAATATCCGAAAAAGATGCTTCTGTTAGCTTGCAAAGCTTATTGGACCACACAATAAAGCGTTTGTTTCAAAGTTTTTCAAATGAAGAAGTAAATGCTATGACGGATTCTAATTGCACGCTTACGTCTAAATGGGTTTGTGATGGTTCATCTGGCCACGTGGAATATAACCAGAACTTATCAGGTGATATTAGTGATAAGAATTTGTTGTTAGTATCCAAGGTGCCCTTAATTCTCCAATCAACATCTGGAGATGAATACTGGCGAAATAAAAGGCCTTCGTCAACAAGATACTGTCGTCCCATTTCCTTCGAATTTGCTAAAGAAACAAAAGAGAAAGTCTTAAGTGTTGTTGAGAAAGTGAATTGCGGCATTGCAAGTTTGAAAAGTACAGAGATTTTAGCATGTGGCAGGCAATTCAGTGTGAAACATAATTTATTGTTTACTATGTTAGATGGGAAGACGGCTCAAACTGTTACAAATACAGCTTCATCAGCCGTTTGTTATATTTGTAAAGCGAAGCCTTCCGAAATGAATCAATTAGCTCCAATCTCAAGAAAAGCTATTGATGGGGAAGCATGTAAATTGGGGCTTTCTTCGTTACATGCTAGAATTAAATTTATGGAGTGTATTCTTCATGTTGCTTACAACAAACCCTTCCAAAAATGGTCTGCGCTAATAGACGAACATAAATAATTAAAACAAAACAACAAGCTTCGTATACAAAAAGAACTCAAGGAACAAATGAACATAAGAGTCGATTATGCTCAACAAGGAACAGGATCATCTAATGATGGAAATACGTCGCGACGTTTTTTCTCCAACCCGGCACTCGTTGCTGATATTACCGGAGTTTCCGAAGAGTTGATAGACCGATTCCGAATAATATTGCAAATAATAATGTGTGGCCATAAAATCAATTCGGAAAAGTTCAAAAACTATACTTGGGATACGGCTAAACTGTTTGTTGAAAAATATGCTTGGTATTACATGCCAGTAACCGTTCATAAAATACTGATACATGAAAAAGACATCATGGATGCAGCAATTCTTCCTATTGGTATGCTTAGTGAAGAAGCGGAAGAAGCAAGAAATAAGGACTACAGGAACTATAGGTTAATGTTTGCTAGGAAATGCAATAGAGTTTCGACAAACACTGATATTTTTCATCGCTTACTGGTTTCATCAGACCTTTTTATAACCAGCTTAAGACATGAGCGACCCAAACAGGACTTGGAATGTGATGATGTAGTCAAAGAAATGATAGATGAAGAATAAAGAAAGTTTTTTGTGGAATGATAAACAAAATGTTGAAAAAAATCTTATCTATATTTTGTATGCGTTTGATGGGCGGTGGGCGTGGCCGGTTTTCATGAAACTTCACATGCACCTTTTTTGTATTCTAGAAAGTGTATGTACCAAATTTGAAGGCTTTTGCTCCGACAGTAAAAATTTTATGCGAAAAAATAGATTTGGATTGTATTAGAGGTGGGCGGTGGGCGGTGGGCGGTGGGCGTGGTCGATTTTGATGAAATGCAATTTTTTCTTAATTTAGTCAATATAATGCTCGGTGCCAACTTTAAATGATCTAGGACCACTCCTTATAGTTTTTGCACAAAAATGTATGAAGCGAGCCCATAGTGCGGCGTGTCACGTCGTGGCACGGAAAAGGCACGGCACGCGGCCATCACTAGTCCGAACCTTATTAACCAAAACTGCGCAACTCTGGTGTATTCTTAAATATATTATAATTGCGCAGTTTTAGTTAATCAGCTTCAGACCAATTCAAAAAACTGATGCATTGCATAAATGCGTTTACGAAGGGTTTGTTTAGTATCGACAAAATATTGCACATGCTTTGCCGCATTCTTACTTTTCTGCACTGCTTATACCAATGCACCTGCTTTTCTACCCTGCTATGCATTTCTGCTTTCACAGAGCGCCAAATTAACAATTTGACAGCTGCTTTAGTCTAAATAACAATAATTTAAAAAAAAAACATTAAAAAACTTCTCAATTACCATAAAATATTAATTTCTACTTAGGCGTCCGTAATTTTGCTTTTGCAGCATTAAATTTTATGTTACTCTTGACAGTTCCTCATCAGAAAAGCAGGGTTGCACCTCTTAAAACGTTTGGCTCTTGCAACGCTGCCAGACATTTCACAGAACGCAATGCTTTGGACAGTGCAGCAGTAATTGTGCATTATTGAGAATTTGAACAAACCCGAAGTCAGCCTCTCAACTAAACTTAAGTATGACTAAAAAATTAAGTTTTGATTGTGAAACTGGCCTTAATTGTGTAAACCGAAGTCAGCTCTTTTCTCATCTTCTTCTGTGTTTTTAACTATATTGAAAAACAATCATTTAAGTTTTTCTTTAATTTTATTAATTTTTCGCTTTCTTTCGGCTTTTTTGTACTGAAATTTTTTTTTAATGTTCATAAACTGTCAAAAATTTCACAAAAAAGAGAAGATGCGTTCATGAAAACTACCACTTAAAATTTTACATTTGCACAAATGGGAAATTTGCGCGTTAAGATTAATGCTATTAATGTGTCTCTTTTGGTTGGCTTTGGTGAACTAGCGATTTCGGTCTTTTATAACATACTAGCTGAAACCCGGCGCGTTGCTGCCAAGCCCCCGTTGCCAAACTTCCATAAAATGTTATCAGTGAACCTGCATGTGTAATTTGAGTTCGAATACTGAATTCCGAGGATGTGCGAATTATAACGCAAAAGCTATTCAAAATCTCAAATTTGAATTGTATGGGAGGTGCCCCACCCCCTTTTCCAACGCCCATAAAATGTTATCAGTAAAACGGCAAGTGTAAATTGTGGTCAAATTCCATGGCTGGGCGAACTATAACTCAAAAGCTATTCGATATCTCAAATTTGGGTTGTATGAGAGGTGCCATGCCCCCTTGTCCAACGGTGTCCGTACTACGATTAAAACCAATTTGGAAAGTTTAACCGCGATCGGATGAACGGTGTAGAAATGTATTCAGGACACACAAACAAACAAACCAACAAACGTACATTAATTTTTATATATATACAGTGGCTCACAGCTTATTTTATGCAGTGCATACTTTCAATTTTAGGGCTTTATAACAACTAAACTAACAGGAATAGAAAAAATAATATAGTATCTTTTAAAAGAACAAGATGTTAGTTTACTAAATTAACTTAATTTATTGTAAAAATATATATTAAGTTGGCTTAAAATTAAGAAACCAGAAAATACTTCTTAATTTCATATCACAGCTTATTTTATGCAGTCACTTATTATTTATAAATTTTTTGTATTAATTAATGATATCTGATATTTTTATTGTTCGGTATGATAGCCCTTGTTGTCCACAACAGATCTAAGGTGATTTGGCATTGATGTGACCAGTTTTTGAGTGATAGGTGGCGAAATATTTGCCCACTTCGTTTTCAATATCTCTATCAGGTGGTTTTTGTTTGAAATTTGATGTTTCTGGATGTTATTTTCCAATCAAGACCACACATTTTCAATAACATTAAGGACTGGCGACTGTGCTGGTGGCGTCATCAATTGTGGGCAGTGGTATATTAGTCTGGTTTGCACAATACCCGCTTTGTGCTTTTGATCGTCATCCTGGTAAAATCGGAAATTAAATTTTATACCCAGAACCTTTGCACTATGCAACAAATTGTTCTTCAGGATCTGTTGGTAATTAAATTTGTAAATTGTTGTTTCACTAAACGGCAACTTCCCAGTACCAGCAGCTGTCATTCAGGCCCAAACCATGACGCTGCCACCGCCATGTTTCACGGTTTGTTTCAAGATTTTTTTGTTGACCTCGGTATTCGGTTTTCGCCACATATAACACATACCATATAATAAATTGATAAATTGATTGAATAAATTGATCTTCGATTTATCTGCAAAAATAACTGAATTCCAGTACTCTGGGACCTTGGACATATGTTCTTTGTCGTAGTTGAGTCTGCATATACTGTTTTTGGGGCTAATAAACGGCTTGTTTCGTATTACACGGCCATGAAAGTTCTTTTTACGCAAGACACGTCGAATAGTTTCAGCACTACACTGTTTGCTCAGGTCAGTTTGAACTTCAAAAGCTATTTTCGGAGCTGAGAGTCTCGGGTTAGCCTTTATCTTCCGTACAATATGCCGCTCGTCGGTTGAATTAAAAATTGTTTTTGGTGCTTCTTTGCTCTTATTGTGCAATCGATTCTTATGGACGAAGCGCTCGATGATCTTTTGCACTTTAGAGGAATTGATATTAACCATTTCAGCCATTTTTCGCTGCGAGCTGCAGTTTTTAAAATAGTATATAACCAATTCTCATTGTTGTAGCGTTGTGCGCGCTCCTATTTTAAATAATTATAGAAGCAGACACTTGAAGCAAAAAAAATCAGACTAAAAAGCAAACACAAAGCAATTATAGAAACAGAATGAAGGCATAGCTAACGAAAGTACCGTTAGACAGCGCAGCATTAGAGTACCGTAACAGAGAGAAGTGACTGCATAAAATAAGCTGTGAGATGAAATTAAGCAGTATTCTCTGTTCTCTTATTTTTTAAACAACTAAATATATGTATTCACAATTAATGAAAAATCTTTATTTAACTAGACTTTTTGCTCTTTTAAATGACACCATATTATCTTTTGTATTCCTGTTAGTTTTGTTTTTATAAAGCCCTAAAGTTTAAAGTATGCACTGCATAAAATAAGCTGTGAGCCACTGTAGATTTTATGTGTATATTTAAGAATATCTTGACGTACGGAATACAATATATTTCTTACCATGGCACACTATAAAATAACAAGCACTTCAAGCTGTTAGGCTTAAAATGGTTAGAAAGATAAATTACTCCGTTCTTGAACATGAAATATTTTTACTTAATCATTATTTTTGTGTTTGAAGAGAGGAGAGAGATGTCCAACTCTGTGGTACATCCCACTCATATTTGTACAGTTAATTTTTTATAAAAATTGTACATCTACCAGTGGCGTAGATTGCTATTGGTTGTGGCCCTCCCCTCCCACAATTTCCGTAAGAAATATAATATCCTTAAAAAGTTTACTTTTGAATACCTGATTACATGAATGTTTTGTGACGCCAAATGTCATGTTTGTTTAAACGTCGAAAAACGATAAGTATGTACAAAAATTATGGGCTTTTTGAATTGAATCTAAGCAACACCGAATTTCTAGAAGCTACACATGTCACTATATCTCTAGTAAAGTGGAAACCAGAATAGTGTAGTGCGTAGTGTGAGCTGTCAAAAGTTAAAATGTACCAAATGCACAGAATCGCCCAGAATGTGTAGTACGTTTGTGGCTCGCACAGCGCAAGTTGAGTAGCAGCGCGAGTCGAGCTAACTTCAACTTTTGAGTACTACGCTGCTCTGACAGTTGTCATATATTTTAAAGATTTATTCATCATCACAAAGACAATATCGTTTTCTTCGTCCTGTTCGTCCATTTTTTATATTTTTTGTTAATATTGAAAAGAATTTAGTGGCAAATGTACATTAACAATTCGAACAACAATTTTAATTAGGCATTTTTAGGACCGAGTTTTTCACATTTGACACAAGAAGCTACACAAGAAGCTATATTTTTTTGCGTAGCGAGCTGATGAGCAGCTGATGAGGCTACTACATGGAATTACTACAGCTACAACGCTTTCTAAACACTGAATTTAATAAAGTTTTGGCTTAATTTAATAGAATCAATTCACTATAACGCAAGATATTTGGAAATTTTTCCATGGTCCAGACCCGCGGACCCCCATATCAACGCCACTGACATCTACTACATTTAAAACTCTATACTTAAAGCTCTTAAATTTCATTCGTGAAGAGCTATAGTATTTAATGTTTTGAGTTGCAAGGGAGACCATTACACTTTTAATTTTGTACAAATGATTATTTCTTATAAAATTCACTTTTTAGTAATTTTAAAGATTAATGTTTTTACACGTTTTGAATTTTCGCTTTTAAGGGCAGGTTTAGCATATGTTCCCAAGGCGGTTTCGCCGATAACGATTATATAAAAAGTTATCGCATACGAAAGGAACCCATATTTTCATAAATGTACTTGAAAATCTGTAACCAAATCTTAGAACGCGTTTTCTGAAGAATCATGTTTCCACGATATCTCAAGTACTACTCAATAGATTGATTCAGATTTTTTTTTTTTTATTTTAAAGTAGATACACTTTTATGGATCCTAAACCTAAATTTAGATAGTCAAGGTTGTTGCGTAATCCGTTTCGGAATTGCTTTGTTATCGGAGCACCAAAACGATTGCAATGATGTGAAATCTGATCGGTTTTTACTCTTTTCGAACATAAACAAATCCGATGTTCGAATCAACGGTTCAGCTAAATTGTTATCTGAAGTTTTGTGTTTGATTGCACGAATTGAAACATTTTGCGCCTTTTACATAAATTTAATTGTGAAAAGAAAAAAAAAGTGTATAAAATAAGTTCTGCTGTTTTGGCCTTTTTATTTCTGGAGGAGAAAAGCAATGTAAAAGTAAAATGCTAATTTTAAGAAATCATAGCAATCCTCTAGAGCTTCCAGAGTTGGCGTAAGAACGATCTTCGTATTTAATTAAAACACGGTGATAAACTTGGATTTTTTGCAGATTTGTCACCCAATATCGCTTAAACCAGGATTCATTTACTTTAATGTTAGAATCTAATAAATCTCATATGCATTCGTAGTCAATTCCTTTTGTGCTTTTGTTAGCCACAATGCTTATTTTTAGCAGAAGTCTTAAGCAGGAATTTTGTGTTTTATTTTTGTGTTTTTTCCATAAAGTAAAAATGATTTTATAAACTTTATAATTTTACCATTGAAATTATTTAATTTACTGACATTTTTTTTAAGTTTTCAGCCGCAATAAATAAAATGTTTAATATTTCGCTAGAGAATAGCTGGCCGGTTTGTTTCCGAACATCAAACCGATA
The DNA here is from genome assembly GCA_963920525.1 of Dichetophora obliterata. Lineage (NCBI taxonomy): Eukaryota > Metazoa > Arthropoda > Insecta > Diptera > Sciomyzidae > Dichetophora > Dichetophora obliterata. Next base: position 193,371,428 of record OY986437.1, read on the forward strand.
AAGTCGGTTTCTGCAACTTCTCAAACCGATGCAAATTCCGATTCGAACTAAAAACCGGAATGTATGACACCTTTTCCAAATTTCTACCGGAATCAAAACCGATTCCGGCGATTAGCGGATTCCACAATAACCCTGAATATTGGCCGGTTGTTTTTTAGAGCACTTTAAAGAGCGAAAAATGTGAAAAACGCTTAAAATTTACATGTCCGCCATTTTTTTAAATTTTCAACTATTTATTGATATTATACGTTCAAGCTCCAGTAAATATAATATAATTTATAATTTTTTTTTTATATCAGATGAAATGAACGTGCTGTGTGATGGAGACCGTTTGGGTACCTTTTTTTATCAACGTGACGTTTGACCGCGTATTGACACTTCACATTACACTTTTATGCACAAAAAAAATATTTTCCTACACTTTAAGAATCAGTAAATAACTAAAAAACTCAAGGTGTTAAGTTACTTCATTCTATGAAAAAAAAATCCAGAACATCACCGTGTTTTTGGACCTCAAGATGAGAACCTCCCCTTAATAATTTAATTTTCCGTAGTCCTATTAAGTTAATTGTTCTATAATACGAGAGTTGCTATTTATAAATCAGGCCATGCAATGAAAAAAACAAACATGGTTCAATTTCTGTTCAAACTCCAAAACATTTGTTTTTAACGCTTTTTCGGCAAAAAAAAAGTAATGCCAAATTAGGACAGCACGGCAAATGACTCATTAATTCGAGGATTTGCTCGCTCATTATTTTGTTTGAGCCAATTTGTGAGAGCTTGCATTGTCATAGTGAAGAATGATTTGTCAATTCTTCTTTTTCCCGAATTTTTTCTAACACATGGGCAAACAAATAGTTGTGTACCATTCAGAATTGCCCGCCTTATGTTGTTCTAACGCCACCGTAGGCACATTATCATTATTGGCGAAGAAACAGATACAATCGTTTACTTCGATTTGTTTTTCTACGAATAACTTTTGTTGGATTTTGCTTATCTCGGAAGACCCATACCAAGCCCGTAGACAAGGGGGTTTCAGGGGGTAAGCCCTTTAGGGTCCAGAAAGTATTAAAATGTTAGCATTAAGACTACATGGCGACAGCGTAAAAAGTTGCAAACTACTTAAATTTTTAACTGAATTGCGACCTATGCTATCAGATCATAGATAATATAAGGACTTCGGGCAGGTTTATGATGGTTCGGCTACCATGAATGGTAAACTACAAGGAGCACAAGCGTATGTAGCGGAAGAATATAATCTTGCCACGTGCGTTCATTGCGCGTCTAATTCACTAAACCTGTCTATATCAAAGTCTTGCGATATAAGCTGTATTCGAAATGATTTTTGGGACATTCAAAAATAGTAATATTGATAAATTGTTCTATACTCCCAAACGACAGCTTATATTGACACAATGTGATAAAAGACATACTTGCCCTACTTAAAAAAAAAATAAAAATTTATTCCAATTGGATGGGTTGACATGAATCTGTAAATAAATACTTATCAAGAGCTGCAAGATGCTGCTATTAATGCTCAGGACATCCCAACCGAACTTAGCAATACCACAATATCGTCTCTCGCATTTCAACTTATAAAAATAATAAAAACTTTTGATTTTCAAACTGCTATTAATGTGGTCGCTGACATATTTTCAGCCACCCTCCCGCTCGAGAATCTGTGAAAACTTAGTTCCAACTAAATAAATTTGTAATCAAGATTGTCTATTGACATTCTTAGGGCCAATTTTTCAGTGCGAGCTTTAATTCTAGTCAAATTAAACCTAGCTTAACTCACCAAAATTGGACGTTTAAACTCGGTTTAACTGGATATTTTAGCATTGTTTGAAGTTAAATTGACTTAAACTATCATATAGTGTGTTCCTTTTTTGACTAAACGGAGTTTAAACGTCCAATTTTGGTGAGTTAAGCTCACCAAAAGCTATTTTAAAATATTTAAAATTACTATAAGCTCGTTTCTGAATAATTTTTCCCTGGTAATCGGAAAAGATAGTTTTCATTTTTAAGATAAAGTTCAAGAACATTTTGGAAATTTTTAATGCAAATTTGTTCATCAACCGTCATATCTTAAAAATTAAAACTCCCTTTTCCGATTCTCCGGAAAACATATTCAGAGTCGGGCTTTTTCGGTATATATATATATTAGAAAATATTTAAATTTTTTTTAAAACGTAAATCAGAAATATTTTTTAATAGTATTGAAATCTTTTTAAGTTTCTCTAATTTCTTATGATTTTTTTTTCTTGTGTTTAAATTCACAAAATAGATAAAGACTATGCTATAGCACCCCGTTATGTCGTTTTTTTTAGTTTTGCATTTTTATATTTTTGGGTATTGGATAAGCAACGTAGTCCCACAATTTTTTGTATTTGTATTAAGTTTTGTTTCAGAAAATATTTCAACATTTCATTGCAATTTTTTCAAATTTGGATTTTTAAGATTATTTTTATTAAAACAAGAAATAAGATAAAACTTTTTCGAAAAGTAAAATATCACGGCTCTGGCACTTTTTAATCCGATTTTTATGTTTGAAAACTCATTTTAAAGAACAAATTCATTAAAAACGATGTGCATGCCTGTTTTTTTTAAATTTACTTCAAGAGATGTTTTGAACTCTTGTAAAACGCTTCTCCATTTATTGGTCCCTTCAGCGAGTTTTAAAGTCTTTCGATTGGAACGAAACTTTAAAGATTTTAGTTTTATATCAAATCGACTATTTTTAGCCTATGGCGTCAACAATTTGATCAGACATTTAATATACATATAAAAAATACCTTTTGATTTATCGATATCAAAAACTATCAATATTTTTTTTAATCAAAACCCCCCCTTGGCTAAATCTTGGCTACGGGCCTGACCCATACAGTCGATTGCTGTTTTGTTTCTGGCGCATATGCATATATTTATGATTCCTCACATGTGCAGATATTATACACAAGAGTTGATATACCGCGATTGTATTTTTTCACATTTTCTTGCATCTATTGACATGAGCTTCTTTGTAAGCCTTTGTCAGAGTAAGCTGGATCCAACACGAAAAAATGAACAAGGATGTCTCAATCTCATGGTAAGAAACATTACGATCTTGCTGTATCAGTCTACAGCATCGATGTTTTGTGTCATTTAACCAATTTTGGTAACCTTCGCTTCGACCATTAATTGACAAATAAGTTCAGCGATGCACTCTTGTCTTGATAATCCACGTTTAAAACTATGCAAAATAATCACACAAAAATATTCTGAGTACGTTTATGCTTAAAAATGTCAAACATTTCAATGGAAACATCGGATTACACCTGGTAACACTTAGTGTTGCCTAGACCAGAAATATAAATAGCAAATTTTGTAGTGTATTGTCATAGGAACTATATGCATATGTGTGCAAATTTTTAACTCAATCAGACAACAAAAAAAAAAATTCTGAATAAACTGAAACTGTTATGGAATTCCCAAAAATTTAACGATAATAATCGTTGTCGTTATCGGTCGTTGTGCATGCCACATTCATAGAAAATGACAGTTTTCACTAAGTAACGATATCGAAAATCATCGTTAAACCGTTTGGGAATTCCACTACTGAACTAAATTTTTTAGAAAAAAAAATATTATAATTTAAGAATCATTTAAAAAGGATATAGATAATCACTGGTACAGCTTGCGCTACTTTGCCAATTTCTTCGTCGCTTTGCATAATCTTCTTTATGCGCCCCTAAAAGAAAAAGAAACATTTATATTAATAAAAGGTTAAACAAATTATATTTTTAAAAGGTTAAGAAATCATTGTAACAATTACAGCTGTGTTCAATGAAAAAGCTACAGATAGCTGATTTAAGAAAAGGTTTTATCTGTATTTGCGTTTTTGTTTTAGAGTGCAATACACAAATTGCACACTTTTTCATAATCGAAACTAGTCTAGGTTTTTTTACAATTTGCTTGAAAATTGTAGATTTTTAAATAATCTTAATTTGAGTTCAACGATTAAAAGAAGAAAAAACATTATTTTCCCCCTTTAACGTTTTCTAACGTTCTCCTAGTCAAAGTTATTACACGAAAAAACTCATAGAACTTATCTGAAGACTTACAGCTTTAAAGCAATTTCTCGGAACGACCAAGTCTGATTTAAGCCGTTGTTGTTTACCCTGCGTCTACAAGGGATAGTTATCACTTGCAAGTAAAGAATACATATTGTCGTCAAAAATTCGAAAAAACTCTAAATTAGCTGCAAGTTGCAAGGGACTACTATTATTTTTATATAATTATAAAATATTATAAATTTGGGCTTGTTCGAGACACTCAATAATTGCAGTAATACTGCAACACTATACTCAGCTGGTACTAAACCTAAATATTGCAAACATTTTGCGCTGCTTTTGTGATCGAATGTTAGACTTTTATAATAATTTGTTTTATAAATTTAGCGATTGATAACTTTGCAGACAACGGAAGCAACTTGTTTTAGGGATATCGGAAAAACATCGATGCATCGAAAATATCGATGTTTTGCTTCAATGCATCGAAAATTATCAACTCGATGTATAATAAGTCGATGCATCGATGCATCGATACATCGATGTTTTTTGTAAACTGACATCTCTAGTACATTGAACCGCCATTTCAGTTTTTCAATTGTGCAATGTGAGTGAATTTGATCAACGGCCCCAAAAAGTGTGGTTTGGCGGTTTTTTAAAAGCGAAGTGATCCCGCGATTCGCGACACAACCCACATTATACAAAGTGGCGTATAAATATTTAACATTGGTTGGTAGCTCGGTTCCTTCCGAACGACACTTTTCACAAGCCGCTCAAATCATTACTCAGCAAAAGAATAAATTAGCTGGGCACAGATTAAACAAACAATTGTTCCTGCAAAGCGCAGACAAAAAATACTGGAAAACATTAAATTGTATTACCTTGTAAAAATTTTGATAAATTCTACATATATATAATATCATATGAAATATAAGCGTGGTTTTTGAAAAATATGTAAGATTCTCTGAAAAATAATTGAAAAGTGTTTAGTGTTTTGCGCTAATAAATTTGTTAAAGTACTGGTATTCGCAAAAATAATTCTTTCACTTATTATTTAAATTCTTAAGTCTCCCTTAATTTTTAGATTTTTTTGAAAAACTCTCGATTGCAGAATTTTTATTTTACGAAAAAGTTTTTTACTTGATTCAATAGTCCGTAAGAAACATAATTAGCTCAGTTATAATAAATAATTTTAAATTGTGTACAATTTTGTAATATCTGAAAAATCCTATGCAAATTGATGCATCGATGTATGCCCTCCGATGCATCGAAAAATATCGATGCACATTTTGATGCATCGAAACGAAGAAAGATGTATTTTTGCCACTGACATCCCTAACTTGTTTCTAAAATATGAAAAATCAAGAAAACAAAGTTTTTTTCGAAAAAGAAAGATGTTTTGACCAAAATTTTAAAAGAGAGAACAGTGAATAAAACTGCAAAGTTCTTTCAATTTTTCGCTGAAAAATTTAATAAATGGAATGTAAATTAATATATGTATGTGAATATGATAAATAATTACCATTTAATATAAAAGAGTTTGCAATCAATACCAATTTTGCTTGCATTTCTTCTTCCCGCAGTATAAATATTCATGTTGCCGGAATCTTGCATTTTGCGTGCGCCAAATGCAAAATTTCTTCTCGCTAGAACGTTTGACTTTTGCAATAGTTGCAAGATTTTTGTAACGAACGTGATATTTTGATATGTTGCGCAATATTGCTGCAGTTATTGAGACTCGAACAAGCCCTTTATTATTTATGAAACTACTAGCAACCCTCTGCGGCTTTACTCGCGATATGAAAACAATTTTTTTTTTATTTTGTTGTACCAGTAAGTAACGTAAATAAAAATTTCAGATATTGCGATTCCATTCTCATTAAAATAATAGTGAAATGAAAGCTGCAACAACCAAAATTATTAAAAACATGACACGAAGGAAATGTCAAAATAATAGCCCACCCTATTGCTGTGTTCCACACATAAAGCACTATAAGCAAACACAATCTTGAGCTCCTAGCATGACCTTAGCCAAAGTTATGACACAAAAACAAAACAACCTTTCATAGAAAATAATTTTTTAACCCAAAACTTAAAACCTTAGCGCGCTTGATTGCCTTGTAAAGGTTCGTATTGGATACTTTTTCGGTATTTGTCTCGGTCCTAGGATTCTGTCTATCTATTCTTTAGATAAGCCGCAATTAATAATATTGTGAGAATTTGTGAAGAAGATTTTAATAAACTACAATAATAAGCACTGGAATATCAAAATTGAATAGAAATCCAACCCACACCTAAGTAACTCGTGTCGCATAAATCCTTGGGTTTACAACAATCGAACAAAAGTTTAACGTCTAGAAAATGTTCGCGTTGACTCGGAAAAAAATTATGACAGGAAAATGTACGAGTTGACTCTAATTCAAAAGCTTCGAAAACGTAGATATTAGCCTTAGAGTTGACTTAAAATTTGAGGGTGCAGTTTTTTAATCACCAGGTGTTTTTTAATCAACGTTAAAACAAAATTTCCTCTTTACTTAACAAAAATACTTAGCAAACAGTACGAATTTAACTTTTTGCGGATGAAAAGTATTGGTTTGAGTATTCGCTAAGTTAGCGTCGGATTGACGAATTTTTCTTCACGCATTATCTTCACTTATATAAATTTTAAACTTTTGATATGCTTTTAAATTATATACTCATTATATTTAAAACGTAAATATAATTTATAAAAATAATTTTACTATACAATACATCAATAAATACAATGAATTAAAAAAAAGTAATTTGCTTTTCCCCCCCACGAGCGATTTCTAGATCCGCCACTGATCTCCACCAGTCTGGGTTGCTTCCGTCCGAATTGCTGACAATTTTTTTTTTTGTCTTCAGCCTAAAGTCCAGCCAAAACCTGAAATTTAAGTTTGTAGGTAACTTTTTAATAAAGTGTTAAATAAGACCTCATCTTGTGCCATTCCTTTCTTTTATGTAAAGGAGGTCCTAGAGAATTTAACTCTACTGCAAAGCTTTGCCATGACTTCTTCTGATTTTGTTTTATGGAGCCGAATTTTCCTAGTCTAGTTGCTACACCAGGATTCTGCTCCATAAGCTGCACCAGTTTTTGCAGCAATTAAAAAAATATATAGCAATTTGCTTAAAATCAAAGACAAACAGTAAAATAACAAAAAGAATGCAAGTTACTTACCTTTTTCAATTAATTCCTTCTTTTTGTTTTGGCAAAATTTTTACGCAAATATCTAATTTGCCGGCTACTCACCAAATATTTATATTCGCCAATATTTGACGTTAAAGTCGAATCACATTTGTTAAATTCGCGAACAGTGATACCACCAATATTTCTATTCGTCTGTTTTTGACGTTTGAGTAGAATCACATTTGTGAAGTTCGCGAATTTTACCACCTTGGCAAATTTTACTTGTTTTTCATTCGATTCGCGGACGGTGATAGGGCTATTATTCTTAACATAGCAGATCTCCCGAAGAATTCGAAAAATATCCCCAAAAGCACAACAAAACCAACACTTTAATCTCTCTGTTTGACATTTACTTTCCACAAGTGTCAAAATCCACTGTCTCTGAAATTTCGTGAACAGTAGTGCTGATATAAGGCGGACAGTGAAATGTGAGTGTGTTAGTAAAAATGTTTAAATGAATAGAGTTTTTCGAACTTGCACTGTCTCGTGTAGGCGCTGTTATGACACAGATATGTATGCCGCTTTGCATGGGCGTCTGCAGAGAGGAAGGGGACAGGGGACACTTGCACCCTAGGCAGTGTACATTTTGAAAATATATCTTCATATTAAATCAAAAAAGCCGTAAGTTTCAATTAAAAAATGTTAAGAGAGAAGCAAAAATCTTTCGGAACTGTAAGTTGCGCTTAAACTTTGATAACTGTGTTAATAAAAACGTCGTTTTTAGTTCTAGAAGTGTAAAATTTTGCGAAACATGTGTTTGGATAAATCATCATAATCAATCAAATATTAGATTTATAATATTTTGTAACGTACGGCTTTTTTTATTTCATATGACGATATGTTCATTATGTACAGGGTCCGCCATCTAACGTTTTTTTTTCAACTACTGCTTATTTCGTGAATGGTAACAATTAGCTCATGTCTGATTTGACAGATAATTAGTTTTATCCTTCCGCTGAACGAATATAGTTGTGTATACGCTTGAACAACGCTGGGAAATATGGCGACATTACTTTGAAAATCATGGTAATGTTGCAGAATGTGTGCGAAAATTGCGTACGGATTTTGGAAGAAGAGAAGCACCGTCAGCTCTGTATGTTCGTTATCTTGTGAAAAAAGTGAAAGAAACTGGCATCCTCATCGATAAACCAAAGTGTGAAAAGCCAAAAGCAGTGCGTACACCCGAGAATATTGCTGCTGTAGCAGAAAGTGTGCGTGAAGCGCCATCAACATCAATTCACCGTCGTTCTCAACAATTGAACATTTCGGAGACGTCATTGAGACGAATTTTGCATAAAGACCTTGGTATGACGCCATACAAAGTCCAATTGGTTCAGGAGTTGAAGCCACCTGACCATCCAATGTGTTTTCGCTTCGCTAAGTGGGCCTGCGATCGACTTACAGAAGATGCCGATTTTGCCAAAAAATCATCTTTTCAGATGAAGCTCATTTTGATCTTGGCGGGTATGTAAACAAATGAGTCACTGTTTGGTGCGGATTTTGGTCCAGAGGCATAATTGGGCCATTTTTCTTCGAAAATGAGCAAGGAGTGGCCGTTCCAATCAATGGCGATCGTTACTGGGCCATGTTGAACGAATTTTTGTTAAAAAAAATTGAAGAGGAGGATATTGGCAACATTTGGTTTCAACAGGACGGCCCTACGTGCCACACAGCCGAAGCTACACTCGATGTTTTGAGCCCTGTTTTTGAAGATCGCATTATCAGCCGCAGAGCTGATGTCGTTTGGCCACCTCGGAGCTGCGATTTGACACCGTTGGACTATTATTTGTTGGGTGCCCTCAAAGATAAGTGTTACGCCGACAAGCCAGAGACAATTGGCGCTTTCTTCTTTCTTCTAATATCGCTAAAAGGACAATATTCGTGAAGCCAAATACAGCTGCACACAATCGATAATGTGCTTAAAAATTGGACCTATCGTGTAGGCTACTGCATTTCCAGCCGAGGCAGCCATTTGAATGAAATTATTTTCCATTATTAACCGGAAGGATTGTACTTTCAAATAAAAAAAGAAATTTGAGAAAATATCCAGTAGTTTTTTTATAGAATTTTCAAAAAAAAAAGTTATTTGGCGGACCCTTTTATTTAATATATTTTGAAGAGAATACAAAAATACTTTTTTTAAGGATAGTTTCTAAATAAAGCTGAGCTAAACCATTCATTTTTAAATTTTGTGTTGTACCCGTTGCTGTAAGGCCGTGTTCATAATACGCGTTTTTGTCACGATTGCAACCATCGCTCTTACGTTTTATTTCGCAGAAGCGGCTGAAAATACTAACTTAATTTAAAAAATTTTATCTACGAATTTTATTCGTAATTTTCAGTCACGATTAGAATTCGTAGAATGAAATTATTTTGGTATACATTTTGAATATTTTATTCGTATTAGTACAAAAGCAAATGCATATTGTACGAATGCATTTACGAATGATCCTAATATCTAGTTACGAAAAACCTTCTGTTAAGCTGGGGTTAGAACCGTGGTTCTTTGGCTTATGAGCCACGTACTCTTCCAGTAGGCTACGGCCACCTTGCAATCACACATTTCCTTGTATTCGGTAATTGTTCGAAAAACCAGATCGAACGATTTCACTTGTAAATTTTTTAAACTCAACTAAAACTTCGTACCTTCTACGAATAATGATTACGGTCAATCTACGAATGAATTTTTTAGTAATACTACGAATGTAATGAAAGAAATTACAAAATTATTCCTACGAGAAATTGACGAACGCTAAGGAATGATATCCCTTATTAGTCGAAGATCATTCTTTGTAGCAACAGATAGCAAGGAGCATTTAATTCAATAACGGATATAAACTTTGACGATAAGCAAATTTATGTTTTAAAGTCATTGTAAACAAGCAGAAGACAAAGTAAATAAATTTAATAAAAAAACTAATGTTTTCCAAAAAGTCTGCTTGTTTTTCTATCATAAAGATGATCCAATTTGGATTTTTATTTAATTTTCCCTAAACTTAATAAAATGACAAACAATCCTGCAGCATTTAAACTTAAGAAATTTGCAGCGATCTATGCGAGAGCAAAACTTCTAATTCAAAAGCAAAAGAAAAAATTAGGAAATTTAATACAGTAGGCCAATTTTGGATCAAGGACTAATTTTTAAAAAAATTGTATATCATATTAAGCAAACGATTTTACATTAGAATTTGTTATAGTCAAAAGGTTTTTATGACATAAACGTAAATACGAGACTCGATTTGAAACAACCATTTTATACTTCTTAAAATTCACGTTATTTAGCGGCGCCCACCCAGTTTGAGAATTTTTTGGAATTTTTTTTTGCGTCATTAAGCCAGGATTCAGAATCAAGCCTTGCAGGGAGGACCTGGAATATGTTAAGAAAATGTATGAAACCCAAAACAAATCTAATATACATGTACCTCTTCATTTATTTGTTCATACGTTTCGAATTAAAAAAAAATAAATTTTTAAAATCATTCAGATAATAGGTATGTTTCCGTACTCGATTATAGTAACTTGCAAGCTGCTAGAACTGATTCATGTTGGAACAAGAAATAAATAGATGGTGTCAATGCTGCGTGAGATCCAGTGAAAAATATCTCAATTAGAATGCGGGGACCATTTCAAAAATAGCGACAACTAAAATTTTTAATTTTTGCGAATGATATGGATTTTGACCTCCTAAATCCAAATCTGAAAAATTTCAGTCAGCTCGAAATTGGTTTAGGAGTTAAAGGCTTCCAAAGTTAAAAAATGGCCTAAAAATTTAGTTTTTTTTTCAGTTTTCCAACAAAAATGAATATTGTTTAATATTAGGAAATTTTCGTATTTTTATTTTAAAAGTTGAAAACTTGGGGTCTCAATAGTAATTAACGCTATTTCATTTAAGGATATAGGCTTCATATTATTTAATTTATTAAACTATTAAGAATATTTGCTTCAGCAAAAAAATTACTGAAATGTATTACACAATGAAAATTATATAATGAAACATGAAAAAAAATAAATAAAATTTTTAAATATTTCGGGCATGATACGAGAAAGATTTTTACACGATCTTTAAAATATATTAAATTTTCTTATGTGTACAAGCGTATGTCAACCGGTGTTGTGTGCGTATAATTTTAACAAAATTAGTACCAAAAATCGTAGTAAATAGCATTATATAGGTTACATATTCTTTATGTTCATTCTAGATTCATTTATGCCTTGGCCCCCTACCCCCCTAGAAAAAATCCTGCGGACGCCCATGCCTAGTAGATCGTATAGTGGACAAAAATCAAAAGTGTTCTTGTCTCGAAACCCAACAAAATGGGTTGTAAAAGAAATACTCTAAAAAAGTTAATCCAAATTATTAGTCCAAAAAAATAATGTTTGTGGATTTTATAACCCTTTAAAATCACTACTTCTGAACAATTTTATTTTTGTAGATTTTTTGTTTTTGAGCATCTAGGAAAAATATTTTTGTAAGTAAATGCATGGTAAAATTATTTATCAGGTAGCCTTGACGACTACTTATTTTCTCACGAGCTGAACGTCAAACAAAAGAAAACATAAAACGAGAGTTCAATAACAGTTTTTTTTAAAACTTACATCATAGTAGAACTAGACAAGGTAATGTTAGGGCTGAATGTGCTCTCTTTTTTAGTGACCATAACTGTCAAACTCAGTCATTTTGGTATTTTTGCCCATTTTTGCTTTCATATTGAATTCTCATTGGTTGCAGATTTTGTATGAGTTGTCAACTTCGTTTTGACAGTTTCGGTCATCGGCTCTCCGCCCTAACACTACCTTGTCTAAATTTACAATCATGACTTACATGAAATTTATTTATTTATTTTCTTTGTGTGACACAAAACATTTTTGATATTTCCATTTTGTATCAGCTGCCATAGCACGCTCTCGTTTTGATTTTATTTTAAATACGTTGACCGCAGCAAAAACTGTCGCTCCCATCAAGGTATATACAGTGATGTGCAAAGAAATATTGACACCTGTATTTTTATATTCAAAGCTGCATGAATTATATACAAGGTGCCCCAGATATAGCATTAATTCCCTCGGGTAGTGATTCTCCTTGATTAGGCGAGTAAGAAAATGCAAGGTTGAGGGTGACCCCCTCCCCCCTTTGGGAGCTAGAGAGGAAAAACCAAAAAATAGGTGTCATTACATTTTACTCCATTTTTAATGTATCTCTTAGCCGATTTCCAAAGCTTAAAACTTGTTGTGAAAAAAATCAAATTGACATTAAAATTTTTATAAAACATTTTGCATAAAGTCACAATTAAGAAAGTTATGAGCAACTAAATTCTAAAAAAATTTTGAATTAAACTTTGATAATAAATATCTCGAATTTTAAATAAATTTTTTGATAATTTTTGTGATGTAATATCTTTTTATGATAAAATTTTCTACTGACTTGGTTTTTAATCTTGTCCTAGTACTTGATTACTTAATGCAAATATAACTACTTTTCATTTTAAATTGCCACACGTAAAACAGTTAACTTTTAGTGTGGTTCGATTAGAAAACGGCTTTTATATCATTGGTTTGAAGTTCATGTAGTCTCTTTTTCAAGATGCTGTTGACTTTAAAGATCGGTTAAGAGTTACATTAAATATGGAGTAAAATGTAATGACACCTATTTTTAAGTTTTTCTTCTCTAGCTCCTAAAGGGGGATGGGGCCACCACCATCCTTGCATTTTCTTACTCGCCTAATTAAGGAGAATCACCATCCGAGGGAATTAATGCTCTATCTGAGGCACCTTGTATATAATTCATGTAGCTTTATATATAAAAAATACAGTTGTTCCTATTTCTTTGCACATCACTGCATAAGAAAGTAGTGTTAGTAGATAAAATTCTCTTTTGTTTACGAACAAACTCAAATCAAATAACAAAAGTTGTCAATAAATAGAATTATTTTGTGTTTTAAATTGATTTATTTTAATTATAGGATTCACTCATACGTCTGATTTCGCCGCAAATGGCATAGGTCTTGGAACCAACGGTCATGCGGCAGGTTTCTGCATCAATATCGACGATGCTCAACTGCACAGAAGCGTGCATCTGTTGGATGCAGAACACTTTCTGGGGCAGTACAAATCAACAGACTAGACTATCCGGCGTCGCTTTTCATGTTTATAGATTATTTGTAGAAATTTAAAAAATGGATGACACGGCAAATGGAGCAAATGGAATCGAAAAGAAAAGCCATTAAAATACTTGCGAACAATTTAAAATATTTCGTTATTTAATGATAGCTTCACGAAAAATAAAAAAAAAAACTTTCAGCACGCACAAAAATGAAAACTATATAAATTTTAGAACACATTTGACAGTTTTCTCTCAGCTATTATTTATTGTCTTTTACGTTCTTCTTATGTTTGACAGCTTCAGTACCCACCTCTACGTGACGACACTACCATGTTGAATATACCTTGGCTCCCATGATTTAATTATTTGAAGGTTATTCGTATTTTTGACGTTTTCTCAAATTGGTATGCTTATTTGAAAATGAGAGCAGAATAAAATCATGAGAGCAATGGCATCATGAGAGCTAAAAATGCACACGGTTTCCCAAATATCATACTAATTGGTATTAAATTGACTACTGTTAATTTCGTTTTAGTACTTTAATTGCTCCAATTTCTTAGTGCATTCATAACTTTTTAAAATATTTTAATTTACTAACTTCAATGAAAATTAAGTTAACAAGTATAAAATAAATATAAATACTAAAATACATATAATTTTGTTCGTTTATTTTGATAAACACATTATTAATATTAACTGTGAAAGCCGCTTTCCGTTAACGCTCAATTTTCATCCCTAAATAAAAGCGGCGGCATTATAAAAGCGGTCAGATGTTGTTAAAAAGTGTTGGGTATATAGTCCAAATTCAGCGGAGTAACAGTCGTGAGCTGTTATGTTTGCGATACCTTAGTGAGCGATGTTTTTCTCTGAATATGTTGTTACTCTTAAAGTCGAAAAGTAAATAAATAGTAATAATATAATAGTAATAGTTAAAATTCAGTAAAAAATTGAATTGCAATGGCTCCCATAATTGTAGCATTATGTGGATTTTAACACAACAAATTTTAACAGCCAGCTGTTGACTCCGCTGAATGCGGCCATAGTGACTAATGACAAATTTTTCACAGAAAACAGTTGCAGTTTTATGCAGTTTTATTCAATGAACACAATATAGTAATTTTATTCACCATGAATAAAAACTAGTAAATTGCTTAATTGTATTAAAAAGAAATTGCCATCACAAAATTATTTGCAACTTGAATTTTGTTCATTAAATACCACTAGTATTTCTTTATATTTTTTTCCTTAACTCACTTTCTTCTAAATTACACGTTCAATTAAAAAAAAGACACAGTTTCGATAGTATCGTAAGTATAGATGTAGAATTCCTCTTTATACAGTACTAGCAAATACCCGCTGCTTTGCTTGCGATAAAAATATTAAATACCATGTAAAAATTTTAAATCTTAAAATTAAAGTATTTAGTTGTATTAAAACAAATTTAAAATATAAAAATTATTGTGTTTGTTTTGTTTAATTATGAAAAAATGGTATATTTATTAAGAAATTACTTTATTTAATTTGAATAACTTATTTTACCGGTAATTGTCATAAATTGACATAAATTTACCTGCCTTTTTTTTACTTTTGAAAAAGTCCTGCATAACAGCGTTATAAAAAAATTTCGGTAAAAAATTTTAAAAATTTGTAATCAAAAATGTAATTTTTTACATATATTCTGAAAATAAATATATTCTCCTTAAATTGTTGTAGTTAATCGGCCTTCTTCAGTTATTAATTGTTGTTATTGGGCTTCGGCCAAACAACAATTATTCTTAAATTTAAAAAAAAACCGTTATAATGACATCAAACTTTTGTCGATATCTCAAAAACTATGGACTTTCTCAATGCATAACAATGCATTCTTGTATGGACAGTCGTTGATTAATAAAATTAACGGTAATTTTCTTTTCTTTTCGGAAATATTTTGTACGGATATTAGGTATGTTTTAAAAAAAACTGTTATTATGACATTAAAATTCTTGCGATGTCTCAAAACTATAGATTTTCTCAGTATAACTCATAAGCCTCAGAATGAGAAAAAACGATTGAAATTTCATGTTTTGACCTTACAAGCAAACATTTCCGCCATTTTCAAACTGATTTTCATCCAATTTTCTTTGTTTAAAAATTAAATAAATTAAGAAATTAAGTAAATTGGGAAAATGAGAAAAGGTTTACCGTTACCTCACCAGTGCCATGTTTTATATTGTTTTCAAAAAACCTCTAAAATATCCAACTTGTACTAAACAATAGGCCAAGAGTTGCTTTTGTTGTACATATTTTTTTTAATTTTAATTTTTTTTTTAATTTTCATTTTCCTTATTCTTTCATATAACATAATTTACCTGCAAAAATTGTTCTATTTTGACACAAACAGTTTCTATCATTAAAAATCATGGACCACCTACCCTCTATGATTTTTTGATGATAACTTTTTTGCAATGTGCTACAACTTAAAAACTAATTTATGTGAAAAACATTTTCAAATATAGCTTAAAAAATAATTCTGTGAAAAATATTTCAAATATTTCAAACTATTCCAAAGTTATATACATCAATCTATGTTTTAATCTATTTCCTTATCTATGTATTCATAGTTAAAGTTATAGTTATAGTAGAATTTGTCCTGACCCAATTCAATGAATTTTTTGTGATCGTTTTGTGAATTTTTTAAAGTGTAAATTGACCTTCGCACAAAACACATGCTAGACGTTTACGTTTGAAACATCAATGCATGACAATCAGAATTTTCTGATATACACAGCATTCTTATTGATGTATAGTATTGCCCGGCCGAGGTTGTCCTGCCGCCGACCACCTTACTGCCACCTTAAAAATTTATATATTCGCCATTTTTAGTACAGTTGCCGAAAGTAGCCGTATGAACTAAATTATCAAATTTTAGTCTAATTCAACCAAAACTGTTCGAAGTATAACATTTTTGATTAATTCTGGGCGGTAATGGGGGTGTGGCAAAATTTTTTCACTAAACCTAGTGCGCTTTGCTTTACTCCAAGCTTATCCCCCGAAAAGTGGACTTAACTGACTTAATGGGTCATGCCCATTTTTAGTAAAGTTAGCGAAAGTAACCATACAGCGTAGATTACCAAATTCTAGTCTCATACGACCAAAATCGTCTGAAATATAGCATTTTTTGCAAAAAGTGGGCATGGAAAGTAGACATGGCAAATCTAACATAGCAAATTACGATAAAGTTGGAATGACAAATCGTTTGATAACTATATCGTGTTAATCGGTGCAGTGGTTCTTGCGTGATTGTCAAACGTCCGTGCAGTGTCAACGCTTTTATATATTCGTATAGATAGACTAACACAATCTCAGGTGGGGAAAAGCTGGCTGGCAAGGCTGCAAAACATAATTAATGCTGATAACAAAATTCTGGCAACTCCCCTCAAAATATTAACAAAGAAAATTATTAACACTGTATGAAAGCAAGACTCTCCCTGAAAGTAAAGCTGGATTCACTGATCACATTCAGCATGTTTTGAAAGTTTTTTCATGTTAAGTTTTCGCATAGAGAGAAAAATTTCTGCACGCTCTCAACTTGATTAACATTATTTTAAATCACACAAAAACATGCTGAAGGTTATCATTGAATTCAGCTTAATAACACAACATGGCTGTCGTGTTATATTGAGAGAAGCTCTCTTGACAAAGAGGGAAAAGCTTTGTTTGCTGTTATATTGCGCTGCTGGTTGAATGTAGGCATCAAATAAAATGCGTGATTTTGCAATAATTAAAGAATACATTTTTCAAAAACCTTGGTAAACTATAACAATCTATATTATCATAGGAATCGAATAAAAAAATAATTATTAAAATCGGTTCAGCGGTTACCGAGTTTATTCTGGATCAAATTTGTGAGTCTCCTTTTATATAATAGTATAGATAAGAAAAATTCTGGTTTTTTCATGTATATTCTTCAAAACTTTTTTTAAGTATTTCATCTTCTAAATAAAAATAATTCAAAAACAAATTTGTTGTTGTTGTCCTTCTTTAAACTTACCTGATCTAAAAAGCTCACAATTAAATTCATGTAAAAATTTGTTTTTTTTTTATAAAAAGTTTTCGTTTGATATTTTTGGTGATGAATTTGTTGTTCTTTTTCATTTGTTTTGTTGGTTAAAACTAAATGTAATTCAAAGTTATATTTAATTAGTGGAAATGATTATGGGTAAATTTGAATTATTTATTTCCTGTAGTAAAGAGCATATACATATATGTATATTTTAAAAGTAATTTAAAATTAAAATTTCAGTTAACAAAATAAATTTTTAATATGGAAAGAATATAATGCATAATAAAAATAGTTGGAATTTATTATGGTATTTAAAAATAAATGTAGTTTTTAAAGCACAACGCATGCTTAGTAACGCATCCGCAAATTTGCGTAGTAGTATACATACATGCTGAAAATAAACATTCGTTTTATTCGTACTCCAACTCATGGCAGAATAACCAGGTAGGGCCGACTCGGAGAGAAATGAAGTAGAAAAGCGAGCTAGTTGTCAAATACAGCTGTTCATGTCGAGTAAAAATTAAGAACATCTAAAAAAATTTCAGCCAACTGAACCAACAACAATTACCAAGCAAATCTAAAACAACGACGCACAGAAAAGAGCAAGATCACATCGCTTGAGCAGGGTTAGAGGGGGATGAACCGAATCGTCCACAGAAAATAAACAGAACTTTGCTTACTATGTCCCGCTTTTCACTCGTAACACAAAAAAATTCTCGAGCTTGCGGCGAAAGCAATTATTGCTATGGTAGCAAGATCTCTTTGTCCCGCTTTTCACTCGGCAATAATTGCCTTTACCGCAAGCAGTTTGTGGATTATTCGCCTGCATGAGGGGGCTTACGAAAGTCCCCTTTAAGCTCGAGTAGTCAACAAACTACTTGAGGCGAAAGCAATTATTGCTCATAGAATTGGCGAGTGAAAAACGGCCCTTTGCAGCACATGCAGAACCAAAACAACAATATCAGCAGCTAGTAGCAACATTGCCAGTTATGTTGGAAAAATCCCATTAATTTAATAGTAATTTTTAATGGCCCTTAGGAATTTTTGTTTCTGGGAATTCATATTAAATTTTTTAATTCAGCGTAGTATTTTTTAATTTGCGTGGGTGTTTGGTAATATTCTTCTTACATTTTTTTCTTTTTAAGTAAGCGAAGCTTCTTTGTGGTATTTCTAAATGTTTTTTAAATTGTTTGTGCATATGGGACTTATTGTGGTATTTTTTAATGCGAATGAGATTTTTGTGGCAATTTTAAATGCATATGGAATTTGAGGTGGTATTTTTAAAACGCGTGGTATTTTTGTGGTAATTTTTAATGATAGTGGTATTTTTTTGATAGTTTTATTGCAGTAGAAACTTTTTTGTTTTATCTTTACCATGGTAATTTTTGTTGTATTTAATTTATGTTACTGTCAAAAAAGGAACTTTTTGTCGGAAATGTTTTAAATTTTAACTGGCAACCTTGGCTAGTAGTAGTACATTTTTTTGTAGCCACATACTGGCTCTCTAGCTACATGCATCTGTATTCTCTATTGTATTACAACCCAACAAGCCATGAATGTCACTGTTCCAGCGAAACGATATTTAAAACGGTAGCGTCTGATTTGCTGGTATGAAATCGACATGTTTTTGTACCTGTAAGCCGTTCTCTATATAATTGTAAAGCCTTTTTTTATATTTATCAAGAATCGAATTGAAATTGATGTCATATTCGCTTGATGCGTGGTTTGTTCTTGTCTTTTTTCCCTCTCTTTTTCAGCTGTTCGCCAAAAAACTCTGAAAAATGCATTGAATCTTGTATTGAAATCAAGGCAGTGTAGTTGAGTTGCCGTTTTAAAACTTTTTTAAGAAAAGCTTACAATTGTTTAACAACTAATAAAGTTAATATACAACTTAAAGTTTTCTACATGACGTTGTTATTATTATGTTGATTTTCTATGATTTAAATACAAATTCTAAATGTTTGATAGTTTAAATCATTCTTGATTTTAAATACAAATTCTAGTTGTTTGA
Source organism: Dichetophora obliterata (assembly GCA_963920525.1). Lineage (NCBI taxonomy): Eukaryota > Metazoa > Arthropoda > Insecta > Diptera > Sciomyzidae > Dichetophora > Dichetophora obliterata. The sequence goes on from OY986437.1 coordinate 193,390,838, forward strand.
TAGTTTAAAATCGTTTATTGAGCTTTAGGTCAGGTTAGAACAATTAATTGCTCTAACTAGTTAATCAATCAGCTAACTAATTAATCAGCTAGTGATGTTTTCCTTTTCATATTGAAAATGTTGTTGTGGTTTCTTTGGAAAAAATTCGTTAGATCAATTAATTGTTCTAACCTGACCTAAAGCTCAAAAAACGATTTTAAAGTATCAAACAACTAGAATTTATATTTAAAATCAAGAATGATTTAAACTATCAAACATTTATAATTTGTATTTAAATCATAGAAAATCAACATTAACATACAACTTAATAAGTGGTACGCTTATAAGAAACACACAATGCATAGTTTGCTGACAACGAAACGGTCCGCTTCAGTGCTTTTAGAAGTGCACACCGTTTTCAACCGAACCGATTGGTTATCTGGGAAACGAAATAAAATTAAAGTAACTGATGTGTATTTATATATGTATATTTTACATACATATTAATAAAAACCACAACAACAAGAACAAAAGCAGCACAACAAGGAACGACATGATTACGAACCAAACGAACACACGCAACAACAACAACCATAAAAACAACATAAGCAGCTACTGAAGCAGCTTGTGCATTTCTCATACGAATATGTGCATTTTTTTCTTCTTAGATTTTGCTATTTTATTAGATATTCGTTTTATTCCCACTAAAACTGATATTTTGGCATTTTTTTTTTCTTAGTACGATGAATATTAAAGGATGTAGGTATACCCCAAAGTGTCAAATATCACTTTGAAAATTTTTTTTAAAATGACCCAAATACAAAACGCGCTGTAAAACGTAATTCTACGTCAAAAAAATCAGCCAAATGTCAACTTCCTTATGCCCTTTAATGCCCATTAAAACACTTTATCAAAAAGTTAGGTTTAAATTGAAGCTCAGGACTCCACCTTTGCAATGTTTTATATAAATCCTTATATTTATTGTATCTAATTGCCCAAAACGACTAAAAAATAAAAATATAAATACAAAAAAAAAAAACACCTTGTTGTAACATTTAATTAAAAAACATATAACTCATATTCATAGTTATAGAACATTAAATATTCATAGAATAAAATTCATAGGGTAATTTTTACTTCATTGTGCATTCCAATTATCATTTTCTAACTTGAAGACCAATAACATTAATGAAAATGGAATACTCTAAGAGATAATGATTTTTAAATAAATGATTGTAAGCAAAAGTATTATTTTATGTAGCTCTAAGAAGTGAGCTATAGACCACCAAATAATAATCAGATGAAAATGAAATTTGGATATGTCATAAAAGACAAAATTTGAGGGTGCATATCTTTTTTGTAACCATTTTGATTAAAATATAATAGTTCTAAATTCAATTTACCAGCAAAACGGATTTTTCCCCATACAAATCATTTGGGAAAACGAGAAAATTTATTCGCGACCTCGAAACATTTACCAATTGAGATGCCATTCACAAGGAGTGTTCCTTAGGTCTAGTGGAAGTATTAAAGCCGCGGACATCTATCAAAATAAAAAAAAATAAAAAAATTTATTTTTGAGCCACCCTGATGTACATGTCAAATTTCTAAAAAAAACCGCACAAACAAAGGGGCAATATTAGAATCTTAGAAGCAGCGGTGTGAAAGCTTCGTAAGGGATGCTCCATACAATATGTCATGCGCCCACTTTTGAGCACTTCCTTTACCATAGAAATTTAGAAACTATAGCTATGTTATCGAACGCAGCTTTTGTTATTTTAATTAAAAATACCACAGTATAATAACCCAAACAAACATGACGTTACTGCAGAAAGTGAAATTTAAAATGAAATCAATTTTTCGTGTCATGTATTGCAAAAACTAAAACACAATAGTTTTTTTAAGGAATAGTGGTATGACAATATATGTATAATATATTTATTCCTTTGTTATGACTGTACTTCAAAGATGATATTTTTATTTATTTATTTATTTATTTATAAAATTAAAAAAGCTAACATCAGTACACTTAGAACTATGTTCTTTTATAGTACAAAAATCATTTAGTTTAGTTAAATAAGAATTTAATTAGATTAAATTAGATTAACATTATAACAACCGGGCAATCAATTAGTTAAAATAATTGATATTTCAATTTCAACTTGAGTAATGTTTAATGCATCTATTGCGCCCATAGATAAGTCATCAGAGACACGTTTTTCCAAGGATCAGAAGCATTCAGGAGCAGGCTAGGACTAGAACTATTCAATGCTTAAATTTGTATATAAAGTGTAAACAGGTCTATCACGGAAGCAGACGATGGTTTGACGGCCACCTTAATTGGATACCTTCACATAACATCAGTTTTTTCACAACAGTGAGTTTTGTAGTCAGAGATTGCAAAATGAGATGGATTTGAATGTTGTGTTTAAGTCTGAATTCATTAATCCAAATTTATATTAATTTTAAGCGAATGACTTTATATTTATGATTTAAAAAGTGTGGACGTTGCTTAATACTTTAAGCACAAGGTTAACCCATAATTCAACTTTTTAAGAGGCAGACCAGAAAAATAAAACTCTGGCTAAAATGATAATCAAAGCACTCATTTTAATTTCTATATAAATGCTTAAACAAACAATTTTTAAAAAGTAAAAAATACTACTTGGACAACCCACAGAACTACGAGGAAAAAATCGATTTAAGTGCGCTAGCGCTCCCTTCATACGTGTAATAATAACTTTGTTTTGTTTTTACATGTCTTATGCCGTTTTACTATTTTTTTTCTTACCGCTGGAAAACGTGCGTTGTACTTTTTCTTTTTTGATGGCATTTTGGGATTCAATTGGCAAAGATTTCCACAGCAAACTTCTCTAGTTTTCCTCTTGTATTATTGTTCTATTCCTTTTGTTCTAATTACGTTATTGAGGATTGTAAGCGCAGCGTTTCTTTTTGTTGAAAGCTTTTATTTTTATCCAAGCTTATTTTCGTAATAGTTTCGCAATTTCAATATTATATCAACTGTATATTTAAATAAAAAAACAACTTTGCACTAAAATTCTTTAATCTTTATAGAAACTTAATAGAATTTCATCTATCACTTTTCGCCTAATCTATTAACGGCGAAGGAGAATGTGGACAAAAATTGTCTCCGACGATTGAGCCGAAGGTGGTAAAAAAACGACATTTGTCTTGGAGACTCTAGTGTTGTACAAAAAATCAGGGGTGGTAAATATAAATAAATCGCTACGTGTAATCATGGCAGAGGAATAAGGTAGGGTATAGAGCATGGTAGAACAAGTGAAGGTATATGCATTTCAGACTGCTCTCTTTTTCTCATAGCCAGATTTGTCAAACTCAAGCATTTTGCTATTCTTGCCTATTTTTGCTTTCTTATCGCATTCTCATCGTTTTCATATTTTGTATGGGCTGTCAACTTCGTGTTGACGGTTCCAGCAGTCTGTCTCTCCGAAATGCATATACCTTCTCTAATTCTACTATGGAACAGAGATTCCCAGCAAATGAGAATGGCAGCTAATGTCAAAATCACAAAATACTGTGCTGCCGTATGTTCACAGAAAAATCCATGATTATATCATGGAAAAATCCATGTTTTTTTCCTATCGTATGCCTGATGCATTATTAAACTGGAAAACGAGGAAGAACAAGTTTGTTAAAAATCTTAAAAGCAGTGTCCTAAAATTTGCTGATTTAATAAAGCGGCGTGGGCCATTCGGTTAAAATTTATTCAGTGCACTTGCCAGTGCTGTTAAAGACTTGTGCACTTTACAAAAACAAAATAAACGTGTGTCAAAAATACATACAAGAATTAAATTCTTAAGGGGTATAAAAAGTGTAAAAATTTCAGAAAATAAAAAAAAATTTATAAATTAATAGTTTACACCATAGCTGTTAAATAATGATTACTAATCGTAGTCAAATTTATTAGGGTATTCTTGATTCAGTGCACTTGCCAGTGCTGTTAAAGACTTGTGCACTTTACAAAAACAAAATACACGTATGTCAAAAATACATACAAGAATTAAATTCTTAAGGGGTATAAAAGTGTACAAATTTCAGAAAATAAAAAAAAAATTTCATAAATTAATAGTTTACACCATAGCTGTTAAATAATGATTACTAATCGTAGTCAAATTTATTAGGGTATTCTTGATTCAGTGCACTTGCCAGTGCTGTTAAAGACTTGTGCACTTTACAAAAACAAAATACACGTGTGTCAAAAATACATACAAGAATTAAATTTTTAAAGGGTACAAAAAGTGTAAAAATTTCAGAAAATAAAACAATTTTTTTCATAAATTATTAGTTTACACCATAGCTGTTAAATAATGATTACTAATCGTAATCATTAGTAATTCGATAATTTTTTCAAAAGGTGAAATTATTTATTAAGTACGATTCTTTTCTGTTTGCAATCGTAATCTAATAATTACGATTAAAAATAATCATGAAAATAATCAAAAATATTTAAAAGCAATCAAAAAAAAATAATTCGAATACTTTTAGAAATTATATTTTATTGTTTTTGATTACGTAATGTTATAAATACAATAGGGTTACGGGGGTACGATAATCAAATGATTAAGCTAATCCCTTCTTTTATCCTTTTTTACTCTATTTGACTAATTGATCCAGGTCTTGAGCATCATCAAATTTTTGATTATGTTTGAAGTTAATTTTCGTTCTCGCATAGCTCATTTTTTAGCTGGAAAAACAAACCACAAATTTGGATTAATTCAATCATTTCATTCTCATCTGAACACAGCCTTTTTTATTTGTTTTTCAATACACGCCTGTCAAATTAGAAAATAATAATTGTCCGGCAGCGTGTTCTCTAGCCGCATGACAAGCTCGGCGTGTGATGTGGATTGTGTTTTTAACATAAGAAATACATTGTTCTATATTGACAGGTAACACGCCACCCGCCCTGCAGCCCCAATTGTGCTTATAACATAAATTATTGCTTAAAGTAATCGAATTATTTTTTCTTGATTACTTTTGATTCTTTTTGATTATTTTCATAATTTCAAGTAATCGTTATTATATTTAGATTATTTGTAATCATAATCAATTACTGATCATAAACTTCTCCCTCATTTTATAGTCGTTTCGCGTGCAATACCGCGTATCCGCCGAACGTTTTCATATACGTATACGCGGCATTGCGCGCCCAACGACGATAAAATGAGTAAAATTCTTGCCGTTTATTCAAAATCACTTTTTTCACCAGGTTGGCAGAATAACTAAGATAGTTTTCGTCCGATCGATTTTATTCAAATTGGGTTTTGTAGATAAAACGGGCTTCTTCAGCCTCATGTAGCAGTTTCCTTTATATTTAATTTTTATTTTTTATAAACAATTTTCTATAAGAAAACGCGAGAAAAATTTTTTTTCCAATGGCCGCCATTTTTTTATAAACGATATTTTGAAAATGCAAGGCATCGCTAGTTTTCAATCTGAGCACATCGCAACAAAAGAAGGAACGGAAGAAAATAGTAAGAAAATAATAATAAATAACTGTGACAAATAATTTATAATAATTTATAAAATTATTTTTTCTGCTTCCAATACAATTTTAATAACAAGTGCTACTAAAAATTTTGCGTTATCGCGATGTGCTCAAATTCGGTGTTCAAGTAAAAATGAAATTTTACGAAAAATTTTATGGGTATAAAATTTTTGTGGTCAAACGATTTAATGAGCGATTTGAAGTGTGAACAGGGCTATTCATAAATTCACACAGCGGCCATTGTTAACCCTATCATTCCATGCAATAATTTTGTACCTTTCGGAAGGAAATAATGTTTTTTTTATGAAAAAAATTGTATTTATAATGAAGTGAAGTACTTAACAAATTTTAATTTTTGTTTTGTAGATAATCAATAACAAATGTGTTGGAATAACTAAGTAGCATAATTAACAACTGACTTATTCACCTCATACAACATATTCTGGTAAGTGCTAAGAAATTCGTGGTGAAAGAATTTTTCTTGTACGTGTGTTTTGCTTCACCATTTCGCGGGCTCATCACAGAAGTTTCCTATGACAAAATTTATATTGGGCAAGACTTTAAAGCAAGTTTCTTACGTTCCCTTCTGTAATTGCCAAAAGCTTCTACCCTTGGAAATCATTGCATTAAATTTCATGTCTTTTTTGCTTAAATTGTTAAAAACAAGATCATGAAAATAACTCACAAACAAATTGCAGTACATCCGAATATAACAAACTCGCCTTCATATGCGAAAAATAAAATGAAGTGCAACGCCAAAATTGCGAAAATAACAAAAGGAACACAAAAAAATTGCCAGTACAGAGCAAATTTTATCTTTCCCCTTCGTCACCAAAAATTCACGTAAACTCACCACGATTTGCCAACAAACTAAAATTCTTGCTTTCAAATCTTGCCCAATGTATAAGGGGGTCTATATTGTTATCTTTGATAGGAAGCGTTCGATGTATCTATCGATGTTTTTCTTGCATCCCAAGACAGAGTTGGCCTGATATAATTTTTAACGAGGCGTCTCGACAAGCAATAGCTGCGTTCCATTCGCTTCAAAATAATCCAGATTATTTTTTTTACATGCAAAGCGAAAACAAAATAATAATCCTATAACATATAGGATTATTTTGCTATCCATATAAAATTGTGATATAGCCTTTAAAAAATTTGAAACACAGGTGCCGCACCTGTATATTTTTATCAGCTGTCATTTCATTTTTTTAATTATTTGTTTGTTTGATACAATGACTATTAGGTAGCAACGACAGCTACCTATTTTCCCACGAGCTCCACCATAGAATGTTAAACAAAAGAAAACAAAACAAACCGCGTGTGTCACACACATTGAAGGCATTCGGCGCAGCCAACAATTGCACTTAAATTATTTATATAATTGCATAATATTAATAATTATATTAAATAATTTACAATTTTTCTGACGTTTAGAGTAAAACACATGCAAAGAAAAACATCGTTCACTAAGGTACCGCTACCATAACAGTTCACAACAGTTTTGAACGACACACGTTCTCATGACACCTAATAGTTATTGTATCATGATTTCTTGTTTGAATTTATTTTTGACTGCAACGGTAGTGTCCTCTGCGAGTCCTTTTTCTTGCCGTTCCTTTGAGAAAATTTGCTATCGCAATTATATTAAGGCGAAAAGAACGCAGCTTATAATTCATTGCCTTCCATCTGTCAAATTCTATTGCAAACAATGGCAATATTGAAGGGGTGGGTTTTCTTATATTATGAAATCAACTTATAATTTCATCGTTTATCATATAAATTAATTATTTAATACATTTTTTCTGCACTCTACTTAACTTTTAAGATACACACATTAAAAATTTTGAAGAAAAATGCAAAATGACTGTCAAACAAGAAAAAATACAGCTCAATACTAACTCCATCTTGGCAATCTATGGCTTGTAATCTTGCATGCCATGTATTGCCAACTTTGACAATTGAGTGGTCTCCATTGGCAATATTTGATGTTTGAGAGATGGCATGCAATGAATAATTGCTAGTCGAAAAGCCCTGTAAATAAAACTGCAATTGCATCCAAAATCTTCGCATTCGACGACATCTTGTTAATCAACTTAGACTTGCATTTGTAGTCGCTTGCAACTTGCAGCTAATTTCAAGTTTTTCGCATTTTTTCGACGACAATATGTATTCTTTACTTGCAAGTGATTACTGCCCCTTGTATAGGCATGGTTAAAGCCTAAACACAATTAGTAATAAACAATTTAAAGTCGACTCTAAATTTAGTGTAAGCTTTTTTGACAGCAAATTCTATAAAAATAATGTCAGAAAAGCTCACACTAAATTTAGAGTCTAAAATGTTTATTACCAAGGCCCAATAACTGCAACATGCGTCCGACGACAATCAGACAACTTGTCGTCAGAGAGAAATGTTGCAGTGCTCTCGAAGACTTGATTACAATATGTGTATTTCCGGAATCGACACTGTGTAAGATTTGTGTAACTTCTGGTAAGCTCGAACTGAGAGAGTAAAAATTTAATTTTAGAAAATAGGCAAAAGTACAGAAGTTTCTTTTCTAGCAAGTTTCAAGCAGAAAACAGCTGATTTTGACAGCAGACGAGTCAAATGTAAATAGCGCCAATTGAAATTGTCTTTATTTTGTTTTCGAAGTAAATTTGTTTTGAGCTATAAAATCGTGCAAAATTATCAATTTGATTGTGAAGTAAGTAAAGTTGTTTTACGCCATTCTATATTTATTTACTTATACCATGGTTTTAAGTTATAATATTACTTTAAATAATTAATTTATAGTTAAAAATGGAAGGCCAAATGAAACTGCAGCACAATTTGTGAATATTTGTGAGAAACATAAATTTGTTCTTAGCAGCACAATTTGTGAATATTTGTAAAAAACATAAACAAACATTTGACATTTGCTTGTTCTTCTTGATGCTTGTTCTTAATTTACTCGAAGTCTTGAGTTCTAGTATGCTCTGTGCACATAATGTGCTCGAGATAGTGATTTTATGCTTTTTCTTCTTCTCCCATTTCTTACACAAAAAGTACGGAAACAGAAAGTAGTGACTCACATGTTACACAGTGTGAGTACGGAAACAGATCTAATGAATGCAACGGCGACAATCTGTATTTCATATACTCGACATGAAGAAATAGTCAATCTGGAAAAATCATACAGTAGTGTCATTCACGCATACACAAACCCTTATATTTGCGCTGTTGTCGCTCGTCAAATTAGAAATAATTCTATACCGGCGACAACAACTTGTCATGTCGCTGCTACATTTTTACCAAATTCACCTCCATAAGAATAGCATGTAAAAATAATTTCACAATTGTCGTATCCGTCGTAAATGTGTTCAGTGCATAAGTCTGCGACAGCAATAATTGTCGTCGCACCTTCTCTTTGTTGGGTTGACATCATAAAAATTCGTCTGCATCAAAGAAGTAAAGTATAAGGAAATGGTGTTCCTAACACATACACTGTACGTGAACTGTCGTACCATTCGTAAATTGTGCCAGCGAGAAAGAGAGTGTTTTTTGACATTTCTGAAAACTCTGGCATCTGATTGGAAAACTCCTTAACAAAATAATGTTTTTTAAGTAACAAAATCAAAGACAAAAACCACAAAAATAAATGCAAAATGAGTTATTACAAAAATTGTAAAAGTTCCCAAAAACTTAAAAACAATGCGCTTTCGTTCCACAGGTAAACATGTCCATACGGTTTGAATTCTTTTAGCAAAAGTGTTTTATTTAGTTTCTAACGATATTTTTTAACTTAGTTGTTTTAGAAATATATATATTTCTAATTAAAAATGTTTTAAAAATGCAAATTAGACCTTGTTGATTTTGCGCCAGTTTGAAGTTAGTTTTGTTGAAAAACGAAAAAAAAACAGCAAGATTTTTAGGTAATTTTTCTAAATTTGAAGGCCAATATATTCCAAACTTGAACTTTAATTACAAATGAAATTAGATTAATTTATTAAAATCCTTATTTTTTTGGTGTTTCTGCCTAATTGTTGTGCAGAAATCAGAAAAATTTAACAAATTAGTACTAAATCTTATTCAATATGCTGAAAACAAGAGCGCCCCAAAAATGTATTCAACTGTGAAAAATGACTGCGACCCTGAAGCAGTGTTTGTGTTTTGACAGATGTGGTTTGATCAAACTGGCGCAAAATCAACGGGGTCTAATTTGCATTTGTAAACCATTTTTAACTTGAAATATATACATTTCTAATACAAATCAGTTAAAAAATATCGTTAGAAACTAAATAAAACACTTTTGTTAAAATAATTCAAATCGTATGGACATATTTACCTGTGGAACGAAAGCGCATTGTTTTTAAGTTTTCGGGAACTTGTACAATTCTTAACCGCACAACTCATATTGCATTTATTTTTGTGGTTTTTTCTGTGATTTTGTTGCTTTTCAAGCAGTGAAAAATGCTTAAAATTAAATTATTTTTAACTATTTTGCTGAGGAGTCTTCCAATCAGATGCCAGGGTTCTCAAAAATGTCAAAAACACTCTCTTTCTCGCTCGCACAATTTACGAATGGTGCGACAGTTCACGTACAGTGTATGTGTTAGCAACACCATTTCCTTAAGGCCCAGTTATAATAGACGTATTGTAAAGTAACGTAATGTTGTCAACTGTCATCGTGACGAGACGTAATGTAAGAAAACGTTGTAGCAATTATAATAGGCAGTAGCCAGGCAGTTGTTTGTCGTAAACAATTGCACGTTCCTGTACAAATACAATTAAATCTTCGTCATCCATAGCTGTGGATACATAAAACTATCACATTAATAACAACAACTCAACAAAAAGCGTAGTTTAACAATTGAAAATAGCGCAATAATCGAATCTAACCTCAATGTTTAATTGTTCTTTGAACAGACGTAATGTAAAGTAACGTAGAAATCGAAATCCAACGGATCTTTACGTCCCGTTACATTACGTTACTTCTATTATAATCACTTGTATAAGAAAAGTATTGATTGAAACAGTAAGTGACAGAACACACCGCTGCAGTGACATTTCACTACATTACGTTACGCCCATTATAATTGGGCCTTTATATTTAACTTCTTTGGTCGACTTTTGCAGACATTGTGCTCAGGCTATTAGCTTTAAAACTGCATGCATATCAGGGTTGCAGCGGCAGAAAATAAAAAAGTACTCATAAAATAATAAAATATATATGAAAAATAAAAAAGGTCGAAACAGATAATGAAAACGTGGGGATTTTCTAAACACAGATACAAGTTTGACAAGCAAAAAAAAAATCGCTACAAAATATATAAAACATACTTGTGTAGTTCGACGAAGTATCCTTCTTATAATTCCCTATTCTTCCTTCCTATATAACATTCATCCTCACTTAACGTAGAACAGAACATGTCTATAAATACTTCATATAAATACTTAATTTTTTATCGTGATATTATTCCATCCGTTAAACTTTTCTATTAGTTTCGCTGTCTTTTTAAACTTTGTATGTAAAGATTTTTTTATTTAGCAATAATCTCTTAAATGTGTTAAAGAAAAAATTGTTGGTCTTTCATGCTCTAGGCCCACGAAGTTAGCCGAAATATCAAAAAATAGGATAATAAAAAAGCAAAAAGATAATAAAAAAGTTTGTCTTTTTATATGGCCACAGTCCAATTTCTAATAGCAACAAACGACAAAAGGCCGAAAAAACAACATTTTTCACTGTTATATAGATACGTTTATATAAAAAATTAGTTCTGTCACTCCATGCCACATTATAACAAAAATTAAGTGAATTTTTTCATTCAATAAATGTTTACCATTTCCATCACAAATGTTTATAAATAGATTTGTGGTTTTTTCGTTAATTACCTTGTATAAGTGCAAATTAAAAAATAATTTCAAAATACATTCCGTATCAGATTGGTATAACAACTAGACCTGAATCCAATTATAAAAACAAATGTTTAAAAAGGCTTTAGCAAAGTATCGATAACATTTTTAAAATTATTTTAGATGTCAATCTTTTATTTTGTTTTCTTTAGTTTGCTTTTATCTGAATCAAGCATATTTCACTATTTCACATTTTCTCAAAAGTTTTATAAACAAACTTATGAAATTTTATTTGCTCAATTATAATTGCAGCCTAATGTACTGTTGTTTTATATTTGCCATAGGAATTATTTTTTGTACGTTAACGTTAAGCAAATCAGATAATTTTTTACACTTGCTGACTGACGTGAAACCCCTCTTATATTCATTCCAGAATTAATTTGATAAGAAGAAAAGCAGAACTTAAAGTTTCTCATAGAACATGGTTATTGTAATTTAAATGCCAACCATTTGCAATTTCAAATGTCTATTTATACAAGATATTCATTTCAGAATATTATTTGATAAGAGAAACGCAGAATTTAAAATACTTTATAAATTTCAATATCAATAAGAAATTTTATATTGTGGAATACTGTACACCAGAGAAGTAAATACTCAGTGACGAACGGATCTATCCGTCTTTGAAGCCGTCTTCAAGACACTCACTTCGTCTTATACGACGGATGGAATCCACGACGTCGACGAAGGAAGGGATCCAGGTCGTTGACGGCGGATGGGATCTTTGTCATACTAAATGTAAGCGTTCGCTCGAAACCTCTCCTTGATCTATTTCGTTTTTAGGAATCGCAATAAATTATGAAAGCAGAAATTTATGATTACAATCAGACTTTTAGTTTCAAATTAAAAAAAAAAAGTTAAAAATGCAGTAAAAATTCAGTTTTTGGCTCTGTACTCTGGTTTATGCAGTCATCCTGAGTGTTGTGCGCAAATTTTTAATAAAATCGCTTTGATTTCAGTTTTCCCTAGAAGCAGCATCTGCACAAAAATAAAATTTTTACTTAATATCTCTGCTTTTTGATTTAAGCAATATTGTTAAAATACCCTTAAAAGACACGCAAAAATTATTTTTTAGATTTTTCAGTAAAGTTTTTTTCAACGAGACTTTGGAGAGTTCAAGGTATAGTTCCAGAATAGTGCAAATTTCAAGCCGCTCGCAATTGGTTAAGAAGTTATAGGTCTCCAAATTTTTAAAAATGGCCTACAAATCTTGCTGTTTTTTTAGTGTTCCGCATTATGGGTTTCATAAAGAAAGATAATGCGATAATGAAAATCCATGCATAACTTTTAAAGTAGGCTTGGGCATTTAAGTTCACTAAAAAGATCGCTCCTTTTTCGTGCACTCCTTCGTTAGGTCTTTCTTATACATAGCTCGTTTGGTGTTTTAGATCGTTAGGTATGCTAGCTTGTTATATTTTTTAGTTCAATAGCTCGTTTATTTCGTTTTGTTTACTCGTTCATGATCAGATCTATTAAATTAAACGAATTATATGACCGAATCAATTATTAACTGTGGATATAAAATAAATTTACATAAAAATACTACATATGGGGCATTCCACACAATATTTGCCACAAAAATTTGTTTTTCTAAAAAAGTTTTTTTATCGTTCAATAGTGAAAATAGTATCAGCACGGACTCAAACCATTGTTGAATAAATTTTTCTAGTTAATTTTGATCTGACTCGCTGCAAAATCGATTGACTTAATGAACTAAAAGAACGAGAATCAACGAACTAGTTCACACAGGTCATGAGTGCGAATAGTTCAATTGAACTAGTTCGTTCGTGAACTATTTAAGCCTATTTTAAAGATATAACTATTCTTATACTTACAATTTGTCTGAAAAACTAGTGGGTTTTCCTTTTACGAAAGCACTACAATTCAAATGGTTATATCTTAAAAAGAAATGTATGAATTTTTATGTTTGATTCCTTGTTGAATAGGTACTGTCATTACCTTTCTTATGATTCCCATAAATAGTATTTTTGTTGGAAAAAATAGCAAGATTTGTAGACAATTTTTTCAAACTTTGGAGACCTATAACTCTCCAAAATCTCGTTGAAAAAACAAATTAACCGAAAAATTTAAAAAAATAAAAATTTAGCGTGAAATTAAAGGGCTAACAATGCTTTTTATGCTTTTATGTAAATATTTAAAGTTTTCCTTTTTAATTAAAGTTTTTTCTAAATTACCTTGTTATTTATTATGTTGATTTTATATGATTTAAATACAAATTCCAAATGTTTGATAGTTTAAATCATACTTGATTTTCAATACAAATTCTAGTTGTTTGATAGTTTAAAATCGTTTATTTAGCTTAAGGTCAAAGTAAGAACAATTAATTGTACTAACGAATCTTTCCAAAGAAACAACAACAACAAAGTTTTTTCAATATGAAAAGGAAAAAATCACTTGCTGATTTTATTGCAATTTCGGCCGTGCTAAAGGCTTCATCAGAAATCTTTGTGATACTCGTGCAAGCACGCACTAGCGCACTGCACCACAGAGGCGATGAGATTTGAAGTGTCAATTTCTCGGTTTTTCTCCCATTTCACATGCTCACATTTGTTGTTGTATTTTTGTTTTACTTTGGTCTTTATGCTTATGTTATTATATGGAGTCCAACAGTCTGCTGGAAGTCTTCCACTAACAAAGCATGGTTACTGAAGTTGTCTTTTAGATTTTTTCTGATATATTTTCAGCTTGATTCTGCTTGGTTGTGCTCTACCATTTGATTAAATTTTTTTCTAAATGACCTTGTTATTTATTATGTTGATTATATTATTTATTATTATGTTGAATTAATTGTTCTAACTTTGACCTTAAGCTCAATAAACGATTTTAAACTATCAAACAACTAGAAGTTTTCCTTTTTAATTATTAAATAACGCAATTGATTATTTTCCTTACTTATTTTGTTTTGTTTTCGTTTTATATTTGCAATATTTTGTATGTATATAAAGTTGAAATTAAAAACGATGTGAAAAACTTTTTTGTAACTAATTTTAAAATTACGCGTAATTCAAAATTTTCAGACGCAATATTTTCATATTTTTACGCTAAATAAAAAACTGTCTGATTTCAACTCAAGTATTGATTAATTCATACGATTTATTTTTATTCTGAATTCATGAATACATGTGCAGCAAAAATTCAGCTTTGTAACTTTGTTGTCTTCAACGACGGCTACAAAGACTACGTCTTCAAAGACAACTTTCACCACTGGGTACCAATACATTAGGGGTATTCACGGGTTGACGCGAAACGCAGTTGCGACGATGCGAAAATGCAAGATTGCGAACTTTCGTATCCTTCCAACAACAAACACATTGGAAGCAAATTTTGCAACCAATTGCGAGAACGCATAAGCAGTGATGATAAACAGATGATTTATGTTTGGGTTGTTTTCGAACGTAGTTGCCACCTGGGTAAAACTTTAAAAAGGTTAATTTTGTACGTAGATTCTAATAACTTTTTATGATTTTGAAATAAGGTGGCAATATATTTACTGCTCATTCGACATATAATTTTATTGCATAATAAAGTTGTAATATTGATTCTCACGCGTTAGTGCGCAAATTATCTTGCATTTTCACACTCTTGTAATTCGCAACAACCCATGAATACCCCTATTATTTCAACCTCAAACCCAATTAGATGATAGCATCCCTTTTAGTTCCGACCTGGTTGATTAACAACTTCAACATAATGACATGGCAACATTGTTTTTTTTCATATATCTGCCACTTTGTTGATTTCGAATTATTTGTAATGCCGTGGTTATGCTAGCCAAACATGATTGCCGAACATTTTTTGTTGTTATTGTTTCACGTATAAAATGAAGAAATGAACTTTTTCTCATATTCATTTTCTCTCTCTCGGACCGAACATTTTGATTGCTGATTGAAACGCCAAAGGCACATATTACACGATGATCGTTGATCGGCGTTCAATGAACACTTTTTACGCTCTTTTACATTTTGATCGTTGGTAGGTCACATGATGATCGTTTCATCGCGATCAAGTCTTGTTTTTTTCTTTATTCCAGTAAGAATTCTTGTTAAAAATAACGGTTTCATGCAACTTTTTTTTTAATACCTTTCAGTCGAAAAGCAGTACTTCTAGTACTTTTTAGCTGCTAAAAGTGAACACATCTTAAATTTTGCCACCCAGCAACACTGTTTCGATTGTGATTGCTGTCGTGTACAGCGTTCAAAAATGAACATATCTTGATCGCCCTAACAATTGTTCATCCGCTCTGGCTCTCAGTGTTTTTTGACAGTTTCGCATTGAAAGCAACAACAAAAATATTTTGAACGCCGATCAACGATCATCGTGTAATATGTGCCAAACATGCCGAACTTTCCAGTGTTGGCTGTAGTCATTTTGTATAATAGCATCAAAAAAGTAGGTAAAAGTATTAAAAAGTGAAGTTGATCGTGTCTTCAAGTAACCCTTAACATAAACAGCTAGCTAGCATGTCAGATATATGCAAACCATTTGTTTTATGATATTATAATAAAAATTCAGAGTAAGTAATATCAGTTCGTATATTTTAATTCATTAATTTTAAGTACAAAAATGCAAATTAGGGTTGTGCTTTTTTGTGTTTTGACATACTGTTACATATAATGCAACTGTGCCACCAATCATAGCATAACCACCAAACAAACATTTCAGCGAAGAGAACAAATTAACAAAAATGAACACCGAACATGTTTGGCCAGCATAACCACGGCATAAGAAAACTAAAAAATAAAGCCATGGCAAACTGTGATGAATACCAAGATAAAGCAAAAGTAAGGCGAATCTACACATTTCACTCAAAACGATGATAGTGAACGTTGAACGATGACAGCGAATCAATTATTAATTTACATTATTCAAAGTGTAAATTTGAAATTTGATGGACGATTCGGTGTTGAATGACAAAATATACTCGTTGGCTGATTAATTTTATTGACGTTTAAAAAAATTAAATAAATAAAAGCTATTCAGCAATTAAATAAAAAAAATATAAACTTTCTGCTTGAAATTATGTTAACACCTTTCAATTGTGTTTTAGTACGAATGACACATCAGTTCCGTTTGCTTTCACTTTCATCAAAAGTAGGAAGACCTTCTACTTCTTTCACAGTTCAATGTGGATGACAATCATCTTCATTTTAAAGATGAAACTCAATTTACATTTTACAAATCAGATGATTCATCCAAAGTGAACGATGATAGTTAATCGTGTAAATTCGCCTGGACCGACGAACTTAGTACCCTCTGATTTATATAAAAATTTCATAGGCACATATTACACGATGATCGTTGATCGGCGTTCAATGAACACTTTTTTACGCTCTTTTACATTTTGATCGTTGGTAGGTCACATGATGATCGTTTCATCGCGATCAAGTCTTGTTTTTTTCTTTATTCCAGTAAGAATTCTTGTTAAAAATAAGGGTTTCATGCAACTTTTTTTTAATACCTTTTAGTCGAAAAGCAGTACTTCTAGTACTTTTTAGCTGCTAAAAGTAAATACATCTTAAATTTTGCCACCCAGCAACACTGTTTCGATTGTGATTGCTGTCATGTACAGCGTTCAAAAATGAACATATCTTGATCGCCCTAACAATTGTTCATCCGCTCTTGCTCTCAGTATTTTTTGACAGTTTCGCATTGAAAGCAACAACAAAAATATTTTGAACGCCGATCAACAATCATCGTGTAATATGTGCCATACAAGCTGATAGGTACGAGTACCTTTGGTACCTTGGTACCCTTCGCACTTTTTGTTTCTTTGCACTTCATACGTAAACAAACATCCAAATGCTAGAAGTGCTGCCAAATAGCTATAATGCGAACCAAAACGAACCGAGTTTGGCCACACCAAGAGAAAAATTCTCAGAAAAGCGATGAAAATAAAATTGTTCTAGTACGGAAAATGTAGTACCTCGTAAGTAAAGAATAAAGTACGAAAGTACGTACTTGTGCAACCTTGATGCATATGTATCAGGGTTGATAAATGACTTTTTAATTTTGGTACACAAATTTAGAAAAAATTGTACTAAATGAAAAAAGTATGGAATAATTATTGTTTACTTTACGCAGACTGCGTTAACTTCGTCACTCCGTTTGTAACGCTGATAAGGAGGCGTGACAAGTATAGAAAAGTATACATAGTCTTGATCAGCATCACCCCCTGAGCCGATTTTGCTAATCCAATCGGTCGACACGATTTCAGCCGCAATTTTAAAGCTATGGTATTTAAATTTGGTACATGTGCCTATTTTAAAAAACAAAGATCAATTCCGAGAACGAGCAAAATCGGACGAAAACCACACCTTGTTTATCAAACAAAAAAACAATTGAAGTAAAATATTCGGCGTATATTTAAAATTTGTAAAAATAGTATAAAAACCACGCCTACCTCCTAAGCAAAGTAACTATATAAAAACGGTTAAGTCTCTAAAAATTCCGCAAAAATTAATTTAGTAAATTAAAATTATATACATATGCTAAGTGTATTAAAATTCACTTTGAGTTAAGAATTTTGCAAAATTGATATAAACTCAATCAGTCTCCCAGACGTCACCAAATAGCATAACTTTTTTAAATTCCACAAAAATGTGTGGATTAACAGCATATTTTACACATAATCTTATTTATTTATTGCTTGTCAATCAGAGATGACATCTCTTACAGACTATACAAAATATTTCATTAAATTAAAATAAAAAATAACTTAAAAACATAATAACAAATAACATAAAGTTAAAAATGTTCCAGTACACCTCTTTGGTTAAGGACCAGAAAGAGATTGCTTTTACAACAATGTCTAGAACAATTATTAAAAATATCAATATCAGCTAACAATAAATTAGTTATGCGAAGAAAATGAGCCAATGGTTCTTGCTTAGGTTTCTACGAGGTGAATAAAAATTAATCATTGTTAAGATACGTGGACATTGAATATTGCAGTGAATGACATCTCTAATAAATACAACAGAATACATTATGCGATGAAATTCAAGTGAATTCAGACTAAACAGAGCACAACGTGTTTTATAAGAAGGTAAATTGATTTGCCAATTCAACTTTGAGAACAGATATTTAGAAAAAACTTTCTGGACTTTTTCCATTCTCCGAAAATGCGAGGCATATGAGGGATTCCATATGACACAACAGTATTCTAGGTAAGGTTTTACCAGGCTTTCAAATAGTACCTTGATTGTAAGAGGATTTCTAAAATCTTTAGAGTTCCTCTTTAAAAATCCTAGCATAGAGTAAGCCTTGGGTATGACATAATCGAAATGATCTTTGAAAGTAAGCCGGCGATCAAAAATTACGCTTAAGTCTTTTTAAGATATACTATATCAAGAGTGAGATTATTTATACTGTAATTATAAAATATAGCTGAACTGTTTTTATAAAAAGAGAACGATTGACATTTCGAAATATTAAGGCAAAGATTATTAGGCCACGAGGCAACTGAGTTTAAATCAGTCTGTAAAAGACTACAATCTTCTACAGACTTTACGGAAAGATATAATTTTAAATCATCTGCAAACAACAGACACTGATAATATTTAATAACATGGGGAAGATCATTAATGAAAAGTAAGAACAACAACGGACCAAGGTGACTTCTTTGAGGGACACTAGATGACACACTTATAGGACACGAAAGGAAATCATTTATTTTTACAAGTTGTATACGGTTACATAAGTATGAGTTCAACCATTTAATAAACTCACCACGGAATCCTAGACACTTTAGTTTGAACACTAAAGAGGCATGGTGTATTTTGTCAAAAGCTTTAGCAAAATCAGTAAATATGACATCGGTTTGCAAACAACTAACAAATGAATTAACAATATAATAAGAAAACAAAACTAGATTAGTAACAGTTGATAATCAGATAGAACATTAAGAAAACATGGTGAAATTTTTTTACAAACAATTTTTTAAAAAATTTTTGGTATTGCACAGATTATAGAAATTGGTCTATAGTTGCAAACGTCTTCCTTCGGACCACTTATAGATTGGAACAATATGAGATACATTCCAAGAATCTAAGAACGCTCCAGTGGCAATTGACTTATTAAAAATTAGGTACAAAATCTTCCATATCTTAAAAGTGTTCTACATTTAAGCTTTCGCAAAATTGGAAAACATCACAACCGTAATTTATACGAAATGACGTCATGGTTTTATTAAACTTTGAAAATAAAATATTCTTTTAACATATGCTGCCGAATGAAAATTTGAAAGAATTTCTTAAGCAATTTTATATAAATTAAAGAAAAACGATTCTTTAAAATCATTCTTTATGTATTTTACAGAGTATTAAAATTCAGAACTAGTAAAATATTTTAATTCTTTTAAATTGTTCTAAATTCTGTGTTCGAAATAAAACGTACCGAAAACTCTTTAGTAGTAGAAAAGTAGGAAAATATAAAAATGTACCATAAAAATACAATTGCACCGAAAAAATCAACTCTAATATGTATATATTCGATGTATCGATGTTTTTCATGCATCTCTAGACAGAGTTGACCTGATAAAATTTTATCAAATTCTCAAAGGTATTTAATGCCAATAAAATCAAAGGACCCATGCAAAGCAACTGCGTGTAAAATACAAGCTTGTTTAAAGGGTAATGAATGTGATTAAGATAAAATGAGATCCGGCTTCAATAAAATTGTTAACCAACAATTATGTAATAATATTTCAGAACATCACTACCAGGAAAATGCATGCTTGGATGTGCTAGAGGAAATGCGTCTTTGTTGTGTAACGTGGCATAAGGAGTCCCTGTGTTGTTCAGGAATTAATTTGGAGAAAAGCTATTTGCCTCTTAAAGATTCTAAAAACGAAAAAGCATCCAAAAGCAAGGTATTGTTGCATGTTTTAAGTATTAAATTTTAACTGGTCCCAAAAGAAAAATGTAATTGAAGCAATTTTGTTCGAATCCTGACCGGGCCATGGTCCTACGCTAAAACCTTTCTTTCCTTAATTTCTAATCAAAGGCATATTTAAAACATCAATTTACGACAAAAAAGTTGTAGTTGGTGGTGGTAGGAAAAGTTTGTTAAGAAAAATGCTTAGTAACTTGGTTTGACTAAAGACAAGGCATAGCATTTCCTTGCCATGCCTTTGTTTTAATATCAAATGTTTCTACATTTTCTGCCACATTAAGAACATCCTACACAAAAGTTTCACTTGATAACTACCTTCTTCCATTCTGTGGTATCACAACGGACCAATAATATGATCTAAAGACCAGCCGCCACCTTATGCTGACCTTTACCTAACCTAATTGAAGCATAATCGCGAATAACGTTGTAAACGACAAAATTGTAATTTTTCACTTTTTTTCAGTTTACAAGAACGTGGAACGTTCTTCAACTGACACATTAAAATGCGATAAGAATACCCCAAACTGCTTTGATTTTACTCAGTTCTATTTTTTATAAGAGCAATTCTGACAGGTATTCGCAAAAAAAAAATACTAAGAACAAAGGTTGTTTACAAGGTTATTCGCGATTATGCTTCAACTTAATTATAAAATCTGATTAAAAATGGTTATGTAAACCTTTTAAAGGAAAGTTAAGGCAAGGTGTTTTTGCTAAGTATTTTAAACTAGTTTAGACAGGTTAACCTTGGTCAATTAAAAATATTTAAACTAGTTTAGACTGGTAGACCTTAGTCAATTCTGATTATTTTTTTTTAACTGAAAAGATGTAAAGTTTTAGCAGCTATTTCGGAAAGCATCATATAAAAACTATTTGACGTCCTTTTACCGAACTTATCTGTCCTGCACCTCGATTTTGATTACTTAACTAGAGGTTTTCTAAAGTAAGTAATTAACTAAGTCTCTGAAGATAAACTAAATAGATGTTTTATGATTGGCTGAATTTGAATTGTTATCAACAGTGTGAATTGTTAATCTTTTCCGAAGACGTCTTCATTGGGAACCAATCAACACTTAAGTTTTGAATTATTTTTATATGAGGAGTGTCTGTTCAAAAGGGCCAATTTCGACATTGTATGAAGAAGTTGAAGAAAACTGAAAAAGTCTTGTTTTTCTTGTGCTTACAATCCTGAGACTTTTTTAATGCAGTTATATATCTATCTACAGCTAATATATGATGTAAGCATGGATAAAACAGTTTAAACGATTTTAAAGTTATAGAGATTTCAAATTTAAAAATAGGCCCTTTGCGCAGTCACTAAATAAATAGGTCTTTTTGAATCCATCTTTTTCCTCTGCTGCAATGAAGGTGTAATTGTTTACTCAATTTTTTATAAAAAAATCGTCAATAAGTTATCTTAGAATGTAAATATCTCCCAAGTTGGCAAATACAATAACTATTATGAATTAGAACTTACGATTTAAAGTGCTAATCTTCACTCGATCAAAATGAGATGCTTACACAACTTGGTTGAAAACTATTTGCAGCAAATAGATGAATATAAGATTGACCAAAAAAGCTACTCTGTAATACCAACACATAATTCTCAACTGCTTTGAGTAATTCACGCATTCTTTTTCAATCAGAAATTTTCGCAATGCCAGTTTGCACACTAAAAATATTATACCTTAGACATAACGACTCTAACATAAATACTCCTCTTAAATACTAGCGGGTATCGAATTGCTTTCGCTATGGTCATTTTCACAAAAATGGCTATATATTGCTTCAACGCTGATTAGCATATTTTTGTACGCAACAAGAATATGCTCGAAGATAACAGAACCAATATCTTAATACTCGTGGGGAATTGGTGGTTAAGATATCCTTTAAGCAATATCCTATTCTCAAATACAGAATACCATCTTTGACGTGAGGTTGGCGAATCAACATAGCAAATAAACTATCTCTACTCAGCAATGGCTAGGCCAAGTTATAAAATTCTGAATCAAATCTTAAAAACTAAAGAAAATTTAAAAATTTTGCAAAATGAACTAGTTGTTTTTTAAAAAAAAATATTAACATCACTTTTATATATACCTTAAACTTATTTAATATTCAAATTCAAATTTGCCTTTTCAGTGAATAATGCAAAAAAACACTACACCTACCCGCAAACTGTCACCGCAGTTTGAGGAGCAATTAAAAAAACAAATAAATCATCATCGTCGCACAACTGTCATTCCCAAACGCAGCTGGGTTAAACGTCATCCTGTTATATTTCAAGTTACCATTATAACAACAGCATTGTTGGCGCTCTTCTCAAAACCTCTTTACGACGCATTCGGTGTAGATCCATTACCACCAAAAAGTGCTGAGATTGTTCCGGGCCACATGCGTTAATAACAGCATAAGCAGGTTGCCAGCTTATCAACTAGAAACATTTTTATTAAGTATGGAATCAGTGCGTAAGGCAAATCAAAGACTTCGAAATTATCCAGTGTTACTTGGAAAATGTGCTGATAAGGCTGCGGTTTATGCAGCCTGTGTGACAAGTGATTTAAATGTGCAACAAAGTGTATGCGACAAGGAGTTCCAACAGTTTAAAGCATGCCTACAAAAAGCAGCTAAAGAAATGAAAACAAAATTGTAAAGTAAAATATTTTAAGCAAAAGTTGATACGATAATAAAAGCATCAATAACAATATATGTGAAAGCGTGGTATTTAAAAACATTGTAATGCAAATCTTCATAAACTAATTTGAAATAAATTCAAGAACTATAAAATACTGAAACAATTTAAGTGGTCACTTTAAACCAAAATTTTTTATTGTGAAGTGTCAAGATTTATTAAAATTAAGCTATTTTTAAACTCAAAATAGTTATTATAATACAAGTTATAATATATATAAGTAAAATTAATATGAAATTCTAAATCGTTATTAGCTTTCACCAATTTAGACGAGCGTATTGAAAGATGACACCTATCTCAAATCAGCCTACGGCACCATTACCCACAGTTAGCGTTTATGCGCGCTTGACACACTTTTTTTTAAATATCAGTTTTTCGACTCATCTTCTTATCTCGATTATATTGCGTTTTACATTAATATATTATGGCCAACTGCACGATGCTAGCTCTGAAGTGCCATATACAGACATTGATTATCGGGTAGTTACCGATGGCGCACGACAAATACTCGCTGGACGATCACCGTTTGAGAGACACACATACCGTTATAGTCCTGTGCTTGCCTACATACAAATACCGAACGTTCTTCTGCACCCTTCTTTTGGCAAGATAGTGTATGCCAGCTTCGATATCTTACTCGCAATACTTATTTATGCTTTGGTACACGGCGAACTTCAGTCGCAGTGTCGCAAAGCTGTGCAATCTTTGTTGAGTAAATTTGGCAAAATTCGCACCGCTGCTTCTGCCCAGGAACGATACAACGAAACTGATGAACGTAATCGTCCGCGGAAGATTGCTTGTTTTTCGGCATGCTTTTGGCTTTACAATCCACTCACAGCGATCATTTCAACACGTGGCAATGGTGATAGTTTCTCCAGTTTTTTTGTTATTTTAACCATTTATTTGATTTCTAAGTCTGAGTGCGATAAACGCGCCCGCAGCAATTGGTTAATTTTTAGTGCTGGACTAGCGCATGGGTTTGCCATACACTTGCGTTTGTATCCACTTTTGTTCAGCCTTGCGTACTATTTGTGCCTTTCAACGCGTTTAACACGCAATACTCGTGACTTTCTAAGACAGATTTTCTTGCCATCAACAAGCCAGTTGTTGCTCGTGGTGGGAACACTTTTTAGTCTAGGTGCGGTTACTGGATTCTTTTATAGACTCTATGGTTGGCAATATATTTATGAAGCGTATTTATATCACTTTGTTCGCAAGGATGTTCGTCACAATTTTTCACTTTATTTTCTACTTCAGTATTTAGGCTGCGGTAACTCTTCTGCGCACTCAGCTCTTCCAGAGAAACTTATTATAGCAGCTCCACAATTCTTCTTACTTTTCTATTTGAGTCTAAGTTTTGGCCAATTTCGTCAAACTCTTCCGTTTTGTGTGTTTTCGTTGGCATTCGTTATGGTAACATACAACTCGGTTGTAACATCTCAATACTTTGTCTGGTATTTGGCTCTTTTACCTCTATGCCTCAATAATTTACAATCAATTTCCGTGAGAAAATCTCTGGCATATTTTGTGTTGTGGTTGCTAGCGCAGGGACTGTGGCTACTGCCAGCTTACTTATTGGAATTTAAGACTTGGAATACTTTCTACTGGATCGGTGGGCAGAGTATTTTATTTTTTTTTGTCAACAACTATTTGCTAACATGCTTTGTTAAATATTATAGTTTTACGTCATTTAAGGTTAATTTTAAGAAGTTATTTTAATTCTAGTAACTATTATTATTAAAAAATAAAAAAAATACATTATTATTAATGTATGTAAGAAATTTAAAACAATGCATTAAATAAATAAATTCTTAAAAATTATTTAAGTTTGTGTTTAGTTTGTTAAGGATTGTTGTGGGAATTTTAAGTGCAGCGCAAAAAATAGGTAATTTGCATGCATTTTTTTACGAAAGCAACTAAAATTTTTATATGAACAGTATGAACTGAAGTAATCGAGAAAAATGTATTTGAAAATATTTATGAATCTTACGTTGCTCTAAAAGAAACAGTTCAGGTAAAAAATGGGCGAAGAAGGTATATATCTACTTAAGATCGAAAATTTTTTATTTGTTTAAAAAAAATTGTAGGTTAAAACCACTGCCAAATGCAAATTTTTTATATTAATATGTTGGTTAGACCAATTTATTATTTTATATCTTTATTAGAGATTATAAAAGAACAAACAAACCTCAAAACAATAATTTGTTTGATTTAAATATATTTATTTAAAGCTTAAAAAGATATCCATTAAAATACAAAATATAAAATGTTTATTGTGTTAGAGATTCTGGAGAGTAAAAAATCAATATGGATTTAGACTACAAAGGTAACCATTTACAATGCATTTTTCTATTTGTCCCAAAACCGATCTACAACTCGATGCCGCTCTTAATATGCAAAGTACTGTACTAATATGCCCATTGTTATTAGCTATAACCCACGTAGAGGTATTTAAAAATATTGTTTAGTAAAAAAATTGAGACCATTTGAAAAAATTCACAGCATTTCGTGAATCTTTCAAAAGAAAATTGTTAATAAATAAATCGATATAAAATATAAAAAACGGCTACTTCGGGCTGAAGAGGTACGTTTCCTCTAAGCGATTTTGAATCAAATTAATCGGACGAAAACTGTCTTAGTTATACTGTCAACCAAGTCAAACAAAGTAAAAGTAAAAAAAAAGAAAACCATTTTTTTTTAAAATACTTATTAATGTACTGAAGATGTGTACAAAGTTTGATATGAATCCATCCATGGCAGAACTAAACAAGGTAGTGTTAGGGCTGAATGTGTACTCTTTCTTAGTGACCATAACTGCCAAACTCGGCCATTTCCCTATTTTTGCCAATTCTTGCTTCCTCTTTGCATTCTCACTGGTAGCAGATTTTGTATGAGTTGTCAACTTCGTTTTGATAGTTTCGGTCAGCGGAACTCCGCCCTAACACTACCTTGTCTAGTTCTACTATTAATCCACCCATAGTATAATAATAAAAGTTGTAGCGACATTTCTAGCTGGGGTCAACGAGTGTAGAAAATCAAAACAAGAGCGCTATGGCAGCTGATGCAAAATGGAGATATCAAAAATGTTTTGTGTCAAAATGTTTTTTAGTTTTCTTTTGTTTGACATATGCTGACCGCAGCTCGTGAGAAAATAGGAAGTTGTCAAGGCTACCTAATAGATTGTTTTATCATGATCACGACTAACTACGATCAAATCGGTTCCTTACAACTCGATACATATTGAGCCTTCTTAAAAACCAGTTTTTTGTCAATATTCTTAAAAAAATTTTCATTGCTTTTTGTTTTTTTTTTATTTTAAAAAATCACATCACTTTCTATCAAAATTAAAAAAGAAAGTTAAGTGATTACGATCCAGCATTTCCGTTATTAAAAAATGTAGCCAAGACCTCGCTTGAATCCCTAAGATTCTTAGGAGATCTCAACTAAGGCTACTTTTACCGGTGTCGCTAAGAACCGAATTGGTCCATATGAGACTCCTTCGAGAGGTTACCAGATTTACCTAAAGTGTTGCGAACGTTCATTTCCATTCAAATTAAACGATTTACAAATTACAGGCAAAAAACAAGTACCTGATATATTATTCAATTGCAAACAATTTGTTCTGCCCTTGTTTTGAATACATATAGAAAGCATAGAGAACAATTTTTTCCCAAGTATGTATTTTTATTTTTTTTTACTTGTGTACATGTAAAAGCATTGAATAACACAACATCATTTGATCGTAACAGGCTTGATCAAAGCCTTTCAAGGACTATTATTGGCAATTTGTGTTATTTGCGGGTGAATATAGACAATAAAAACAAACAAATGTTGACGCACTTCAAACGAAAGGTGAAGGAAAAATCAAAGAAAGAAATATAAATGAAAAACAAATTTACTATTTTTGGCTATTTTTGGCCTGCGCATTGATATTGTAATAAAAATAAAATTTCTTTCATATCTAATTTTAATAGTGAGCTACTATTTGAGAATATATATTTTTGCAAATATATGCTAAATTAAATCGAGTACAAACGACTTCATTCTAGCACAATTTTACAATATTTCTATGCAACATAAAATTTGATTGAAAGAAGTAATTTTTGTTTACAAACTCAAAAATATAAATAAAATTAAAATTTATTCACGATGAACATGGTCTATCAATTCTTTCGGAACAATCACATTTTGGCCATTTGCGAGGACGCAATAGAATGCAAGTCATATAGCTTAAATTTATCACGTTTCGAGATGTCCGACATACCTGAATTAGTTGAAAAGTGTGACCTTTTGCTGAAATTATTTTTGAATCATAATCAATTGATAAAGGTTCGTATTTTTGCAAATCGAATATTTTTCATGTAAACAGAACGTAAATCATACATTTAAGACAGATATTAAGGCCGCGCGTAATTTTCCAACACGAAAAAGTATTCTGTGTTTATTTGGAGAGCTTGGAATATTGTCTATTCGAAATATAAACACGATTATATTTGTTGTACCAATGAATACACATGTGATGTTAAAGACCAACATTTAGTATACGCTACTTTTTTATAATCCGCAGGCTTAGCATCAATTGGCCCATTTACGCTAGCTACTTTAATATTTCTTACGCACTAGCTACTTCTTAGACCGAAAGTAATGCATAAAAGGGTCAGTTCAATCAACTTCCAGCTCGTTTGTTTCTTGCTTATGTTTTTAACATCTTGACTGACTCATAAAATTTATTCTGACGAACTCATACTTCAAAGTAATGTATTCGAGAAAACATGACACATAAAGCTTTTCAGTTTCGTTAAGCAACATGAATAAATATCGTGATGAATGGTGATGTGATTTTTGTTAATTTTTTTATATTGCATATTTTATTAACACTATCGCCCATATTTCTGCATTTGCCGTTTTATTAGATCTCTTTTGGTTTAGAAGTGATCAAAACAGTTATATGCTCGCAGTAGTAATGCTCTGAAAAAATGTCAGCTTTTTTGATCTCCTGAAAAGTTGCTGAAAAAGACATAACCAAATAACCATTTTTGTAGGCGCAGCGACGATATATTAAAAAAAAGAATATCAATCACTCTGCCTTGTTTTTTGTTGTTTCAATATCAACTAGCGAAAAAGCTAGCTCTTCATGACTAGTGAAGTAAGCAGGGAATGGGTGTGTTAAAGGTAGCAATTGACCCCTTCCTATGACATGCTCGTGTAAATTTTGCAAATAAGGTAGATTGAAGTGGAACTAGTACTGGCTACCTAGGGGCTAGCAAAATCACTAGTTTTGCACTAGTGCCATGAACTGCAGGGAATATCAAAGAAGTAAAATATATGTATATATATATATGTATATTTTATTTCTATGGGGAGTATATATAACACTTTATAAAGAGAAATATCTCGTCGTTGCGCATGCAATACAGCTACATTCCAAAAAGGCCAACATTAATTTGATTTTAATTTTGATCATTCATGATTGATTTATTCATTTTGATTTTTCATTAAATGCTTATTTGGGAACAAAAGAAATATCTAATTTCAATAAATCTTTAGTTCAGTTCAAAATCCATTTAACAGTTTAAAAGGAAATCAGTGTTTCTGCACTTCTGTAAAATTTTACTATCACCGTGTGTAGTATGCGCAAGTGGCTGATATACGGTATTGCACGCGCCACTTGCGTGCGGTATACGGTATTGCACAACTCGTAACGATCGCAGTTACCGATATGACGTCACTCTGACGTAATTTTCACCTACACTGTTCGTGTCAAGCATTTGAGAATTTTCTGGATTCTTTTGCGTCATGTGCTTGTATTGTACTGAATACTGGATGATTCATAATCAAGCCTTGCAGGAAGGTCCTGGAATATGTTTAGAAAATGAATGGAGCCCAAAACCCATCTATACATGTACCTCTTTATATATTTACTCATACGTTTTGAATTAAAAACGTTTCCAAACTCGATTTTAGTAACTTGCATGCTGCTAGAACTGATGCATGTTGAAAAAAGAAGTAAGTCAGTTTATGTCCATGCGGGGAACATCACAAGAATAGCGATATTCACCTCCTAAATCCAAATCTGATAAATTTCAGGCCGCTCGCAATCGGTTTGAGTTATAGGCCTCCAAAACTGGAAAAATTGTATAAGAATCTTGCTGGTTGTATTCATTGAAAAAAAAAAATATTTGAAATTTTTGTATTCTTATTTGAAAAGAGAAAAACTTGGGGGCTAAATAATAATTAAGGATAAATGAGACCTCACGTTTTTTAATTTACTAAATTACTAAGAATATTTGTTTAGAAAAAAATGTTTTAAATTACATGAAAAAAAATTAAATTTGAAAACGTTTCGGGCATGATATGAGAAAGATTTTTACCCCATAATTGGAATATATATAATTTTCTTATATGTATAAGCGTGTGTGAACCGGTGTATCATAATAACAAAATTATTACCATGAATTATTATAAATTATATCATGATAACAAAATCTCAGAAAATAGAATTATATAGGTTACATTTTCTTTATGTGCATTCTAGACTCCTTTATGCCATTGCCTCCCCCTAGAACAAATCCTGCGGACGTCCTGCGACATATATATATTCAACTGAACTAAACATTTATTGAAATTAGATATTTTTTGTTCCCAAATAAGCATTTATATTAGAGAAAGGGAACGCTGTCCGAAATGCATCTACCTTCTCTAGTTCTGCCATGGTGTCGAATAAGCAATGCATGGCAGCTGAGATGATTTCTTAAAGAACATAATACCTTAATTAAATATACTCATTTTTAAAATTTCGAAAGAAAAATACCTCTTAATAAATCTGTGGCACAAATCTATTTTAAATTTTTCTTCATTCAGTAAAGTCGTAACTTTAGACTTTCACTTCAATTTTATATAATAGTACAGATAGATATTGATTAATTGCAGACCCACCAACTGTTGCGTTTATATTTACCACATCAAAATTTTTATAATATTTATTTTGTCATCCGGAAAAGCAAAAAAATGCTTGACAAAAACTAAAAGCGTTTCGATGAAAATATAGACTTTCGCAGTCTCAAGGCTTAGTGCCCTAACAAATTTCTTTAGAATATTTTTAAGTAATGCTTGATAAAGCGAACGTCTATTATGGTACCAGCAACAAAATGAATACGTATTATTTATAATTTATAATGGGTTGTCCAATTTTGTTTTTTTATTTACTAATCGTGTATGTGCACGACACGCTCGTTTTATCACACTACGGAAAAGTATGTTGCATTCCAAATAGCAACACCAATTTGTTGCAAAACGGTCGAGGTTCACATCAGTTTTTTTATATAAGAACAACGGTCAGAATATTTTTAATTAAATTTTTATTGCTTTTATAAAAAAAGTATCATTGAATAATAGAAACCCCTCATTTTATACGTTTTGAGAAGAAGTGATGCGAAAATTTTCGTGTGGGAGGAGGTGTTCATTAGAGTGGGCCGAAAAGTTTAAAAAGCCCGGCCCTAATTTGAAAGCTTACCCCGAGTGTGTTTCATTGCCAAATGAATTTTTTCCATAGGCTTATCATCTCAATATTATCACTTAAAACACAAGTAAAGATTATTTTTTTTTTATTTTATTGCTATTCTTATAATAACAATTGATTTGGTTTATTAAATTCCGAATATGAGATCAGCTTGAAGCCTTAAGTATTACACATACATACTTCTCGTTTATAAAATGTTCTGTTTAGCATTTCATTATAAGCTACCAATTTCATTAAATCTCTTAAGTTTCTCCGGAAAGTTATCCTTATAGAGAACTGGATCTGCTCTGAACTCAACACTCCTTAATGGCATGTGTCCGTAAAATTGTGCAAACCGATCAATGCAAGAAGATCGTTCCATCATGTGATTAAGATAGGCCGAAAGCATTTCAGTGTTAGTGCATTCGGGACATTTGAATTTTTTTCGTGGTGCCACCTTAATGGGTGGCTTATTTGTTATGTTAGCTACCAAAAAATTCATGGCAATATCTTCACAGTTCATGTGTTCATCTACCCAATCCTTGATTTCGACTGGCATTGCGTTGGTGTACATGTAACTCCAATATTTATGATGAAATGCTGCACCTGTAAGAACCATAGAGATTTGATTCGTCCATTCAGATTCGTAATGCCAGCTCATAGTAGAATTGTCCCATATATGAATGCGACTGGGAAAACCAACAATGCGATCGGGAAACTCACGCCAAACTTCGAACCCAAAGTTCAATTCATCAGCAGTTAACATAACGATATCATCGTCAATGGTCAAAATGGCTTCAGTCTCTATTTCGTCATATGGATAAAATCGATTTGACAGTTTGTTGGCGTGTGTTTGAATGACCTTTAAAGGCTTCATTATTTTGGGAAACATTGAAAGTTGAGGCGGCGCCTTACGTTGGTTATTCCATATTACAAGTATGCTTTGAAGAGATGAAACAACTGACAATTTTTGAATAAGTATAAAAAGACTTTCGACACGATCGTATGTTAGAATAACTGCAGTAAATCCTTGGGAATTGACAGATATAAGCGGTTGGAAAAGCGGATTATGAGCTGATCTGCAATTCGTATCAATAGTATTCCACTGAAGATTCGTCCTAGCAAGATGTGGAAAAATGCGACCGTTCAATATATCCAGAGCTGTGAGTGTAATAGTGTTCAAATCTTTGAAATATTTTTGAAAAAGCCATTCGCATTGTTGCTGCATTTCTTGAATTTTATAATAGGAAAAAGCCCTTAATTTTTGCATTATAGAATGCATATCAGATTCTCGAATTCGAATTGCAGCAAGTGACCAATCAATTACATCTTCAAAAGGTAAAATAACGTTGTCGGAAACCACAACTGGAATACATTTGTGTGCGAGCATTTCAAGGAAGACGGGTTGACCTTTTTTTTTACTGAGTCCCATTAGACAAAATGTTCCTTTTGAAAGAACGTGAGGATATTCATGATGTGTATACTTTGGCAGTACGTCACAACGAATTACTTTATTTTTACTCGATGACCTTTCTACATTCATTATTTTTTTGCATGGTTCAAGCATTAGTACATCTGTATAATCTTTTGCTAGATTCTTTATTATTCTCTGATGTTCCGGGAAGATTTTTTGTTGTGCAGATATCAGTAAATATTTACGTTGCTGCGTTTGTTGCTTACCCACATTTGATACATCAAAGTATTCAAGTAGTGGACTCCAAACAGGAAAAGCGATATCAAAACCACTCCTATAGGTTAGGGAATCAAAGCCGCCACCAAGTATGATAGCTTTGTCTGTACTGACATTTAAGGCCCGGTTAAACGTAGGCGCACTACCTGGCAATATATTGAAAATCAAATGATTTTCTCCATTGTCCCAGTAATCCAAAGATATAAGAGCTTTTCCAACATGTTTTGTGTCAATCAAGTTTTCATTTAATAAATCCATGCTTGGCAGGAAGAGACAAGCTTCATTAGGATTCGGTGTAAAATAATCACTCTGCATCACTGTTTCCAGTATACGGTAATATTCCTTTGTCAAAATAGTACTCTGCTTACCACTGTCTGTATCCAAATATTCCTTAAATGGATATACAAAAATGTTCATGCGACCCTGTTCTTTTTGACCACATCGATAAACATTAAAGCAATCCCAGTATGAACAGTTTGGATTCCACGGTTGGCTTTCATAATTTTCGCCAGGAAGAATCTCTCTTGCTGGAGACATATCTGCGTGCTTATTTCTATTATAAATTGAAATGTTCAATTTCTTGGGACTATTTAATATGTTCCACATCAAAGATATTCCAACAAAGATTGTTATGACTACAATGGTGATGAATACTATATTAGAAATCCTTTCATTATTCTGTTTGCTTGATTTGCTGAAACCTTTACGGTTTCCAAATATATTATATTGAAACATTTTGGGATGTAGTGTATTGTATACAATGTGGTCGATACTCCAATTTTGACGCGCTGCAAAAAGTGTATTTCGCACAATTCCACGAGTCACTTTTTACATTTCCAAAATTAAAACATTTTCTAAGATAAATAAAGTCGATAATTGCAATTATTGTTTACTAATTTTTTTTGGAGACCATCAAAACGGAAATATGTACAGCGATGAAGGTGAAATGTCAGACTATATATCAGTGGTGCCACCTTGGAAAAGTACTCACTGTCATTATTTGACATTTGTTAATTATTGTTTAACCCTTTATTTCAAAAAGTTTTATAGCATGAACACATAGATGACGATAAGCGAAGAGCGCCAAATATCACTATTATATAAAATAGTCAAGAAAAGCTAGAAGCAGAAATTAAACAACAATTAACTGAGGGTTACAAAATTACTGCTCCGAAGAAGAAAACGCCAAAAGTGACTATTGCATATATAGACTGCGACTATAACCAAGAAGAATTAGTAGCAACAAGTCAGTTTATAGACACCAGCGACAATTTTAAATTGGTTCATAAATTTGTAAATAAGACAAAACTTTGGAATTATATTATAGAAGTGTCTGGGGAAACATTAGCTGAAATATCTAGTAGATACGTCATGCTCAGTTAAAGATATAGACTTATTAAATGATTCATTTCATTGACCCGATGCTTTAAATGTCAAAAATATCATCACACAAGCAATAATTGTGAAGGAGAAGAGGCGTGCGGAAACTGCGGAAAAACATTTTTTTTTACAAAGTTTTTTCTAAATGACCTCTATATTAATTATGTTGACTTTATATGATTTAAATACAAATTCTAAATGTTTGATAGTTTAAATCATACTTGATTTTAAATACAAATTCTAGTTGTTTGATAGTTTAAAATCGTTTATTGAGCTTAAGGTCAAAGTTAGAACAATTAATTGTTCTAACGAATTTTTCCAAAGAAACAACAACAACAACAAAGTTTTTTCAATATGAAAAGGAAAAAATCACTAGCTGATCTGATTGCAATTTCTACTCTGCTAAAAGCGTCATCAGAAATCTTTGTGATACCCGTGCAAGCGCGCGCTAACGCACTGCACCATCGGGGCGATGAGATTTGAAGCGTCAATTTCTCAGTTTTTCCTCCATTTCATAATGTCACATTTGTTGTTGTATTTCTGTTTTACTTTAGTTTCTATGCTTATGTTATTATATGTAGTCCAACAGCCTGCTGGAAGTCTGCACTAACAAAGCATGTTTACTGAAGTTGTTTTTTTTTAGAATTTTTGCTGATTTTGTTTTCAGCTGTTTCCGTTTGGTCGAGCTCTACCATTTGATTAAAGTTTTTTCTAAATGACCTCTATATTAATTATGTTGACTTTATATGATTTAAATACAAATTCTAAATGTTTGATAGTTTAAATCATACTTGATTTTAAATACAAATTCTAGTTGTTTGATAGTTTAAAATCGTTTATTGAGCTTAAGGTCAACAACTAGAATTTGTATTTAAAATCAAGTATGATTTAAACTATCAAACATTTAGAATTTGTATTTAAAATCAAGTATGATTTAAACTATCAAACATTTAGAATTTGTATTTAAATCATATAAAGTCAACATAATTTTTTTTTACATTTAACAGATTTGGTCTTTGACCTGAAAGGAAAGGGATAGATTTATTTAGAGGAATTGATTGGAACCGTACGTGAATTATTGATTAGGCGAAACAACCGTGAAAGACAATTTGAATAGCTTGTAACCGAGGCTAGTATTATGCTTTAACCTCGGCAAGCATTTCCAGCCCTTAGTTGTTCCTATCCTTTAATTCCACATTTTCCACCGTTGATAGTGTAGCGCACTCTCCACTGGACTACAAAGGCCGACATGACACCAGAACATGTAAAATTACCACAAATTTTATAATACGTTTACACAAAAACTAAAACGCGGTTTATGGCTATTGTGTTTCATCTCAAAACACGACTGTTTACACCGCCTTTTTCACGTTTTAGTTTGACGTTTATTTGCATTCGATAAAAAATTTCCTATGTTTACAATCTCTTATGCCCATAAAACACGATGATCGTTTGCTTGGCGTGCACATGGCCGTGCAATATAGTTGTTGTTGTATTCTTCAAAGTTTTATACAGTTTCGCATTGGAAGCAACAACAACATTATCTTCTCGCCGAGCAAACGAGCATCGTGTAATATGGGTGGTGACAGTGGAAAGTGCGCTCATTTTCTGAGCAGAAGACTTTGTTCTGGAGAAAATGGTATCATAAGCGCGACTCATCTTGACGAGTCTTTTTCGAGTCATTTTTTGATCCCGAAAATATAAAAAATTACTAAAAAAATACTCATTTTGGAGTCTTTTTCAAGTCGTTATTTAATCATTTTTAGGTATTTTTGAGGTACAAAAACGACTCGAAAAAGAAGAGTCCCGCGTAGGGTACCATTTGCTCCTGAACGATGAGTCTTTTTTTTATCAGAAAATGAGCTCACTTTAGATTGTTAAAATAGAACCGAAAACGACTCTAATTTGTTCGAAAATTTCATAAAATGCAAGGTAGATTCGGTTTGCTACAATTCTGTTACATGGCATTAAATAGAGTTTAGACAAACATTTAAATGAAATATAAATGTTAAGTTGACAACTTAATTTAAAGTATTTTACCGGTTTTATTTTACTTTTATTTTATTTTACTTGAGTTTAATTTTAATTATCTTGACACATTTTATTAAATTATCAACTTCACACTAAAAATTGACTGCCGAAACTGACGAAATATTTAGCATTTAAAAATTTCGTTTGTTTCAATTTGTCAAAACTCCCGTTAATTTTTGAGTACCACTAAAAAGTAGTCAGTTTTTTATTGCCCAGCGGAGCAAAATATGCTTCTGCACACGATTTGTTCAATATCCCGTTAGTTGTCACGAAAAACAAGCAGTTAGTTTTTTATCGACTGTGAGGAATAAAATATACTTCCGCACATGACATGTATTTTGTTTTTGTAGGTCACCAAGCGGACTCAAGTAGTAGTTTTGGAGATATCGCGTTTTTATTGATTTGTGGGCGGTAAAAGGGGGTGTGGCCAACTTTTTCCAAACTCCATCCTCTTATAGAAGGAAATTTACTGCCAAAATTTCTGCTTAAGCAGCCTAGTTGTTTTGGTGATATAGCATTTTTATTGATTTGTGGGCGGTAAAATAGAGTGTGGCAAACAATTTTATAATACTATTGCATTGTCACCGAACTTACAAATGTACAATAAACTAAATTTCAGCTTAATTGAATAGCAACAAGGGTTCGAAAAATGCTTTGCAAATTTTGACAGACATACGAACGAAGCAAGCTAAATAAAGCTTATAAAAATCACAAGTTTTCAGACCCATTTTCCCAACTTTACATCCCTATAACTTTTTAACCACTTGAGAGCAGCCTGAAATTTTTAAAATTTGGATTAGTATGTCAAAATACATAAGATCCTTAAAAAAAGTTATTGCTATTCTTCAATTATGCCCAATTGTTTTTGCCCAAACGTGCAATAGTGCGCGTCTTGTACAAAGAAAGTGAGGAAAGTTTGATGTGAAGTTCCTGTTTTTTGTGAAAATAAAAATTGCTTACCTCTTTTCAAAATATAACTATTTTGCAAAATTTGCCGATATATTTAAAATAGTTGGATGATACCACAATAACACTGATCCTAAGACTAGTCCATCTTTTATGAGATCAAATTGACTTTGACAAACGGTTTTTGACAAATGTTTTTGCATGGTAATCTCAAGTTTAACTTTTAATATGATATTATTGAAGAGAACGAGTGATAAAGATTTTTAGTTTGTTTTCTTTATATTAAATAAGGTGCCTAACTCGCTAAATAGCCTGACTCGTCTGCAAATTCTCACATTGGACTACAATAAACTGAATGAGTTTCCACTCGTTATTTGCCGACTTTCAAATTTGCGTTCGTTGAACGTGAGCTGCAATCAAATTGAAACATTACCAAGCTCAATAGGAGATCTTACTATGTTAGAGACATTTTGGTGCAACAATACAGGTCTACGACATATACCTGAAGAACTGGGTAATTGTGAGCACCTGGAGACGTTCGGAGCACGCGGCAATAAATTAGAACGTCTACCCGTAAGTATTGGGCTGTTGAGTGACCTTCGTTGGCTTACATTCGAATCAAATGAACTTACTGAGTTGCCAGCAAGCTTTGGAGCCCTGGAAAAATTGGTGCATTTAAATTTAAAGAATAATTTCTTGACACAAATACCACTCAACCTAACAGATTTAAAGAAGTTGCAATTTGTATATCTCAACGGGAATCGCATTGACAATATACCAGTTTCGAGTATGCTGGAGGGAACAAATTTTATGCGTGTTCTTAATTTAAGTCATAATCCCATAAGCAACCAAGAGGACACAAGTGAGCAGTTAAGAGTACGAGCGATTTGCTACAAAAGTTTTATACCTAATGCTAATTGTGGGTTTTTTCTACAGAATTACAATCACATAATTTTAAATGAACACAGTACGTTAACTAATCCAGATTTCATAGAAGATAGCGACGACGAAATGCAGGAAGACGAATTTTCAGATTGGGAAAATAGCGTCGAGACCAGCGATTTAGACACGACGGATGAAAGCTCTCCAGAAAACGATATGGAGGTAATACATTTTATTAACATAGCACACTATGTACCAAAGATAACAAGATAGGAAGCTTAGAAAACATAACCTCAAAAAGGTTTGTATGTATATGTCTGTTCCCGTACTTCAATATTCGTATGAATTCGTGCTTTTCCTGTTCCCGTAACCAAAAAATTCCTAAAAGAGATCCTCTTTGAGACTTCTTTGAGACTTCTTTGAGAGAGAAGCTGAGAGAGCTGTCAAATAAACGACAAAGAAAAATAGAAATAATTTTATATTGGCCAAGGCTCATTGATCATTGACATAGTATAACTAGACAAGGTAGTATTACGGCGGAGAGCCGGTGACCGAAACTGTCAAAAGGAAACTCATACAAAATCTGCAACCTCAACAGCAAAATGGTTGAATTTGACAGTTATGGTCACTATTGCCCATATTACACGATGTCCGTTTGCTCATTGTAGAAATAATTTTGTTGTTGCTTCCAATGTGAAACTGTCAAAAATCTCTGAGAGCAAGCGGATGAACACTTTGTAGGGCGTAAAAAATACGTTCATTTTGTACGCTGATCATATCGGCAGAGATCGTACAAACAGTGTTGCTGGATGGTGAAATTAAAGTGTTGTAACGTTTTAGCAACTGAAAAGTATTCTTTTGAGGAAAAGTACTACTATTCTACTAAAACGTAATGAAAAAGTAGTGGTATGAAACCCTTATTGCATAATATAACATCGTGTGACCTAGCAGCGGACAATATGTGAAAGAGCGTAAAAAGTGTTCATTGTTCGCCGTGCAAACAGATATCGTGTAATGTGGTCATTATGGAAATTATTATATTCACAACTCTGCAAGACAATCCTGACCGAAACTTTAACACATTCACAAAAATTTTTTAGTATTCACTAACACATATGCATGTTATTTTGTTATTAAAATGGCGGTACAAAATACTATTAGTTATTAAACCCCCAGCTAGAATAGTAACTGTTACATACGGCGTATATAACACGAGCGGTCACACGATTTTCGTTACGTCCATATAAAATTTTTCATACAAAACTTGTGACCATTGTTCAAGCGGTGATCAAACTGTCACAAGGTTTGCATCTCTGATTCTCATCCGTGTGATCTGGCATCCTTTTCTGCCACACATGTTTTACCGATATGAAAAATAATACATCTGAACTGCTCACACCAATAACAGATTCAGCTTTTCAATCTTCTCCCCCATGTCGTTATATCATGACCACCCTCTACCCTAGAGATTAAAACTGACATTTTTACCAGCGCAAACAGAAACACAATTAAATTTTTTTTAATTCGTTTTTATTATTTTTGAGTTGTTTTCAATATATCAAGTAAAAAGATTTATAAATTTTTAAAAGAAATAATACATATTTGTTTTATAAAAGAATGAAATGAAAATTATTAAGGATTAACAGATATGAAAAGGAAAATTAATATTATAAATTAAAAAATAGCATAGATGAATTCACACGAAACAAATGAAAATTATTTACAATAAATTAAAGCTTTTACAAAATATACCTTTTTTAATGTTAATAAGACTAAGCAAGAATTAAAACGAGAAAATAAATATACATAAGAAACAGCTGCCATCACCATCGCACGAAGCATAGTGCATATACAATTGAATTTAAAAATTAACTAATTAAAGCATAAATGTTAGTGAACAATACAGAAATTATAATAGTATAACTAAAAGAACATTGGGTGCGTTCTCGAAACTCATAATGTTGTATGTATCACTTTTCGCTACTTTGTATGTCTTGTGAACGGTGAGTTGCATTTTCTGTCAACACAGGTACAAAAATTGACACTATGCATGAGATTAGCAAAGTGGACGCGATCTCAATGGCACTGGGATCATCTATCTCTCCGGTCATTCGGCACAAAGATTGATGTACTCGTTTTATGAGAACTTTGCATTCTCGAACCATTTGGCTTTGAGCCAGTGTCTCACTTCTTTGAATAATCTGAAAACATACATACATAATTTTTAAAGCAATTTTTTGTTTTCAACAAAACAGACATTCAAGATTTTGTGAATTTGAAAAATATTTATAAAAAACAAGTAAAGAAATATCTTCGACTGAACCCAAATCCTTTTTATTTCAACTCCTTTTTATTTATGTATTTTCATTTTTATAAAGTAGCTGGTTTTTTAAGTATTCCAACAGAAATAAGTTTTATGGGTATTAAAAGAAAGGTCCCAGCGTACAATTACTTCCGACTTCTGTACGAATTCTGACAGAACGTCTGCACAAGTTGCCGAGTCTGATGCCGAATTCTGTGCGAACGGTTGACAAGAATTCGGACCGACATTTCTGTTGAAAGTCGGCTACTTGTGCAGACTATTCTTACAGAATTCTGTCCAATTTCTGATGGGAATTTCGGAGGGAAATCTTACATTTTGTACGACAAAGGACAGACAATTCTGACCATTGTCGGACAGAACATCAGACATATGTCAGACAATTCTGACCATTGTCGGACAGAACATCAGACATAGGTCAGACAATTCTGACCATTGTCGGACAAAACATCAGACATATGTCAGACAATTCTGACCTTTGTCTGACAGAACATCAGACATTGATCAGACAATTCTGATCTTTGTCAGAAAAAATGAAAAATTGGTTTAAATTTTAAAAATTCATATTTATTTTAGAGTTATTATAATTATAATAAAGTAATTTAATTAAATTTTTTTAAAAACAAAGTGCAATTGCAATTGTGATATTCAAAATCTTATAATAACGTAATTTAATTCAAGTTTTTTAAAAACAAAGTGCAATTGCAATTGTGAAATTCAATATCTTATAATAAAGCAATTTAATTTCATTTTTTTAAAAGCAAAGTGTAATTGCAATTGTTAAATTCAAAATCTTATAATAACGTAATTTAATTAAATTTTTTTAACAACAAAGTGCAATTGTAATTGTGTATTTCAAAATGTAATTATTATAATAAAGTAATGTTTTTTTATTTAATTATTTTTGTTTTATTTAGTTTTATTCAATCATCCTCAGTTGTTTTACTTTTATTTCTTTTATTCAATCGGTCTTTTGCCGAATTAAAAAAAAATTTTATGCTGCTTTCCACTGTGGAACTATTTGTTTGTGAAATTTGTTCCAAGGTGACATCTAAAAAGACAATTTTAATGAATAAGAATCGTCTATACTAGTTGAAATGCAATTTTTTTAAATACCTTTAAGTAGCTTTATAAAATGTAGGTCTCTGACCGGTATATTGTTATTTGAAGACGACCACGAAAATTTTTAGCAATTGCTTAGCATCTTTTTTAACTCTTATTGCCTGGCGGGACAACATTTTAAGATTTATGTTTTCTTAGAGTCTTTTTTAATTGTTTTTTCACTTTATTTCTTTTATCACAAAGTTTTATTAAACTCACTTTCTAAACTTATTTTACGCTATTTTTTTATTTTAACTTTTTTTCACACTAAATCTTCTTTTTCGCACAAATCAACTCTTGTAGTCACCGATTGAATTATAAATGACGCTCGATTGACACAATCCAATCGCACAAAAAAATTGACAATGGAATGTAACGGGATTAACAACAAAAAACCAAATCACATTGAAAAATTACCATGGAATGCAAGAACAAAACAAACAAAAAACTTCTCTTCAGAGTACAAGTGTTTTCCCACCACCAAATTATTCTGCAGCCAATTTGTACCAACAAAGCATAACAAAGCATGATCTTCTTCGTCTTGCATTTGCTGTGAAAGGGTTGTGGTTGATGTCGACAGAATTGTTTGTCTATTTCGTAGAAAGACCTGTACGCATATTATAACGCAAAAACAACAATAAGCAAAAAATTTCCCTTCATGGTATAAGCAGAAACATGTATGCAAAAATAATAACAAAATCGAGCAAAAAAATAATGCACTCAGAGAGTAAGCAGATTTCTCGCTCAAATCTCTCATGATAATTTCCTTCAGAGAATGTGCAGATTTGTCTGATAGATTTCGGATAAAATAACAGACTTTTTCGGACGTCAGACATGTCGGAAAAA
Source organism: Dichetophora obliterata (assembly GCA_963920525.1). Taxonomy (NCBI): domain Eukaryota; kingdom Metazoa; phylum Arthropoda; class Insecta; order Diptera; family Sciomyzidae; genus Dichetophora; species Dichetophora obliterata. Next base: position 193,432,496 of record OY986437.1, read on the forward strand.
TGTGTACGCTGGGGTATTACGAATATCTATTCAACGAGGTATCAAACATAAAAATCCATGCATAACTTCTTAAGACATAACTTTGTTTATATCATGGTGTAAGAAATAGAGGTGTTAGTGAATTTGACACTTCTCTCTCAAAATGATAAAATTATGTTTCCCCGCTCTTGTCAAAAACAGCTGACGGTGAATTGCAATGAAAACAAATTTTGTTAAATTCGTGTCTTTCTGCAAGTTTATAAGATTTTACTGAGACTAAAGTGAGAATAAAGTGATATGGAAAACTATAAAAAATATGAGACGCTGTGTGTTATGCAAAAAAAGAAAAACAACGATGTGAATGCAAGACAATTTGCATGCTGGCCAAAGCTTAATGTCGGCGGCACCTTCCAGCGCACGTTTCTGATAAAATGGCCAAAACATTCAACGACAAACTTGTCAAATCGGCAAAGACAACTGCAATAACTTTTTGTCAACGCAACACGGTACAATTAATTGCATTTAATATTTATTTATACTTAATTCGCACAATAAAAACTATAGCACATCATCTAGCAACTCAAACAAATAACATAATTTGACAACTATCAACAGTTCCGCTCTTTCGCTCACAATTTTTTGACAGAAGCAAAGAAATTCATGGTGTTGTCAAAAACTCACTAACACCTGGTTTTCTTACACCATGGTTTATATTTAGAAGTTGTCTGAAAAACTAGTGTTTTTTTTAAGAAAGCAATACATTAAAAAGATAATTATATCCAGAAATACTGTCGGCTGCGAAGCCTGTAGACTGGACTTAGTGAGGGTTTTAGTCCCTCAGTAAATAAATAATAATAAATAGAATAAGTATATATGTACAATTATTTTCATTAAATTTGGAAAAATGGATATTTTACGAATAATGAGGTTATATCTTAAAAAGTTATGCATGGAATTTTATGATTGATAGCAAGTTGAATAAATACTAGTAATATAATTTTTTTGATACCCATAAAAGTTAGTTTTGTTGGAATACTGAAAAAACAATAAACAGATTTTAATTTTCCAACTTTGGAAGCCTACCACAACTAAACCAATTGAGAGCAGCCTGGGACTTTGCTTTGTAATGCGATTCGAAAACAAAACCACACCAATTCTTTATGGGCACACACTTCGAATTCAAAACAGACAAAAAACAGCATTTTAAAGCATAGGTAGAAGTTACTGACATTAAGTAATCTTAATTCATGTATTAACATGGTGTGATTATGTGTTCGAACCGCATTTGCTTTTCGAATCGCATTACAGAGTAAGGCCCCTGAAATTTTTCAGATTTAGTGATATCAAATGATGGAGTTGTCGCTATTCTGGAAATGTTCCAATAAAATTTAGTGTTTAAAACTGAATGTATTTTTTCAGCACTATTCTGGCAACTTGACAATAGTCAACCAGTATTTTTAATATTTTTATGTGTTTGTTGTAATTTTTTATTTCAAAACAAAATTTGGAGGTCAAAAACCAAAATTTTTAAATGAAATTGTCACTATCTGAAAAGCAGTTGACAATTTTTATCAAAATTTATTAATTTTGAGCTTCAAGTTTTGTTTTGCAACAAAATATTTAGAACAAACACATAGAAATAGTAAAAATACTGGTTGAATATTGTCAAGTTGCCAGAAAAGGGGTGTTAATGTTAGAAATTCACGGCAAATTTCATGTTTATCACAAATACATAATATAAAAAGATAAACAACAGATTGTGAATACTACTACTGCTACTTACAATATGGTTGTAATTTTTTTCTAATGCGGTCAACCGGTCTTCCACATTTTTATAGATGCCAAGATTTTATTTTGATTGCAATTGGCTGTCGCTTGGTTGCTTATAACCGTATTTAAAAGGCTTATTACGTCTGAAAAATTTTTCATTTAGTTACTTACAGCCCTGCGCTGGCAACTTGACAGTAGTCAAGCAGTATTTTTAATATTTCTATGTGTTTGTTGTAAATATTTTGTTTCAAAACAAAATTTGAAGCTCAAAATTAATAAATTTTGATAAAAATTGTCAACTGCTTTTCAGATAGTGACAATTTTATTCAAAAATTTTGGTTTTTGAGCTCCAAATTTTGTTTTGAATTAAAAAAAATTACAACAAACACATAGAAATATTAAAAATACTGGTTGATTTTTGTCAAGTTGCCAGAACAGGGCTGTTAAAATATATAGAAAAAAAAAATAGCCTTTGTCAGTCGAGCAGCTTGGTATTTCGTTGACTTCGTTGAAGTTTTGGGATGTGTAAGAAAACTTCCGTTTCCGTTTAGGGCTAATAACTGCGCATTATTTATAGTATATAGCGCAATTATAGCGCATCGCTTATTTGCCTTTCGTTCCCGAATTGGACTGATAATTTCTATAAAAGTTAAAATGAAAATATTTAAACAAATAAGAGATACAGTTGTAAATATTACCTTCAATAAGTGTGCTTGGATCATCGAAATTAATAGAGTCCACTACCATGAAAAATAAAAATGATGAAATGAAAAAGTACAAATGTAAAAAAGTGAAATGATGATATAAAATATAACTGAATTAAAAAATTTAAATAATATATAAATAAATTAAATAATTTAAAACAAAATTAAATAAAACAAAACTAAATTAACTAAAATAAAACGAAAGTAAAATATATTTCAACTAAAAAAAAATTATAAGAATATATTAGAAATATCATATAAAATGCATTTAAATTTAGGTCAAACAAAAATAAAGAAAATGTGAAGTGAGTGCTAAAAAAATTAATTAGAAAAATTGTGAAAGACATGATGCAAAATGGGTATTAGGAGAATTTTATTTAAAATCGGAATAGCAAAATATTTATAATTTACATCCGTTCGAAGAATTGTAGTTATTTCGTCACCTATGTCACTACCTAATAAAATACCTAATCCTGAGTACGACTGTAATGGTTCCTAGAAATAGTCTTTAACAGTTCGAAAATTGTATCCTAAGATTACTTCCTGGCCACTTTCTTCCCTACTTTCTATTACTTTAGAAGGACCTGTCTTTTCACTGAAGCAATAACAATTATTTTCTTTTATAGGATTTAATGTGAAAGAACCTATTTTTGATATTTTATGGAATCCCAACCCTTTACTACTCCTTTCTTCTAATCGTAAGTAAAGCTGCTGTAAAATTTTGCTTGGACTTTTAATAATTTTTTTTAAATATTGCATATAATTCTCAAACCTATAGGCTGAAAAACTATCTAACGATCCATACTGTTTGCAACAATCCTCTAAATGCAGCAAACCATGTACATTAAAACTAAATAATCACCAAAAATGTCTGCAAACTGTTCTTCAAATTCTTTCAGAATTTCCTGAGCTACATTACCTTCTGTCCTGTACGTCTTTTCACAAGAAAGAAGCCTAATACCTGCATGTAATAAGAAATTATAGTAAATCTCGCTACTTATGCTATCTTTCAATACATATACTCCTAGGTATAACAAAAATTGCCTAAACTCGGCTGATTTCCAATTTGAAACTTCATCTCAATTTCTGCAGATGCTTTGAAGGAACGAACTTTGAAATATAGTTAATTCGTTCGTTCATTTCTGATATGTTCCCTAATTTAATATATAAGCGAATTGATTTTTTTTACTACCCCTAAGTCTACTAAATGCATAGGGTCTAGTGGAAATTGGGACACCATACCTATCTGAGCCTTTTCTAACACATTTTCATTTTGCCTGAAGATTTCACTATGATGATTAACATCTACTCGATTTTTAAATGTAATATCTGTTCTTAAGGCACAAACGCTTTTTGAAAAGGAAACTCTACGATGGCTATAACTACCTACCTGACAGCATTTGGGGCAACTATTCTTTCCTGTAAATGACTGCACACCTGTGACAAAAGCTGGAGAACCACTACAAAAAAGCCAAATGTTAAATTTTTTGAAAACTTCATCTATCATCAGACCATTAGACCTTAAAAGTACTATTTCGTCGGAAAATTTTTTAAGAATTCATTAACATTGCAAGGTTTTTCCATTCCTGAAAAGCAAGCAATGGTGAATGGGCACTCTTGAGGAAATCCTACAATTGCACCAAGAATTGGCCATAAAACTCTATTAGAACTATTAAAAAGTTTCAAACCGTCAATCCCTACGTCAATTAAAACCTCACTACATTCCTTAAGAAAAGGGAACGAAGTTGCATTAAAAAAATACTGAATTCCTAAATATAAAAATTCCCCTTCTGACATAGTTTCTACCTCAACTTTCTTTCTGTTCGTTTTAAAAAGACCTTTTGATGATAATGGTAAACCTTTAAAACCAACTTTATCGAGTGTTTGCAGAAGATCAGAAACAACGTTGTGTGAAACTTTGTTTCTGATTGCCCAGGACCTTATTTCTCGTATTTTATCTAAATCAGTTGGGTTATCGGAAAACACATCTCTATCACTTAACTCATCTCTATCGCTGCTCATATTATTTAAGTTAGTGATGCCCAACTCATCAGCTCACGCCGCTGGCGACGAGCTCACAGCGGCTCATCACATACAACAAAATAAAGTATACATCGATTCAATACAGAAGAACACTTTTCTCACATGTATGAGAAGAGAAAAAAAATTTGGGAGTGTTCTTCATTTTGATTGGCCGACATTAAAAAAATATTACGTATTTCTTTAGCAGAAAAATAAATTAATTAAATTTAATGTATATTCCCGAATTTTGATGTTCATCACAACTGCGCTGCGGAAGGGAAGTACTGATTTTTATTTTCCAAAATCAGCCAATCAAAATTGAAAAAAATTGAGATGAGAAAATAAACTGTCAGCCGGAGTTTAACTTCACAATTTTGTTCTCTAAAACTCATGTATGAATTTGTTTCAACAACATTGTGCGGTGGGCAAAAATACTAGTATGCAGCCTTATAAATTAAATTATTTTTGTACATCCATAAAATAAGTCCAATAATACATAAATAAAAAAGAATTGATATAAAATTTATATAATATTTTTTTATTAAGATGATAACTGACAGCGTTTATTTAAAATTTTAACATTAATATTAGGCTGTATTTCCTGTGCTGATGAAAGACGCAAAACAGCTCTCATGTTATCTTCTGAAAGACGATTTCGCAAGCGAATTTTATTTAATTTCATTGTTGAAAAAATTGCTCGCAACAATATGTGCTGCCAAACATTGCTATTATATTAATAGCAAATTCACGAATTTTTTGATATTTCAAAACACACAGTTTCTTATAAAAATAAACGATAGAAGCCAACTCTTTATGATTATTTCTCTCTCGGGTGTCACATTGCATATCTATGAGCTCTATTTGCACTTCTGATGGTGAAGTTTATGGGTCAATAGCAAAAGGATTTACGAACATTTCTAGCTTACTTTTTATAATAAATAATTCCGAAAATCTCTCTGTTAATTCTTTTTATAAATTCGAAACTTCATTGCAGAACTTGGTTACATTAACAACCTGATTTTCTGCACTCATTTGTAGGCACGGGAAAAAGTAAAAATTTTTGTCCTTTAGTTGCCGTTTCCAGCGAGCCAATTTCCTCTTAAATGCCTCGATTTCATCACTCATGTTGCTAATGAGTTTGTCGCGTCCTAAAAGAGCCAATTAAGCGAATTTAGATGTTGGGTTATGTCCGTCATGAAAGCTAAATCAGCAATCCATTCAGGGTCAAGCAAAATCGGATATGGCTTACTTTTTTTCCAATGTTTACAGAGTAAAGTTAAATAATACAATTATTTGCAAAGATTAAAGATAAACCTACCAAAAACTCATAAATGTGTCCTCTTAGTTCGAAAAACCGCTTAAGAGTCTTGCCACGACTCAGCCATCGAATCTCGCAAAAATATGGAATGTCGGTATGTTCTTGTCCACACATATCAAGGAAGTCTTTAAACTCTCGATGGCTCAACCCATGTGCTCTAACCATATTAACTTACTTAACAACAACATCCATAATATTCTTTAATGATAAAGATTTGGCGCAAAGAGCTTCTTGATGGATAAGACAGTGTACCGCAACAAAATCATTTAAATTTTCGAATCGAAATTTTTGCCGCAGCCGAGCAATAAAACCAGTCTTATGTCCTGTCATTGCTCGTGCTCCGTCAGTTGCAAAACAAACTACTTTTTTCCATGGCAAATCTATCCGTACAACGCAGTCATCAATACATGTAAAAATATCTGATGCTGTTGTTGTTCCTTTCATCGCAATTATGTAAAGTAGCTCCTCCGTGACATTAAACTCGGTATCAACACCCCGTATGAAGACTGCTAACTGAGCAATATCTGTTACATCAGTGCTTTCATCTATTGCTAAGGATACTGCAACAAACGTTTTTATACGAGCCTTTAGCTGCTGTTCAGTGTCTTCTGCCATACCTTGCAATCGTCTTGTTATTGTCGACCTAGACAAGCTTATTGCCTCATATTTGGGCAGATCTTCCTTTGATAAAATTTTAACTGCTTTTAAAATGCAAGTTTTTATAAAATCACCATCACAAAATGCATGATTTCCGCGGACTAAATCAAGTGCTATTTCATAGCTAACTCTAACGGAGTGGGTATTCGAAAAGTTATCATCCTACATTAATGTAAAAAATAGAGTTCCTATACTTTTTTAAGGTCAAAAATTATTTAGTACTTACCAACTTTTTTAATTCAAAACCTAAAATAAGTTCTTCATACAGTGACTTTCTATCTTCACCATCATACTTATTAAATTCAGATCCATGAAGATTATCATAATGCCTTTTGACGTTGGAATTTTTGCACAATATATGCTTATTGCATAAAAGGCATTGTGACTCACCACCATGATCGCGACATAAATAAGGAATTTTCCAATTTATGTTAAAGCTATAATTTTTTTTTTAACATTTTACTTCATATATTTTCCTATGATAAATTTTTTTCTTTATGTCAGCACAATTCAAATATATTTTACTTATAAATAAAATAATTTTAAATTAAACTTGCTTCAATGACATCTATTTGATCAAAAATCTGAACGTCTGAAAAATTCCCTCTATAAATTTTGCTTGGTAAAGAAACAACTAAATTTGAAAAATGTTCCACTGTAAGCAAAAAAAACGTAAGCAACCCAGCAAGAAGTATCTGTGACCGGATACATAAATTTCTATACTCATGCCTATAAACAACAAACACGTTTTAATAAAGCATTATAAATTTTAATTGAATGTTCATCAAACCATTATGCAACAGAACTGTCTCTATTTTTTAAACTGCCTATAAACTTTTATATATTATATATCTGTGCCGTTTTATAAAAACATCTTACGTCGAAGACAGATCTGAGTTATTGATGAAGCTGTGCTTCACGGATAAAGCCCTATAAACACACAAAATCAGGAGTTTCTAGCATGACCTTAGCCACTTTGGCTCGAAAACGAAACATCCTTTCAAACAACTTGTCTGTCGATTGAAAACTTTGAAGATTTCTAGAAACATGATTTTTACACTTAAGATGTTATTATAAAACGCCATACATATATTTAAATAAATAAGTTGTACTTAACTATACTTAAAGAATAAAAGTATTTTTTAACTATAGTTGAAAATGTCACTGCTTTTTTATTGTATAACTGCTGGCTCCAGTAAAATTATTTTCTTACTGGGTTTTCTTTTCAAATATCGCATACACTCAAACATTCAGGGAGCGTGCGGAGCTCAACGTCAGCTCATAAAAGCTAAAAGCTCGTAGGAGCTGAGCTGAGCATCACTAATTTAAGTCTTGAAACTCATCTACCTATCCCTACGTCCACTTGCATTTCGTTGTCCACCTGCATTTCTTCGTCCACTTGCATCTCAACGTCCACTTCCGTCGCAATGTTATGTGCACCTTGTCCACAGTCTGTCTGTCCACTCACAATACTATTTTCATTGATTATTCTTTTGAATTTTTCCACGTTAGCAAGGAAATTTATTTTTTCTTTATACAAAAGTCTGTCAATTGTTTTTTTACTCATTTTGTTTAATTTTAATATTTTTCGTTTGATTTTATTTAATTTATTTTTATTTCTTAAAACTTCCTTATGCTTGTTGCAACGCTCACTATGTTGTGGTTGTTTTTTCGCTTTGTAGAATTATTTCAAATCCGCAAAAGAGCAAGCCATACAAACACCAATTATTATTTGGTTGTGTATGTAAACTTGTTACAGCTGTCCAGCAGGGCCTATTATTTACAGGCAGCAATTTAGTTGTACATTCCTGATTTCTCTTATTGGAATGGTAGACAGAGAGAAATGAATTTCGTTGTGTTTTACTTGTCTTTGTCTTGTTCTTTCTTATGAGAAAAATAAATTTGATGTACTCACAATTTAGAAAATTTTCAAAAGAATGATTTATATCATATAACAGCACGTAAGTACTTTTAATTGTGAAATATATTAAATAAAATATTATATATTGTAAAAATAATTATATTTTAACTCTTTTCTAGTTAAATAGACGAATCTGGTGGTCGTCAAGTGCAGGTGATAGCTGCTGCTCCGAGTGCTACTGGCATACCATTGACTGCAGCTCCACAACCGCAGGCTCAAGCTACACCAGCAGTCACCTCTACGGCTCAATAAAATGGAACTATTACGACGACTTTCTTTGCTTACTGCTAACATTGGCATTCAGCAGCAAGCTTTGGGGCAACAAAATGCTCCTCCAACAAGTGTTTGACCGCCGTGGCCATAGCCGATCCGATAGTTCTCGCTCAACAAGCAGGAGCTGCTAGCATGCCTATCACGAATACTTTTGCTATTACACACAGTGTTTCCAAGAGGAGTTGTTATAGCAGGAGCTATGCAGCAATTTTCAATAAAAATTCAAAAATAAATGTGTTTATTTAGTTAAAAAATAATAGGAAATTAACCAGGCTCTTAAATGGTAGATATAACTGGTGTACTTGGTATAATAAATAGTTACTTAATCATTTCACTGGTAGCTACGACTGGTATTGGCAATATAAATAAGTTATTTAACCCACCATTTAACTAATTGCTTTAACTGGCAAGTTTGACAGATATTTTCAGTTATTTAACTTATTATTTCACTAATTGGAATGATGCATGTCACACTTAGCGGACACGGACAAATTTGTTGTTGTTTTCACGGGTAAAAGAAGCTCTCTCAATTTCCAGTTTCTTATTTTTCCCTCGAAAACAACAACGAATTTGTCCGTGTCCGCGCAAGTGTGACATGCTCCAATAACAGGCATATAAAATGTGTAAGCGAGATGACTATGCAATTTAAACTTCTGAAAAAGTATCTGCAAGAAAAGGATACAAAATCATACGTACACAAATATTTTGGTAAGATTTTTCACATGACCCTTAAGAGACTGATAGAAAATACTGACCGAAACTTCCGTACTGCTTCTGTTTATATAACCATTTATTTTGTTGTTGTTTTCACGGGTAAAAGAAGCTCTCTCAATTTCCAGTTTCTTATTTTTCCCTCGAAAACAACCACAAGTTTGTCCGTGTCCGCGCAAGTGTGACATGCCCCAATAACAGGCATATAAAATGTGTAAGCGAGATGACTATGCAATTTAAACTTCTGAAAAAGTATCTGCAAGAAAAGGATACAAAATCACACGTACACAAATATTTTGGTAAGATTTTTCACATGGCCCTTAAGAGACTGATAGAAAATACTGACCGAAACTTCCGTACTGCTTGTTTATATAACCAGTAATATAACCGGTTGTGTTCTTGCAGGGAATGACACACATTCATTAAACATATTTGCTTATGGTTACTGAACACATCTATTCTTCGCAAATTTCCTACGATAACTTTTCATCAACTCAATACGACTTTTTCTTTTGGGGTATGTTATTCCCCACCACACTAATGGCGAAACTTTTTTCCACCACACTAACGGCGGGTTAAAGAAAAACATGTTTGTATCCAAAAATATACACTGGCCACTCCGACGTAAACCATGATTACAGTTTATCTTAATGTGAAAATAGTTCAACCATTTGTTTTTAAAGATTTAGTTTTATTTCACAATTTATAATTCAAAAGTAACACAAATTAATAATTATAAAAAATATGTTCAGCTTTAACTGATATATACATATATTTATTTTTTTTACGTATGTACATAAACATAAAACCCTAAATCTACAATTCAGTTCATAAATAGTTATTTCAAAATAAAATAAAGCTATTTAGGATTTATGAAAATTCAGAAAACAATTTTTATTATTAGTTATGCATAAATTTAAATTGCACTTGATACATTTTATTGTTGTTTATTCGGAGCAAGATGGAAACTTGCATCTGCCTTTCGTATCCTTCGCTGGCCAGTGATCCATATTATCTAACGACTCGTACACGTTCATCTGCTCCCGAGTGGCATTTCAAAACTCTGCCAAGTTTCCACTTGCTAGGCGGGCTACGATGATCAAAGACAATGACAACATTGTCAACAATGACAAATGGTCGAAACTATTTTGCACGTCCTTGCAGGCTTGTTAAATACTCGTCGCGCCAACGGCACCAGAAGTGTTGCCACTAGCGGGTATAACGTGCCAACGTTGATGAAGCGTGCCATTGAAATCTTGCGCCGCTAGATCGGGAAGGGCTTTCAGTGTTTCTCCGAGTATCAAATGCCCTGGCGTCAAGACTTCGAGATCGTTTACGTCTGTTACATTTGAACAAAGTGGCTTGGAGTTGATGCATGATTCAATTTCAGCGAGCAGAGAACTGAACTCCTCAAAAGTAAATAATGTCTCGCCAATACTTCGTTTGAGATGGTATTTGATACGCTTTATACCAATCTCCCAGTAACCGCCCATGTGTGGCGCACCTGGGGGGTTGAAATGCCAAGTAATGCTCGAGTCGACGAAGTAGGCTCGGACCATGTCATCAGCCAGGCACTTCTGCATCACACGAAGCTCTTTGGTCGCTTGAATGCGTTGATGAAAGCGGATGACGTCAAGTCCCCAACGAACTCGAGATGCATAGCCCCCGTACTCATGCAAATAAATGAACATATATAGCCCTTTACAGATTAAGCGCCTCTTCCGGCTGAAAACTTGTATGAATACGGGCCAGAAAAATCCACAGCACTTCGGAGAAAACATCGTGAGTATGAAGTGCGACAGAGCGGTAGATCGGCCATTGACTGCTGCAATGGCATGCGGTTGAAGCGTTTGCATTTCACACAGCTTCTATAGACCTTGCGAACTAGATTTCGGGAACCAACACACTAAGCTACTTCGAAGGGGCACTTGCTTGTTGTTCCTGCAAAGAGATATTTCGTTAGAAAAAATAAAAAATTGTTGCTACTTAATCAAAGCGATTTCAGCGTTGTTTATTTCGTCGCAGGTAATTCTTTCAACTCTCTTGGGGCGGATTCGGCGCACGTTGTTGATAAAACGGAGCATATAAGCTGTTACTCGTTTGAACTTCGAAAAGGACGAATATTTAATCAGCAATTCCCAATACTCAAGAGGCTGCGCAATGTGTGCTGCCGTTTTAGGCTCTTTTAGCTCCAAATCCGTTGTGTGTTGCATGGCGGATGTGCGTTTTCAACTGTTGTCTGTTTCATGCAACCATGATGGTCCCTGCCACCACAGATGATGTTCAAGCAGCTCTTCTGGACTAGTGCCTCTGGATGCACAATCCGCAGGATGTACGCTCCGAGCGAACATGTGCCCAGCATTCGGGTGGCAGCACATCTTAGATGTCCGCCACACGATTACCAACGTATGTCGACCATCTACTAGGATGGCCTTGCAAGCATGCGACCGTGACAGTAGAATCTGTCCATGCGTAAAGTTGATATTGATCAATTTGTAGACTTAATAAAATCTATTTTGTAAGCTTTGCAGTGAGATGAGCGGCGTTTAACTCTAATCTTGGCAGCGTCGTTGGCTTAAGCGGGGCGACTTTAGATCGCGCGGCAATCAACGCGATCGTTGGATCCATTTGGACCTATCGAGCGGTGGTCCTTGCGGTGTGAGAGCCATTGTTTGGCAATGTTAAGCGGGACCGGCTCATCCCAGTCAACATCTGCTCTCCAAATCTGCTGGAACCAAATTTTCGGTTTTATTGTGCAGGGAGCTATAAGCCCCAGTTGGTCCAAAAGCACACTGGTGTCCGAAAAAATGCTGTTGGAGGAAGTCGGGGGTTCTTTCATATTTACTGAAAACGTTAAAAAATCATCCTCAGTATTCCAGATGATTCCTTGTGCTCGAACTTCCTGATCATTTGCCAGAAAATGGGCTGCTTGTTTCGATGCAGCAGGTATGCTGGCAGTTAGCTGCTTGCAGTTTGTTGCCCATTTTTTTAGCTCGAATCCACCAGTAAGGAGAATCTGAGAGATGTCCTTTTGCAGCTGAATAAGCATTTCAGAGGATGAAGATCCTGTTAAGAGATCGTCCATGAAGAAATCTAGAAGAATGATAGTAGCGGCTTCCTCGTACCGTTTAAAAGAATCTCTAGCTGTTTGTTGTAGCGATCGAACAGCTAGATGTGAAGCAGAAGCTATGCCATAAGTGACGAGTAGCAAGCAGTAGTCTTGAAGCGGATCATCAGGACCTTCACGCCACACTATGCGCTGACAATCAACATCATTTTCAGCAACTAGAACCTGGCGGTACATCTTCGCCACGTCAGCAGACATGGCATAACGATGAGCTCTGAATCGCAATAGAACTAAAAATAAGTCCTGTTGGAGCTGAGGACCCACCATCAAAGCGTCATTGAGAGAGAAGCCAGAGCTAGTTTTCATTGATGCGTTAAAAACTACTCTCAGCTTGGTCGTGGAGCTTGTATCCTTCAAGACTGGATGGTGTGGCATATAATAGTTTTCGCGTGGCAGAAGACCGGTTTCATATGCCCCATATTGAGTAGTTCCTTCATGAAGGCAGTGTAGCGGAGACGCAAGTCTTCGTTCGTTGAGAAGTGCCTCTCCAAGCGAATAAAACTGTGAAGTGCAATATTTCTTGACTCACCCAAAGGCACATCCCTTTTGAATGGTAGCTCAACAATGAAGCGCCCCTCAGGCGAGCGACGATGTGTTGCAGCAAAATGTTCTTCGCAAAAGCTCTTCGTACAGAATTAATTGCACATGTTGAACCATCTGCGTGGCCGAACAGCACCCACCCAAAGGCAGTGTTTTGCGCCATAGGGGTGCCTGGTGGTCCCTTGCGGAATTCGTGTGTTAAAATCTGCTCCATCTCATCCGTTCCGATCAAAATGTCAATAAAAACAGGCGTAGAAAAAGTCGGATCAGCCAACAATATGTTTTCGATGTGTGGCCACGACGGTGTTTTGATGTTAGCAGTTGGTAAATCGATTGTAATTTTTTGCAAAATAAGCGTGTTAATTTTGAAGTTTTTCTCTGAGAAGCGAGGTGAAAGCGTCAGAACAACTTCTCCTTTTGATCTACCACCAAGTGAAGATCCAATTCCTACAACGCAAATCGAAGCCGACTTTCTCGGCAAGCAAAGTCTTTGCACACAAGCTTCTGTGACAAAAGACGCGTGCGAACCGTTATCAAATAACACGCGGGCAGGTTGCCAACGTTCAGTGCTGTCTCTGATATTGATGCTTGCAGTGGCTAACAGAATAGCCTTTTCAGCGGATACGTAATGCGATGTTATGCCATGAGCAGCGGCTGAGATGTTGGCATCAGCGGTGTAGTGAGTAGTAGAGGGGTAGTGAGTGACACCTTTTTGACATGCAGCGGGAATTTCAGAAGCGGTGAGCGGTGTAGAAGCGAGTGGGAATTCAGTTGCATCGATAGACAAACTGGTTGAAGCGGTATGAGCAGTTGTTGCGGCGGCTTCGGCGTTTGAAAAAGCGGTGTGAAGCGATGTGTGATGGCGCTGTCGACAAATGCGGCATGAAGACCAACTGCGACAGTTTGAAACTTGGTGCCCTTTGCTAAGGCAGTTCAAGCAATCGTTTTTGTTGTTAATAGCGCGCGTTTTAGCAGCAGCGTCAAGGTTGATGAATGTATTACAAGTGTATATTTTATGCTCGCCATTGCAAACCCAGCATTTGTGTAAATTTTCAGCGGCTGGAGTTGTGTGGGGATGAGCATGATTTTCATCAGCGTATAAGACATTTGTAGAGAACTTCGGTGGCCTTTTGAAGTTTGATTTGTTGGTTTGCGTGACGATAGATGTGTGAGACAGCATCTCGATCGATTGGCAGCGAGTTTGCAGAAAATTCTGCAGTTGTTCGAACGTTGGCAGCTCATCATCGACGAGCGAGAGCTCCCACTGCTTCCTTGTTTCGAAAGCCAGCTTTGAAACGACAACATGCACTAACCAATCGTCCCAGAACTCAGTTGTCCGCCTCAAAGCAGTGAGCGCCCTTGTATGATGCAATATTGTATCAAGCACTTGTTTTATTCCACTTGCTGAGTCGCTATTCACCTTGGTAACCGAAAATATTGCTAGCAAATGATGTTCCACGATGACACGAAGCACTTTATAACGAGTCTTGAGCAGCTTCCAACCTTCAACGTAGTTTGCGTCGCAAATCTCGAAATTGCTTATGACTTGCAATGCGTCGCCTCGTAAGCAGCTGCGCAAATAGTGCATTTTTTGTCCATCGGACAAACTTGTGTGCTTGTCTACTAACGAAAAAAACGCGTCATGAAAGCTCATCCAAGCTGTTGGATCACCGGAGAATGTAGGTAGCTCCATTTTTGGAAGATGAATGGCAGCAGCTACAGGTGCTGGCGTGGACGCAAAAGCCGGTGCAGGCACTGTGTTTGCAAGAGAAACTGGTGGCAGGATTTCTTTGGACAGCCGGTTAAAGTTTGCCATGGCATCCACGTACCATGTTTCAGCTTGCTCACGTACAAATTCTTCGATTACGATTCCTTCAGGTCCGCACGCAATTGTGCTGCACGCAACAGGTCCAACTCCTCTTGTGCTTTGCTGAACCGAATCCATTGCTCCTGGAGCAGCAGCTTAAAACTTTCAATTTTTTCAATGTCTAACGTGTATGTATCAGTCTTACTTGACTGTAAATATCTTTTAATTGCATTGTGTGCAGAATCGCGAACTTTTTTGCTTGAATTTGTCAATTTGAATGTTCGAATGAGGGAATCAAAACAAACAGCAACAAATATAAATGTCAACTTTGATTTGCTGTGCACTTGTTGACAATCGCTTAAGCAGGTACCACAACCACTTTCGAAGTTCCACTGTTTCTTCTTATTATTGTTTTTAACTTTCAGCACTGAACCGCGTGTAGAAAAGTGAGGTTAGAGACGATTTGGAGCACCTCGAGACTTTGTCAAGTCTCGGAACTTTGTTGGGATTTTTGAATTGCGAATTACGGTGATTTCAGCTAAATTTGTTGCTGCAGCAATTTCAACGATTATAGTTTGTGACGAAAACGAGCGATGTGAAACGCACAAAACCGAACAAATTGAATGTTTCTTCCGGACTTTGCCTTCCTTTTTATCACGCGGAAAATAATTAAATAAAGCAGGTTTATACCGAATAGTAAAAACTATTTAATTTCGCGAATATTCAGTATCCGGTGGACGAAGGACCAAAATATGTTGCTTTCACTTTTGCAACGATTCGATAGTTCGTAATAAAAGAAAACGCGCACGTGTTATACTTGAACGACTGCTTTATTACAACTAACTTTTTAAAGAGAGTACTAAACGTTGGGGGTAAACAAGAGGTAAAAGGTGTTACATATTTATATTCAATACATACAGTGATGACCTCAAAAAAAAAAAAAAAAAGAGAGGACATATAAGAACTCAACAACTACCTTGTGTAGTTCATGGCAGAATAACCAGGTAGGGTAAAGAGATTCACCACACCGACAGCTAATGTCAAAATTACTTTTAGCGATGCCACTTTTCAGTATTGTTGATTATTGTGAGACAAATGCTTTGAGGGGAATTTATACTAAGGTAAATGGGATAAAGTAAGAAAAAATGTATATTAAATGAAACATATAAGTTTTTGTGTGATTTTAAAGTTTTATTTTTACTAATTTATTATTGCCCATTATTTTTTGTTTATTTTTTTGAATTCTTAATTTTAATATGAATATTAATTTAAAAAAATATCAAAAACACAAAAGCGCAACTATTTGAAACAATGAAATTCGAGCGAATGGCCCAATCTATCTTATTCTATCTAATTCTATCTAGGACGCTGCTTCAAATTTTGCTTAAAAATAAAAACTTGTACTTCCCCGTTTTCCAGTTTAGTAAAAAGAATAATATTTAACAGATTCCGCTCTCAGTGCGCATAAAAGTGCAGCCTACATCAAGTGCATACACAACAAACGAAACTAAGCAAACGAATCTAATTGGCTTATTGGAAAACAAACGAAACACAAAGAAACAGTCAAACTGCTGTAAAAACACTTAAAGCAACACCTGCTTATAGAACTTTAAAAACCACGTTCATCAAACATATCATTGGGCTACTTAAGACTACCAGACTTTTGGTTTGTAGAGCTTTCATGTAAAAAAACAACATAAGTATATAAAAACAGGTTGGTAAAGTGTGGTATTAATACTACGGGGTTTTTTAGCCACACTGAAAACCACGCAACTGTGAATACCCTTAATGATGCAATCATGGATTTTTCTTTTTCTTTCACTGTATTTTGTGATTTTGACATGATTTTGATATTAGCTGTCGGTGTGGTGAATCTCTTTACCTTACCTGGTTATTCTGCCATGGTCTAGTTATACAATGCCCTCAACCATGGCAGAATTAGAGAAGGCACATGCATTTCGGAGAGGGAGACTACCGCAACTGTCAAAACGAAGTTGACAGCTCATACAAAATCTGAAAACGATGAGAATGCTATAAAAAAGCGAAAATAGGCAAGAATAGCAAAATGCTTGAGTTTAACAATTCTGGCTATGAGAAAAAGAGAGCAGTCTGAAATGCATATACCTTTAGTAGTTCTACCATGCCCTCAACAAAAGGCAGTGTCTGATTGCTATCCGAGAGAGTGGAATTTTGTGCAAACAATCCAGCCAATAGGTTCGCTTTATCAGCCGAGTTAGTAAAGATGTGGTCATCTTTTAAAAGAGCTGAATCGACTACAATGTCTGATTCTTTACTGTCCAACAATTTTTTATCACTTTGGGGCAGAGGAGAATATTTTTTCGAATGCAAGTTTCGTGCAGAAACTTTTCTACTTTTAAAATCGCATTACAGCGATTTCTTGTCTCGATGCGAAGTCGTTGTTATCAGTATTCTTGTGGAAACGCCAATTCTGAAAGGCTTCCTCTGTAGATATGACAGTATGCAGTCCTTTTCAAAAGTTGTAACAGGAATGCTTAAATAAATTCACAATGATATTTTTACATTTAGATATACATTGCAAAGATCACATAAATGAAAAATATTTATTTTTGATGCAGAAATCATATTTGGTTTCTCTTCTTCCAACAATATTAGAGAAAAACTTTTTAAATGAACAAAATTTATCGAACACAAAACTTAAAGTTTTTTTTAAATAAGCTTTTTCTGGTAGCTGGTTATCTAAACAGTAAATCTAATAAGACAAAATTGTCCTTTACAACTATAATTTTTGAACCCTATGCAGATTACATTTATATATTATCAGCCTAGCAATAGTAAAGTTAGCTGCAAGCCAGCGGCAAAGTAAAACGAATGTAGAGTGCTGCTATGAACTAGAGAGCATACACACAAACCATGCAACAATTTCTTAGTTAGTGTACAGAGGTGGGAAACTTTCTTACGCTTTAAACAGCTTTTAACAGCTTTAAACGTAGCCAATAGTATAACAGTTAAAAAAATTATCACCACACATAAGTTATACCAATCTTTGCAGGCAATTTTTCATCACACAAGTTGTCTACGTCGTACATCACTACTTTGTACTCAAATCCGATTTTAATTTTCTACATTATTTCACTTTTCACAATTTAAAAAAAAAATTTTGTTGCAGATATATAAAAAAAAATATTTATATAAAAATTTACATACCTAGGTACAATGTTAGTACCTAGTGGCGGCCGTAGCCTAGTGGGTAGAGTGCGTGGCCCCTAAGCTAATGAACTGCGTTAGCCCGGGTTTAATTCCAGCTCAAACAGAAAGTTTTTTCAATTGAATTAATTTCTCTGTTCGGTCGTCACCTCTCTGCAGACAATGGCAAACCTCAGAGAGTAAAAATTGCCATGTAAAGTTTCTTGAGAACATACGCCGTTCGGAGTCGGCATAAAACTCGTAGGTCCAGTTCTCGGTCATTTGTGATCAAACATTTAATAACACGCACAACACAATTGATCAATAGAAGCTAGGTCAAAGCCCTTCGAAGGGCTGAAATGGCAAGTTTTTTTTTAGGTACAATGTTGGCACTGCACCTTTTTTTTAGCTGCAAAAAACCGCTTTACTCGGCAGAAAAATGTTTGCAACACACAAAGTGACTTGATTTTATTTTAAATTCTTTGTCGAGTTTTAAATTTTTAGGCTATTTTAAAAGATTTTCTTTGTTTTTGGGAAAACTGAAATACTTTGTATTAAATCTTTCGCGCACACATGACTTCACGAAACAATTTTTAAAGTTTGCCTTTTTGAAAAGCATTAGTCTTCCCATTGCAGAGGCATTTTATAGATGCAGATCAATCAAAAAAATGTTTGCAACTTCTATTGCAACACATCTATAAACAGAAAATTATATTCTTTTCGAGAAATTCTATTTACAGAATAGAATAAAATATAAAAGAATTATATTCCATTCTAAAAAACTAGTGATAACCCCCGAAAATTGGGTGTACTTTCCTACTGAATGTGTTGAATTCGAAACAAAACTAAACATATTATATTATACCAAAAAAATTACTTGATGTTTTACTTTTGATTTAAAGAATTTCTAAATAAACGGCATTTAACGTTTTATTATTTTTTTTATGATCCTACACAATTTTAATATTTGCACAGGACTGCACTCTACTCATTGCGACATGTACTTGTAATGAAGCAATTTTTGCAGATAAATGGTATGTAATATGAAAGAGTGGGGAAAATGGAAATTTTCAAGAAAAAAATATTTATAACAAAAACAATTTTTTGGTCTATTTTTTTGAGTAAGAAGTGTAAATTTTAGAGGTTTTTTGAAAAATATATAAAGCATTGAATTGGTGAGGTAACGGTCAATTTTTCTAATTCCTCTAAACTCAATGGCCCATTATCATAGTCAAAAAAGTAGACTCTAAATTTTATTATAAGCATTTTTGACAGTTTTTTAATACAACCCGTCAAACATTTTACTAAAAATGTGTCCATAAATTTACCGTAAGTTTAACGTTTATAAACAAATTGGTAACAAAGTAACAAATGGTAACATTTAGGTCAAAAATACGGTAAATGTGCACCAAACACATAGTAACATGTGTCCATGGTGAAAATTTACACACACTTGTTAACATATTGTGTGAATTAAATAAATGGTAAATGTTACCACAATGTGAAAAGAAATAAATGGACACATGTTACTGTTGTTAGCAGGCAAATGTTAACACATTGTGTTAATCGCATGTTACCGCAAAGTGTAAGGTAAATATGTATATGGACACATTTTACCATATTATACATCGCGATTTAATGGGAATATATTACAACGAAAAATTTTATTTGTAACAAGTCAGCTTCTGAAAAATTAAATAGCCCTTAAGAAAATTTGTAAAATTAATAAAAATAAGAAATTATTAAATTTTTTTAATTTTATTTAACAAAATCAAAAAAGTAAAAGAAAATAAATATAGAAAAATCACTTGTATAACGCGCTTCATCAAGCATTTCATTGCATTATACGTGTCCTCGTCTCATAGAGTAGCCTGAAGCTTTTCACTAGGTCTTGTAGGCCAGTGAGGCTCACAAAACCTTTTTTATTTTTTCTGTAAATAATAGTAAATAAAAAGGCAATACAACATTATACATATAAATTAATGTGAAATATATTCGTATATTTATCAATTACTTGAGCAGTCAATGCTTACTTTCCTCGACCAGGTGAAGTTTTTGTAAACATTGTTTTTGGCAATATACTCAAAAGTTTTTAATGCGTTTGTTCGAATCTCCCATTATACCGGGTACTCATTGAAGTCGTATAAGCTATGAAATAACACTTTATAAGTATGCTTTAAATTCTCAAAAACTATTACAAAAATAGTTTAGCTTGGCTTATGAGCGATATTAATTGCTTGGGTGAAATAATGTTGCTCATACGCCGTGCTGATATTTAATATATATGAGATAAGCATATAGAAAAGTTCAGAAAAATATATAACAAATACATGGGAACATAAATGTAACAAGTGCACATCATGAGACAAGTTGTAACACATCTTGCTATTATGCCATTGAAACAAGTGAACATTTTGTATAGATTGCCTCTAATAAGTTAATATAATCAATTACACTTATATAACAGAATCATTTATATTTGGTGCATTAATTATATTAAGTTTAATAAATATTAGAATAGAAATAAAAATAATTCTAAACTATTCAAATGTATACATATTTTTTTATAAAAAAATTACTTACATTTCAATACTTTCTGATGAAACATGTATACTTAGATTCAAATAAAGTTTATAAAAACTCACTGCACATCACTTTTTATACTGTTTATAGTTAAACAGCTAAGAAACAAATTAGTTATGTGAATGATGAAATTATTATTTGGTGGGCAAACTTACAACAACAAGCATTGTTGTTATTTGCTCGCGTCAAAAGCCGTCAAGGTTATTGCGCATGTATTGTGTTGGTATTTTCTTGTATCACACACGTGTTTGCTATTATTTTGTTATTGTATTTGAAATTTTTTAGGACGATAGTAGTTCAGTGAAAACGTGTTATTTCTATTTATTTTTTTTTTGCTTGCATCAAATTTTTTTAAAATGAAATGATGCGCTGAAGCTGTTCACATTATGGTAACAATTTTGTGATGGTAACAAAATGTTTGACGGGATATGTTGTCAAAAAGCTTGCACTAAATTTAAAGTCGACTTTATTTTGACTACAATAATGGGCCATTTAATTTAACTTTCAAACAAAAGTTTGATTAAAATTGATTAGAAAATGGCGGAGATATTTGCTTGCAAAGTCAAAACTTGAAATTTAAATCGAGTTTTTTCTCTTCTGTGGTGATGACTTCGCCTTAAGAAAATACGTTGTACTGAGAAAATCTATAGTTTTCAAGATATCGCAGAAATGTTGATGTCATAATAACGGGATTTTTTTCGACTTCCACTATTCCTGCAAATATTTTCGAAAAAGCTTTCGCTTACAGTTATTTTTACCAATCAACGAATTTTCATACAAAAATTCGTTGTACTGAGAAAATCTAAACTTTTCAAGATATCGCAATAATTGTGATGTCATAATAAATTTTTTTACTATACATAAACAATTTTACCATCACAGTATATATTCACACATGTTACACACACAAATGCTTATTGTAGGGTATCGGGGAGATAGCGAAAAATGTTTGTATGGTTTTTTGTACATCTTAGCAAGGTCTAAAATTCTCTCCTCCACCATGCTCTTCCATCTCTTATAGTTTATGAGTTACGCCGGAAATTTCCTTTAAAGGCTCATATTTCAGGTCAAAGGTTATCAAAAGAAAACCCATCCAGCTCTTTCATTCGATACCTCATTCACCATTCTACACCCCACCTATTCTGACATCTCAGAAATCCTTACTGAAATAAATATATAGATTTAAAATATTTATACAAAGTCTATTGTTAAACTTCTATACTATTTTTGAAGAACTGGTACCGAAGAAAAATATAAAAAAAGAAATGTAAAAACCAATCAAGCCATAAATATTCGCTTTGCAAATCACTCTTTCTCATTCACATTAAAGCGAGCTAGTGTCTTAAGTCTTTTTGCAATTTTTTCAACTTTAAACGCTCATATCTGCTTAACGGTATCACTTATAAAAAATCGAACATTTTTGTACATACCACAGATCAAGATCCTTTTTTGTGATATATCAAGTATTTTGTAGCGTTTGTAGATTTGCTGGAATAAGGGGACCCTTATGCTGTGGTTATGCTAGCCAAACATGATTGCCGAACATTTTTTGTTGTTATTGTTTCACCCATGGTATAATTATTTGACAAGGTAGTAGCGTAGACTAGCTTTTTTCTTACGAGCGGCGATGAGTTGTTGTCAAAATTAGCTGTTCATGCAATTAATCAAAGAAATGTGAAAAAATAAGCAATGACTTAAACATAGCTGTCAATCGCAGCAAACTTAAAAGTTAAAAATAGGCACATAGCTAGTCAACAGCAGCAAACTACAACTCCTTTAGCTGTTTTTGACAACTACCAATCGCCAAAAATCTGTCACGGCTACCTTGTCAAATAATTATACCATGGTTTCACGTATAAAATGAAAAAATTAACTTTTTCTCATATTCATTTTCTCGCTCTCGGACCGAACATTTTGATTGCTGATTGAAACGCCAAACATGCCGAACTTTCCAGTGTTGGCTGTAGTCATTTTGTATAATAGCATCAAAAAAGTAGGTAAAAGTATTAAAAAGTGAAGTTGATTGTGTCTTCAAGTAACTCTTAACATAAACAGCTAGCTAGCATGTCATATATATGCAAACCATTTTGTTTAAGATATTATAATAAAAATTCAGAGTAAGTAATATTAGTTCGTATATTTTAATTCGTTAATTTTATTTTCAATTCTATAACAAATATGTATAATAAGTACAAAAATGCAAATTAGGGTTGTGCTTTTTTGTGTTTTGACATACTATTACATATAATGCAACTGTGCCACCAATCATAGCATAACCACCAAACAAACATTTCAGCGAAGAGAATAAATTAACGGAAATGAACACAAAACATGTTTGGCTAGCATAACCACGGCATTACAGGAATAAATATATAGATAACTTCATTCATAAATTATACATATCCACGTCAATTGCAGAATTGTCGAAAAATAACTAACTCGTGGCGCAGTTGCGCTGTTGTGTATTTTATATAATTTACAAAAACAACACAAAGCAAAACAAAACAAAAAAGATTGTATTTTTGGTTTTGTTTTGATTCGTGTTGTATTTGTAAATTATATAAAAACCCAATCTATTTCTGTTTTTTGTCACTCAGCTGTTGTTCAATGAAGCTCTCTCACTCCACGGCTGATCGAAGCTTTTACGATCTCTATTTTGATTGACTCTATACAGAGTTGTTGTTGTTGTCTTCTTAAAAACTTACTTGATCTAAAGCTCGCAATTAAATTCATGTAATTATTTAATAGATCACATATTAATTAATAATGAAATTATTCTATCTAAAAATTTTATTATTTTGGCTTTGACTTTAATGATTGTACACACAAACTAAAAATTTGACAGTTCTCATAGAAAGACTTGTGCGCACCTACGGTGAATAAAGAAACTAGTTTTAGCTAAGCGATGTGTAGCTCAGAATCGCATTTTAGCAGAATCGCTATAATTTTGGATAACATAAGATTTAAAACATTTTAGTGATTTTTAGCGATAGCAAATTCTGAAAAGGTAGATTCCAGGATTTGCTATGCTTCGTGAACACAACTGTTAAGTTAACTGTCAGATGCTGCTACTGACGCTGATAAATTAATAAGCACAGAAAGAACGCAGTAAATTTAAGTGAGAAACCTTTGCAATGGAATCATTTACATAAAAAATTAAATGTAATCAAATTAAATCTAATTTCTGACGTTTAGAGTAGCAACATATTCAGAGAAAACATCGCTCACTAAGGTAGCGCTACCATTTCAGTTCACAATAGTTGACTTCGCTAAATGCGGACACTATTTCTTGTTTCTTTGGACAAAACAAAATTTCGTTTTCTGACAAACTGAAATTTGTGCTGAATTTTGCTTCAAGTGCAAAACGTCAAAATTATAAAACTCACACTGAACAGCTGTTTTTGACATTTAACTCACTTTTCCCTGTACGTATTCCAATCTGGGCCTACCTTGTAATTATGAAATGCTTATTAGGTGCTAAACATGGTAGTATGACTAAGAAGGTAGCCTTGACAGCTACCTATTTCTCAAGAGTTGCGACCATCGAATGTCGAACAAAAGAAATCTAAATAGAGAGCGTCACACACATTGGCCGCATTCAGCGAAGTCAACAGTTGTCAGCTGTTGTGTCAAAATTTGAGTGAGAAACATTTGCAATTCAATTATTTACATAATTACATAATAATTAAATAAAATAATTTACAACTTTTCTGACGCTTAGAATAAAAAACATCGCTAACTAATATATCGCTACCATAAAAGTTCATGACAGCTGACTCCGCTGAATGCGGCTTTGTGTGACACTCTTTCTCTCTTTAGTTTTTTTTCGGCATTCCATGGTCGCAACATGAACCGTCACTCCTACCTATATTATAGTGCTAACATGTGTGTTATTATTTTCTAATGATTCCAATCTATTTATTATTAATTTTATTTTCATGTTTGGTTTACTTTATAGGATATTTCTGTGCTGATTCCAGAGCTTTCGCGATACATAACTAATTTTGGATAACATTTATTTCATTTATGTCAAATAAAAACCTGCTTTAAAATTATGGAAACATATTTATTTTCTTAAAAAAAAAAACAAATATTTATCATGAGTTGACATAATGTGAATAACTCTACTACTAAAAAAAGCATAGATTTGTTACAATGGATTGGATTGTTTGTATTATTTTTTAGCGTATTTTACGACTTGATTATTTTGTTATTAAATTTATCCTGACATTTTTTTCATAAGTTCTTCATCCTGCATAGACATGGCTGTTAATTTCTTTCCAATTTTCTCGTGTATGTCTAAATACTTCGCCACGCAACGATCGATACACACCATTTCACCTTTACCTGAAATAAAAAATTAAAAAATGTCATTAAAATTTTTACTTGTGTCTTAAAAAAATAAAAAATTATCAATGTACACAAGTGAAGCGAATACTGTTAAATACAACCACTTCAAAAAGTTTGATTTAAATTGGACAATGGGTTGCGGCACCTCCTACATGACTTTGAAACTTTCCACTTGTGAAAGATTAACGGGGCACAACCAGTAGGGACGTACAAAAAAAGGTTTTATTTATGATTTTTTTTGGCCACACATTAAAATAATTAATAACAAATTGTTTTTTTTCATGAAAGACATATATTTGAAGAAAATATATATATTTTTTTGTCAGAAGACTAAATATTGGATTAATTAGTGGGATACAGCAAATTTTCGAGGGATCCAAAAAAGTGCTTTGCCGTGATCACTGCTGCTCGTCACTAGATCATCCAAAATAAAAAAGAGATCATTAGTTAATGAAATAATGCAAATGACGATTGAGGGAATTTGAAAAATGTTGATTTTTCGAAAAATGGCGGATGTTCAAATATAAAGTTGCTTATTGACAGAAATTTGGGAAACTGGGGGCGAACCTTTACAGGGTAACATGTCTGACTGTCTCAACCTGGCGAGGACAGCATAATCCTTGTGAAATCGCCTCAAGTCGACTCAAACCCCCACGTGGTGTTTTCTGGGCAACGTCAAAATTGACAACCGTTAGTTTGGCGGCTAATCTGAGCGGCGGGCCCTCTTAAAATAGGTTGTGCGTCTGGTTTGAAGCCCACCCGTAAAAACCCATTTCAATGCAAACACAAAAGAATAGAAGAAAACTAATCCCCAACTCTGATGACGACTACTGCAAACGAAAAACTGATAATGATTTACGGATATGCACCTGGAATGTCCGAACCCTTAATTGGGAAGGTGCCTCTATCCCACTGACTGATGGCTTGGAAAGATACAAAGCTGATATCACTGCTATCCAAGAAATGCGATGGAAGGGACAGGGTTTCATTCGGCATGTACCCTGTGAATCTACTGCAGCGGCCATGCGGAGAAGCACGAATTTGGATGCGGATTTATAGTTGGCAAGACTCTACGGCCCACATCCTGCGATATACACCTGTGAACGAACGAATTGCCTTAACCCGCATCAAGGTTAAATTTTTAATATAAGCCTGATATGTGCGCACGCTAAGACAGAAGACAAGGAAGATGAGACCAAGGAAATTTTCTACGAGCGCCTTGAAAATGCTTACGAGCGCTGCCCCCGTCACGACGTAAAAATTGTGCTTGGTGACTTCAACGCTAAGGTGGGCAAGAAAAATATATTTGGTCCAACAGTCGGAAAGTTCAGCCTCCACAACAACACCTCCGATAACGGAATGAGGCCGATTTACTTCACCGCAGCACGAAACATGGTCGTAAGTGGATGTCCCCTGATCAAAAAACCAAAAATCAAATTGATCACGTTTTGGTCGCCGGAAGGCACTCTTCCAATGTATTGGATGTACGCACGATCCGTGGTGCAAACATTGACTCGGATCACTTTCTTGTTGCAGCCAAGATCCGTACACGTCTGTGCGCAGCTAAGAATACACGCAACCCTACACAGAGAAAGCTAGACGTCGACAAGCTGCAATCGAAACAGACAGCCGATTCTTTCGCCACTCGACTCTCACTCCTGCTTTAAAGCACTCCTCCAATCGATGATTTATGCGCGCAGTGGACACACATTTCCAACTCCATGCGTGCGGCTGCTGAAGAGGTGATTGGCTACCAACGCCCTCGCCGAAACCAGTGGTACGACCAGGAGTGTCGCGACGCCACTGCAGAGAAAGACGCCGCCTACAAAGCCACCCTGCAGTCGGTTGTAACGCGCGCTGCTAAGGAGCGATACAAAGAAAAGAGGAGGAAAGAGAGACATATTTTCAGGCGGAAAAAAAGAGAGGCAGAAAAGCGCGAGCAGGAGAAGATTGAGATGTATGGTGACAGGAATGAGGCCCGAAAATTTTTCGAAAAAATAAGACGCCTTGCCGATGGTTTTAAAACCGGGGCCTCTTCCTGCAAGGATGAAAACGGGAATCTAGTGACAGATGTCCAGAGTACACTGACGTTATGGAGGGAACACTTCTCTAAGCTTCTAAATGGCGACGCTGACAACAATCCCGCCAATAGAGATGATATTCCGGAAACCCCAATTGCGGATGACAGCGTCGAGGTTCCGCTGCCCGACTATGATGAAGTTCTGACAGCTATAGCTCGGCTTAAAAATAACAAAGCCGCGGGAGCTGATGCCTTACCTGCTGAGCTGTTTAAGAACGGAGGCGAAGCTCTACTTAAATGCATTCACGAGCTTCTATGCAGAATTTGGTCGGAAGAATGCATTCCGAACGATTGGAATCTCAGTGTGCTCTGCCCAATCCAAAAGAAAGGCGATCCCACTATCTGTGCCAATTACCGTGGGATAAGCCTTCTTAATATCGCATATAAGGTCCTGTCGAGCGTTTTATGTGAAAGATTGAAGCCCATTGTAAACGAACTGATCGGACCTTATCAGTGTGGCTTCAGACCTGGAAAGTCCACCATCGACCAGATTTTCACGCTACGACAAATCTTGGAGAAGACACAAGAAAAACAAGTCGACACCCACCATCTTTTTGTAGACTACAAAGCCGCCTTCGACAGCCCAATAAGGAAGCACCTGTACTCCACCATGTCTGAATTTGGTATTCCTGCACAACTAATAAGACTTTGCAGGATGACACTGAGCAACACCGGCAGCGCAGATAAAATCGGGAAGGACCTCTCCCCACCATTTGTTACCAAACGAGGTTTCAGGCAAGGTGATTCCTTATCGTGCGACTTTTTCAACCTAATGATGGAAAAGATCATCCGAGCCGCTGATCTGAGACGAAGTGGCACAATATTCTACAAGAGTGTTATGCTGCTTGCGTATGCTGATGACATAGATATCATTGGCCATAATACGCGCGAAGTCAGTGCAGCATTTTCCAGATTAGAAAGAGAGTCAAGTCGAATGGGTCTGGCAGTGAATGCAGATAAGACGAAATACTTGGTGTCAACAAACAAACAGTCCCAGCCAACCAACGTTACAGTTAAACCAACGTTACAGTTGACAATACCTCCTTCGAGGTTGTAAAGGACTTCGTTTATCTGGGATCCAGCATAAACTCAACCAACAACATCAGCATTGTGATCAAACGAAGAATAACTCTTGCCAACAGGTGTTACTTTGGGCTCAGTAGGCAATTGAGAAGCAGAGCCCTCTCTCGGCGAACGAAAATCACGCTCTATAAATCGCTCGTCGTGCCCGTCCTACTTTATGCATCAAAAACCTGGACGCTGAGCAGTTCAGATGAAAATGCTTTAGGAACATTCGATAGAAAGATTCTTCGTAAGATCTACGGACCAATCTGCGTCAATGGCGAGTCCCGAATACGGTGGAATGATGAACTGTATGAGCTGTACGCTGACATCGACATAGTCAAGCGCATTAAAATCGAGCGGCTTCGGTGGCTTGGTGATGTTCAGCGCATGAAAGACGATGATCTAGTGAAGAAAACATTCGATTCGGTACCCAGCGGCGGTCAACGCAGAAGAGGACGACCGCATCTTCGTTGGAAAGACCAAGTAGAGAACAACCTGACGAAGCTTGGAATTTCCAACTGGCGCCAACTAGCGAAAGACAGAAATAGCTGGCGCAAATTCTTAGATGAGACCAAGACCGACATACGGTTGTAGCGCCAACTAAGTAAGTAAGTAAGTAAGTAAGTAAGTATATTAAGCCGGCGATCCAAATGCTGTCGAAAGCTTTTTCGAAATCAATAAGGCAAGCACCAGTATATACAAATTTATTTAAATTAAATGTATGGCATAAGCTGTAGAATGTTAAAATTTAAAACCAAATTGCCTATTATTAATTAATATTTTCTTTTGCAAAATTCTGTTATTATGTTATATAAACAAGCTTCAAAAACTTTACTAATATTTGGTAGTAAAAGCTAATTGCACGCAGATTTTTCGGATTAGTTATGTCTTTATCTTTTTTGGGCAAAATAACCACTTCAACATTTTTCCAAGCAACTGGAAAATATGAGTTATTGAGCATATTATTAAAAAGAGCGCAATAGTTTTGAAACGCTTGACTCTGAAAGGTTTTTTAAGATTATAATTGGAATGTAATCTAAACCTGAAGACAATTTTTTTCGGAATTTACTAAAAATATATTGAATTGACTCTTTTGTAACGAAATAGTCTTCTGCGATAGAATCGTCAAGTTCATTGACCTTTTTATTTTCATTAAATATTGCAATAGTTGATTGGTTAGATTCCTACTCAGTTTTTGTATCCAAAAATCTTGTGAAAACGTTTTTAACATCACAAGCTATTCTCACGATCAATCTCTTTGTAAGAGATTTTGGACATTTGGAATTGGTAAGGTTTCTATTTTTCGGAATAATAACGTTGTTGTTACTATCATTTTGGAAACAAGATATGTTTTTTTATAATTATATTTTAAACCCAGTTTCTCTTAACAATGAGCCTGGATGATCATTAGCTGCGTTCCTTTCGCCTTAATATAATCGCGATAACAAATTTTCTCAAAGGAACGGCAAGAAAAACGACTCGTAGAGGGCACTACCGTTGCAGTCAAAATGAAATTCAAACAAGCAATCATGATACAATAACTATTAGGTATCATGAGAACGTGTGTCGTTCAAAACTGTTGTGAACTGTTATGGTAGTGATACCTTAGTGAACGATGTTTTTCTGACTGTGTTTTACTCTAAACGTCAGAAAAATTGTAAATTATTTAATTAAATAATTAATATTATGCATTTATATAAATAATTTAAGTGCAATTGTTGGCTCCGCTGAATGCATCCACTGTATGTGACACACGCGGTTTATTTTGTTTTCTTTTGTTTAATATTTGATGGTCGCAGCTCCTGAGAAAATAGGTAGCTGTCATGGCTACCTAATAGTCATTGTATCAAACAAACAAATAATTAAAAAAATGAAATGACAGCTCATAAAAATATACAGGTGCGGCACCTGTTTCAAATTTTTTAAAGGCTCTATCACAATTTTATATGGATAGCAAAAATAATCCTATTTGTTATGGGATTATTATTTTTGTTTTTGCTTTGCGTGTAAAAAAAAATAATCTGGATTATTTTGAAGCGAATGGAACGCAGCTATTGTCATTATTTAAAACTGAAATTTGTATAGCATCATGATCGCGATCGTAATCAAGGGTTTTAGGACAGTTTACTGTCTCTTCGGATTTGTAAACGACAGTCTGTTATGCAAAAATCTAGAAAAGAATTACAAAGATGGTATGAAGGTGCAACAGAAGTATATAAACTGCATTTCAAAAGTATATCATTGCAAGCTAGCCAATCTTTTAACATAATCCCTTTTGTATTATTTGAGGTGTTGCCCCAATCAATATGTTACCAGTTCAGGTCTCCTGCTAATATATAATAGTGATTACTGTTTGCAAATCTAAAGATTGAAAAAGTTGTTGTAATTCTGTTTTCGAATTACTGTTGCTTTAACCCGATGGATAAAGCTGATATTACAAACAAAGTTTTATTTGCGTATAAAGATATCTTTACAATGCATGTTTCTAAACATTTAGAAGATCTAATAATGTGATTGGAATAATGTTTGCGTTTAACAAAATTTTTTAATATTGCAGTTCTACCTCCTCTTATTGCATCGGTTCTATCATTCCGTAGGAAAATATAATCTTTAAAGTTAACTTTGTGCCTAGAAATTAGTTTGCTTTCAATTATTAGAAAAAGAGCTGTGCGATAAGGATTACGATTACCACACGATTACGATTGCAGTAATCTTTAAAAAAATGCAATTATAATTAAAGTAATCGTTCATCGAACCATCTTAGATTACGATTACAGCAATCGTAATATCGAAAAAGTTGAACTTGCGATTACTGCAATCGTTATCTAAATTCATTCGATGAAGGATTACGTTAATTGTAATATCGTGTTTTCTTTTATAAGGATTACAGTAATCCAGCTCACCAGCACTTTCATTTCTTCTGGACTTTGCTACGTTGTAAAAATATGCATTTTGTTAATATTGAAGATATTTAATGATGGCAGATATGTTGCTATTGATGGTAAACTTCAGTTCATTGCAATACACTTTATTGTAAATAACATTGATGTTCACTAATAGTTAGTAAAAGTAATCCTTGTAATTGATTACTATAATCCTTATCAAAGAAAACACGAGATTATAATTAACGTATTCCTTCATCGAATGAACTTAGATTACGATTGCAGTAATCGTAATTTCGACTTTTTAAAGGATTACGATTGCAGCAAGATCCTTCCATGAAAGATTTTCCGAATCTTAATTTAAAAAATTTTAAAATTGGGATTAAAATAATCGTAATTCTTGCCGGAATCCATTACACATGTAATTCTTATCGCCCAGCTCTGATTAGAACTATACCTGGGTTATATTTACTTATAAAATTGCTTAAATCATAACGTCTACTTAATTTTATTAATGAGTTAACATTAATTGCTATTATGTTTAATATTTTAACAACAGTTTCTGTTGTAATTTTATTATCTAACATTGAAAATAATGTGTCTATTCTAGATGCTTGAATCTGAAGTTGTTTTTGCAAATTGATAATTCGGTTTGATAAGTTTTGCATGGAGTTGTTCAGCTCTCTTAATACGAGGTGAATTGGATTTGTACTGTTTGTATTCTGTTGAGTGTTGTTTTTCAAAACATCAGCATAGCTCATATTATTATTAATATTTGTCGATGATTTAAGTAGGTACTCTACTCTGAGCAAGTTCTTGTTTTTTGGCTCTCAGCTTTTGTTGTAGCTCTTTATATTTTTGACCCCTTATATGGTGCTGGATGACCATATTTACTGCAGAGTATGCAATACAGCAATTTCAATCTAAGACATGAATGTTCACAGGCATTTAACCCATTAATGCTCACTACCAGCACCCGTTGAGTTTAGCTTTTGAAATTTTAAGAACAAATTTGTATTAATATTAGACGGAAAACTCTGAAGTTTAAAAAAAAAATCAAAAGATTTGGGTGTGGCGAAACGTATGATAATAAATGCATAAGGTCTGTAAGCAGAGAAATTAAACAAAAAACAAAACAGAATTAGAATGATAAATTGTAAAATTTTCATTTCGTAGCGTAGGCGTTCAATTTTAACTTTATGCACTTTTTTAATTATATTTTCTTTTAAATCAAAATAACTAACCTGAAGGAAATTTTTCACTTCTTTTTAAACGTTGCACGAACCTGCTCGAAAAAGTAAACAAAAAGGCTTTAAATGTCAATTTTATGTCTTTTTTGGAAAAGCATACTTTTGGCTTTCTCACACTGTTGGAAGCAAAAGCTTTACAGTGGCTACAGATTTTTGAGGAATTTTCGAAAAATGCTTTTATCGTGTATGATATATCAGACGTTGTCATTAATGGGTTTTTTAAATTCCTTTTTGATAAATTTAATTTAGCACGATTAGGGACAACCATGGGCGTCCGTAGGAGGAAGGGGGCGCTAGGCAGTGACAATTTTTTAAATATCTTCATATAAAATCAAAAAACCGTAAGCTACAATTAAAAAATTTTACGGGAGAGTCAAAAAACTTTCTAAATTGTAATTGTAAGTTGCGCTCAAACTTAGGGATTTTAGAACTTTTTTAATAAAAATGTAATTTGGAGTGTAAAATTTAGCAGGAAAAAGTATTTTAATAAGGTGCATTAATAATCAATAAAAAAATTGACTTTGAGTTTATTGTAACTAACGCCTTTTTTGATTTTATATGACTATATATTCATATATATATATTAGGGCGGGTCAATTTGTATGGACGAATTTTTTGGAGGTCTGGCTCAGCGAAATTCGTAAAATACATGTAATTTCAAGACTTTTTCTCCACTACAGCATATACAAATTCTGAAAAAAAGCTGTGCGGACTTTCGTAAATAGATTTTGTTCTCAATTATAAAATATGAATGTATGAATGTATGTGTATGAATCTATTTACGAAAGTCCGCACAGCTTTTTTTCAGAATTTGTATATGCTGTAGTGGAGAAAAAGTCTTGAAATTACATGTATTTTACGAATTTCGCTGAGCCAGAATTTGACCCGCCCTAATATATATATATATATATATATATATATATATATATATATATTAGGGCGGGTCGATTTATTTTTCGACAATTTCCCTATGATTTCCGTATTCTATGGGTTATTCCATGAAAATTTGCCAAAGGAACCATACCTCTATCGTTAAAATCGAGTCCCCTACTTTTTGTTGGTAGATTTTTTCCCAAATTGACGTTCGTATGAAATATTACCTACACGTTCACATCCATAACTCAAAAACTATCGATCGGGTTTAATCGCCAGTAGGCGCGTTAGAAAGGGCTCATTTTGATCAATTTACAAAAAAAAATCTCCAACATTGGTCCAACGGTTCAAAAGTTACGGGCATTTTTGTCCAAATTTTGGAGCATTTTTCCATTTTTTACATGATTTTGTCCAAGAATATTACTTTCATGGCCATTTTTTTGGCTCAATTTTTTTGACTTACGAAGCTTACGAACCTTGCGTTACGACTGGACTGATTTGCGATTTACATTATTGGCATATTTTTTCACAGGGTGCACACCCTGTGTTATGTTTGTTTATTTCTTTTTGTTTTTAGTTTCTTTATAGACTTCTTTATTTTTGTTTGTTTATAATATTCCAGTGTATGCTAGTTTTGTTTGAGCGTCATTTCAGTGAAGTGTTCCTTGAAATAACTAACAAATAATCAAACTATTTTGAAATTTAGAAAAGATTTAAAGGTAAGTGTAAAAACATTGCTAACTATTATAGTTAATAGTTATATTATTATTCTATGAAAAACATATTTAATTCTTTTAGTGATGGTTTAAAAAATGGATTCAGAGCCTGGTTCATCGCAAAATCCAACAGATACCCAACGCAGTAGTTTGCAACATTTGGTCTCTCATGATGTTTTTTCTTTTGGCGTGGCCTGTGAATTACCTGATATTAATCTGTCAACTAAACGAGATATATTGAAGTACTATTTTTTCTTGGCCGAACGTTCAAAAGCCCAAAGCAAAATGTTTTCCTATAAAACATTTACTCCCCAAGTAGCAGACAGATTGTTAGAAATTTGGAATCAACTTAATATTGAACTTATACTCAAAGGTAGCATCATTAGAAAATTGAATAATTTGCTTGACGCATATAGTAATGCAGATAAACAACGAGTAAAACGCGCAACAGAATTCAAAAAATTCGTAGAATCAACAAACCAATTATTCAACATTGGAAAATGTAAATGCAACTTGAAAGAAAACTCAGAAAATATCTTGCTATCTATGTTGTTTGATGATAGAATGGAAAAACGAAACATTGCTATAAAGAAGATTTTACATTACCGAAGAGATATTGTCGACCCAACGGAACTTAGAGTTTATAAAAAATCTCTTATAAACTTTAATTGTACGGAATATACAAATATGATTGATTTAAATGACGATACCATTTTATTCGAACCACCGTTTACGCAAAGTTATTCGTATGAACATTTGGAGGGATATTTAAATTACGAAGTGCCACCGCTCGATGATCCACAAATTCCTTTACACATTCAAGGAACGGAAAGGCATGTCCAATTGCTGGCTGCCACTGCTAAACGAGTTGCAGGAAAGAATGTAGAAGGCGCTATGGCGACGACATTAGAGAGCCGTACGAAAACACCAAGACTTGAAAGCAAACAAGACTTTCAGAAAAAATAATGTTTTTTTTCACATTTTGTCTTTTACTACACTCAAATTGAATATTTTTTTTGATAATAGGTTGATAGATACTTTATTATCTCTTAATTTGAATTTTTGTAGAAAAAAAAATAAAAAGGGACAAAAAATCAAACAGTTGGTTTTATGTGTTATTTTGTTTTAGCAATATCGCATGAATTAATCAACCGCATTCGATAAATTTGGGCTTAAACTCTTCGTTTTGAATTGTAAATTGAATTAAATAATGGATTGAGCCAAAAAAATGGCCATGAAAGTAATATTCTTGGACAAAATCATGAAAAAATGGAAAAATGGTCCAAAATTTGGACAAAAATGCTCGTAACTTTTGAACTTTTTACCAACAAAAAGTAGGGGACTCGATTTTAACGATAGAGGTATGGTTTCTTCGGCAAATTTTCATGGAATAACCCGTAGAATACGGAAATCATAGGGAAATTGGTGAATTTTTTCAGTCGCCAGATGTTCATTTTTCAGCGTCAGCACATTTGTGTTCCCACGATTTATGGGAATCGCTGAGAAGCTGACGATAACTCCTCCCCCGCCAAGTGAGGGCCATCCTCGGTCCTTCCTAATGCTCTGTTTATAGCCATTTTTAGCACTTTTTCGGACTGCTCCTTTCGTTTTTGCTTAAGTTTCCAAAAAATTGCGTTAACAATTCCGCCAATACAGACAATGATAACAATACTACTTATTAATACAGTTGATCGTGTTTCAAGATTTGCGTATAGGCTTTTGATGAGCTGCCTATTCTGAGTACTGTGATGTTGTAAGTATGGTAAGCTGATCAAGTCTTTGTATCTGCTTAAATCTATTTTTACATTTAGTGGTGTTTCAGCTTTTCTCGTGGGCGAAGCATTTTCGTTGAAATATTCAGACCCATTTAGGCTTATTTTATTGCCGAATGTTATAACATAAGTGCCTTGAGAAAGATTGGTGTTTCGGTTCTCTTCTTTTACTGATAAAGGTACGTCGTTAACAATGACTAGGCCGTCATTAACTTCGTTGATGGGGAGCAAATGGCTGAATGTTGTTTTACATTGAGCTTTGGAGCCGGACGTTAATTGTTGTAAACAGCCAGTTTTTGATGACAGTTTACAGAACTGCTTTGTAGTTCCAACACAGTCATTAATTGAATATGAAGTTTTTCCGCAAAAAGCTACTGAATTCTCTTCCAAAAATAGCATCGATTTATTATGCGCCACCGGGAAGATAAGAAGTTTCTTACACACTAATTTGAGATTAAGATACTTAATAACAAAAATTATTAAATCATTATTTTGTAACACTTTAAACTTAGACTAACATTAAATCGGAAATTGTTATGTTTGTGAGGTGCTCATTTTTTATTAATGAATCTATTTCATAGTGGTCAAGCAATAAAAGATTCAAAATACCTATCTCTGCCAGAGTGATTGAGAGAATAATGTTATCTAATTGAGTGATTATGGCTCTATTGCGTGCAACTATAATTTCAAAAAGATGTCCGGTATCAATTTTTTCTTTTTTTGTTTCTTTTATAATTCTATTAACTACATTTGTTATATTATAAATCTGCTCTTGCACTTGAGAATTTATTTGAACCTGCTGTTTGTTTGCGTCTATTTACTCCTCTGTTTTTACGGTTACTTTCTGGAAATCATCAAAGTCTGGTCCCGGCTATTACTTTGAGTGCTGTTCCTATGAAATTTATGCTACGAGTCTTTCTTTGTCGAATGTTTATTATTTTTAGCAAATTTTGAATATGGTTAAGTCAGCTTCTACTAGTTTTGTTATTGGCGATGTAAAAATGCCTGAAAATTTCTTTGATTCTTCTGATAGAAAGGAGTACTCGGTAAGATTTATTACGTGTTTTAGGTGACCATAAGTTTCCCATAGTATGATTTCGCCATCGGAAATTGGGATGTAGTCCAAATGGGTGTAGTCAATTATTTCAGCAGTTGCGAGTGTGCCAAAGATGATCAGAGTTAACATCAACCTAGAAACAAATGCACCAGTTATGAATCATGTTTACTATTTCTGAGATTGTCCTTATGGACCACCCTCCCCTTAATAAGGACAGTCGTGCCCATATCTTTTTCTACAATTTGTTCTGAATATAGTGGCGTTAATTTATTGCCTAACCTTCTATTTAATTTGACAAGAACCTTGTCACCTACGTTATATGATTTTGGGGATCTTTCTTTATTATGATGGTGAAGCATATGCTGCTGAGCTCTTTTTAAGTGATCTGTCACTTCATTGTAGTGAAATGGAGTTGTGGAATGAAAAATGCTAAGCGGAGTTTTATTGGTAACCGAATGTATTGTTTTGTTATATTCTATTGTAGCTAGAAGAATCAGTTCAGTAGTGCCTTCAATTTGTTTTTCAGCTTTTAAGCATCGAGCTATCTCTGCTAAAGTACTATGAAATCGCTCTACTTGTCCATTGGATGTGCTATGGAGTGGTGGAGAATTTGCAATTTCAATATTAAAATAGTTAGAAAGCATTGATTTTATTGTATGTGAATTAAATGAACGCTCGTTATCGCAATAAATGGTTTTTGTCTTGGGAAAAAAATTCAGAATTTAAAGCAATTTCGGTTTAACATCGGCGATGGTTCGTGATTCGGTTTTTTGCACTATTGCAAACTTGAAAAATTTATCAATACAGGTTAAATAATGCTTAGAATCTGTGGAATAAATGTCGATGTGCAGAATTTCACCGAGATCAGTAGGAATTGGAGTCTCTGCAATTGGATGTTTTACTGGATGTCTATTATATTTTGCTGTCGAGCATATTTTGCAGTTAAGTGTAACTAACTTCCTTCGCAAGTTTACTCATTTTTGGGAAAAAATAGTAATTTAATATTTGTTTGATATTTTCTTGGTAAGCCCTATGGGCTCTGTTATGTTCAGTTACAATAATTTCTTTTTGTTCAACCTGATCAATTACATCAATTACAAAGTTTTTTGCATAAAGGAATTTGGTTGCTGGGAATGTTTCTATGAGCTTATGTTGAATATGGGCAAGAATAGGTAATTCGCAGTGTATTGCGTTCACAACATCTACATTTACTACATCCTGAAGTATTTTTAATAAATTATTTTTATTTACTATGTTTACATCTACATTTACTACATCCTGAAGTATTTTTAATAAATTATTTTTATTTACTATGTTTATTATATGCCTGGTTTTCTTTCCAAACATTATCAAAGTACGTTTTGAAGGACATTCGTCCTCCGCAATTATTATATGGTTTATATAACAGTTTACTGGCTTATCAGTGGATTCTATGGTGTAGGTCAAAGATTCTTCGCTGTGTATGGTTGTACAGTCTGAAGTCGCATCTTCTTCTAATGCATTGACATGCTGACGTGACAAAGCGTCTGCTACATAGTTCTCTTTCCCTGGCTTATAGTGAAGCTTCGCATTGTGTTCATCAATGAAGGCCTTCCACGGTTTAATTTTTGCATTAGTGTTTTTATCTGACACAGCGAAAGTCAATGGCTGATGGTCAGTAAATATATTTAAATTTTTTACCCCATATGAATAGTTTCTAAGATTTTTCAATGCCCATACAATGGCCAGTAATTCTTTTTCATTAGTCGCAAAGCTAAGCTCCCTGTCTTTTAGAGTTCTCGATATAAATGTTATAGGTTTTCCCTCTTGAGAGAGAACTGCGCCTAAACCGTAGGCTGAGGCATCTGTCGTGAGATCAAATGCTTTATTAAAATTGGTGTATACTAACATTACATCCTCTGAAATGAGAATTTCTCTTAATTTATTGAAAGCGTGAATTTGTTTTGAATCGAACTGTATTTGTATTTTTTTTTTACTGTGTTGCCTTAATTTTGCCATTATCACCTTTGAGTAAGTTTGTTAATGATCTCGCTACACTAGCAAAGTTCTTAATAAAGCATCTGTAATAGCTTGCTAACCCGAGAAACGATCTAAGGGCAAATAAATTAGTGGGTTTTCGATAGTTCTTAATTGCTTCTATCTTTTCTGGGCACGTTCTTATACCATTTCTTGACACTAAGAAACCTAAATATTCGACCTCTGTTTTAAAAAATTTTGATTTTTCTATGGATACTCTCATATTTGCATCACAAAGGGCACGTAATACCCACTGAATATCTTGAACATGTTGTTCCTTTGTTTTTGAAAAAATAATGACGTCATCACACATAGACATGACAGGTTTTGCCAATTTTCTCCATAAGAATGTCATCAATTGCCCTTTGGAAA
This sequence comes from Dichetophora obliterata, assembly GCA_963920525.1. Classification (NCBI taxonomy): domain Eukaryota; kingdom Metazoa; phylum Arthropoda; class Insecta; order Diptera; family Sciomyzidae; genus Dichetophora; species Dichetophora obliterata. Next base: position 193,471,506 of record OY986437.1, read on the forward strand.
ATGCTGGAAGCATTTTTGAGCCCAAAAGGCAACCTGCAAAACTGATATTTGCCATTATTTACAGCAAATGCGGTTTTTTCTCTGTCACCCTCTTTCAGTTCTATCTGATGAAACCCTGATTTAAGATCGAGGGTTGTAAAATATTGTGCTTGATCCATATTTGATAATATCACCATAACGTTAGGAATGGGATATTTATCGTCAATAGTTTTAGCGTTAAGCTTTCGAAAATCTAAAACAAGCCGTTTCTTTTTATTACCACTTTCGTCAGTGCCTTTTTTATCAACAACCCATATTGGATTATTGTAAGGGGATCTAGATGGTCTAATTATCCCGTCGATTAGAAGTTGCTTTATTTCTTCATTCACAAAGTTTGCTACTCCCATGGGGTATGGGTATAATTTAGAATAGACCGGGTCTTGGTCTGAAGTTCGAATTGTAGCAACGATGTTTGTGTTAAAAGGAAGAATTTTAATTGGATCAGCAAATGCTTTCTTTTCTTTTTCGATCATTTTCATAAATTGTTGTCTAACTGTTTCTGGAATTTCTTCCCTCTGAATGTTAAGCACATTCACATTTTCGCATTCTAAAAATAAAATTTTCTCTGTTCCCGAGTTATGCTTAATTATTTTTTTCTTAAGATCTATTTTAGCATTGACTTTTGTTAAAAGATCAAGCCCTATAATTCCATCAAAAGTTGTTAAATTTGGTAGAATGGAGAATTCTGAATCAATTCCCAAAACATTAATTTTACATTTTTCATTTATTTTATTGAAACCATGAAGTGATTTCACTATAAAAGGGGTAGACACTGGTGTAATGCCTTTTAATTCAACCAATTTTTTAATATAATTTTTAGCGGCTCCAGTGTCCACTAATAGTTTAATTTGTCTTTTTTCTCTGCCTATGGTTCTGCTGATCCACGGGAGAGCTGACTTTTCTCTAAAAAATTAACCTGCCCCCCTCAATATTTGAAACTTCGCTTTGCGCTTCATTGTTATAATTTTGCTGAAATAAATACTCTGATTGGCCTAAATGATTTATTCTTTGAAACTTCGGTCCAGTATGCCGATCCGAGGGCACTTGTCGCTTTTGAATTTTATTATTTATTGGAAACTGTTGCCAATTATTTTGGAAATTAGTGTAATTCGTGGGTTGTCTCCAGCGAGTCGAAGTTGGATCCACGTCCATTGGTTCTGGACGTGACTGTGCTTCCCGATTGAAGGATTGAAGCTTTGGTGGTTTTGTTCGCTAAAATTCCCTTGACGGAAACTTCCAAAACTTTTTCCTTGTCGGAACTGATTGTTTCCACTATTTGGTGGGATAAACTGTTTAATATAATGGGGATTTTTTTGTTGAAAAGAGTTATTAGGCTTGCCACCTAAATTTGGTCGGAAAAGGTTTTCGCTTCTGTTCGCGAAGGTTGTCGCAAATAAGTATCGCGCTTGATTTGAATCAACTTCTTGCGCCAACGCAAGTGCTGATGGTAAATCATTAGGCCGAGAAGCAAACAAGATGTCGCAGAGTGGTTTTTTTAAACCTGAGATAAAAACGCGAAGAGCATCAGCTCTGTATTTTTCGTTTATTGTCGAGGCTAAACTACGGTCATATGTCATGACAGTTTTATTTTTTAACAAAGTAAGCTTTTTCTCTACTTCATCAAAGAACTTTAAGACAGATAAGTTACCCTGTTGTAGAGTAGACATCTCTTGTTCAATAATATAAATCGGACGTTTGTCCGAGTAAGTAAAATCTAGACGTGCAATTATTGCCTTAAAATTTAACACAGTGCCAAATGATGCTAACACTCCGTCAGCAGGGCCTCTTATTTTATTTCTAATTATACTCAAGGCTTGGTAGTGCTTTGAACTACCATCGACATCTTGAAAAAGCCTATAGGCCGTGTGCGCCGCTTGACGCCAAGAAACATAATTATTTTGTTGCCCATCGAACTCGGGCAACGACTTTACCACATCCAGTGACTCATCGCATTTTATGCTAGCTACAATGCGAGCCTCAGTAAAAGTTTCTACCGGGGTCACAGAGTTTACTTGTGAGATTTGTTTCCCTAAATTTTCAATTTGTAATTCAAATTCTTTTTTCTGTTCGTGTAGTGCTGCCGACACTGCAGACTGGATAACACTACCTAATTGTTCAGCATTCATATCGCTTTTTAAATTATTTGCACAAAGACTATTATTTAAGTTATTTGCACAAAGAGTCAATCTCCCAAAAATAGATTCCAAATCCTCGTCACTCATAGGCAAAAAAAGGGTTAAATTTTTCTTAATTTTTTTAAAAAAAAAAATTTTAATTACTTAACTTTTTTTAAAAATTCACTTCAAGCAGTTTTTTAAAAATTTTTAAAAATTTGTATTATTACATTGAAAACATGAGCACATCACTTACATTTCTATTTGTTGGTTAATATTTTTTATTTTATAAATCTTCTCCCAGTATGTTGCTCGGCAATTTCTTCACAGTATGTTGACTGAATTTCCAGTATGTTGAATGTTGAAAATATTCCTCTCAATATGTTGATTGATAATTTATTTTTAAATAATTTTTATGTTGATTATAATTTAATATTTAATGTTGCTGGTAACACTTACAATATTCATGCCCCACGTTGGGCGCCAATTATTTCATTCTTTATTGAAACTCAAACTTAAACTAAAACTTAACATACCAAAAATCTTACTTCTAACTTAGTTATACCGACTGCGCTGTTCGAAGCTTATGTTTTCCATCTTTGTGTGGGTGCTGTTGCAGTACTTAATTCCGCCGACTGCGCTGCGCTGCTGTAGCAGTCGCCAGATGTTAATTTTTCAGCGTCAGCACATTTGTGTTCCCACGATTTATGGGAATCGCTGAGAAGCTGACGATAACTTATATAAGTTAACGCTACATATATTTAAAACTCTAAAGCGCATTCCAAAGGTACACGCGCATCCGCTCTGGAAAAATATGCTGACACCGCGTCTACCGGCGATAAGCAGCGAACTCGAAATTGTGAAATAAAACTGCAGCACAATAAAAAACATGAAAAAAACAACAATAGACGATCAAGTTGCAGCCCAATAGTTTAAGATATAAAATTTGTTAGTCAGTTCTTAAGTACTCATTGAACAATAAAGTTTAAACATCAGAGCTTGCTCTGATGTTGTTTTTTTAAAAAATAAAAATTAACAAGTGAAAGTTTAACTGGCGCCCGAGCAGGGACCCTGAAGTGAACAGTTCCGGATGAAAAAAATCTTTTGAACAGATCTTTGGGGACAACTCAACTGGATAGCTTTAGACGCAAAAATCTTTTAAGCATCAGCTGAGAAACATTCAACGGATACAAGGATAGAAGTGATCAAACGGCTCCCCAGTACAAAAGGAAAAGGAAAAAGCTCGAGATCCAAGATCTAATTGGCATCGTTGGCATGTTTATTGTAAGTTTATATTTAAGATATATTTTGGTGAACAAGTAAAAATTAAGAATTTCAAAGAAAAGTTAATAAACGAAAAAGTAAAAGAAAAATTTAAGACACATTCTTGTGAAAAAGTGAATAATAAGAATTTTAAAGAAACTAAAGAAACGAAAAAGTTGAAGAAAAAAATAAGAAGACAAATATTTAAAATTTTTTAAGAAAGAATAATTAAATAATTTTTTTAAAAAAAAAAGGAGAAAAGAAAAAATCCACTTATTGGTTAAAACAAGAAGAACAAGTAAATCTATAAGAAAAATTGAAAGTTGTTTTTCCCTTTGTTTTTATAAATTAATAAAAATGCCAGACGATTTGATTGAAAAATTGACAAAACTTAATGTTGGCACTACACCTACTACCTCTGGTACAGTCCAACCACAAATTATGAATGAAAATTTAGCTAGAGAAATAACCGAGCTGGTTACTTCCACCATTAGAAATCTTAACAATCCATTTTTAGAAACAGATACCGAGTCCGATTTGGACTACACTATTCAAGTAAATGCAACGAACGCTAACGAACTGGACAAAATTCCAGATATAGTTAAATGTCTCAGGGAATTCTCCGGAGTTCCAGGAGAATTTAATTCTTGGCGGAAAACTGTGGACCGCATATTTACAGTTTACGACCATATTAAAGGATCTCCCAAGTACTATGCTATATTGCATATGATTAGACACAAAATCGTCGGAGAAGCCGACACAGCACTGGAGCCATACAAGACTCCCTTAGAATGGGGTAAAATAAAAAAGTGCCTTATGATGCACTATTCTGACAGGAGGGATATTGGAACCTTAGAGTACCAATTAACCACCCTTACTCAAAGAAATTCCACAATCAACGAGTTTTATCAAAATGTTTATCAACATTTATCTTTAATTTTGGACAAAATTGCTTGCTTGGATTTAGGAGAAGAATCACTGCGAGCTATGACTAATTCGTATAGGGAGAAGGCGTTAGATACCTTCATACGCGGACTTAATGGGGATTTACCACGTTTGTTAAGTATACGCGAACCTACTTCATTACCACAGGCACTAAATTTATGTCAGAAACTAGACAACATGCTATTCAGGATGAACTATGCTCAAAACAATTCAAGTAGTTTCAGAAATGCGTCACCTCGACCGCCGAGACCGGCGAGATTTAATTTTTCCCCACAGAAAACGAGCTTTTACCCAGAATTAACTCACTGGCCACCAATACAAACTAACAACCCATTCATTAGAAATATTCATAACAATAACAATCCTTTTTCCCGAAATACTTATAGTTTCCCACGGAATACAAACCCCTTTTTACAAAATAGGCATACAAATCCATTTTCAAATAATATTTACGGACCGAATACAAACGGATTTAATAATAGACCAAACTTCCCTCCAAAGCCACCCCAACCAATGGAGGTCGACTCATCAATCCATTCGCGTCAAGTGAATTATCAGAATAGGCCAAACTTCCAAAATAGGTCAAGTTTTCAAAATAACAACTTCACCCAAAAACGACCTCTAACTCAACAACACCACGTTCCTAATAAAATACAAAAAACGTTCTTCACGAACACATACAACCCAATTTATCCTGAAATTATGCACCAATATCCATATAATGATCCTAACACATATCTGGCTCACCAAGAAGTCAACTTTCAAAATATTCCCTTAGCTCCCCATTACCCTTGCAATCCTGATATATATTTTGCAAACCAGGAAACAAACTTCCAAGATATTTTTCCATCATTTAACAATTCTTATGATCCCGACGAAATTTTCGCTTCGCAAGTAGAACAATGGGAAGCTGGTGAAAAATATTCTATAGACTTACAAGAAACAAATCCATTCCGAGGAAGTAATATTAATCCAACTCAAACCAATGATAACGTTCAGAAAAACTCTCAGCAGACTGATAACATCCATTTTTTAGGATAACACCGTCTTCACTCCCTTACTTTGAGTTTGTTACTGGGTGTGGAGATGTGCTAAATTTTTTGATAGACACAGGATCCAATAAAAATTACATTCAATCTACTAATATTCAGTATCCTTTACCCAATGATGAGTTATTTTCAGTTAACTCTGTAGCAGGAAGCATCGAAATATCCCAGCATATATTTTTAAAAATTTTTGGACCACAAACACCAGAATTTAAATTCTTTATTTTACCTGGATTAAAATCATTCCATGGAATAATAGGTAATGACACTTTGAAGCAATTAGGTGCCGTAATTCACACAGATAGAAATTGTATGACAATTTTACCCAACTTAGTTATTCCATTAAAGCAATACATAGCACAGGACGTAAATAACCTTAACCTACGTACGTCGCACTTGACCGAACGACAAACAGACAGACTTAAGAAATTAATTGAAGGATGTCCTAACTTACTTTGCGAGCCTAATGAAAAACTTACGTATTCATCTACGGTAAGAGGTGAGATACGAACTACAAATGACACCCCAATTTATTCCAAAAGTTATCCGTATCCAATGGCGTTAAAAGAAGAAGTTGAAAGGCAAGTTGAAGAACTTTTAGCTGATGGCATAATAAGACCATCTAGATCTCCATATAACGCTCCTGTATGGATTGTCCCAAAAAAAATGGACTCATCAGGTGAAAAAAGTATCGAATGGTAATCGATTACCGCAAGCTGAATGAAGCTACTATTCCAGATCGATACCCAATCCCGGAGATACAGGAAGTTCTTGCCAATCTTGGCAGAAATCAATTTTTCTCAATAATTGACTTAAAAAGCGGGTTTCATCAGATTCCTCTAAAGGTATCTGATATAGAGAAAACGGCATTTTCCATAAATAATGGAAAATATGAATTTGTAAGACTCCCATTTGGGCTTAAAAACGCCCCGGCTATTTTTCAAAGAACATTGGATGACATCCTTCGTCAGCACATCGGCAATAAATGTTACGTTTACGTGGATGACATAATAATTTTTGGTAAAGATTTAGATGAACATTTTAAAAATGTAGAAATCGTATTAAAAACACTGGAAGCTGCAAATATGAAGGTGCAGTTGGATAAATGTGAGTTTTTAAAAAAGGAAGTAGAGTTTTTAGGTTATGTGGTTGGGATAAATGGAATAAAAACCAACAGTAATAAAGTAGCAGCAATAGCGAAAATGCCGATACCAAAGACACTGAAAGAACTCCGGTCCTTTCTTGGTATGTCTGGTTATTATAGAAGATTTATTAGAGACTATGCAAAAATTGCAAAGCCCCTAACAAATCTTTTACGGGGGGAAGATGGACGCGTGTCCAAGCATGCCTCAAAAAACAAAACAATAAACCTTGATGAAGATGCCATTGACTCTTTTAACAAAATAAAAAATGCATTAACTTCAAAAGAAGTAATCCTTTCTCACCCCAATTTCGAGAATGAATTCAAATTAACTACCGACGCCTCCAATTTTGCGATAGGAGCTGTGCTATCACAAAATATACAAGTAAACATATACACAGATCATCAACCACTTACTTGTTTCCGAATACAATCACTCAATACATTCGGTGACTGGGAAAAAACCGGTCGACTTATTCTTCAGAAGGCATGTAGATTTTACACCTGAAGATTTCGAAAAAGTCAGAGCTGCAAATTTTGAAGCGTTAGAAAAAAAGCAAAAAAAGGATCTTGAATATCATAACAAGCACAGACAGGAACCTAAACGATATCTACCTGGACAAGTGATTTATGTTAAGAGAAATAGACGGTTAGGTACAAAGTTGTCCAAATCATTTGTAAAAGAAATAGTTAAAGAAGACAGAACCAGTACACTCGTAACAAAAACTGGACGAATAATACACAAAAGTCTAATTAGAAATTAAATTTTTTCAGTTAATATTTTTTCTGGCTACATGCGGAGCCGACTCGCAGATACTGGACTACTCAAACTCGCAGTTGGTCACAATAGAGGCAGGAGTAGCGAAATTACAGACTGGGACCTTCAAAATAATTCACGTTATGGACTTACGACAGTACGAAGATGCAATAAACGACCTCGAAACGACAATCACTACCAAAGTCAACACAAACCACTCCTTCTATCCATTTCTTACATATGAAATCACCAAAATTAAAAATCATTTAAGTAGACTCAGGCCAAAGGGAAAAACAAAAAGATCGTTGGATTTTATTAAAACCGCATGGAAGTGGCTAGACGGTAGTCCCGATCATTCAGATGAAATAATCCTTACCGAAAAAATTAACAATGTTCTTGCAAACAATAATCAACAAGTGGTTATCAATAAAATGACACAAGATAGAATCAATGAATTAACTAACATCACAAATTCAATTTTAAAAGCTGTCAGATCCGAAAATAACGTTGAAGATCAATTTAATATGAAATTAAAATACAAGTTAGACCTCATAAAAGAAGAAATTACAAATATCGAATATGCCATACATTGGGCTAAAGCTAATGTTATCAATTCATACATATTGTCAAATTCAGAAATAAATATTGTGAAAGAAATTTTTAGTAAAGAAAATATGCCATATCTAAGTATGGACGAAGCATTAGAGTTTTCAGAAATAAAGATAGCTTCAAATGATGATACGATAATTTACATTGTGAGTTTGCCAAAAACAAATATTGAATATTGTAAAACTTTAATTCTCAAGCCAGTGAAAATTAGAAATCAAATAACTAAATTCGATTATAACTCTGTTCTTCAATGTAAAAATAAACTTTTTGGAATTAAACAAAATTGTAGCAGTTATAATAATTTATCAATTTGCCCATATAAAAATGTAATAGACATAAGTAACTCCACATGTATTCCAAATTTGCTCAAAAGCCGTATGCCAACTTGCCAAATGATCAATAATCAACACGTACCAGAAGTTGAAGAAATCTCGTCTGGACTCCTGTTTTTAAATCAATTCAATGGTACCGTTAACATAAGGAATGAAACAGTCATCTTAGAAGGAACCTTTCTAATAAGATATCACAACGAAACAATAGAGATTGGAAACAGAACGTACTCCTCAAATGAAACCAAAACCTACGCACCATTACCTGCTTTGTTACAACCAAAACCTATATCAGCAAATGTAGAAGAAGTCTTGTCCTTAGAAATGATGAAAGAGCTGAACACAAAAAATACAAAATACATAAAACTATTGGACGTGCGCAATAAAATATCTCTAATTGCCGGGATAACAGTACCACTTTCAATAGTAGCATTGGGAACAGCAATACTAATGATTCACAAACATAAAATAACAAAAATTAAGGAAACCTATCCAGAGTCATCAAAGGGACGAAGCCATCAACTTTCGGATTTAGCCATCGAAGGACTCAATCAAATTTTTAATAAAAAAACAAACGAGGACGTTTGAATCAAGGAGGGGAAGAGTTAACGCTACATATATTTAAAACTCTAAAGCGCATTCCAAAGGTACACGCGCATCCGCTCTGGAAAAATATGCTGACACCGCGTCTACCGGCGATAAGCAGCGAACTCGAAATTGTGAAATAAAACTGCAGCACAATAAAAAACATGAAAAAAACAACAATAGACGATCAAGTTGCAGCCCAATAGTTTAAGATATAAAATTTGTTAGTCAGTTCTTAAGTACTCATTGAACAATAAAGTTTAAACATCAGAGCTTGCTCTGATGTTGTTTTTTTAAAAAATAAAAATTAAAAAGTGAAAGTTTAACTTATATATATATATATATAGGCTTACTATATTAGGCTTATTAAGTATATTAAGTATAAGTATATATATATATTAGGCTTACTATATATATATATATAATATACATATATAAATACATATATATATATATAATATATATTATATATTTAATATATATATATAATATAAATACATATATATATATATATATATATATATATATATATATTATATATATATATATATTAAATATATAATATATATAATATATATTATATATATATATTATATATATATATCTATATATATATATATATATATATATATATGTATTTATATATGTATATATATACATATATATATATTTGGTGCACAACAAACTTTTAAATTTTAATTTATAACTTTTATTTTTATATATATTTTTTATAACTGTTTATTTGAAAATATTTTATTCAACTGAAATTTTCAAATGAAAATTTCTGATTGATACAAATATGAATATTTATACAAATGTTTTTATAATAACAAGTACTTATAACAAAGTGTAAATAAATTAACATAAGAATAATATAAATGTTAAGTTGAGGTAAGTAAGATGTAAATTAATAATCAACAATAGGTAAGTACAATGTAAGTTAAGAATCAACGAGAAGGTAAGTAAAATGTAAGTTGAAAATCAATGTAATAGAAGATAAGTAAAATGGAAGTTAGGAATTCAACTAATGTGGTGATGCAACTTAAAGTTATTGAGTCACCACATTATTCCCCCTCCTTTTAAAAAAAAAAATCTTGGTAGTATTCGCTAACAGGTTAAAGTGTACTTGTTAGTATCTGTGCTGTCTCAGTGTCTAGGGAGGCTGGTTTTATTCTATCGATGTTGACTGTTGTGTTAGTGTTATGTCTACGAATTGTGAAATATTTTGGTGTTCTCTCAACCACTTTGAAGGGGCCATCGTACGGTTCTTGTAGTATTTTGCGGATCATGTCGTTGCGTACGAAACCAAAGTTACAAGTACTGAGGACTCGAGGTATATACGATTGGAAGTTAGTGTTATGATGCGTAATGTTTGACTTTTTGTTTTCTACTACCTCTTTAAGTTTGGCTAAGGTGTCCGATGGATTAAAATTCTGACTGCTATGTATTACTAGTTGCTGTGGTAGCCTGAGTGTTTGCCCAAATACCATCTCAGCGGGTGAAGCTTTAATGTCTTCTTTGACCGTGGACCTGAGTCCTAGAAGAATTAGTGGCAACTCTGTGTACCAATTTGTCTGATTGTTGCTTGCTATTATAGACGTCTTCAGTTGACGATGAAACCTTTCTACAATCCCGTTAGCTTGTGGATGATAAGCAGAAGTGGTAATGTGTTTACCTAGATTCTTAACGAAGTTTCTAAAAGTTGTGGACGTGAATTGAGGTCCTCGATCAGTGGTAATTTCCAAAGGAACTCCGAAACGTGAGATGTATTCTTTTTGGAGTGTATCTACGACAGTGTTAGCGTTAGTATCTTTAATTGGATACGCTTCGGGCCAACGTGTGTTTCTGTCAACTAGGGTAAGCAAATATCTGTAACCTTGTGATATTGGTAAGGGACCAACTATATCGACGTGAACGTGTTCAAAACGTCCGTGTGGGATGTCTATCTTTCAATCGCGTCGGAAGCGAATTTCATCTGGGGGGGCAGTACAAATGGAGGGGCAGTACAAATGGTGGTGCAAAAAAAGTTCACCAAAATTTCTTCACATGAAACATGAAGAAGAGAGAAAGAAGAGGAAAATATATAATACAAAAATATTATCGTTGTAAAAAAACTTATATTTTGAATAACTTTTCCTTTTAAATTGTTTATCTAGCTAAAAAAGTGGGGGGGCAACTGCCCACCTTGCCCCCCCCGCTTCCGACGCCAATGCTATCTTTTGTGGGATTGTCTTCGTATGTTTGTGCATCCTTGCTTGTTGGCATCTAATGCATTCTTGTGACCATTTATTGATTTGTGCGTTCATTTTAAGCCAAAAATATCTTTGTGTAATGAGTTTTCGAGTAGCTCGTGTACCTGTGTGTGAAATGTTATGTATTTGTTCGAAAATTTGTTTGCGTAATGTTTGTGGAATATATGGACGTGTTTCTGAATTAGTTTGTTCGCACCAAATTTTAATGTTAAGTATTGGTATGTGTACTTGTTCTAGTTTGTAAATATGTTTGTTTAGTATTTCTTGTAGTTCTGGATCTATATTTTGTTCTTTGTGTAGAGTTTTGAGATTAATCTCTGAGGTTGTGAAAGCCTCTATCTCAGCTCTTGAAAGTGCGTCTGCTACGGTGTTATCTGTACCTTTAATGTGTCTGATGTCGTTGGAAAACTGTGCGATGTATTCTAAATGTCGTATTTGTCTTGGACTTCTCTCAGTTTTTGAATGTAATGCTGAAGTTAATGGTTTGTGATCCGTGTATATGGTAAATGTGCGTCCTTCTAAATAGTGTCTAAAGTGTTTAATTGTGAGGTAAATGGCTAGTAGTTCGCGATCGAACGTGCTGTATTTTATTTCTGTAGTAGATAATTTTTTTGAAAAGAATGCCAGTGGTTCTGTTTCTTGATTATGTTCTTGTTGTAAGACTGCGCCTATAGCGGTGTTTGATGCATCCACAGCGATAGAAAGTTTTGCTTTACTATTGAAATGTTAAAGTAGTGTTTCCTTAGCGAAACTTTCTTTTATCTCTGTGAATGCTTGTGTTGTGTTTTCTGTCCATGTTAAGTGTTTGTCCTTTGTTTTTGTTGCTGTAGTTACCATTTCGTAAATGTGTGTGAGTGTGTGTGCTAGTTTTGGAATGCATCTGTGGTAGTAGTTAATCATCCCGATGAATTTCTGCATTTGTTTGACTGTTTCTGGTTTTGGGTAGTCTTTTATGCATTGAATTCTATCGGGAGATGGTTGTATGCCTCTGTTTGAAATTGTGTAACTTAGAAAATTTATTTTGTCCACGCCGAAAATACATTTATTGGGTTTTTAATAAAACAATTAATTTATTATTTTTTCCAACGATGCGGTTTGATTTATTTATTTTCTTGATTTTGTTCTCCTTGTTTCTATCTTCATCACCGGAAATTAAAAAATTCCTCTCCTCTTTTCTATTTTTCGTGATGGCATTGCCATACTCAATAAACTTTTTTTAAATACAAAATGGTATTGCCATAGTAAAAGTTTCTTAATATTTACAAGTGCGAATGACAAACATGAATGTAACATACTAGAATATTACAGCTCGACCAATCTGACATATTGATTGGCCTCAATCAAACAAAGAATTCAAATCTAAATATATAAATTTCTTATGTGTGACTGACGTTTAGCAGCAGCAATGCTTTCCTAAGACTTTCCTGGTGCCTACCACTTTCGTATTCTCAAGGCCTCAACTACACCATCGTATGGTAATTGAGTCATCTGACAATTATCAATATCTCTTACCACATAACGATCGTTTGGTAAAATTTTTGATATAACGTATGGCCCGCGATATTTTTGAATAAATTTTTTGTTGATTCCAGTGGAAGTATCAACATGTTTTATAACAACGAAATCACCAACAGAGTATGACGTTGCAGGGATACTGTGCTTTAGAAAATATTGTAAATTATACTCTTGTGCCCTTTCTATATTATTTAGTGCTGATGTCCTCATTTTAATTAAATCACGGTTACCACCTTTACTGTTTTTTGCACACAGATATTCTGTCAGATCGTCAATTATTTTTCCACGTTGCTCCGTCCCAAATAAAAGTTCACTAGGTGTATATTTTGTTGCACCATGAATAGTATTGTTTAGAGCGTATTCCACATGAGAAAGCTTAAGGGACCAATCAGCATGCTGGATCGGTTCACTTAGTTTACTAAGCATGGCCTTAATAATTCTGTTAACACGCTCTAACAGAACCATTGACCATTGCTTGAGGCGATGCTACAGCAACCTTAACATGAAGTATATTGTTATTTTCTAAAAAGCGGCTAAATTCACCTGATGTAAAACAAGTACCACGGTCCGAAATTATGCGTCTGGGTCGACTATAATAGCAGAAATACTTATCTAGAGCACAACACACTTCTTTAGAGCTTGTAGAGTTTACAGGGTATAAGCGGACATATTTCGTAAATGCATCTATAACTACAAGGATATGCTTTCTTTTAGATATTAGTGATGGAAGAGGTCCAAAATGATCTACATGAATAGTATCGAAAGGAACTGGCTCTTTAGGAATATTATACAGATTATGATTATTTGATCGAGCAGGTGCTGAATAAATGATGCATTTAATACAATTTTGGATAAAGCTAGCGATTTTGGATTTCATTTTAGGAAACCAATAGTTCTGCCGGATTTCATCATAAGTTTTTTCGATCCCCAAATGACCAATTTTCTCATGTATCATTCTGATAATGTTTTCCTCCATTTCATTTGGTACATATAACAACAATTTATTATCGGTATTCTTACGGAAAACCAAACCATCATGCAGATCAAATCCATCGACCTCTGTTGTCTCTAGTTTTTGAATTAAGTCTTGAATATTCTGGTCCCGACTCTGAGCTATTTGAATTTGAAAGTCTAAATCCTCACTGCTAACAATCGCTACAAGTGAGTTTTTACTCTCGACTTGAGTTTGAATTAAAACGTCATCATTGCTACACTGGTGCGAAGAACATCGGCTCAAAGCGTCGACATGACCCATAGAATTTCCTGCTCGGTGCTGAATAGAATAATTTTAATTCTCTAGTTCTAACGCCCATCGAGCAATTCGCGGATTTATTTGCCTTTTGTTCAATGTCAAGGTAAGGGAATTGCAGTCGGTAATAACCCTAAACGGGATTCCCTCTAAATAGACACGAAATCTTCGGAGTGCATAGATTATTGCAAGAGTTTCTAACTCAAAACTATGATATTTTGACTCTGCTTCGGACGCAGTTTTAGAAAAGTATGCGATGGGGTGAAATTTGCCATCATCCTGTCGTTGCATTAGTGCTGAACCAAAGCCATGACTACTCGCATCACAGTGAAGTTCAGTTTCACGTGTCGGGCTATAAATTGCCAAGACTGGAGCAGCGGTTAATTTATCTTTCAACTCTGCAAAGGCATTAATACAACTTTCAGACAATTCAAATGACACTTCTTTTCTCAATAACATTAATAAAGGTTTAGCAATTTTGGAAAAGGATGGTACAAATCTACGAAAGTACGAAAACAATCCCATACAGGTTTGTAACTCCCTGTGATTTTTGGGTACTGGGTAACTTTTTATAGCACTGATGTGTGAATTGTTTGGTCTGATACCCTGTGAATTGACTAGATAGCCCAAATATTCAATTCCATTAAAACCGAACCTACATTTTTTTAACTTCAATTCAAGACCACTTTCATATGTACGACTTAAAACTTCTTTGACCACCTGGATATGTGACTCAAAGTCAGCAGAAGCAATTAGGATATCATCAATATACACTTTAATTTTGTTTGCATCAATTAGATCTCGAAAAATATTATACACAAATCGTTGAAAATTTGCCGGAGAATTTTTCAGACCAAATGGCATTCTCAAGAATTCGAATTGCCCATGAGGAGTGACAAATGATGTATATGGGACAGAATCTTCATCCATCGCACATTGATAGAACCCGTCTTTTAGGTCGAGTAAAGTGAACCAACATTTTCCCGCCATGTACTCAATACAGTCCTCAATCAAAGGTAATGGGAAATTGTCACGTATAGTGTTTTTATTGAGTGTCCTGTAATCTATACACATTCTAGTATCGCCAGTTTTTTTCTTCACTAAAACAATAGCTGATGCATAAGGAGACTGACTTGGTCGAATGATGTTCCTATTTAATAGGTCTGCAGTAATTTTCTGGACTTCGGATCGATCATGAAAGGATAGTCGTCGAGGTGGACAATAAAATGGAACGTCAGTATTTAATCGGATTTTCATTTTATAGTCGGTAGATCTCCGTATAAGATCAACTGGTTGCAAATAACAGTCGGTAATAACAGTTCTAAATTTTTCACTTTGCTTATTTGAAAGCTTTGGAGAAAAGTTTGTTTCAATCTGCGATTCATCAATACTTATTTTGCATAATGTAAAAAAATATTCATCTGAACTGCTTGTTTGCAAAAAACTGTCGTTATGTGGTTTTGGACAACACGCTTTACTTTCATTAGCATATTTCTCAATAACTTTATCCATAATTGGCACCGAAGATAGCTGGCCAACATTGCTACTGGAAACCTCACAATCTCTATTCGAATCAGATGCATTAGAAAACTCAGTTTTTAAAATAATACTTTCTTCTTTAATTTCATTTTTGTTAAATAACATATTTTTAGTTTTGATTTTACAAAGTTTAATATTAAATTTGCACATAAAGTCTCGTCCAAGAATCAGCGGCACTGTCATCGTTTCGTCAGGCACTATCATCAATTTTAGTAGTTCTGTTTTAGAACGAAACTTTATAAAACATTTTATTACACCAAATATATAAATCTTTTGCCTACCAAGACCACGGAAGTTAGTTGGAGAAAGAATATCCGATCGATGGACAGAGGCTGGGACTTGACTAAGCTGAATAAGGCTGATAGGACTGCCCGAATCAATGAGAGAAAAAATATTTACTGGTTCAATGCATCTGCTTAGATTACTTAGATAAAAAGCCACACTTACAGTTTGATTATGATAAACGTCTTCGGTGTCATCTTCGATGCTTGAAATAGCAGCAACCTTAGCACGAGATCCAGCGGGACCATGGTTACGAACTAGTTTTGGGCAATCTTTGTGAAAGTGACCCATCTGGTGACAGATAAAGCATGAGCCTGGTGGTCGAAGAGGTTTCTGGCACTCACTTTTATAGTGCCCAAACTGGGAACAATTGAAGCAACGAATCCTGTTTTCCGTCTTGACAGCAACAGCAGAAGAAGTAGATATGGCAGCAGTTGACCTCGGTAGTGTTTTGGCTGCACTTTTATTTTGTGCTGAGCGTCGATGTTCATAGCGGTTCATGCGATGAATTAGATCGTCAATGTTGTTAGCCCCATACAAAAAAGCGATATCGTTGCTGCTGTCTGGTATACCGTCGATAATTATATCAACCAGTTCTTGCTCTCCGATGTTGCATTGATTCGCTATGGACTGCATGGCAATGACATATCTCAAGCACGACTCGTTTGGACTAAGCTTACGAGCTTGAAGCTGCCTGTACACTTCCTGTCGTGTTACGTTCCGGCTGAATGTTTTCAAAAGATTTAACTTTAAAGTATTATAGTCGACTAGGCCAAGATTGGTAACATAATCTTTGGCAAGTCCATCCATACGACGTCGAACTGCTAGGCACTGCTCTCTTCTGTCATACCCACAGATATGAACATAGTCTTCGAACTGATTGAACCATTTGCCAATGTCATACAAATCGGTTCCTGTAAACATTGGCACCGCTGTGTCCAGTTCCTCGAAGTTGATTCTTCTTGCACTCGATGAAGAAGAGTTTGTTTCCATGCTTCTAATTTGTTGCTGTATTTCCAGCATTTCACGTCGCAAGCGCAGAATTCTCAATTCTTCTTCCACCTCTCGGACATCTGCAGCCATGACAGATTGGACATCAGTAATTGTTGACACTTCATCATCTATGACAACTTCTTTACGAGTCACCGCGATTGGAGCGGCAGCAAATTCAGCAACTGCAGTTGGTACATCAGTTCCAGCAACTTCGGAATTTCTAACCTCACTTTGTTCGGCAGTATTTACGGCGGTGACCTCAGTAACAGCGGATTTTTGCAAAGTGTCATTTACTGGTTCGTGGCTTTGCATTATTTGTTCCATTGATGCCGGTTTTCCTTGTAAAACCGAATCCTGGTGTAATGACTTCGGTTGGGATATGGTAGTGTTCACTGGAGCACCCACCTTGGCTGCGTTGGGCACGTTGACTTTTGTTTGTCGTGTTTCACGACGATTCGTATCAATTTTCGGCAACATATGTTATTTCACGGGAAGCTATGGCTATACCCCACATCTGAGTTTTAATAAAACAATTAATTTATTATTTTTTCCAACGATGCGGTTTGATTTATTTATTTTCTTGATTTTGTTCTCCTTGTTTCTATCTTCATCACCGGAAATTAAAAAATTCCTCTCCTCTTTTCTATTTTTCGTGATGGCATTGCCATACTCAATAAACTTTTTTTAAATACAAAATGGTATTGCCATAGTAAAGGTTTCTTAATATTTACAAGTGCGAATGACAAACATGAATGTAACATACTAGAATATTACAGGTTTGATCTGTAATTGTCTAGTTTTTCAAAAACTAAATTTAGGTGTCTAATGTGTTCTTCTTCTGTCTCACTGGCCACTAAAATGTCATCAAGGTATACGAAAACGAAGTCTAGTTCTCTCAGTACTTCGTTGATAAATCGTTGGAATGTTTGAGCTGCGTTTCGTAAACCGAATTGCATTCTTAGGAACTCAAACATTCCAAACGGTGTGGTGATTGCAGTTTTAGTATGTCTTCTGTAGCCATGGGTATTTTGTGGTATGCTCTGATTAAGTCTAATTTTGAAAATATGTGTTTATTGTGTAAGTTTATATTCAAGTCGTGTATGTGTGGTAAAGGGTAGCGGTCTGGAATTGTAATTGCGTTAAGTCTTCTATAGTCACCACAGGGTCTCCAGTCATTCACATCCTTTTTAGGTACCAAGTGTAGAGGAGACGCTGACATGGAGTCTGAAGGACGACAAATGCCTACTTTAATTAAAAAATCAAATTCGTTTTTAGCAATTTTGTATTTGTTAGAGTCTAGGCGTCTGGGTCTGGAAAAAGGTAGCTGTCCTTCTGTAGTTATATGGTGTACTGTTTTGTGTTTAACTGGTTTGTTGTAGTCTGCTTCTGTAGTCAGTGATGGATAATTTTTGAGTATATTTGTGTATTTGTTTTCTAGTGAAATTAGTTTAGGTAATGATGTTTCTGTGAATGCTGTGATGGCGTTGACTGTTAATTGTGTAAGTGCATCAATGAGCTTTTTGTGTTGTAAGTCTATTAGGAGTCCGTATTTTGTTAAAAAATCTGCTCCTATGATAGGTCGTGTAATGTCTGCTAATATGAATGTAAAAGGAAAGTCACGTCTTAGTTTTAAATTTACGTTTAGTAATTTCTTGCCAAAAGTCGCAATCGTGCTACCGTTAGCTGCTGTCAGTATTAAGTCTGAATTTATTTGGTGGGGTCTAAATTTATTTACGGGAAGTACTGATACTTCAGCTCCGCTGTCTATTAAAACATTTATGTGGTTATCATTGTCATAAATAAAAAGACGGCGTGTTAGAATTGTTTGACTTCCATTATTAGCCGTCGCAATTATGGAGTCACCTAGTTTGTCGAATTGTGTTGTGTTGTGTTGAGTGTCGTTTTGTCTGAATGAACATGGTTGTTCACATCGTCTAGCGGCCCTACCAAATCTAAAGTGGTATCTGCATACCCAGTTGACAGGTCGTGATATGCTTCTTGAAGGGGATCTACGTTTTGGGTATCTTTGGTAATTTGTTTCTCGTGAATTATTACGATATCGATCGTTTTTTAGTTCTTGGACCTCAATTGCCAGTTTGTTGAAACTTGTTAGAATCTTTGAGGTCGTTTCGGCAAACGATTGCGTAATCATCGTGAGTTCAGTAGATTTAGGGATGCGTTGGGTATCATTGCCAACTGAAGCTACTTCTGTTTCTGACATAACTTCCCACAGTTTGTCAGCTAATCTCAATAATTCATCTAAGTCTTTGTGATTAGATCCGGTCAATGCTATATTGAGACTTTTGGGGAGCTTTCGTAGCCAAATTTTAGAGATTAATTCACTACCAACTGTGGTACCGGCCAACATGAGTAGTGCTCTATAGAATTGAGATGGTTTTTGGTCACCCATCTCGGTGCCAGACAGAATTTTGTCGAACCTCTTAGTCTCGCTCAGAGTGTGTCTATCGATTAATGTTTTTTGTAAACCTTCATACAAATTTGAAGACGGAGGTTTTTGAATAAAGTCGAGCACCGTTATGATTACCTCTTGAGGTAGAGCTGTAACTAGGTATTCGTACTTTGTTTTGTCAGTGGAAATTCCTTTTTATTGAAATTGAATTTCTGCATGGACGAACCATGCGTCTGGACAAGTTGTCCAAAATTGTGGCAATTTAACTGATGCCGCTTGAATTTCTGACCGCATTGGAGTGTCAAATGGATTGACGAAATCAGTCTGTAAATGTATAAGGGGACGATGGTCGCCTTCGCCAAAGTGAGCGAGAGGGTCAGAAGTTTGTGAAGGTACAGGTGTTTGCCTAGGAACGGGTGGTGGTGTGTGTGACAGACTCATAATTTCCTAAAATGTATCTCTATTAGTGTATTTCCTAACTTGTGTTGCCCTAGTGCAGTGAAGTGCCTACGAATATGATACAATTGGTTTCTTACGTCCCGATTGTATAATATTCGTTAAAAGAAGCTAAGTGTGTACCTCGTGAGAAACTAGAATAACAAGGCAACCTGAAAAAATTTTTATAAAATGTAACAAACAAAAAGGATTTACATAAATTGTCAAAAAACATTTAACACAGTATACAAAAATATTTTTTTATGTAGAAAGAAAATTGTTGTTGCTGCTAATGTTGTTGTTGTTGTTGCTGTTAATGTTGTTGTTGTTGCTGCTGCAAATGTTGTTGTTGTTGCTTTTATTGCTGCTGTTGTTGTAGATGTTGATGTTATTACAGCTACTGTAGTTGTTTTGTTGTTGTTGTTGTTTAGTTTTTGTTGTTGTTGTTGTGGCTTTGGCTAGTGGAAGCGACGACTGATGAGGAACTTGAAGTGGAGGTGGCGTTGACGGGTATTTTTTGATGTATAAATTTAGTTGTATTAAGCGATTCTGGTAATTTTCCTCTTGATTTCTGTATATTGAATAATATTGACGGCGTGGTTGACACTGTATCTGTGAAAACATACGGATCCTCACGAGTTCTTATTGGTGCACTTGCATTTATTGTTGTAAGTCTGGCTGCTTGCTGACATGACATGAGAGTTGAGACTAATGCGTTCCTTGGACGTATGCGTAGGAGGCGACTTCCGTATGCAGCCAACTTTTTGCAAATGTTGTGCAAAAGTAGTATGATGGAAATTCGAGGACGGCAAGGTTGTTGATATATTAGGGAGAGCAGGTGCTACAGGCGTTGGCGATGGTAGCGAGGCCGGAGATGTTAGCGGACTCACTATGGTTTCCAAAAGCAGTGGCGTTTGCCAGAGCGACGGTGCTGGCAATGAAGTTTGATGCTGTTGTAACTGCGGCTGCTGTTTTTGCTATTTTGGACGCACAATGCCGATACTTGTAGTTGTTGGTTTTTGTAGTTCGTCTCCTGGCAGGATCGCCAGTATTTGGTGCACAACAAACTTTTAAATTTTAATTTATAACTTTTATTTTTATATATATTTTTATAACTGTTTATTTGAAAATATTTTATTCAACTGAAATTTTCAAATGAAAATTTCTGATTGATACAAATATGAATATTTATACAAATGTTTTTATAATAACAAGTATTTATAACAAAGTGTAAATAAATTAACATAAGAATAATATAAATGTTAAGTTGAGGTAAGTAAGATGTAAATTAATAATCAACAATAGGTAAGTACAATGTAAGTTAAGAATCAACGAGAAGGTAAGTAAAATGTAAGTTGAAAATCAATGTAACAGAAGATAAGTAAAATGGAAGTTAGGAATTCAACTAATGTGTAATATATATATATATATATATATATATATATATGTTAATATACGAGAACTAAAAAAGAAATTTTTTAAGGTAAATTTATTAAATTTTTGACCTTTTTTATATTAGATTATTGGTAGTTAAACGAGCTATAGGTCAGATTTTTTTCTTAATTTATTTAATATAAATTTAAATTCCAATATTTCGTTTTTCGTTGAAAAACATCATCAGGGAAAACACTAAAAAATATACAATAATTACAAATTACAATATAATCACATAACATAATATTTAAAATACATGAACTTACAAAAATTAAATAAATATACTGAATTTACATTGATTTTTTTAAAAAAACATTTGAGAAACGATATGACAAAAAACATAAGAACATCTAGCATGAATAAACAACACTTGACGACGGACTTTGATGACTAATTATTGTTAGTTTTGTCTTATAATGATTTTGTTTATTTGTTTGCTCTTTATTTATTAGGTGTCTGTATATGTGAGCGCAATTGTCCGTGTCAGTCTTAAAATTCAATCTCAATTGTTTAGGGACGTTAATAATGTGTAGCATTTCAAGCATGTATCGTCTCCTATAATTTTTCTCTTGTTGCAGAACTTTTGTTTTGTCAAAATCAGGAGCGTGTCCAGACTTCGTACAATGGGCTGCTAATGCTGTTTTTTGTTCTAAAGGTTTGTCCAGTGCTTTAAAGTCTGACTTATGTCCTGCTATTCTCGTCCGTAATTTAGTTTTTGTTGTTCCAACATATACCTTTTCGCATAAATTGGATCCGTCACCTTTGCACGGAATTTGATATATCAAATTCGATTGTTGTCAAGTTTACATTTAGTGTTCGTGTAAAGTGTTTGTAAAGTGTTTGATGTTTTAAAAGCTATTCTAAACTGGTCCTTATTAAAAATGTTGGACATTTTAAACTTCTCTGAAAAACCGGGAATATATGTCATGCTTTTATAAGTTTTAGGGGGGTCGTTTGTCGTCACTTTTTCGTTTACTGTTCTTTCTTTATGTTTAACAATTTTTTAATTAAATATTCCGGAAAGCAGTTTTTCTTTAAAATATCTTTAATTTTAATCGCATTGTCCTTATGGAATTTTTTGTCACTTATTTCGAAAACCCGGTTTGTAAAATTTTTAGCTGTATTAATTATTATATTTTTTGGATGTTTTGAGTGAAAATTAATTATTCGTCCTGTTGCCGTTGGTTTTTGATACCAATTTATTTCTATTTTATTGTTTTTTCTCATAAGTAATGTGTCAAGATAAGGTAGTTTATTGTCAGTTTCCTTTTCTAAAGTGAACTTTATTCTCCTATGGTATGAATTTAGTGCGTTTAAAGTGTTTTGGATTTGGTCATATCTAACTATCGCAAAAAGGTCGTCTACATATTTGGTAACTAATTTTGGTTTCACTGGGAGATCGTCTAAACATTTATCTAAAAGGTCTTCCATTACTACGTCCGCTACTATTGGTGATGCAGGTGATCCCATGGCCGTGCCTCGTAGTTGTAAATAAATTTTGTTGTCATATTTTAAATATCTAGCGTCTTTTATACAAAGTAATTATTGTATATTTTTTAGTGTTTTCCCTGATGATGTTTTTCAACGAAAAAAGAAATATTGGAATTTAAATTTATATTAAATAAATTAAGAAAAAAATCTGACCTATAGCTCGTTTAACTACCAATAATTTTTTAAGGTATATTTATAAATAAAGCTGAGCTAAACCATGCAATTTTAAAAAGTATGTTGTACCCATCGCAGTAATAAGTTACGATCCCATTTCATTTACCCTTGTTGCACAGGAACTGTTCAATACGTATTCTTACACTCAAACAATTTTGTGTGTAAATATTACTAAAAACTGCGTCCATTCTACGAAAATTATTCGTTGTTTCCAGTCACTAATAGTATTCGTAGATTGGGCGTAGTTTGGTACATATTAAAAATATTTTATTCGTATTCGTACAAAAACAAATGTATATTGTACGAATACATTTGTTACATTAACTAATAATGAAAAACAAAACATTCTATCTGAGCTGGGGTTTGAACCACGTTTTTTTAGCTTACGAGCTACATACTCTTTCAGTACACTTGCAATCATGCATTTCCTTACATTCGGTAAATGTTCAACTAACCAGGCTGAAAGATTTCGGTTGTAAATTTTTTTAAAACACAACTAATACTAAATAGTAGGAAGCCATTAGTAAATACTACGAATGTAATGGAAAGGAATGGTATCCTATTAGTCGAAAATCATTCTTCGGATCAACAGACGGTAAGAGGCATTTAAACCAATATCGCATATGAACTTGGTCGATAATCAAATTTATGTTTTAAAGTAATTAAAAACAAGAAGAAAACAAAGTAAAATAAATTTAAAAAACTAAATGTTTTACCAAAAGTCGGCTTAAAAAAATCGTTTTTCTGTTATGATCCAATTTTGATAATTTTTAAATTTTTTGTAAGCCTAATAAAATTGCTAACAATCTTGCAGCATTTAAATTTGAGGAAATTGCAGCGATCTAGGCAAGGGAAAAGCTTCTAATTCGAAAGCGAAAAAAAATTTAGGAAATTCTGAATAAAGTAGGCTAATTTTAGATCAAGCACTTATTTTTAAAAAAATCTGATGGCAAATTCTTGTTAAGAAAACGCTTTTACATGAGAATATCTTATGGTCACAAGTTTTTTTATGACTAAAATTTATATAGGAAACTCGATTTGAAACATTTATTGTATACTTCTTCAAATTCACGTTTTTTAACAGGAGTCCACCCATTTTGAGAATTTTCTGGATTTTTCGCGTCACGTGCTTATATTACATCCAGGATTTAGAATCAAGCCTTGCAGGGTGGTTCTGGTATATGTTTAGAAAATGAATGGAGCCCAAAGCCCATCTATACATATACCTCTTTATATAGTTATCATACGTTTTGAATTAAAAAAAAAATAAATATTTTAAATAATTCATACAGAAGGTATGTTTTCAAACGAGATTTTAGTAACTTGCATGCTGCTAGAACTGATGCATGTTGAAAAAAGAAATAAGTCAGATGATTTCCATGCGGGGAACATTTCAAGAATAGCGACAGCTCTTATTCTTAATTTTTGAGGATTATATAGATTTTTACCTCCTAAATCCAAATCTGATAACTTTCAGGCCGCTCGTAATTGCTTATAATATAAAATGGACCTCCAAAACTGGAAAAATGGTATGAAAGTCGTTTTTAAAAAAGAAATATTGCGAAATTTTTGTATTCTTATTTGAAAAGAGGAAAACTTTGGAGCTAAATAGAAATTTATGCGATTTTATTTAAGGCCAAAGGAGACATCACATTATTTAATTTACTAAGTTACTGAGAATATTTGTTGTGAAAAATTTTTTTAAATTGCATGAGAAAAAAATTAAATTTGAAAATGTTTCGGGAATGATACGAGAAAGTTTTTTACCCTTCTGTGAAATATATACAATTTTCTTATGTGTACAAGCTTGTGTCAACCGGTGTATCATAACAAAACTAGTACCAAAAATCTCAGAAAATAGAATTATATAGGTTACATTTTCTTTATGTGCATTCAGACTCTTTTATGCCTCCCCCCTAGAACAAATCCTGCGGACGCTCTTGGGGACAACTATTGATGCAGTATTTGGTAGATATATTGACGAAATAACATCTAAAACATACGTTTGCTATTTCAGTTATCATAAGCCCATAATTTCATTAATAAAATTCCATAATAATTGAAAACATTTACAAAAATAATTCAAAATGAATGTAACATGTAATAAATGAAATGTAATAAAATTTACTGGTGTGAATATTAAGGTGTATTTTTTAATAACCTTAATGTTTGAATTTAAAAGTTATTCTATTATTTTATTAAATTATTAAATCAATGAAACTGCGAAAAAGCTTCGCTTCTCTCGTGTGCCCAACGACGCATCTGTTTTTTATTTTTATATGTATTTGTTCAGCAAAGTTGTAATAGGAAAAACTTTGCTGAAAAAAACCAAAATGAAAACCTTAATGGTTCAAGAGTTATCAATATGAAAATGAGTGCATATAGTACAAATGTCACCACGAAATTCCTCATCCCAAAATTAAGTGAAAAACGTTGAAATTGTCAAATACATAGAAAAAGGTTACAAAAAAATGGACAGTGTTATTTGAAATTCCCTCTGTTCATATGTTAGCTTGTTCTACTATCTATCGGCAAAAAAAAAATCATCTTTTATCTGTTTTCATTTTTAAGATAAATGTTCCTAAGTGGAGAAAAATGCGAAAAATAAAACTTTTTAAGACAGCAAAAAACCTCCGCACTGCTAGTCAGATGATCACCAACCTTTCTAACTTTGACTTAATTTTTTGAGAACTTTTACTCATGGGAAAACTCTGCGGTTTATTTTATTTTATGCTAAATTGAATGAAGAATAATAATTAGGAAAAAAATTGTTTCAAATTCAAGTCAGTAAGCATATTAAGTAATAACATATGGGCATTTCCGCGGCTACGCACATGACAGCAACAAGAGTTCAGCTACTATAGCTTTTTCGCACTTTTTCCGCATTACATCATCTTAAGAATCAGCCCAAATAACATTAAAATATCTCAACGGTATCGACAAGAGTGACCAAAAACAATCTAAAATGAGAAAAATGTACCCACCATAATATGGGTTGGGCTCAGGGACAACACAAGACATAACAACTAACCATGCGTTTACATAGATCTCATTATACATTAGTTTTCAATCTACTTTTGAGTTGACCTTTCAACAAGTTAACATAAAAAAAGCTACAGTTGTTAACAAAGGTACTCATGCGATTTAATGGAGCAGTTAATGTATAAATTGTTTTACTAAATTGTAAATAAAAGAAGTTGTTAGCGTTTCTACTGCTTTTACGGTTAGTGTTAAAATTTATAAGGGAAAGAAGTTCTAGAGAATCTAATACACCAGTTATGAGTTGGTGTAAATTAACGATATCAGCAGATAGATTTCTTTCTCTGACTTAAAGATTGCATCTTTAATAATTTTAAACGATCCTCATATGGAGGAAGGTTGAATGTGTCAGTTGCACTTAAGCCTCTCAACGCAAACCGAACAAAACGTTTTTGGATTCTTTCTACACGATCAACATGCACATTGTAATGTGGGGACCATACTTGACTTGTTATTTAAGCTACCAAACTCTTCGGCCCAGCGTTTTATAAAACAAAGCATAGAAGAGGCTTTCTTACAAATGCTATCAATACCAATTTTTAAACGTTTTAGAGTGCGTTATAAATTACAACACCTTCAATATATCCTCTTAGATGGTATTCTCATGACCTTAAAATTAACGCCTCAATGACTAAAGTAATGTTCTTTAGTAAAAATAGATGTTTAAATGTTGATCTCTCTATAAATATAAAAAACATAAATATCAATTTTGTTGAATTAAAATGCCATATGTTTTTAAATTTCTAAATTGTAGTTTTTTAAATTTTAGTAAAATAAGGTTGCTCACGCATTTTTTTAAAACGATAAAAAATCAATTGCCGGTATAGTAAATTATTTTGTTTTTTCTCGTTCTTCAAGAAATGCCCAAATATTATGTCCCTCTTTTTCTTGATCTCTTTTTGTTGGAACAATCTGCCCACTGCATTAAAATCGTTTGCTTCTATAAATCTTTTTAAGCGTACGCTCCTAGATTATTATGAATTATTATATGAATTTGTAATGTGAGTGGATTTGCTTTGTTTTTATTTTGATTTTGTTCGCTGTGGACCACTTATTCGATATTTTTTTTTTTATATATTCACCGTATAGTTTTTCAATGGTACAGTTTTGAAACTAGTTTTCTTTTATTTATTTACATAATCTTCTTTAACTTTAATTTTGTGATTTGGCTTGAAAGGCTTTTGAGATTATATTAAATGAACAAATAAAAAAAAATAAATAAAAATATGCATGCTAAGCGACAACTTAGAATCCATGCATACTCTAAGGTCTTTGACGGTAGTTACGCGACTTAAAGAAGTATCTTTTATTTTGTATTCAAAAATTAAATTGCTTTTTACGCGAGAAGGTCATAGTTTGACATTTATCAGGATTTAAAAACATATTTTTAGAATACCAAACCTCAAAGGATTGCAAATCTGACTGGAGTTGATTTGAATTGTCTCTAGAATCAATTGTTCTGTATATTTTCATATCATCTGCAAAAATAAGCAAATGAGAGTTTTTAATGATGTGAGTAACATCAATAATTGCAAAAATAAACAGAGATTTGCCCAGGTGGCTTCCTTGGGGGACACCAGATTCTGCAACAAATTCAGAAGACAACACAACTCTAATGAGTGGAAAAACAAAGAAAAATTAAACTCAGTTTTCTTATTTTTATTTTTCAACAGTTTATTAAGCGCACTTTATAAGGTGTAAAAGCTAAGTGTTGTTAAAAGTTCGGCTCTAAGATAGAAACCACCAAAATGATACATTACGCGACAAAAAATAGATGTAGTTTTTGTCTGCATAAACGAAAACAAATCTGCGAAGTGTGTACGAGTTTTTTATGAAAGTTTTATAATATAATCTGGAATAATATTCCTTTATATTCATAATTGTGTCGTTGAAAAAACTTTTTTAATTATTTTTATACAAGCCATAATATGATTCTTTGCGTGATATACGTTACGTGACAGATTTTTCCCTTACATATATAGTACAAATATTTTATAGTTTATTTTTTAATTGAACTAGAAAAACATATTAAGTGTAATTCGGGACCCTAACAACAAAAAACTGAAAAAATTAAACTTTGAATTATACGAGTATTTATTTTACTTATAAAATTCGTTAAAATTTTCCAACTTTTGTTACCATTCATCATGTTTGCTGCCACTTTTTAAAAATTCAAATCTCAGTACTCGCACAATATAAATTTAAACATTTTTTCTCTATTATGGAAATTTTAAGTAACATTTATTTTTTTAGACATAGTAGACCTTTTGGCGGAAATGCCCATATGTTATTAGAATTAGATTTGTCACATACATCAAAGGTCGATCTCTTCAAGTTGTATACCTGTGGTTGAAGCTAATATGTCTATGCTATGGGCCCCAGGAGCATTTTACAGTAGAAAAACATTCTCCATATCAACATTACTTATCAAAAGGAGGTTCTTGAAACTTCTTCTGTTGTACATAATTACTGTGTTGTGTTATGGGCTCCCCAATTTACTTTACACGGAATAATGAATAAGGAAATCGCAACGATTAACTTCGCTAAATAATACTTTGAGGGAACAAAAAGCTACTCACCCAGATCAGCTTCTCCATAACGAGGCGGTATACATTTTTTGTGGCATGCATTTGTCATTCGGTTATATAAGTCAGACATCATTTCGATTTCCATTTCTTGCATCATTTGCAGTTTTGCCTGATCGGCAGCACTAATTTGTGGCATTGCCATATTCTAGTTTGTAGTTATTATTTTTGAGGAATTAAAATGAATAATGTGTTTGTGTAAATAAAGTGGTGTCTATTATTTAACCGCTGAAGCGTCTGCCTTCTACTGTCTGATACTCTCCAAAATTTGCCTTTCGCATGCGTTCACGAGCTTGCATGCTTTCGTAACGTCCTTTTTCTATCGAATTTTTCGACCAAATGAATCCGTAGACACCAGCAGCTACTATGACAGACCTAATAAAATAAAGTTTTTTTAGTTTTTTCTTTAAAGCGTGAAATTTTCTGTTTCTGCTTACCAACCAATAGCTATTTTGCCAAATTCTCCTAAATACATTCCGCGACTCTGAAAATGTTTTTACAGCTGATCCACATAACCTTATTTTAGAAAATGCAGATTTTAGGTATATTCAGAGTTGCAGGGAACGTATATAAAAGGTAGTAGGTATTGGTTGAAACATTGTGAAAAAATAGACTGGGGGTTGGATATTAGCAGATATGCCATACGGGCATCATGTTGGTATGTCACATGCATGTATGTATGAAAATGTAATGAAATCATGTTGAATATTTTTAATATTTTAGGCATCTGCTACACGTTCAATATATATTGATCAATATACAGTATCGTGATATTTATTGAACGTGTAGCATGCAATATTCATGGTTCGTGATCCATACCGCAAAATATATAAATATTTTTAAATTTAGATCGCGGATCGCAAAACTGTCAATAAATATTGAACATGTAGCATATTTTGTGTCATCAATACACGATACACAGGCGGGGAAATAAAAATTATAAACAAGTTATCGGTTTCATTTAATTTTTTGGTGGTTTGTGGAATTTAACAATATATTGAAATATAGTGTGTGCTTCTGAAGTAATCGGAGCTTACGGTGTAAAAACAAGTTTTAAAAGAGTTTATTTTAACTTTTATGTGAATAAATTAAATGAAAATTATGTGAATACTGGCGCGGTAAATATTGAACGTGAGCATTCGCGTGATCGATCAATCCATCGATTTGGATCACGATCCAAATATCACAATAAATATTGATCGCGTAGCAGGTACCTTAAGCCTGCTTCCTGCTATCAGAAATCATACAACTTTTTTATGCATTTCTCAAGTTCTCAATCAGAGTTCTCAAATCATTTGACAGGTCATAGCATTTTCTGATAAATGTGTTTGCACTATCAGACTTTCTATCGGAGAAAATTGGCACACAGAACTTAAAATGGATACTGGTAAAAGAAAATGACTAATTTTAAGCCTAATAATGGTTTAAAACATTATGGTTTGGCGTTAAAAAAAAATTAAATACTAGAGCTTTGTGAAACATTCTTCGAATTTAAAAAACAAAATTTTTATCTGACTTCTCTTATACAAATAGACAAAATTCTAATGCCAAAAAATCGTATGCTTTGTTGTTAGAGAAGTCATATAACTTTTTTTATTTGGCAGATCTAACGAGAAGTTGTATGCTTTGTGGTCTAAAGCCAGAAGTACAATAGAGCGAGAGTGCGTTGTGAGACAACGTAAAAATCTCGCACTAAGCTGCCAGAGCGTTTTCATAAGCAGAGTTTTTGTGTAGCAATCTACAATGCTTTGCGATGCGCTTGTGCAGTGCGAGGCGAAACGAATTGCTTTTTGAAGTGAAGCTTTTTTATTCATGTTGGGCACACTGCCAAAATATCAGATTTTTTGGGAAATCCGAACAAGCCATAAATTATTCGCTCAGTGTCGAAAGACGGTCAGCCCTGTCATGAATAATTTTTCGCAGGGAATCGAAAAAGGGAGTTTTCATTTTTAAGATAAAGCTCAAGAACATTTTGGAAATTTTTAATATAAATTTGTTCATCAACCGTCAACATACATGAGTGAAAAAAAAAACATTCTGATTGTCCTTATCTGCTATCTTGAAAATGAAAAGTCCCTTTTTTGATTCCAAGCGAAAAATTATTCATGATAGGGCTGAATAAGGCAAGTTTGGCAAATGGCCGTGAGGTTTACAATGATGAAGAGCCGGAGATACCAGCCACTGAGCTTGAGAGTGGAACTGCTTAACTTTTTAAGCGGAACTTATATGTTTATAAAATTCTATGGTTTCGATATGACTTGATATAAAATTATTAATTTATTTGTAATTATCTCATTAACTAAATATTTGTACCAGAAACTCTATAAATTCTGACTCAAAATAAATTAAAATTCAATTTGTGTTATTCCAAATAATATTTATATTTTTTTCCAAAAGCCTCTATTGTTATATCCAGCGATCAAGCATTACTAGAGCTACGTATACATTGCAAAGTACCACTAAGAAGGTCACCAACATCCATCCTAACTGCGTCCTGTAAGAAGAAGACTGCCTGCTTCCAATGGATTGGCTGATCTGTAGGCGCTGTACCAAACATTACTGAATTTGGAAAACCGAAAAAAGTATCGAAGTAGCCAACAAATGCGCTGATTTTACCATACTTGCTACATTTCATGCAAAATTTATGTATAAAATTTGGCAAGTTTAAATCTACAGTAATCATAGTCAATTCGGCTATCATCTCTGACTCCATAAGCATATATTTTGGGTCGACGACGTCAATGAGTGGTTCGCACATTACTTCTTTGCGCATGTTCGACACATACAGGAAATAAACACTATCCCAGAACTTAACATGCGATGTAAATAGTTGCTCATTGCCATATCCCTGTAAACTTATGGTGCAGCGATTAGAAGGTACAATTCAATTCTCCTTTAGGTGATGTTCGCGTGCATATATAACGGTGTCAAGCATGCATTTGAACAACAAAAAATAGCCATCCATTCGGAGATAATTATGTCCAAGGTTCATGTATAAGGTTGTGGCACTTGAGAGAAATGCACTCTTTTTCCGCCTTTGCTTGAAGTGTCACTGTGATTTTCTTTGTTCTACCCATTTATTTTCTTGATTTCTTTTCATGCATTCTGACAGTTCGACCGAGCTCGCTCTCAAGTGCCACAACCTTATAAATGAGCTTTGATAATGTCGCACTTCAACTGCGGCAGCGTTGTATAATTCAACCGTCCTGTCACCAGAAATACATTTAAAATTTCATTATTTCTAATAAAGATAAGATGCATGTTCACAAAAACATCAAAAGCTTGATTCATTTACACTTATTTAACGATATCCATAGCATTGAAAACAATATCAGAATTGTCAAAAATATCAGAATTATCAATGCCAACCACTTTCTTGGGAAACACACAAGTCAAATTTGAAAGAAATTCAGTGTAAACGCTGCCAAAATTTCAATACAAAATACGCCTGCGATAAATGTAACAAAAATCATGTTCCAGGTAACTATGATCGTAAAGATGAAATGTCTTCACAACCTTTTTGTATAAATTGCAAGCAAGAAGGACATCCAGCGAATTATCGTGGCTGTCCAGCTTTTAAAAAAATCTTCAAAGGAAAAAATCAATACTAAGAGAAGCAAAATAAAAAGTTTAAAATAACGTTTTGTCAGCTGTTCATATATCTAGTTCTGTGATCGCAGGGAAGTCTTACGCTAGCAACTTTCCAAACTCAAATCTTATTCCGAATCCCACTTTTAACAATAAAAGATCATCACTCATAGATGAGTTTCTAAATTTATCTAATTATTTTAAAGATTCCTCGTATCGCCAAAATGAGTAAATGTGTTTACTCAAAGGAGTTCTGATTAGTTAAGGGCCATAATTTGCTTTCTTTACTTGCATTTAACGTTACATCTTTAATTGATAAAAGCAGACAAGTTGATTAATCAACAACCCTAAATCGAAAGAATATCGATATTTACAAGAAAGTCATATTTCTTTAAAATATAAAATCTTTTTGTCAAATAAAATCATATAAAAAAGTTTGTTCCAGAATATGCGATAAAGTCGGAACTACTAAGAAAATTACTTTGTAAAGAACAGAAGTTTGAATGGACCAATGATCAGCAACGAGCTTTTGATACACTCAAGTCAGCGCTGTCAACACAACCAATCATTGTGGCTTACAGGATGGAAGCAGAGCACAAGATTCATACAGATGCAAGTTCGACTGGGTTGGCAGGCGTGCTTTTACAGCGTGAAGGAAACGAGACAAAACCAGTAGCTTTTTATAGCAGAGCGACGACGAACGAAGAGCAAAAATACCACAGCTATGAATTGGAGATATTAGCAGTTGTCGAATCTTTAGAAAGATGTCGATATTACGTTTATGGCAAAGATGTGAAGTTGATAACCGATTGTAGTGCAGTAAGAACTGCAATGCAGAAAAAGGAACTTATTCCTCGAATCGCAAGATGGTGGCTTCGAATTCAAGACTTCGATATTAAAATTGAACATCGATCAGGACGACGTATGGAGCATGTCGCTACAGCTTCGCTTCGGGTAGCTAAAACCAATTTAGATGAAAGTGATTGGTTGTTAGCTATGCAGATGATGGATTCAAGTATTCGCGGAATCGCAGAGAAAGTTAAAACTGGCGATCGAATTTTAAATAACGATTATAAGTTTGAAAATAGGCGATTGTTTCGAAAAGTAAACGAAAAAAATGTATGGGTTGTTCCAAAAGCTTTACGGTGGAAATTTGTTCAGGAGTATCATGAACGAGTAGGACATGTGAGTGTTGATAGAACCATCGAGGGTCTACAAAAACATTTTTGGTTTTCCAGGATGCGGAATTTTGTAAAATCGTTTATCAACACATGTATTGAGTGTGCTTGTAACAAGCAACGTGGAGGAAAACAGGAGGGTGAATTTCATTTTGATAAAATGAATCCAATACCGTTTGACACCGTTCACTTGAATCACCTTGGGCCTTTTCCTCGAAGTTCAA
Source organism: Dichetophora obliterata (assembly GCA_963920525.1). Classification (NCBI taxonomy): domain Eukaryota; kingdom Metazoa; phylum Arthropoda; class Insecta; order Diptera; family Sciomyzidae; genus Dichetophora; species Dichetophora obliterata. Next base: position 193,504,722 of record OY986437.1, read on the forward strand.
AACGGAATGAACATATTCTTGTATTAGTAGACGCTTTTACGAAATATACCATCATTCGTGCAGTTAAGAGCACAGCGACAAGACATGTCATCGATATTTTGAATGAAGTTAGTAGCTACATTGGAGTGCCGACACGGATAGTAACGGATCGAGGAACAGCTTTAACAGCAAAAGATTTTAAAAAATTTTGTTTTGAAAATGACATAAAACACATTTTTAATGCAGTACGTACGCCTAGGGCAAATGGGCATGCTGAACGAACTAATAGAACTTTGCTTTCGATGCTTTTACCAACAACTAAAGATGACAAGCATTGGGATGAGAATCTCCGCAACATTCAATGGACGTTAAATGCAACGAAAAATAAAATAACACAACAATTATTGTTTGCATTTACTTGTGGAAATTAAATATTTCCACGAGAAATGTAATAAAAATTTGTTCGTACGTTTTGAATAATTTATTAGATACTGAAAAATTTTGAAATATTTTTATACATTTAAAATATGAAAACTTAATTCTAAAAAATACAAAAAGAACTTAAAAACTAAGTGGTTTTAAAACAAAGTGTTTTACATACAATTGAAACAATATTAAAATGTAATAATAAGATAACACTACATTATTCCCCCTCCAAAGAATTCGGTATTAGTCTTACAGTGTTTGCTAATAAATTGAAATGGACTGTCTTAGCTGATTTATTTGCATTACAAAGTGTTTTTGAAACATTAATGTTAACAAAAGCTGGCTTAATTCGATCAATATTAACCGTTATAATATTTTTGTTTTTAAGAATTTTAAAAAATTTTGGAGACTTTTCTAATACTTTGAATGGTCCGTCGTATGGCTCTTGAAGTGGTTTTTTAATAGTGTCATTGCGAACAAATACAAACTCACAAGTTTTGAGTGATTCTGGCACAAATTGTTTAAAATTCTGATTATGATGTGAAATATGTGCTTGATTATTAGCAACAATATCTTTAAGTTTGAACAAAGTTTCTGATGGACTGAATTTTTGCTCACTAGGAATGACTAACTGACTTGGCAATCTGAGTGTTTGACCATAAACCATTTCAGCAGGGGATGCTTTAACATCTTCTTTAAACGTGGATCTTAGCCCTAATAGAACTAGTGGTAATTCTGAGTACCAATTGTTTTGGTTATTGCTCGCTATAAGAGAAGCTTTGAGTTGACGATGGAAACGTTCTATCATCCCATTAGCTTGTGGGTGATAAGCTGAAGTTTTGATGTGTTTGCAACCAAATTTGGTAATAAAATTTTTGAATGTAGTTGATGTAAACTGAGGTCCTCGATCAGAAGTAATTTCCAGAGGAACCCCAAAGCGTGATATAAACTCTCTTTGGAACGTGTCAACAATAATATTAGCCCTTGTATCTTTAAGAGGATAAACCTCAGGCCAACGTGTGTTCCTGTCAATTATGGTAAACAAATATCGGTAACCATTTGAAATCGGTAATGGGCCAACCAAGTCAATATGAATATGTTCAAAACGACCGCTCGGAATGTTTATCTTGTGAGGTAGTGTTTTAGTGTGTCTATGTACCTTAGATTTTTGACATCTAATACATTCTTGAGTCCATTTGTTTATTTGTGTGTTCATGTTAGGCCAAAAATATCGTTGTGTGATTAGTCGTCTAGTACCTCTAGTTCCTGGATGTGAAATGTTATGTATTTGATCAAAAACTCTTTTCCGTAGTGTTTGGGGAATGTATGGTCTTGTATTATTTGTAGAATTTTCACACCAAATTTTTATGTTTAAAAACGGAATATCAACTTGTTCAAACTTGTAAGTTGTTTTGTCTGTTATGCTCTTGAGTTCTGTGTCAATGATTTGTTCCTGATGTAATTGTTTGAGATCAAGGTCGGGTGTTCTAACTTCTGTTACCTCGCATCTTGAAAGTGCATCTGCTACTGAGTTGTCTGTACCCTTAATGTGTAATATTGTGTTAGTGAATTGTGCTATGTATTCAAGGTGTCGTGTTTGTCTAGGACTACGTTCGGTTTTAGAAGATAATGCATTAACTAAAGGTTTGTGATCTGTGAAAACTGTAAAAATGTTACCTTCCAGGAAGTGTCGGAAATGTTTAATAGTTAAGTAAATCGCAAGTAATTCTCTGTCAAATGTACTATATTTCGTTTCAGCAGGTGAAAGTTTCTTAGAGAAGAAAGCTATAGGCTCAAGTTTATTGTTATGTTCTTGTTGTAAAACGCCACCTATTGCGGTAATGGATGCATCTACAGCAATCGACAGTTGTGCCTTACTATTAACATGGTTAATAAGTGTTTGCGTGGCAAAACTGTCTTTGATTGTTGTAAATGCATGTAAAGTAGTGTCTGTCCACTGTAAATGTTTGCTTTTAGTTTTCGAAGCTGTTGTTACCATGTCATAAATGGATTCAAGCATGTGTGCGAGTTTAGGAATGCACCTGTGGTAGTAATTTGTCATACCTATAAATTTTTGCATGTGTTTGACTGTTACCGGTTGTGGATAATCTTGAATGCATTTAACACGTTCTTGTGACGGACGTATTCCGTGTTTAGATATGTTGTAGCTAAGAAAGTCAATGTTATCAACTCCGAATACACATTTGTTAGGTTTTATGTTTAAACCGTAATCATTGAGTCTTCTAAAAACTTGCGTTAAATGTTCGAAATGTTGTGTTTCTGTCTCACTAGCAATCAAGATGTCATCTAAGTATACGAAAATAAAATCTAGTCCATGTAGCACTTCATTAATGAACCTTTGGAATGTCTGGGCTGAGTTCCTCAAGCCAAATGGCATACGGAGGAACTCGAACATCCCAAAAGGTGTAGTGATTGCTGTCTTGTGTATGTCGTTAGGTGCCATTGGTATTTGATGATATGCTCTGACTAAATCGAGTTTTGAGTAAATGCATGTATTGTGTAAATTTAAAGAAAAATCATGTATGTGTGGTAATGGATATCGGTCAGGTACTGTAATTGTGTTAAGTCTTCTGTAGTCGCCACATGGTCTCCAATCATTGGGTTCGCGTTTAGGTACTAGGTGTAATGGAGAGGATGTTTGAGAATTTGACGGTCTACAAATACCAGAAGTAACTAAGAACTGAAATTCTTGTTTAGCTACTTTTAACTTTGGCAAGTCTAGACGTCGTGGTCTTGTGTAAGGTAATTGTCCTTCAGTGACAATGTGATGTACAGTGTGATGTTTAATTGGTGCTGTGTAATCGGGTTCTGTTATTAAAGAAGGAAATTTTTTGAGTAATTGTGTATACTTGTTATCTATAGTAAATAATTTAGGTAAAGATGTTTCAGAAAATGCTGAAATTGTATTGACAGATAAATTAGTTAAAGGGTCAATGAGACGTTTGTGTTTAAGGTCAATAAGAAGGCCATATTTTGTCAAGAAATCTGCACCTATAATAGGTTTGGAGATGTCAGCTATAATAAATGAAAATGGTAATTCACGTCGTAAATTTAAATTAAGTGTCAATAATTTTTTTCCAAATGTAGAGATTGCTGTGCCATTAGCAGCTTGTAATACCAAATCTGATTTTTTGTTTGAAATTTTGAATTTTGAGGAAGGTAGAACTGATACCTCTGCTCCACTGTCAATAAGAAAATTTAATTTACTAGAGGGGTCAAATACAAAAAGACGTGTATGTATGACGGGTCTATTATCAGTCGTCGCGACAACAGAGTCTTTTAGTTTGTCGAATTGTGTTGTGTTATGTTGTGTGGTGAAAAGTTGTCGTTTTGAACAAATGCACATGGTTGCTCACATTTACGTGCGTTTTTACCGAATCTGAAATGGTACTTACATACCCAATTGGAAGGTCGTTGACCTGAAGAGGACCTATAAGACGATCGACGTCTTGAAGTTCCTCTGGAACTAAATCTTCTGGAAATTGGACGACTGAAACGTTGATTCTTAAGTTCATCAACATCAAGCGAGAGTTTTTGGAAACATTCAAAAATTTTAGATGCTTGTTCTGCAAAATGTTTAGTAATATTTGCTATCTCATTAGAATTAGAGATGTGTTTCGATACATTAAAGTTATTCTTGATTGCAGATACCTCAGATTCTGCTAATACCTCCCACAAGTTATCAGCGAGTAATAACAACTCATCTAATTCCTTATGACCAGATCCTGTCAAAGCAATGTTCAGACTTTTAGGTAGTTTACGTAACCAAAGCTTATAAACTAAGTCTTTGTTGACTGTTGAACCAGCTAAAAGAAGCAAGGATCTGTAAAATTGAGATGGTTTTTGGTCATCCATCTCAGTGTCAGATAGCATCTTATCGAACCGTTTGTTCTCACTTAAAGTATGTCTATTTATCAGAACTTTCTTCAAACCTTCATACAAGTTGGTTGAAGGTGGTTGTTGTATGAAATCTAATACCGTAATTATGACTTCTTGTGGAAGTGCAGTCACAAGATATTCATACTTTGTTTGGTCAGTGGTAATCCCTTTAGATCGAAATTGGAATTCTGCATGAATAAACCATGCATCAGGACTATCAGTCCAGAACTGTGGGAGTTTGACTGACGTTGCATGAACTTCAATGTTAGATGATGAATCATCGAAAGGGTTCAATAAAGGAGGCTCAAAATTAATTAAATGGTTATCTCCGTCTCCTGAGGTGGATAACCGAGTAGGAGTACGTTGCATTGTATTGTTTTAAAGAATACTAGCTTTATTACAAAAAAATTTCTTAAAATAATATTAATAAAATTGAAGTGTGCCTAGCGTGCAGTGTAGTGCCTACGGTTGTGAAACGATAAGCGCCGGCTTATCGTTTTACATCCGCTAAAAAGCTAATTGTGTAGTGTATATAAATACCAATCCTTAGTCGCTGATTTACTGACGTCGCTGCTTGTTTCTGGCGTCACTGCTTGCTTTGGCGTCGCTGCTTGCGTCGGTGGCGCTGCTTACTTCAGCGTCGCTGTCTGCGTCGGCGTCGTTGCCTGTCTTGGCGTTGCTGCCTGCGTCGGCGTTGTTGCCTGCGTCGGCGTCGCTGCATGCGTCGGCATCGCTGCCTGCGTCGGCGTCGTTACCTGCGTCGGCGTTGCTGCTTGCGTCGGCGTCGCTGTTTGTGTTGGCGTCGCTGCTTGCGTTGGCGTCGCTGCCTGTGTTGGCGTCGCTGCTTGCGTTGGCGTCGATGTCTGTGTTGGCGTCGCTGTTTGTTTCGACGTTGCTGACTGCGTTGGCGTTGCTGCCTGCGTCGGCGTTGCTGTTTGTGTTGGTGTGCAGCAGAGTTGGCTGTTGTCGGTTAAGATAAGGTACCGACGTTGACTGATATCTCGGATTCGTTGCCAGAGTTGATCGGGCTCGAGACTGATGTATTGCTGCTGTGTTGCGGTGTTCGTGCTGAAGCTGGTGGTGTGGGTGTGTAGTTGTTGCTGCTGAGCAGTGGCGGTTTTGGTGGTAGCGGTGCCTTGCGCACAGGTTTTGCGGGTTGGTTGTGATGATGTAGATGTTGCTGCAGCTGCACTTTTAGTAGTTGACGCAATTGTTGTTGTTGCTGTGGCGCGTAGAGACTGAGCGCGAGAACTTATGAGCGTGTCACGGGGTTGCTCTACTTGAGTGGCTTAGAGCGCGGGGTTGCTCTGCTTGAGTATTGATGAGCTCGTGTTTGGTACTGTTGGTATCGTTGGTCCGGTTTCGACAGGATCGCCAATTGTGGAAATTAAATATTTCCACGAGAAATATAATCAAAATTTGTTCGTACGTTTTGAATAATTTATTAGATACTGAAAAATTTTGAAATATTTTTATACATTTAAAATATGAAAACTTAATTCTAAAAAATACAAAAAGAACTTAAAAACTAAGTGGTTTTAAAACAAAGTGTTTTACATACAATTGAAACAATATTAAAATGTAATAATAAGATAACACTACATACTCCTCGAGATATCCTGAAGAATAAATTAATTTTGGCGCTTCAAACCAATAACGTTGTCACCGAAGAAGATATATCACATATTCGAGAAAACGCTGCAACAAGAGTCAACAGTCAGCGAGAAAAAGTTAAAATTCACTATGACGGGAAACATCGAAAACCAACAATATATGAAATTGGAGATCTTGTTTTAGCCGAAAACGAACCCGTTAGTACCGGGACCTCGAGGAAGCTTGAACCACATTACAAAGGTCCTTTCCAGATAACTAAAGTTCTCGGAAGAGATAGATATCTTATTGAAGTCTTCCTGGTTCTCAGCGTAAGCAACGACACTACACATCTGTATACGCTTCCGATAAATTAAAAGCGTTTTGCTCTTTACCTCCAAGTGATGCAATAGAACTGACGAAGAAGAAGAACCATGAAGCGAGGTCGCTTCAATTCATCAGGAATGGCCGATTGTTGTCAACACCTGACAAAATAAAATACCCTAGGAAAATTAAAATCAAATAAAAAATCAAATCAGGCTTGGCTAGCAAACATATAAAAAAATATTCATGAAAATATTAGTTCGGAAATTCCTATCGATTCGTACGCACGTTAATTTCATTAAATATATGTAATTCGGTTTTTCTCAGTTCGATTGTATGAATTTACTTTTTTAAATAAATATTCAAACGCTAGTTTATATAGCGTGTTTATACTTGAAACATATCACCAGCACTGGTAGAGAGTATAGAAGGCTCCCTTGACGTTTGTTCCGGAATAGTGGGCCAGCAGTCATTACGGTAGGGCATTGCTTTAGCTTTAATATCATCAACAGCTTTTGTTGCAAGATTTTTAATCAACTGCTATGTCCAGTGTTCCAACTCACAGACAGCATGTTCAAAGACCAAATTAATGTTTTTGGCACTGGAGAGTTAAAAAATTGCAACTGATGTCCAGGCTGAATCAGCAAATAGTAACGATTTTTAATGGCTTCTAATAGATGCACAAAATGATTGGCTCCCAAGGTTCTTCTGCTTCCGCTGGCGATTTTATCTAATAGAAGAAAAAATTTTAATGCATTGAAAATCAATTTAAATTATTCAGTTCAAACATTACAAAATTTATATTGTCAATACAAGCTGCTGTAATCAGTCTATTTCCACTGACATTAGCAATTTTTTTTACGAGCTGTCAATAGCTCAAAAAATGCCTGTAAAATTTATAGCAAGTAATACACTTTTATAGGAAAGTAGTATCTCTAGTATCTCATGAAATCGCAGGGGATATCACATGCTATAAAAATAGAAAAAGTGTGTCTGTTTCACACTCACATTCGTCAACACCATATGGTAGGGCTCGCATGCATTTTCTTTCTAACTAAAAATAGGATAATATAAGATAAGATACGAAAAGATCACATGCAAACGCAGCTTAATCAAGTGAAACTTTTGTGTGAGATGTTCTAAATGTGGCAGAAGCTGTAGAAACATGTGATATTAAATCTGAAGCAAGTGTTATGCCTTGACCTCAGTCTTTTTTTACCGCCTTGAACTTTTTCTACCGCCACCAACTACATCTTTTCGTCGTAAATTTATTTTTTTTTAAATTTCCTTTAATTAGAAATATGGAAAGAGAGATTATAGCTCAGGACAATGGCCCGGCCAGGATTCGAATCCGAGACCCCTGAGTGACAGTTAGGCGCGCTACCACTATACTATCGAGGCCGCCTTAAGCATTGTGGATACTTTAAAATTATTTATGCCCAAGGTATAATCCGTGAAACCAATAGTAAAGGCTTTGAAAACTTTGCAAACTGGTGTTCAGAAAATCCTGGAAACGAACCAAAGGCTCAAACTGAGTTAAATGATAAAGAAATTGGAGGACATGCTAATAAACCTGCCATGAAAGAAAGCTGTCTATAGAAAGTTTCTCATTACCGAAACTCAACGCAGTAACTCCAAAGCTTTCCACGGAAGCTAAATACCTTCGAATTATCCTTGATAACATGCTGAGCTGGAAACGCAACACAGAAGAAAGAATGAAAAAAGCACTTCTGCTTTCGGTCAAACGAGAAATCCGGACTCATGTCGGAGTTCTGACAGGTTATTGCTCCATTGGGGTAATGGCCAATAGAATGAACATGACTTCTGTCGGAACTGCAAGAATCCGGAAGATACTAGTCGACTCCGATATATGGTAGGTTTGAGTAGTTCTGGAACGAACTAGTTTAATTGAACGATTCCCACTTATGAACTATGTGAACTAGTTCAGAGTTTCTCGTTCTTTAAGTTCATTTCAGTTCAATTGATTTTGCAGGGAGTACGAACAAAACGAACGAGAAGAACGAAAAAGAACTAAATTCACCAAGCTATAGTTTGATCAGACTCGAATCCTTAGCTTGAGACACTTTTTGTGTCTACACTAGTAAAAATGATGCTTTCTATCTTTCGTTGATATTATTCTTTATATAAATGAACATGCAGCTTTTTTTAGTTTCTAAGTTTGTATTTTTTTACGAAGTAAAACAATCAAAGAACAAAAAGTACCAACGAACTAAATTCACGAACTAGTTCACTACATACGATTAAACTAAAAAGACCGATCTTTGTGGTGAACTAAAATGGCCAAGCCTAATATATGGGGAGGTTCATAAAAAGCACAGGCTGGATTGAGGAATAAATTGGAACAATGGTTAATATGGTAGCACCCAGAAACAATAAAAAAGGAATTCGCAGGGCACGACCCTACTTACCTTACCTAACCTGTAATAGACAATATGCTGTCCAATTACACTTGCAAGAAGCGTACAAACCAGTTGCCACTAGCATTTTTATAATATTGTTGATGCTGCAGCACTGGCCGCATGTATTATTTATATAAAGAAATAGTAATTTTGTTGTTTTGTTAATAAAATTGTTTTTTCAGTTCAATATTATTAAAATAAATAGATTTCGTCGCCCTTGTACATTGATGGTACACTGGCCGCATGTATTATTTATATAAAGAAATAGTAATTTTGTTGTTTTGTTAATAAAATTGTTTTTTCAATTCAATATTATTAAAATAAATAGATTTCGTCGCCCTTGTACATTGATTTTTATTTGGGTACCAGGGTACCCTGTTAGTAAATAGAGGGTTACATTTCAAAAATCTTCAAAATTTCTAACGTCAAACAAGCTTCTTCAAAACAAGCTCAAAATTGTTTTTAGGAAAATACTCAAAATTTCAGCTCGATACGACCACAAAAAACAAAGTTATTTTCATTTAATAGTGAAAAAGGCACCCAGGTACCCTGTCAGTAACATAAAGTTTAAGCTCAAAATTTTCAAGCTTTAAGAATCATTAGGGGTATTCACGGTTAAGTAAACTTGCCATTGCAGTTAGGTTTTTGTGAACACAACGCTATCACTATTTCAAATCGGGCAAATTTTTGAATGCACATAACTGCTCACGTCCGTAAAGGCGAATTTACACGATTCACTATCATCGTTCACTTTGGATGAATCATCTGATTTGTAAAATGTGAATTGAGTTTCATCTTTAAAATGAAGATGATTGTCATCCACATTGAACAGTGAAAGAAGTAGAAGGTCTTCCTACTTTTGATGAAAGTGAAAGCAAACCGAACAGATATGTTATTCGTACTGAAACACTATTGAAAGGTGTTAACATAATTGTCATGTTCAACGTTCACTATCATCGTTTTGAGTGAAATGTGTAAATCCGCCTTAAGTTTAAAGACTATAATGGAAATGCAGTTGTGCTAATTTATACCGTACGATTATTTTGTTTTTTAAAGTGCACCAGGCCTCACTGGCCTGCACTGGCAAGTGCAATGAAACGTGAATACCCTTATTGTTTTTGATAGCTGCTAATTTTATGAACAATTTTTTATGATTATTTAAAATATTCTATAAAAATGTTTTCGCTCTTTGATATTGCGAATAGATATAAATTTCATTTATTAAGCCAGTTTAAGCCAGTGATGTTACATCAAATTTGTCTGAATACTGTACCGCACAGTAAATTTACTGTTTTTACAGTAACATTACTGTACTTTAAGAAAAAAATAACAAAAACGCAAGTATTCATAAAAAAGCTTTATTTATACTTACAAAAACAAAAATATTTCAACAAAGTTTAAAAGTTAAAAAACAAAAACAATAACGAAAAATTAATCAACGTATTGAAAAAAATTATAATTTAAAAAGTTACATATTAGGTTTGTAACATGGTGTAAGAAATCAAGGTGTAAGTGACGTCCACGTCATTTGATAAAGCTGTCAAACTTGTGAATGAGTGGAAGTTGATTTTGTATGGTTTGACAAAAAATAAAATACTCTAATAACAAAAACTCTAATACTAATAACATTCGATGGTCGCAGCTCGTGAGAAAATAAGTAGCTGTCATGGCTACCTAATAATCATTGTATCAAACAAACAAATAATTAAAAAAAATAAAATGACAGCTCATAAAAATATACAGTTGCGACACCTGTGTTTCAAATTTTTTAAAGGCTATATCACAATTTTATATAGATAGCAAAAATAATCGTATTTTTTATAGGATTATTATTTTTGTTTTTGCTTTGCATGTAAAAAAAAAAATCTGGATTATTTTGAAGCGAATGGAACGCAGCTATTGTTATTTTAAAGGGATATTACTATAAAAAGTTAAGGTAGATAGATGTGAAAAATGTTTTTTCGCAAAAGTCTTTTTGTGTATTTTAATAAAATTACTATACAAAACGTTTAGTCTAAAACCGTATTTTATTCACTAATTAATTTTTGCCTGGGGCTGAAAACTACTGTAAAGGCCCCTATAGACGAGCAACTAATCGCACAACTGGTTGATAAAATGGTTGCTAGTTGATGAAAATAAGCAGTGTGTAGGTGGGTTTTTGGTTTTTTCAGTTTTTCAACCAGTTTTCCAACCAGTTGCTGAAAATCAAAAAGTTTTGATTTTTTCGGCTGAAGCTCATCGAGTTGAACAACTAGTTGTCGTGTTTTTAGCAAACTTAGCAACTAAACGGAAAACTGAATTTTTTCTTCGGTTTTTGTTGAAGTTCTGCTATGGGCATTTTATAAATAAAATGTTTTGAACTGAATTTTAACATCTTCCATCAATTAAAAGTTGTGTCTGTAGGAAAAAACACAAACCAGTTGATCAACCAGTTGTTCGATTAGTTGCTCGTCTATAGGGGCCTTAAAATACAATAATTACTGTATGTGTAACATCAGTGGCATATAATACATTTACACCGAAACTAAAACACGTTTTATCGCTATTGTGTTTTATCTCAAAACACGACTGTTTACACAGCCTTTTTCACGTTTTAGTTTGACGTTTATGTTTTCTTATGCCCATATTACACAATGCTCGTTTGCTCGACGAGCAGTTAGTTTTGTTGTTGCTTCCAATGCGAAACTGTCAAAAATTTTGGAGAATACAATAACCGCGATAAATGCATAAAACACGTTTTGAAAGTTTGGTGTATATGTATTATTAAGCGTACATTTAACAAATCGTATTTATAGCATTTGTTATTGTTGAAACTGTGAGCACCCCGCTATGTGACTGTCGTATTAAAAAATTGTTCAAAATGTGATCTATGTGATTAATGCCCATATTACACGGTGCTAGTTTGCTCGGCGTGCACATGGCCATGCAATATAGTTGTTGATGTATTCTCCGAAATTTTGACAGTTTCGCATTGGAAGCAACAACAAAATTATCTGCTTGCCGAGCAAACGAGCATCGTGTAATATGGGCATATGCGGCTGTAGACAGAGCATAAAAATACGCGGTACAAAAAACACGGCCAAGGGCTACTTCAATTTACGCGTGTTTGCGTATTTGCGTTTGCATGTAAAACAACAATAAAGCAAAATAAGCTTTCGTAAAGTGGCGTACAAATAGTCAAACGTACAAATAGCAGACCAGCATATTCAAACTGTGAATAGCCTTATTATTGAAGTCCAATAATTTTCAGCCAGCTGCAAGGTTGATTAATATAGGTTAAGTCACTTGAGAAAAGCTCAGTCGAACTGTCAAAATAGATGAAAGGAAATTAAGAAAAAACCTGAATATGTACAATTTTTAGCTAAAAGCTACTTTGAAAGTTCGAACAAAGGTTAAAAAATAGTGCTTTTCTCTCAAGTGACTTAAACTATATTAATCAGCTGTGACTTGGCCAGCTGTTTCGACAATTCAAACGATTAAGCACGCTATTTTCGTGTCGTACGGTATACTATGTGCGTCTGAACCCACCATATTGAATAAATGCACATTAGGGGTACGCATTGATCAAATCGCTCATCAAATGATTTGACAAACGATTTGACCAGCAGATATATATATGGATTTGATGACGATTTGACGAGTCTGAACACTCATCAAATCGTTTGATGAAAATCAAAATATTTTGATTTTTCTGCTGATTTGACGAACGATTTGACAAGTGTAAGCAATCGTCAAATTGTGTAGAATGATTTTGTCAGCTGAAAAAATTTTCAACCTGACCACTTCGCGGCAGAAGATACGGAAGAAAATAATAAAAAAGTAATGTTAATAACTGGCAAAAAATTTATAAAATAATTTCTTCAATCGACTCGCGTCGTTTCATCACCGAGGTCGTGAAGCGCGACTAGCCAACGGTAATTGTGTTTGTGGTCCATCCGCTGATGCGACTGACACAATTAAAGTACAGTTTTCAATAGAATCAAAGAGATTCGTAATTTGTGATGGCGTTATAAATCTTCGATTTGGCCAAATAATTTCCTCTTCAGGGAGGATTCTTCTTGAGCTAGGGAAGCCTAGCTTTCGGAGTAACCTAAATACAAAAAAAAAAAAAATAATTTCTTTTTCTTTCAATATGATTTTAATAACAAGTGCTATTAAAAATGATCCATCATCGCGATGTGCTAACTTCGGTGTTCAAGACAAAATGAAATTTGACGAACAATTTTATGAGATGAACACTTTTGTAGTCAAACGATTTGATGAGCTATTTGAAGTGTGAGCAGGGCCATGGTATAATTATTTGACAAGGTAACCGTGATTTTTTTGGCGATTGGTAGTTTTCAAAAAAAGGTAAAAGAGTTGTAGTGATGGAAAATGTTTAAAACATTAAATTTTGTATATAACTAATTTATATTTATAAAAAATTCTCTAAAATATGGAAAATTGTGCAGCCATTACGCCGATGTGTTCTATTTGAGAGCCCGCAATGAAATGAAGTCGTCGTACATGCACGATAGTCTGAAATCCCCTAATGAAAACACAAAATTGCAACCGTGTGGTATGTCAAGAAAACAACAAAAACCAAAAAGTCTCCACAGCTACAGAAAAACATAAATTTTTTGTTGAACGCAGTAAAAGTGCAAATTTTTCGTAATCATTGTTATCAAATGGTTTTTTTAAATTATATATAGTTTGTCTTTACTGCTTATATATGTTTTTATAAAACTTTTCATGATTTTATCGAACGGGCTTTTAATAATTTTTTAAAAAAATAAACAATTCTAACAATAAAAGATAGTTAAAAAATAAGTGTAAAAACCACTCGCTTAAATATGTCTGAAACATACGGTATGACATTGATGCACACAACTATATATCGAATTTCAAGTTTTAATGAAATGCTAATCGATTCACTTTGTAGATTATTTATTTAAATTTCTCATTATTGGAAGCGCTGGCAGTGGAAAAAGTTGTTTGCTACATCATTTTATCGAAAGCAAATGTAAGATAAAAGAGTGCACAGACTTTAATATAATTTTTTGAGCTGGATGGGATGTAGTTAATAATTGTAATATACCAATTAAAACTAAAGTATATATAACACGACAAAAAAGTTTATAAAACTTGGTTGAAATCAAGCTGGAATAATCATTAAATGTTTTATACAGGGGGAAAAATTATAACAAGGATCCCAGCATGATTGGTTGGACTTCTAAATTAAATAGCTAGTATCTTGACTTTTTAAACTATTTATATTGTTTATAAACAACGCATTAAATAGTTAGCGAGTTATCAAAATCGAAAATATAGTCTCGACCTGCCACTGGACCACAAAGTTCCATCAGGCACTTTTTTAAATAACGTCAACCACAACTGACCCTTTAATTTTCTTTTAATTCAGTAACAATAATTAGTTTACAAATACACCAATATTTTTCTAGTATTTGTTTTACAATTTTATCTTAACTTTGTTACATACTTTTGATTTTAGATTTTGTTTGTATAAAGATATCTTATTTTTAAAACTTCACTAACAGCAACATAATGTGTTCATTACCCGATGCGATTATTTTTTTGGTTCATTGTCTGTAGCGAAAACTTTGTTGAATAAAAACTTTTCTATTTGGTTTTTGAAAAATGAGAAAACGGTATTGTCAATCTTTTGTCAAAATTCAACAGAAATAATTATGTATTGCTGATCTATATTTTGATTATGGTCTTAATATTCATAATGCTTTTACTTTACACGATTTTACCCTTTGTCGAATATGGACAATGTATTAGAAAATAATATTGATATCATTTATCGCATAACGGTTTAGAGGGGCACCATTAGTTAGAATTTTGAAGAAAAAAAAATATTTTTTTCTATTTTCTAAAAGACGAATATCAAAATTATTCTCTAAAAATTTCAGACTGATCGGATTATTATTTATGGAGATAAATAACTTTTAATTGATTTCTTTTTATCTGCATGCACATCGTAGACAAAACTTTTAACGCGTTTTTCTCAACATGTTTTCGATGGCGATGATCTGTAACTTCAGAACGGCTTTACCGATCAGTTTTCACTTATTCTATACATAATTGTCCTCCTGATGAACGAAGGTTTTTTTTTTTGCGAAAATATGAGTGAGATTTGGGTCAAATAAGCAACTTGGCATTTCAACATTCGCCATTTTTCGAAAAATCTAAATTTTTCAAATCCCTTCGTTCATCAGGAGCATTATATTATTAACAAATGATCCCATTTTTTTATTTCGGATTATCCAATGCGGGAAAAACAATTTTTTTATCCCTCGCAAATTTCCCACTAATTAATCCAATATAGAGTCATATAAAAAAAATATTTTCTTCAAATATATAGGGTGAAGTGGGGTAGTGTGTAACATGTTTTTATGCTCCAATAAAAGTGTTAAATTAATTTTGGATCGGTTTAAAGGCCTATCCCTTGCAGAAGAACCAATTTGAAGTTGGTGCTTTCATGGCTATTGAATATTTTGAGAAATGGATGAAGCAGAACAAAAATGTCAAACATCTCTCTTTTTAACTTTTTCAAATCGGTGGGGTGATGTGTAACACCAACAAAATGTTGGTATAAAGACCACAAAATTAAATTTTTTTTTATGTTTATTTTAACTATCAAAAAGCCCATAAATTAAAAGTAGTAGAAAAACTAAAATTTATCTTACTTAAACTAAATTTAACTATTTATGTTAAGTTAAAGTAGGTATTATTATGAAAACTTAATGAAATTACTGCAAGTACCGACATTTTTCCATTTTTATTAGTTTAATGGCATTAAACAATTTCTTTTAATCGACTGCTATGGTAAGCCTTTTCTTCACGTATATTCATGGCATAGTTATGTATAACAAACAATAAAAAAATTAAAAAATTAACAAAGAAAAACAAAAGTAAAAAAATGCAAGAACTTCAATATAACACAAAATTATAATGTCTAAGATGTGTTACACATCACCCCACCGTGAGTGTTACACATCATCCCAATGTAAGCAATTTTTTTAGTCATTGATGGTTTCTTACCACAATGTAAAAAAAAGGAAAAATCATTGTGATATTTAAAGATATTAAACAATAGCACATTTTACATCTACTAACTTTTAAAATCTAATGAAATTTTTATCCGTAGCAGTATTGTTTCTAAATTAAAAAAAAAAAACTTTTTGACAAAAATTCCATTTTTATTAGTTTAATGGCATTAAACAATTTCTTTTAATCGACTGCTATGGTAAGCCTTTTCTTCACGTATATTCATGGCATAGTTATGTATAACTAATGCTACCAACTCATGTTATTAAAAAATAAGTATTTGCTGCTTAGAACACAGAAAAGTAAGCATTAATAAGTATAATTTTTAAAAACAAGTATATGTAAGTATATCACATTAGAAAAAATTTTGATATCTTCTTGATATAATTAACTAACATTAAAATCAATAAAATCCTCAATATTCCTTAAGTGTTGTCACGCCCTCTTTTTGTTCTCCTCAAAAAGATTTGTGCATGCAATCTATCTAAAACCAAAATTCTTTAGGTAAAAACCAAATAATTTTATTTTATAATTTTTATAATATAGTTTGAAAACAAACAAAAGCATAATAAAAAGTTACAAGTCATACGTACTTTCAAAGTAGTGAAATAAAAAAAAAAATCACATTCGAATGTATACAGAGATCAAAGAAAAGTTATTATTATTCGCCCTCACTGTCACTGAACATTAAGGGCCAATTTTTCAGCAGAACCAAGAAATAAGATTTTCACTGAATATAAACCAAAGTTTAAACTAAGGTTAACCGCTCAATATTCATTGGTTAAACTTTTGTTAACTTACCGTTTCCGTTTCTCTTACTTTTTGACAAAAATTTTTCATGCTTTTTAAGACTTCTAAGGACTTTTTTTATGTTTGCATAATTCCAACACTTACTTAAAAGTAGATGCTGTCAAAAGAAACAGATCACAAGTGTTTATTCACTCATATGTAAACATTAATTACACATCACTCCACGGTACACATTACTCCACTTTATCCTATCTTTCATGTTAAAAAAAAAAATTTGTTATTAATTATTTTTATGTGGCTAAAAAAATCCTAAAGAAGACGTTTTCTTGACGTCACAACTAGTTGTGCCCTCTTAAGTTCATTAGAGACAAAGATATAATGATCAAATCACTTCGATAAATAAAATATTTATAAGAAAGAATAGGGAGGTTTTAGACAAACAGTTTTTTTTAATGGAATTTTTTTAAATGGATTATTGTCGTACATTTATTCAAGAATATTCAAATCAATCCCGCTTATAATACAGATTCTACAGCGCTTAAAAACCGGTGCGCCAGCATACCTTTCACTAACCTGAGTAACTTTAATCGCGTTTTTATCGAAATATACTTTTTCAAAACGGGCCACATTACTGCAAACAAACTAATAGATTGATTAAAAAAAAATTAAATCTGTTTGTATTGTAATTCTACACATCTTTTATCAAAACTAGCGTCTTTGAAAAATTTGTCTGTAAATTTAGGTAAAAGATGTGCATTCAAGGGTCTATTTTCGAATGCTTTTTTTAAGACGATCTGGATCCGAGCTTTGGTGTGGCCCGATATTTTTGCAAAAGGTGGTAACACATGAAAAAGTACTCAATTTGGCAAGAATGAATCAATCACGATGGCACTGAACTGCGAAAACAACCACTCACTTCAGCAAACGAAACACAACTCACGCGTTATCAAATATATTTCACGCACTTTTCCAATATGTGTCAAATTGGCACACAAGCGACTCTTTCGTAACTCTTCTTGGTGCCGCGCCCTAAGCATGTAAACACATCGAATATATAATTTTTTAAAAATTTCAAAGGCACAATAACATCTTAAATTCGAAAATTGTGTCAAATTGACACAGACAACGAATGCGTGTTAATGTTGTAGCAATATGTAAATAGTATGTAAATAGTAGTGTATAAGTGTATCAATATGTAAATGTTAGTTTTAAGCATATTTATTTGACCACATATGGTCACCTTATACTACAATGTTACTTAAGACTAAGATGGTCACCCTAAAATAAAAGAGAAGGGCAGAATAAAGTAATCAGCAAGTAGAGAAGACGTGTTTTTTAATTGTTCGTGTTTAATTGCTAAAATATCAGAAGTGGGATGTGCCCAAATAAATTTTTTTTTCCGCCTAAATAAATAAAACAATGTCAATTGACACTACTATATTAAAAAAAAAAAACTTGTGAAAAAGCTACTTAAACTACAGAAAGAAAAAACAGTGAAACAAAAAGTAACCGCTAAATAACTGTACGATGGAAGTCGACGGCAATTTATTTACAGCAGCGCAGCTGCGTGAGTGGCTTCGTTGTTTGGGTTTACCTACAGCAGGAACGAAGAGTGCGTTGTTGCTACGCTTAAATGACTTGCCAGTAGAGCAGCGGGGTGGATGCCCAAGCAGCGAAGGGGTAGACGACGTTGACAAAGGAAAAAATGCAGTGCAAAGTGAAGCCATAAGTGATGATGAATGCCTAGAAGGTGCGGTAGGTGGAAACGAAACAAATGAAAATCAATTCGAACATAATGATGGAAGCGAAGAAGAAAGCGATAAGGATAGAAACAAAAATGAGTGCCAAGACAATAATAACAAAAGCAACAATTTTCAAATAATGAGTGTCAAACGAGTGGAAGCGGCAAACAATGATAGAACAAAGGAAAATGATAGAATGAGTCAGATTGAGAAAGATCGAAATTTAAATGAAAAAGAAATAAATTTGTTACGACGAGAAAAAGAATTGATGATTAAGGAAATACAAATTTTGAAGAAAGAGTTACAAATGAAAGAACAACAAGAGAAAAGACCGATTGCGAGTTTGGAAGATGTTGCTAATTCAAAACATTCGCTCGGGTTTTTTAGTGACATGTTGCCTGATTTTGATGACGGAGTTTCGTTTGACGTTTGGATAGAACAACTTAAAAATGTTGCTAATGTTTATGCACTCGATGAAAACATGCTGCGAACGCTGATAATCAAAAAACTCAAGGGAAAAGCTCAGAGGTGGTTATATTCAAAACCAAATTTCTTGACAGAAACAGTAGACACTCTAATTAACCAAATGCGAGAGATATTTGGATCAAAAGATAGCAAAATTGCATTCCGTCGTAAGTTTGAGGCTCGCCAGTGGCAAAATAACGAAAATTTTGCTGAATATTACAATGAAAAAATCATTCTTGCAAATAAAGTGCATGTTGAAGACGAGGAAATCATTGATTACTTGATTGAAGGAATTCCAGATGATCAACTACGTACGCAGGCCAGAATACAGTGCTTTGGAAGTGCAGGGCAGTTGTTGCAAGCCTTTGCAAACATTTCTTTAAAAAAACGATTGAAAATGGAGCAGTTCAATATCGATTCAGTTGCAGATACGACAAGGAAGCAGGTAGCAAAGATGAGATGCTTCAATTGTAACTCTTTCGGACATCTTGCTGTTGAGTGCAGAAAGCCTAAGAGGGAGTATGGTGCTTGCTACGTCTGTGGAAGTGTGGAGCATCGAGCTGCAGTTTGTCCGAAACGGAAAGGTTCAGTCAATTTGCTAGAAGACAATGAGTATGTGGTATATTTAGATTATTATATAGATGATAAGGTTAACAATATTTTACGGTTACAGAGTCTAATTGATACGGGAAGCCCAATCAGTTTTATAAAAAGATCCTGCCTCAGTCGTCAAGCTAAGTTAAAGGAAATTTCTGATGTTAATATGTTTTTTTGTGGAATTAATAATAGTAAACTTGAAATTTTTGGTTCTATTTTATGCTATGTAAATTTTAAAAAAAGAAGAATTACACTGAATTTAATGGTTGTTGCTGATGTTTCTATGAGTTTTGATGTCGTCTTAGGCAGAGATTTTTTAAGGGCGAGTAAATTTAAAATTGTTTCTGATCTTAATGAGGAAATAGATTTTGTTAAAAAAATTTATGAAAATATGAGCGAAAATGATGTTGAAAAATCTAATGAAAATAATGAAAGCCTGATTAAAATTGTAAGCAAGAAGAGTGAAAAACTGAGTGACAATGATATGAAAAATCTTGATAAGAATTTCGATGCAAATGAAACTTTTAAAGAAATCATTGATCACGACAACAATTTGAATTTTAAAAAAGCCTGTAATGTTAAAATTGATGTAATTGAAAATGAAAATGAAGAAAAAAATAGTTCAGAAAAAGAATGTTTAGCTAAAAATTTTGAAAATAAAGATAGGGATGAAAATTTTGAGAAAATGCTTTTACTGATTAATCATGATGAACCCAATGAACCAGATTTAAATATTTGTAAAAAAGTGGGCTTTGCAACTAAAAGTAAGTTATGTAAAATTTTTGAAACGTGTTATCTGAAACCTGAACGCCCTGAAGAACCATCTATTAAAAGTCAAATGAAATTGGTAATAGAAAATGGAAAACCTTTTAGTTGCAATCCAAGGCGATTATCGTATGTGGAAAAAACTGAATTGCAAAAATTGTTGGATGAATATTTAGACAAAGGTATTATACGAGTAAGCGAATCAGAGTTTGTTTCGCCAATTGTGCTAGTTAGAAAAAAAACAGGTGATCTTAGAATGTGTATAGATTTTAGAACTTTGAATAAAATTACTGCAAAAGAGCATTATCCGATTCCTCTTATTGATGATTTGCTAGACAGGCTTGCGAACAAAAAGATTTTTACAAAGCTAGATTTAAAAAATGGGTTCTTCCATGTTTTTATGCACCCAGAATCAGTAAAATATACATCATTTACGACTCCCTTAGGACAATTTGAGTTTTTAAAAATGCCGTTTGGTTTAAAAAATGCGCCGTCGGTATTTCAAAGGTTTATAAACAAAGTATTTATTGACATGGTAAAACAAGATAAGGTAATAATTTATTTAGATGATATTATGATAGCCTCAACGAATATAGAAGAACATTTGGAAATTCTTAGTGAAGTTTTCGAACGACTGGTAAAAAATAAACTTGAGCTTAGGTTAGACAAATGTGAGTTTTTACAGTCAAAAGTGAAGTATCTTGGGTATACTATAACAGGAGAGGGTATACAGGCGGACGAAACTGGTCTACAAGCGATAAAAAATTTTCCGATTCCAGACAGACCTCACGCAGTTCAAAGTTTTTTAGGCTTGTGTTCGTATTTCCGTAGATTTGTAGAAAATTTTTCTGTGATAGCTAAACCTTTATATAATTTAGTTAAAAAAGAAAGCAAATTTTGTTTTGGTCCAGTTGAACTGGAAACTTTTGAAACTTTAAAACACAAATTGATAGAAGCTCCCATACTAGCATTGTATGATCCAAATGATATTACAGAGTTGCATTGTGATGCAAGTTCGATAGGTTTTGGAGCAATATTATTACAGAAAAAGAAAGATAAAAAGTGGCATCCATGTTTTTATTATTCTAAATGTACTTCGGAGGCTGAGTCAAAATACCATAGCTTCGAGCTAGAGACACTGGCTATTGTGTATGCGTTGCAACGTTTTCGAGTTTACCTTCAAGGAAAAAAATTCAAAATAGTTACGGATTGTAATTCATTAACGTTGACTCTAAGTAAAAAGGAATTAAATCCAAGGATAGCGAGGTGGGCATTAGAGTTGCAGAATTATGACTATGAATTAGAACATCGAGCAGGCAAAAGGATGCAACATGTCGATGCATTGAGTCGGAGTACCAATATTTTAGTTTTGGAAGCTAATACTTTTGAGGAAAATTTAATTATTTGCCAAAATAAAGATAAAAATTTGGACGAAATAAAAAAAAAATTGGAAATAACTGAAGATAGTCTTTATGAAATGCGTAATGGTATTCTGTATAGAAAGAGTGAAAAAGGTCTGGTTCGGTTTTGTGTGCCTGAAGACATGGAAGATCATATAATGTATAAATACCATGATGAAATGGGTCATATGGGTATAGATAAAACAATGGATTTGATATTAAAAAGCTATTGGTTCCCTAAAATGAGAGAGAAATTAGGAAATCACATCAAAAATTGTTTAAAATGTATAATATTTTCTTCCAAAAATGGCAAAGCTGAGGGGCTTCTTCACAATATTCCAAAACAAAAGGTCCCGTTTGAAGTTTTACATATAGATCATTTTGGGCCAGTAGATAACTCTCGATCGAAAAAACATATTTTCCTAATTATTGACGCATGCACTAAATTTGTAAGATTGTACCCCACTAAAACGACAAACACAAGAGAGGTAGTTCAAGCTCTTGAAGATTATTTTAGAGCATATAGTCGTCCAAAGTGTATAGTGTCGGATAGAGGAAGCTGTTTTACGTCAAATGAGTTTAAGGAATTTCTAGAAAGGTTTAATGTACAACATATAAAGATAGCAACAGCTTCTCCACAAGCTAATGGCCAAGCAGAAAGAGTAAATAGAAGTTTAGGACCAATGATAGCAAAGTTAGTCAAACCGAAAGAGGGCATTTATTGGGACACAGTTATAGAAAAAGTAGAATTTTGCCTAAATAATACAGTCCATAGAACGATAGGTGAATACCCGAGTGTTATGCTTTTTGGAATACAACAAAGAGGCACAGTAATAGATTCATTAAAGGAAAGTTTGATTGAAGTTCAACAAGGGTCAGTGAAAAGAAATTTGGAAGTGGTGAGGGAAGAAGCAGGTTTAAAACAGTCGAAACTTCAGGAATACAATAAAAAGTACGTAGATAAAAAACGTCGGGAACCAATAAAATATGTCGAAGGAGATTATATTGTGATAACCAATTTTGATTCGCATACTGGTGTGACAAAAAAATTAATTCCTAAATTTAAAGGACCGTATAAAGTTAGTAAAATTTTGCGCAACGATCGATATTTAATTGAAGATGTGGAAGGCTTCCAACAGTCGCGAACACCTTACAAAGGTGTATGGGAAGCAGATAATTTAAAGCCGTGGTTTAAAGGACGTAAGGTGTCAGATAACTCAGTTTAATTTATGAAAGATCAGGAGATCTCATGGTCAGGACGGCCGAATTGTAGCAATATGTAAATAGTATGTAAATAGTAGTGTATAAGTGTATCAATATGTAAATGTTAGTTTTAAGCATATTTATTTGACCACATATGGTCACCTTATACTACAATGTTACTTAAGACTAAGATGGTCACCCTAAAATAAAAGAGAAGGGCAGAATAAAGTAATCAGCAAGTAGAGAAGACGTGTTTTTTAATTGTTCGTGTTTAATTGCTAAAATGTACAATAAACTTTTTTAGAAAACACCTTCAAAATATGCCTTTTTAACTGCTTTTGCCTAAACCCTCTTAAAGAAACAAAAAAAAAAAAAAATAAAAAAGTAAAATGTCCGCTAACGAGATACAAGTCCATTAAAAATAACAAATATATAATAGTATCTCAGGCATTTGATCTACTTTCTCAAAGTGTGCAGCAAAACATATGTTTTTATAATACAAGAGCTATTTAATAAAATTAGTTATATTTATATAAAAAAAAAGTTATTTTAGCGTAGATACATTGAAGAAAAAATAATTACTATCTCCATCATGGCAGTATTTGATTAGAGATTATCTTAGTTCAATACCATCAGTCCACAACTTATAAATAATTGTTGGCAATTAGAGTAACTTCGGGTAATGTGATATAGCCATTTTTAATTTTATAATTACTCGTAATTTTCTTACATTAGCTTATACCGCATTACACAGAATAGTATTTGATGCATTGTGCAGTGTATTAAGACTTCGTAGCTCTATAGCGTTACCCAATTTGGAGCTTTTTCAACACAATGGAAAAACGCCATGTAACCTTTATTAATGAACTTAGCTTGTAAAGTGATATACCACGTTCGAATAATGTGATATACTATACCACACGGTAAAATAATATAAAGAAAAACAACTGAATATGAAAACGCAAGTAAAAACTTTACAAAAAATAGCTTAAATAACTGATAGGTTTAACACTGCTAGCTGCTCTTTACAGCTTTGAAAGTGGAACTCAAAATGTCTTTTACGCCAACAGTAAGGCCGTTGCTTCTTTTCAGACTGCCAAAAAAGCTTTTATCCTTCCTTCTGGATCCCATTTACGTATCTTTCCTTTATTTGGCAGCATCTGCAATTTATTGTAATAATAATTTATACTTGATAACTCAGAGGTATATCACATTACCCAACTTTGACTATATCACAAAAGCAGAATTTTGTTTTCAAAACAATCAGGTTATTGTTATAAAAATACAGTTAAAAAATTTAAAAACTCAACTCATTTATGGATAACTGTATTCAAACACTAATAAATTTATGTATTAAAGATTTAAATTCTGCTTCAGTTTTCTCGCATCTCACTCACAAAACGCACTCAAAAAAATATCGACTACACCGATAAAACAATTCCCCAACACAAAGAGTAAACAGAGCGAATAAGAGTGCGGATAAAACTGCAGCAAGTGCCTTTTTCCGTTACCGTCATGTTTACATGTATATTCTAGTCAAAAGTTGTGTATTTAACAAAATATACAGGTATATCACATTACCCGACCATATCACAATACCCGAAGTTACTCTACAGTCGTTTCGCAGAAATAGTAATAACTAATAAAAACAGCGTAAGTTCGAACGTCTGAGCCCTTTGGACTACGCCGACGATACATCTTTTCTGGCAAGTACCAGCAATGGTCTCGCCAGGATGAGTCAATCACTTCAAAAAATGTAGAGCCAGCCGGCATCAAAATAAATAGTACAACAAACTAAATAAAAGCTATGCAACGTCAAATTGCGTCAATATGCTTTTGTCCACGACCGAAACTTGGAAACTCAACCCAACATCACGCGCAAGCTACAAATATTCGTGAATCAATGCCAACTTCACATTTCGAGGATATGCTGGCCGACATTGATATCGAACAACGACCTGTGGAGGAAATGCTTGTGGATGTTGAAGTTAGGTAACGAAAGTGGTGGTGAATAGGTTACACCATGATAAAATCAAGTGACCTACTTGCTAAACAGGCTTTCGAATAGAATGGGTTCGTGAAGAAGGGTCACAATAACTTGGTGCTTTACGAGGTGGCAATGGCATCATCATCCAACAAAATGACTCTGGCCCCATCTGAAACATCTAGCAAAAGAAAGTGGGAAGAGTTTATCGTCACCCTATGCTCCTCAATAAAGTGTTGAAGGAGACGGAAAGAAGAAGCTTGCTCTATAACTTTAAAATCGCCATCATAATTACAATTTTAATATAAGCGACAAAATGTCAGCAATACACCAGCCATTTTAAAAGGACAAAGTTTGTAAGCGATAGTGAACGTTTGTAATATGGTTATTTGAAAATAAATCTTCCAAATTATTGATATGTTAGATATTTAAGTATATTCCAATACACAATTATTGGAATGGAAGTCTTCCAAATAAATGAAATGTTTCCTCGCAATAATTGTAATTTTTATGTGTATTTGTAACAAGAAATATTGAAAAATTATAAAAAAGGAAAAATGGGCTGGAAAATTTGTTTTAAAAATGCTAGAAATCAAACAAAAAAGCTGCCTATTTGAATGTCGTTTGTTTTTTTTTTTAAATTTGTTGCAATTTTGCTTCTTATTAATATTTCTCCCTTTTTTGGTAGCTCGTTTTGGCTGAGTGATTCCTCTTACCTTTATTTTGTTGTTTTTACTTTAAGCTGATTTAATTAAGTTTTAGTTTGCTAGTCTTTCAATGACATCATTACATTTGTGTAGGGGGAAAGCAGCTGCCTAACTGCCTATTGTGCTTGTATCTATTCTAACAGCGTTTCTTTATGTATCGTGTTATAAACATAGTAATTTGTTTAGAAAACGCAAATTATGGGGAATCCGCCGTCTTTGCAAAAATGCAACAGTTGTATTTAATGCTCGCATTTCACATGCTACAAAAAAAAAACAAGAAAATATGTGCACTGCAAATTGTTTTCATTTAGCAGTGCATGGAAACTGCAGCTGAAATGTTTTTATTGCGTCGATTCTCATTAATATTTGTGAGGCAAAAAAAGTAAGAAAACTTTTAATATGACTCAGGGATTATATAAATAAACTAAGTTATGAAATTTCTACTGTAAGCTAAGCACTCTAACGATTTATTTTATCATGCGTTTCATTTTATAAATCCACCCAGTTAAGGATGACAGCTCCCATACAATTGGCGTTGAGTTCGGATCGCGCATTGTTAATGTTGGTGGTAAATCAGTGAAGCTACAAATTTGGGACACAGCCGGCCAGGAACGTTTCCGTTCAGTAACACGATCTTATTACCGTGGTGCTGCAGGTGCATTATTGGTCTATGACACAACTTCACGTGATTCATTTAATGCACTCAACAATTGGCTTAACGATGCACGCACTCTGGCCAGTCCAAATATTGTCATACTTTTGGTGGGCAATAAGAAAGATCTCGAAGACGCTAGAGATGTAACATTTTTGGAGGCGAGCACATTTGCCCAGGAAAATGGTGCGTAAACTAAATTATTTAAAATAAGTAACTTAATATTTTTCGCTACAAAAAAACTAGAACTGATTTTCTTGGAGACAAGTGCAAAAACTGGTGAAAATGTCGAAGAAGCTTTTCTCAAATGTTCCAAATCGATTTTGGCGAAAATTGAAACTGGTGAATTAGATCCAGAGCGCATAGGCAGCGGTATACAATATGGAGGTGCTGCTTTAAGAAATCTACAAACACGACAGCGTAGCATAAATAAGCCCGACTGCAGCTGTCGGGTATAAGATGGTATTTTTAACTTTATGTTTCTTAAATGCTGCTCAGCGAAGCATTTTTTATACTATTTTTCACATTGACATTATAAGCTGCTACACTAAAGTAATCATTGCTCGCATTCAGTGCAGACAACTGTTGAGAACTGTAATGGTAGCGCAACCTTAGTTGCCAACTGTTGTCTGCGCTGAATGTGGCCATTATTCCCTTCATAAAATTAAAAATTTCAAATACAAAAACTACTTAACTTTGGCCCTTATTATGAGTTGCTTTCGACGTTCGATCTTCGCTGGTTATCGAACAACGAGTATTGAAAGTTAAATTCTTATTATGAGCAGTGCAACCCTATCGAAATGTTTGTTGCTCATCGAAATTTCAGTCGAATAGGCTTTTGCTTTCGATGCGATGCGTGCTGAGCAAAAATTGTTAAAAATTTAAGTATTTTGTGATTGTATTTTCCTTTTTGAAGACTAAAAACTAATATTGAACTGTTTTTGTAAATTTTATGCAGATCTAAGCAACAAATCGCTGTTAAAAAAACTGGTCTCATTGATGGAGGCAAACTTTGACTGCAAAGGATATTTGTTCCAAAGTTCAGGCGAAAAAGTAATGGAAAGAACTCACGCCAGAATTATATTGCTTAGGACCACCAGTTAGAACAACAGCAAAGTGGCTTAAGATTAGCTAAAAAAAGCATTGCTCAACAGTTTTCTACTTCTAGCCAGTTCCGTCAAGCTTTCATAATCTTCTGACGAAGCGTCGAATCTTATGGAAATTATTTTCGTCATAGTCATAACTTTTTTGTCTTATTTTTTGCAATCAACTTTCAAACCAATCGTATTTAGCTGAAATAATACAATGATCACCTGATAGAAATATACTACCGTGAACAAACAATATGAACGAAATTCACAATAGCGCTACTCTTTCTCGAAAGCACGTTATAATACCAAATGCAAATTCGTTCGATCAGGCCATTCGACTACAGTCGAAGATCGAACGCAGCTCATAATAAGGGCCTTTGTTTTGTTGGAATATTTATGTTGTTTATTGCGTTTTCTTGCTATGCAGTTTTGTCATTATAATGTCAATTTTAAAAAAAGTAACCATTCTATTGTAGATGTTTTTAGTAAACTAGCATTTAAATTTTAAAACTACAATTGTATGTATTCAAAATTTATATGAGAACTTTTTATTCTCTAGAAATTGTTTTTTTTTTATTATTTTACATAATTTCTATATTTTTAATTGGCTTTAATTCTAAGAAAAAAAATAAACCCTATCTCATTTGTACGAGGAAAGAGCTCTGCGGAAAACAGTAAAAGCAAGCATTTTTGTATATAAGAAAAATCTTATAAATATATTGTAACAAATATGCGCATATTAAAAGATATTTAAATAAACTATCATAGCAGAAAATTTATTATATTTCTAAATTTTTTTTTGCGAGGAATGCGTCATATGTATGTATAAACAAGTGTTTATTTGGTTGATATGTATTCGTGGCTTTCAGTTTTACCTTCCACTATCATGGGCGATATTTACAGCCCTATTCCGGCAACTTGAGAATTGTCAACCAGTATTTTTAATATTTCTGTGTGTTTATTGTAATGTTTTTATTTCAAAACAAAATTTTAAGCTCAAAAAACAAAATTTTTTAATGAAATTGTCGCTATCTGAAGAGTGAACTATCAGTTTACAATTTTTATCACAATTTATTATTTTTGAGCTTCGAATTTTGTTTTGAAATAAAAAAATAACAACAAAACACGTAGAAATAATAAAAATACTGGTTGACTATTGTCAAGTTGCCAGAATAGGGCTGTTAGTTTATTAGAAGTATGTACATTTATTTCAACATTTCCTAGGCTTTCCTTCACCTAGTTATCTTTCTTCTTTGGCTCAAAGTTATGGTAGCAATTTATAGGATCTGTTGCTGTAAACTCGGAATAAGCCTTACGACTGCCAATAAAGTTCTGTGGGTAGGAATATCCTTTAGTTTATCCACTGACTTCTTAATGTTAATGTTACCTTAAAGTCACCAAATATTAGCGTCCACAAGAATACAAACACACCGGGAATCACACTAAACAGTATCGCCAGTTCAAAGTTGGTAAATGTGCCAATTAAAGACATTTTCCTCTATTTGTTTTTCTGGAACAAATGTGAAAATTGAATAAAAGCAAATTGTTTTGATTCTCAGCTTGATGACTTCTTATTTTTGGAGAGTTCGCGCCTGAGCGTTGCCAGAAAATGTAAGAGCAAATGACAGCAGTGCTGCCACAACCTAAAATTTTTTACCAAAATTTCAAAAAAAAATTGACATTAGAAACAATTATTACATCCAAAACAAAAGTTTATCAAATATAACCAATAAAAAATTAATTATTTCAAGAGAGTTTTAAAGTATCCAACGAACATATACATATTAACAGCCCTATTCTGGCAACTTAACAATAATCAAGCAGTATTTTTAAAATTTCTATGTGCTTGTTGTAATTTTTTATTTCAAAACAATATTTGAAGATTAAAAACAAAATTTTTTAATGAAATTGTCACAATCTGAAAAGCAGTTGACAATTTTTAAAAAAATTTATTATATTTGACCCTCAAATTTTGTTTTGAATAAAAAAAATTACAACAAACACATAGAAAAAATAAAAATACTGGTTGACTATTGTCAAGTTGCCAAAATAAGGCTGTAAATTTTTAAACCATAAAAACTTTAAATGTTAAGGCTTAGAAATATATGCAGTGGGTTGTAATTAAAAACCAAATTAATTCACAACCTTTAAAATGTGAATTAATGGTTATAATAATTATACAAAAAACGGCAAAAAGGTTTATTTTGTTGTAAAAATAATAAAAATTAAAAATTTTGTTTTTTAACATCAAAATTAACTTTTGTAGAATTTTTTGAAGAAAATATAACGATAAATTCATAATTTAAAGGTTGTCCCTATTAATTTGGCCACCCATTGTATATCGATGGTTAAGCGCACAAAAGTGATATGTGAACACTTTAAAATTTCCAGAAAAGCTTATATTTTTATGTTTTTAACTGAAATGTATTGAAATTTAAAAACAAAATAAACTTTTCTAGACATTAAATAACATTCACTTATCACTTTTGTGCGCTATATATACTTTGTTAAAAAAATCACGAAATATGAAATAAAAGAAAGAAGGAACATTGTATGAAATATATATAGCTGTTTCACTTTTTGTAAATTAAAGTCAATCTCGATGTATGCTCTTACATATATTTTTTCGCTGACCATACAAAGTGCGGATTTTCTTGACTATTAATTAATGTTTTGTAAAGCATCATATTACTTACTTACATAGTTGGCGCTACAACCGTATGTCAGTCTTGGCATCATCTAAGAATTTGCGCCAGCCATTTCTGTCTTTCGCTTGCTGGCGCCAGTTGGAAATTCCAAGCTTCGTCAGGTTGTCCTCTGCTTAGTCTTTCCAACGAAGATGCGGTCGTCCTCTTCTGCGTTGACCGCCGCTGGGTACCGAATCGAATGTTTTCTTCACTGGAGCATCGTCTTTTATGCGCTGAACATGACCAAGCCAGCGAAGCCGCTCGATTTTAATGCGCTTGACTATGTCGATGTCAGCGTAGAGCTCATCATTCCATCGTATTGAGTACTCGCCATTGACGCAGATTGGTCCGTAGATCTTACGAAGATTCTTTCTCTCGAATGCTCCTAAAGTCTTTTCATCTGAACTGCTCAGCGTACAGGTTTGTGATGCATAAAGTAAAACGGGCATGATGAGCGATTTTTAGAGCGTGATTTTCGTTAGTCGAAAGAGGGTTCTGCCAGGGTTGCATCGGCAGAAAATAAAAAAGTACTCTCAAAATAATAAAATTTATTTGAAAAATAAAAAAATTCGAAACAGATAATGAAAATGTGGGGATTTTCTAAACAAAGATACAAGTTTGACAAGCAAAAAAAAAAGGTCGCTACAAAATATATAAAACATACTTGTGTAGTACGATGTAATATCCTTCTTGGAATTCCCTATTCTTCCTTCCTATATAACATTCATCCTCACTTAACGTAGAACAGAACATACCTATAAAAAATTCATATCAATATCAAATTTTTTCGTGATTTTAAATATTCCATCCGTTAAGCTTTGATATGGGATGTGGGTAAGTGCTCTTGTGGATTGGCAGAGTACACTGAGATTCCAATCGTTCGGATTGCATTCTTCCGACCATATTCTCCATAGAAGCTCGTGAATGCATTTAAGTAGAGCTTCGCCTCCGTTTTTAAACAGCTCAGCAGGTAAGCCATCAGCTCCCGCGGCTTTGTTATTTTTAAGCCGAGCTAAAGCTGTCAGAACTTCATCATAGTCGGGCAGCGGAACCTCGACGCTGTCATCCGCAATTGGGGTTTCCGGAATATCATCTCTATTGGCGGGATTGTTGTCAGCGTCGCCATTTAGAAGCTTAGAGAAGTGTTCCCTTAATAACGTCAGTGTACTCTGGACATCTGTCACTAGATTACCGTTTTCATCCTTACAGTAACAGGCCCGGTTTTAAAACCATCGGAAAGGCGTCTTATTTTTTAGAAAAATTTTCGGGGCTCATTCCTGTCACCATACATCTCAATTTTCTCCTGCTCGCGCTTTTCTGTCTATCTTTTTTTCTGCCTGAAAATACGTCTCTCTTCCCTCCTCTTTTCTTTGTATCGCTCCTTAGCAGCGCGCGTTTCAACCGACTGCAGGGTGACTTTGTAGGCGGCGTCTTTCTCTACAGTGGCGTCGCGACACTCCTGGTCGTTCCACTGGTTTCGGCGAGGGCAGTGGTAGCCAATCACCTCTTCAGCAGCCGCACGCATGGAGTTGGAAATGTGTGTCCACTGCGCGCATATATCATCGATTGGAGGAGTACTTTGAAGCAGGAGTGAGTGTCGAGTGGTGAAAGCTTCGGCTGTCTGTTTCGATTGCAGCTTGTCGACGTCTAGATTTCTCTATGTAGGGTTGCGTGTATTATTAGCTCCGCACAGACGTGTACGGATCTTGACTGCAACAAGATAGTCATCCAAGTCAATGATTGCACCACGGATCGTGCGTACATCCAATACACTGCAAGAGTGCCTTCCGGCGATCAAAACGTGATCAGTTTGATTTTTAGTTTTTTGATTAAAGGACATCCAGGTGGCTTAATGAATATTGAGATGCTTGAATCTGGTGCTACTTACGACCATGTTTCGTGCTGCGGCGAAGTCAATCAGCCTCATTCCGTTATCGGAGGTGTTGTCGTGGAGGCTGAACTTTCCGACTGTTGGACCAAATATATTTTCCTTGCCCACCTTAGCGTTGAAGTCACCAGGCACGATTTTTACGTCGTGACGGGGGCAGTGCTCGTAAGCATTTTCAAGGCTCGTAGAAAATTTCCTTGATCTCATCGTCCTTGTTTTCTGTCGGAGCGTGCGCACATATCAGGCTTATATTAAAAAATTTAACCTTGATGTTCGGTTGATGTGCACGTAGTTTGTTCACAGGTGTGAATCGCAGGACGTGAGGCCGTAGTCTCTTCCCAACTACAAATCTGCATCCAAATTCGTGCTTCTCTGCATGGCCGCTGTAGTAGATATCACAGGGTGCATGACGAATGCAACCCTGTCCCTTCCATCGCATTTCTTGGATAGCAGTGATATCAGCTTTGTATCTTTCCAAGACATCAGTCAGTTGGATAGAGGCACCTTCCCAATTAAGGGTTCGGACATTCCAGGTGCATATCCGTAAATCGTTATCAGTTTTTCATTTGTGGTAGTCTTCATCAGAGTTGGGGATCAGTTTTATTCTATTCTTTTGTGTTTTCATTGAAATGGGTTTTTACGGGTGGGCTTCAAACCAGACGCACAACCTATTTTAAGCCTAGGAGGGTCCGCTGCTCAGATTAGCCGCCAAACTAACGGTCAGTTTTGACGTTGCCCAGGAAACACCACGTGGAGATTTGAGTCGACTTGAGGTGATTTCACAAGGATTATGCTGGCCTCACCAGGTTGAGACAGTCAGTCATGTTACCCTGTAAAGGTTCGCTTCCGGTTTCCCAAACTATAAGTAATATGGACACGTATTAAGAAGCTACTTTTTTCTACAATATCCATTTCGCTTTTTAGGCTAAACTTAGAAAATCGTTGTGAGTTTCTATTGCCCATATTACACGATGTCCGTTTGCTCAGCGCAGAAATAATTTTGTTGTTGCTTTCAATGCGAAACTGTCAAAAATTTTGGAGAATACTCGCTCGTTTGCTCGGCGACCAGATAATTTCGTTGTTGCTTCCAATGTAAAACTGTCAAAAATTTTGGAGAATACAACAACAACCATATTGCACGGCCATGTGCACGCCGAGAAAACGAGCATCGTGTAATATAGGCAGAGATAAAGATGTAGGAAACTTAAATTTTGTGACGTACAAACATATTTTTTTTCTGTTTTTATGTACTGTTTTGAAACTCATTTATTGCGTACGTGAGTTCACCTCAGATCAGTGTTGCCGCGACGATTCTAAAAAAGTATCCATGAAAATGTCACAAATGTATCCAAATGTATCCACTTCAGAAAAAAGTATACACGTATGAACTTAAAAAACTCAACAATATATTCAATATTTTTAACACGCAAAAAATTTAAATTTTTAAAATAATGAAACGCAATTTTTTAAGCTTTAATAACAATTATATTTATTTAATTTGAAAACTAACAAATAGCTTTGTTAAAATGTCATAGTAAGAAATAAAGCATGTACATATATAAAATAACATATAATAATACTAAGACCTAGTGCTTGAATATTTTAAATATTTTTAGGACTTATTTTTTGAAAAGTTGAAATAATAAACAACGATATTTAAACTTTAAAGGTATATTGCAAACTCATAGAAATTTTTTATTATGTTCAAATTGGTGCTCAATTAGAGCTTTTTGAAGAAATATCTTAAGCGCTTTTGTTGATATTTACTATTCTATTAATCTTAAAAACTAAAACCAAGAATATAATTAATTACTATGAAATCAGCTATGGCCGGGACTAGAAAAAAACACTGGATTTGTAAATAACAATATAACAATCTTTTTAGATATATAGTTTTTTTTCTTAATAAATTTTTTTCAAAACGTTTTTTTCAAAGTATTTTTTGTTTGATTCTTACAAGCTTCCAAAGTTTAAAATAAAGTATCAAAAATATGAAATTCTCACCATTAGCATGATACAATGAGTTGAAGGTAGTATTAATCGAGCTGAAACAGCTGTTCAGCGTGGGCGTATATTGTCAAATTGAGGTGATGACTATTAACGATGCTGTTTTTCTTAACTAAAAAAGGGATTTTTCTCGAAAGGAAAAAAAATATTTTTTAAAACTAATAACTTTCACAATAAGAAAATTCGCAGAAAAAAAAACGGTGTTGCTTTATAATTTCTTATTGGAAAGTGTTGCACAGTTTATGGTTTCTTATAAGAATATTTCTCTTAGAATACTTACCATTTTGATGTATGTAGATAAGAAAAATCGTCTTTAGACATACGTAATAAAATTATAAACGTAAGCTTCGATAAACCTGCTTAAAAACAGAATGAGAACAATGTGACGTCAAAATGCTTGATTTAAAAAAATCCCTTGTTATTTTTGTTTCGTTTTACATCACTTGTTTTGACATTTTATGCCCAGAGCTATAGGCAGCGCGATTGTTATTATTAATACCTGATCATTATATCATGACCATTGGTACCTCAAAACTGCTTTTCGGGTAAAATGGTCATATATGTGGACAAAAGTTTTTGTATTGAAATATTTTCTGATTTATCATTATTTCTTTCAAATATTGGTGCAATGGATAGAGAAAATACTCTCCCTCATAAGCTTTCTTTTAATTTCTCATATATGTCGTGTAAGAAGGCTTCTCTGTATGGTAAGTAAAAAAGTGTTGATAAACAATGAATTTTTTGTAAAAAAAGTACAATGTATCCACATATCTACACATTTAAAAATTATAACTTCCAAAAAAATTTTTAATGCAAAATGCAAATATGTCGCGTAAGAAGGCTCCTATGTCTGGAAAGTAAAAAGTGTTAATAAATAAAGAATGTATTGTAAAATAGGACAATATGTCCATATATGAGCACATTTAAAAACTATTACTTCCAAAAAAATTTATAAATATTTTTTTTTGCAGAAATGCCTTAACTTGACCCTATTTAGTAAGAAAAATACCTTAAAAATATTTTTTCGTTGTATTTCTTGGCGCGGGATTGAAGAGGTTAAAGCACATTTTGGCATCGATGTTATTATGATTTTTAAAGTAACGATTTCAGTTTTTACTGCTGGACTGGAAGATAAAAAGAGATTTCCGTCATCGTAACGTCAGTTCGAGAAAAGCATTCGAGAAAATCATTCGAGAAGAGAAACGAGCGAAAGAGAATAGAAACGAGCTACAGAATACACGCTCGATGACGATTATTTTAATTTTTTGCGACCGAAAATGTTGGCTGGGAGCAGTTTGTAAATTTTCAACCATTGTTGAACGTACTTTCAGACTGTCACATTTCTGCCATACAAATATACATATATTTTGGATCTTTGACAGATATTTCGACGAGCTGTGCAATTTTTTCTCACGCTATTGTTAATTTTTTTCCAATCACAAAGGATAAATTTAATTTTTAAGCAAAATGAGAAGTCCATTTGGAAAAAGACACGCAGAAATAGCTGCTTCATTGTAAGTAAATTCCGCTAGAGATTTTAGACAACTTGCATGCAATAACGATATTGAAAGCTCCAACTAGTGGGTAAATCAATGACGTATTGCATAACATAGCAGTAGGAAGGATGAACTTGTAACATATTTACAGTAAAATCAAACTAATAATATTCTTACCTTTAGTATACCATCTGCTGTTACATTTGGTGGAGCCTCTACCTTGGCGCTGCTTTACTACACAGATTGGAAGGCTGTTCTCCAATACATGCCAATTTATGGATCGAAATACCAGAAATCTGATTAAGTTAAAATTTAAAAAATGTGTACAACATTGTGTTCTAATAAAGTAGCAAAGACTTTGATGAAATAATAAACTGTTTTCCGAATATTAAAAAATTGCTACAGTTAAATTCTTTGTTGATAGATTTGCAATATATGGCGTCAAATGGGTTCAAGTCGAGTTTGTTGAATATGTCTAGTGTTCGCCGAGGCTCCGTTTTAGGTCCTATTCGCTTAGTGTTACATTTAAATTATGTAAATTCTATAAGCTTTTTTTTTTGCTGGACAGTCAGTTTTATGTTGTCCTTGAAAATGTGATAATTTGAATTTATGTAATCTGTAATCTTAGATGGAGTCCAATACACTCATCTAAAATCGGAAAAAGACGAAAGTAATATCATTTTGTAATATCACGAATGCGAAGTCTTTTAGTATAGACAGTATTCTTGTTTAAACGCAAATTCTGAAAGACTTTCTCTTTGGACCTGACTTCAACCCAGCAAGTCTTATTAAACCATTGGTTTATTGCTTCTCATTAGAGTCCAACCGAATATTTGGTATTCGGCATAATCGCCGATTTTTTAACCTTCAGCTTCGGCGGCTTCTGTCAAAAATAGCCGAATATTTGCGGAATGTTTTTATTTCGTAAAGCAAATCTTCGCAATGTGAATATATTCCATTATTGGCATTC
Organism: Dichetophora obliterata; assembly: GCA_963920525.1. Classification (NCBI taxonomy): domain Eukaryota; kingdom Metazoa; phylum Arthropoda; class Insecta; order Diptera; family Sciomyzidae; genus Dichetophora; species Dichetophora obliterata. Next base: position 193,540,818 of record OY986437.1, read on the forward strand.
CTCAACTTTTTGAATACTAAAAAATGGCAGGAAATTATTTATCTGCTCCGTCAAAGAGCGTGGCCGAGGAACAACTTTTTAGCGCTGCCGAGCAGATGTATATTATTATTAATATTATTTATTTGTTATGGTAAACATTAAGACTAATAGCCTTATTCTGGTGATTGACAACTGTAAGTTTATTGACAAGCTAGTCTTTTATGAGCTATTTTTTGGTCCATGGAGTAGGAAACTTCCAAAATGTTACGCAAAATTTAGTCTTTTACAGTATTACATTAGACATGAGCATTGAGTTTTTAAAAAATAACTTCAAACTAACATTAAATTGGAACTATTTCTAATTGACAATCAAATATTAAATGCAACACAAAAATAAAAAATACGATATGAAATCTACATATATGGATAGACAATCTAACCTTCTTGGGGAAAAGGCTCATAAGTTGCTTTTTTTAGCACTGAGGGAAATATGTGTTAAAATTAAATGAAATTGTGTTCATATTAAATGAACTAATGAATTATATATAATGAATTAATGGCGTCGTCTTGGCTTTGGTATTGGGTTTATGATAGCAGCAGATTTTCTTTTGAATCGCCAAATTACACAGCTTGCTATTATAAGTTTTATAATGAGGGCTGTGCAGCTAATAGTATTTTGGTGAATATTGTTAGACTGAGGTAGAGCTAGAAAATCTGTAACATTTTCTGACCACAAGAAATTTTGAAGTGCTGTAAGATTTTCGATATTGGTTCGATAGGGCTTGGGCTTGTTTATTTGAGCACAGATAGGCTGATTTTTTAACTGTGATGCCTGCCTTGATTTCAGAGGGATTCATAGGAAAGTAATGGTCTCTGTAAGGGTATGTAGCCAAAAGTTCAGTTGCTGATTTATGTTAGTGGGAATTGGTATTACTCAAAATATATCGAAGCGTTGCTGGTCCATACGTGGGAATTTGATGACAAGTATTACATGATTATTTGCGATTCCTCCTTCTGAAGTCATCAATGTATAGAAACGGATCAGGTCATCCTTTTCTATGGGCAATTGTTTTTATGTTGATTATTTCATCATTTAATTGTTGAGGGGACAACAATGAAGGACTTAATTTGCCGTGATGTGTGTCAGTGAGAGCATCTAAAATAAAGGTTTGACTCTGTCGCAAGATTGTTGCCATAACAGGCAATTGAAGATTTGGCACCATGAAGATTTGGCACATTTTGTCTTTCTCAGTTTCGTTATTGACTAGATTAACAAGATTATTGATTTGTTCATGCATCATCTTGATTCTTGTGTTTGCGATGCCTTCGTTTTGTTTTATCATATTCATGGTAGAGCCAATGATTGAAGTATGTTTTTTGAGAATGTTGAGCTTGAAACTTGAGCTTCGTTATTCTGTATCTAGTTGATTGTTTCTGACATTTCTTTAGCATAGTTGGAATCAAGAACTCCAAAAAGTGTATTCGCAATATTTACGACAATATAATAAAAATAAAATTACGAGTGTCCGATTAGCTCTTCGTTCGTACACTGTGACTGTTCAAGGTGTTCCAGAACTAGCACTTCTTTCGGTGCAGAGATCGGACATATATCTGTTACTTTATTGACACAAAATATGAAATTGTTTCTCGGGCATCACTGTGTTCTTGAATAAGTTTAGCAATAAATCATCAATTATTTTAGTTTAATTAGTTTAAGATTTTTATTAAATTCTTTTACAATTACATTTAGTTTCTTGAAAATTTACTTAAATGTTAATATAAATGTAACAATTATTGTTTTAGTAGATACAAACTTAAAGATTTGCTTAAAAATACATTTATATATAAAAAAGTATTACAAATAAAATATTGTATAAAATTTGGGCTAATTTTAAGATATTTCAAAATTTACTAGGTAATGAAAAAAAAACATTTTTTATTAGCTTTAAGTTTCTTTTTCAACCATTTCATGGACATCAAGTAGTTTAACTATTGTAAATATTTGAGTAATCTGCATGCATTTATGTATAAAAGTTTGTTGCATAATAAGCTATCTCATATTTAAAAATGCTATCGTTTGTATGAAGCTCTCTGTTAGTTTTAAAAATAGAAAAAGAAAAATGTTTTGTAATTGTAACATTAAGTAAGCAATACACAACAAATCCATAAAATCAAGTCTTTAAAAGCTACAAATTTAAAGTAACAACTGGTTTGAAACTAGTTAAGTAAATGGTCTTGAGGAATTTAGTAAAAATATTCTTAAGTTTTATTATGCATTTAAACATACCTACATAAATAAAAAAATGTATAGAAACTATTGTGCTTATAAAAGATAAAGATTCAGTAGAAGATTCACTTTAAGCGGCATATGTGTTAGAAAATTCAGAGTTTTGAAAATTAAGTATGTTCGCTTAAAAATAAAATATTCGATTTAGACCTTTTTTCAGTTGTACTTCGAAGACTTATTTTTATATAAATATAAAATTTTCAAAATGAAGAAACACTTCTAATGAGCAACAAATTTATTATAGCTCTTAAGTAATTAAGCTTTAATATGGTATTCAAAAGAAATCCATGTGCTTAGGTGGGTGTTCATTACGGACGCACCTAATTTGTAACCATTGCTTAGTTAAATTTACGCTACTAACATTTTAAGTTAAAATACATTCTTGTACTTAATAATGTTTATAACTAGCTATTCGAAAAACAATCGTTGTTTTAAAAAATTCTTAGAGATTATTGCATATAAAAGATTTCAGCAGAGCATTTTTTTCCTTCAAAAAGTGAATGATAAACTTTACCCAAACACTAAAATAAAATCGTCCAGCGATCAAAGAAATATAAATACGTATTTTGGAATCTTTTTGATAACAAAGAGGAAGTTAATTTAAAAATGGCAATTTCGTTTTAATTTAACTAAATAAGTCTTTACTCGCTTAAGAAAAACTGTGCTATTGTTATTGGTTCGAAATTGTGCTGTATATATATCCAGTCTTCTCTTAAATATAAAACATATAATTATTCTTAAAAGTATAGTATTTTGTTGTATTTAGATGTCCGGCTCAACAAATGAAGCCGGAAATAAACCAGTTTTGTTAGTGCGCGCATGCGTGCCTTTATACCAGCCATTCTTTTGCTTACGATGAACATAGACCACATCACCAACATTCAAGTCCAATTCTAGTTCGCTATTAGGCGGATAGGAGACAGTGCAGCGAAAGCGGCTGAAATAAATTTAAATAAAATAAATAAAAAAACCATTGGAATATATTTCAATATTTTTTAAATGTGTGCTGTAAGTATGATACTCGTATTTTTTGGACAGAAAAAAAAGGGATAATCAGGCATTTTCTGCATTCCACTTCCGAGTGGAACTGAAATTAAATCATAATTCAATTCGATATATTGTGTTCTACATATTACTTTTTTCAGTTTGTATTTTAAATATAATTAATTGTACTAACGAAAAAAGTTGTGTATAGAAAACCAAATATCGAATTCAATTATGATTTATTTTCACTTCCAATCGAAAGTGGAAAGCAGAACATGCCTAATTACCTTCAATTTGGAGGTGTAATGTAATTTGAAACAAGTTATAAATAAAGGAAAATCTTTTACTACGTACTTTTCCTGAAGTTCGTGAAGCAATATCATCTATGCTGTTATATAAAATTTTAGTGCAAATTTACTGTTATCATTTTACTCCACAAGTACTGGCCAAAAAAGTTTTAAAATATTCATTTGTGCTACAGCACTTTATTGGGGTATTCTCCATTCAAAATTTTAATAATAAGTGTAATTACTTAATTTGTGATCTATTAAATTATTACATGCATTTAATTGCGAGCTTTAGATCAAGTAAGTTTTTAAGAAGGCAACAACAAGTCTGTATAGAGTCAATCACTTAGTTTTTTTTTTTTTTTTTTTTTTTAGTTTAGTTTATTTATTTATTTTCGTTTCCTAATACAAAAGATATAATAATCTTAATATAGTATTAGTAATATATTGGTTTAAGATCAGGCGAATAATATAGTATTAATTAATTAATTCACAAAAATTAACTTAAAACAAGTACCTATATGTATAAAAAAATGAAAAAGCTCATGTCATGTCCGGCAAGCCGAATCTGATTTTGATTATTAAACAAGTATTTAAGAATCTATAAGTGATAATAAAAATATTAAAGATATTACAACAAAGAAAAATAATTATAAAGTTTAGCTTTGAATTGCACGGGATTATTAAGAGTTTTAATATTAGTAGGTAGACAGTTCCACAGACGAATAGAATTTATATAGAACTGTCGCTCTGAAATCAGATGAGTATGCCTTAATTGTATTAATTGAGTAGATCTATTAGATCTGGAAAAGCGTAGTCGGTCATGTAAATATTTAGGTTCTTTGTAAACAATTATTTTCTGTAAAAACACAAGTGTTTTGAATTTTAATAAATTGTCGAAAGTCATACTGAAAATTTGTCTAGAAAACATGGAAATGTGATCAGATTGCCTAATTCCGAAAATATAACGTGCGATGTTATTATAAATAACGTTAAGTTTATGTCTGCTTAACGAGTCACAATTAGCGAATAATTCACAACCATAAAGTAAAGTAGGAATTAAGTATGTTTTTGCTAAGAGAACTCTAATTCTATGAGGAGTGAAATATTGTGTAACCCAAAGTGTACGTAGCATGCCATAAATTTTACCAACGGTGCAGTTTATGTGATTGTTCCAAGACAAGTGTCTATTGAAAATAATTCCGAGGTTTTTCGCGGTTTCGACAAAACCAATGTTCGATCCATTTAGAGTCAGTGAAGGTTTAAGAGTTTGATCAATTTTCTTTTTATAAATGACAATACATTTCGATTTTTTTGGATTTAAACACAATCCGTTTTTAAGAGCCCAGTCGTTTATTTTGCTGAGGTCAGCATTGATGTTTTTGACACAGTTATCCATAGAGTCTAAGCCGCAGCTTGCATATAGTTGAACGTCGTCAGCGTACATGTGTAATTTACAAAAGTTCAACACTTTGGGCAGGTCGTTAACATAAATAGAAAACAATAATGGTCCTAACAGTGAGCCTTGCGGGACACCTCTAGTGACTGAGATAAAATTAGACGTAACATTATTCACAAATACCGCTTGAGACCGATCTCGTAAATATGACGAAACTAAATTAGACGCAGGCATCGAAAAATTATACATATTTACTAACTTAGAAGACAAGATATCGTGGTCAACTGTGTCGAAAGCTTTCGAGTGGTCAAGAAGGGTTAAAAAAGTTACTTTGCCGGCATCAAAATGCACTCTTATGTCTTCGGTTACATCTATCAGTGCCGTTATACAACTTCGTTTCGGCTTGTAGCCGGATTGTCGGTCGGTTAAAAGACCGTTATCGCAGAAATGCTTGTTTAATTGCTTGCACATCAAGTCTTCGAAAACTTTAGAAATAAATGGTAAAATTGCAATTGGCCTATATTCATTAACCGTTTTCACAATTGGAATTATTTTAGCTTTTTTCCAGCAAGACGGGTAGATCGATTTTGTTAATATTGAATTGTAAATAAAAGTAAATATTGGTAAGAGTCTTGGTAGCAAAGCTTTTATAAAAATTGGATGAATTTCATCAAAACCAACACTATTTGATTTAATGGCCAAAAAACTTTTTAACACATCGAATTGGTCTACACAACTAAAACTAAAGCTAATATCACAATTATTATCACGGATGGAATTTTCATAAATATTTGTTAGTACCACAGGCAAAGGAATATTAACGAAACTGCGGTTAAGCTCGTCAACATTTATTGCACTTGATGAAATTGTTTTCTTACTGACACCAATGTCGCGAATCACACTCCAAGTCTGCTTACTGTCAACAGCATTGCTGAATTTGTTTTCATAAAATTTGGTTTTAGCAGTTTTAATAGCCCAAGTAACTTTGTTTCTTTTTTGCTTAAATTGATTATGGAGTTCAGAAGTTTTGAACCGCTTCCAGCGATTGTAAGCAGAGTTTCGTTGTTCAATTAGTAGTTTTATAGTACCGTTAAACCAAGGGCGATCACTTGGTTTAACTTTCCTAGTTTTAATTGGCACAAATTTATCGTACAAGTAACTTAAACAACTGTTCAGTATCGCAACTTGCTCGTCGATAGAAGAGGTATAATATATTATATTCCAATCAATTAAATTAACTTCAGATTCTAGTTGTGTATAATTAATATTTTTAATGTCCCTAAAGCTAAAACTAGTCGGTTTATTGCACAATTGAAAGTCGTATGTTAAGAAAATTATGTCATGTTTAGAAAATATTGCACAAGAAAGTTGATTATAAAATAAAAGTTTTGATATGTCGTTTAATAAAAATAGGTCAAGTAGAGTATTTGCAGTACTAGAAAAATGTGTAGGTTCAGTCATGTTAGCAGAGTATAAGCCTAAGGAGATTACCTCATTAATAAAATTATCTTCAGACAAAAGGTTACTATTGAAGTCACCAGCTATTAAAATATTCGTATAAGACAAGGACAAACACTGAACAGATTCCATAAATGAGGACATGTCGATATAACGATTGGGCCTATAAACGGAACCAACAAGTAATTTTTCAGTCCCAGACATAACATCAACAAACAAATATTCAATAGAACTGCCTATTTCGGATTTACAATTTAATTTACATTTAATTTCACTTCTCACATAAATAGCAGCACCCCCAGCATGGCTGAGGCGATCAGCTCGGAATATTTTATAACCGTTAACTTTAAACAATTCATCCAGCATATCTGGCACGAACCACGTTTCCGAGACACATATAATGTGAACATCAGAGTTTTCAAAAATATATCTAAATTCATCAATTTTCTTTACAAGACTTTGTGCATTTATGTGACAGACATTTAAACCTTTTTTTTGTTTACATAACACGCGAATTAAAGCATTTGTGTTGTCAGTGGAACTACTATTTACGCTATTTAAAGAATTCATGATCAATATTATATACATCACCCCGTGCAATTTTTATAAAGCTCTTTTTTTTAATACATAAACAATTTAAATAGAAATGTGAGATATACTCGTACATACCAGTTAATACAAAATTATTTAAAACGATAAACAGAAAAAGACAAAAATTAAATATTTTAAAAAAACCTATACTTATGGTCAGCCTGAAGCATATGGTCAGCCTAATATACACAGTATGCTTAGATTGTGGAGAGAGCTGACATGAGTTATTGTGCCCCCCCAGTAGAACGAAAAAAACAAGTACCATTTGATTCCATGTTGTTGTTGTTGTTGTTATGCTCAGCTGTCGCTTGATACATGATGATCTCTTGCAATTCAGCCATGCAATCAATACGTCTTGCAGCTTCTGATTCAGTGAGCTTCACATAAACAAGACCACGGAGAGTAAAAGCTGCCGTTAGTTGTTGTCTCTTTTTTAGCCTTACAGCCGCCTGAAGTAATTCATAATTAGCTTTAGTAAGACTCTCGTTCACATAGATTGGAACATCTGAATTCATTCCGGCGTGATGCAAACGCAGAGAACATCTATTAGCTTTTTTAAATTTGGCCACAGATCTCAAAACAAAATTTTTATCATATGGAGTCGCAAGTTTAACTATTATGATGCCATCAGTAGTGTTTCTGTTAGCACGTACGCGAAAAATACTTTTTATGTTGGGTGGTGTGATGGAAATAGAGTTACATATATTATGAAAAACAGACATTAAATTTTCTCCGTCATCATAAGGAAAACCATGCAATCTCAGATCACAAGAAACAGCTAAATTTTCCTGTTTAGCAAGTTGTGCTTTCAAAATGCTCAGTTCAGTCTTAATGGTTTCCATATCCGAGAGACCAGTCTCGATTTTTGATGCACAGTCAGTCATTTGGCTGAAAGTCTTATTGCGAATATCTTTAATTTCAGACTGAATTACTTTAAATTCCCCACACACATTCTCAAGGGCTGAAACTCTTTTTTCGAAGGACGACAGCGAGGCTTTAAGGTTCATAATTTCTGCTGTTGCTTCACCTAATTTTTCCATAACTCGGTCCTCAGAGGTTTTCAATGCCGACCGTAGCTCAGCAATTATGCACTGCTTCTGTTTCTCCATCTGTTTCTCCGTTTCACGTTGCGACTGCTGCAGTAAGCTGCTCACAGATGATTCAGTAACCAGAGATGCTGGCGCTCCGTTATTAGATGCCGGAGAGGAAACTGGTTTTAGTGCGACTTTTGCTCTTGTGCTCATGTTTTTTCCGTTGGTTACTTTTATGCTCACTATAATGATTATGTTATATATAATTTTAATATTATTGTTATTCACTCTTATTGTTTATTCAATAGTTTTAATTGTTCAAACTTTGTTTTTGGAATCTTTATACAGCTGCTCCGCACCGCAATTACATGAAATTAATTTTCTTTAAGTAGAATACTCTTAACTGCAGAAATGAAAGGAGCGATCAGAAACACGTCAACGTCTTTACGCGGTTCAAATAAATGACGCTTAGCTGACGAAATTAATTAAATAATCTAATAATTGATCGATTTCGGCCAAAGTCATGAGTAATTTAACATTTGGTTGTGAAAATAGCCACCTTTCAGTTAAAACACTAGCTTCTAGCAAAGCAAAAAAAAAAATCGCTTCATTTCTATGGTGCATTTCAACAAACTTTCGAACACAAAGGAATATTGAAATAAATAAGAAGCAACTAGAATAGATGGCAACCTTGGTAGAGTTGATGACGGTGATCTATAAATAGCCTAATGTTTTAAATGTGATATCATTAAGTAGTTAATTTGAACGTTCAATTTCTTCAATATAGTTCAGATGAATGAGTTCCAAAATGTGTGAAATCATAAACGACTTTAACAGTGAGTTTTATCACAGCTTAATCATTAGGGATCGGATATTTAAGTTGCATATAAATATGCAACTTAAATTTACTTTAATAAACAATTTTTTAACCAACCGTTACCTTCGCTACTTTATACCTAATGTTTTAAAAATATGCTAAATATATGTACATTAGGCGCGTTCTTTTGTAAACGAGTTACAAAAGAACGCTGCAACTCGGATAAAATTTGCTTTTAGTTGCTTACCAACACTGTCACAAGCATATGTTTAGTTTGATAAAAAAAATACGAAAAATCAAAACAAAATGAGTAATTTAGAGGATTCTTTGCTTGGATATGCTTGGAGAATGCTTCGCATCTTGGACTCCAAGCATATCGGTGTCCTCTCTGAATCCTGAAAATGCAGTTAATTAATTTCATTCCTCGTTTATTTAATTCGTTTTGTTTATGTGTTGATAAAAAAAACTGTTTTGACGTATGCATGAAATTTCCCTACGATTTTTTCATGACTCATTCACAATAGAGCAGTTTTTTAACTTTCCAGCACTGCAAATCTGGTCGGATAGCAGTTTACCGAGTTGCCTAAACTCGCATAAATATCCGACTTGGTGTTGTTGTTTTGCATGTATTAAGTTATCCTACCTAGTGTTCTTTTGTAAGTCGGTAGGAAAAGAATAGGCCTATTATATGCAAAATTTATCCAATTTTATGCAAGTGTATGCATTTTTTGTACCGGCTGTTTTTGTCAAAAAATATAATATTTGGTTCTTCTTTAAAAGCTTTTATTAACTTTTAACGAAAGGAAATAATAATAAATATTATTAAATTTAAAATTATTTATTGTAACAATAAACTACTAAAATTTTTCGATATTTTCAACATTGAATCTTTGCCTTCCGTCATCTAAAATATGTTTGTATGCGGAGAACGATCGTTCAACATCACAAGAAGTTATTGGCGCATACGTATAATTTACTCAAAAGCGACTGACTTATGAAGCTATTAGTTAGCTCCTTTGTTGGATCGTTAAGACATTTGCATAATTCTTTTAGATCATTAAATGTTGTATTTTTTAGCAATACGCAGTCCATTTTTTTCCTTATTTCATTTCCATAACTTTCAGGAACATTTTCCAATGAATTTTTGAAATCCTGTAATAATTGGACAGATTTTGTAAGATGCATTCCTTGTTGCTCTAATCGCGTAAGTATTGTTGGTAAAGATGAAAAGTGGGATAAGATAAACATGATAGATGTTACTAGTTGTGGATTTTGCAAAATTCTCTGAGCTGTTGAAATACACTGAGCATCTGAAGGATTTAGTAGAAAAATAATCTAAAATTTTTTTAATTAATAACAAATTACAACGTTTCACAAAAAATACGTCTTGCACTACAAGTAAAATTATTGTGAATTGATTACTTTAAATGTTTTCAAAAACTTTTCACAAATAACGTTTCACTGTTTATGTTGATAAATGGGGCCCAGAAGACAATCAAACGTAAGTAACATATTTCAACAAAATACTGAAAAAATGCTGCACTTCGCATAAGTGTATTATAACAGCAAAGATTACCTGTTTTATTTATGTTCGGCATAAAAAAGAGTAGCTTGCACCCACGTACCCCATCTACTGATAACAGGATTTGGAGGTAAAGATCCATTATCCAGTATTTCCTTGTAAAGTAAAATTCGCGAAGGGATTTCAGAAACACCTTTTTTGCCGCCGAAATAAACTCATTTACTAAGGGAAGAGACAACCGGATTTGTTCAGCAACACAGTTAATACCATGAGCTAAACACGTCAAATGCTTCAGGTTTGGATAAAAAATTGATAAATGTTGGCCAGCTTTGATCATATTTGGCGCAGCATCAGTCACTAATAATAAAACTTTTTCGGAGTTTTCTGCTCTTGGCTATAATATTAAAAGTGCTGAGTTTACAAATCTTGCGATCGAAGTGTGGTTAGTTCGCTCTAACTCTTTGAAACAGAGTAAATGAGGAGTCGAGGACTCATTTTCAAACTATTAAATTTGCTATATATCGACCAGTTTGATCAGTTGTTTCGTCAACAGAAATCCAAACATAATTGCTGCCAATATCAACTCGAATTTTATTTATTGCTTGATCGTAGCATTTCTCTAAATAATTTTTCCTTAGTGTTGACTCATCTGGAATAGCCCTTTGTGTATATTTTTTCAGGAAATTTTTCTTAACGTTGTTCTGTAGACTGTGCCAAGAAGATTAACAGCTACCATTGCATGGCATAAGTCGTAGTTAAAACCTTAAGGTTCCGAAATTTCATGCCCAACATGAAATGAAGAATTTTGTTTCTGACATTGAGTCTGTAAATGTTGTTGAATTTGTCATTTTTTAACACAATTAATCTGTTTAAATAAAATTTTATAATGCAATAGAATGTCTGATCTATATAAGTTATTAATAATTACTTCAGTTTTGCAGGCTTTACAGAATTTTTGGAAGATTTACCGTCTTTAATTTCCAAGAAATCATTTTTATTTGGAAAATCCATTTTTTAAAAGCAAATTGTTTCGAAGTTTTCGACATTTTTCGTCGTCTTATCTTATCGTCTTTAAAAATCTTGAACACTAAAAAATATGAACTGTATTGCACAAAGAAAGTAACTAAAACACTTGTTCCTTTTTGTTACACCGGAAAACTGACCAAAGAGTAGGGCCGAGCCGCACAATGAACTCACACGGCCTAGGGCCCAAGAAATTTTAATATATAAGACGAAAATAAATTCTTAAAATCGTTTTTGACTTTGAAAGTTAACCAGACAGGAATATTTAAATATAGATAAATAATTTGAAAAAAACTAAGCAGTAATAAATATATGCAATTAATTAATTAAGATCTATCCTTTAGTTCCGAAAACAGAAACTTCGATGTTATACCTTTTTAATGCGTAACTTTATAAAAACAAAAAATTGAAATATAGACGTGGAAGGTTATGAAAATCATACAAGATTGAAGTTTTACTTCTAAAAATAAAATTTTATACATAAAATAAAAGATTAAACATAAAATTTAAGATTTAGAAAATCATTTATTTATAAGCCGATTTCGTGGCTAAGTTTGGTGCGGACCTGCTGTTGGATACATAAAAAAAATCTTAACTGAGCGCCCAAGTAACATTGTTGGAGCAACTAGGTGCGAGTGAGTCCTAAAAGTGTTTTATAGGTGTATAATATGCGGTTAAAGCTTTACCGCAGCTTTGTTTGCTGCTAGTTGCTTTTAATTTTAAAGAAAATGCTCTGAATATGATTTTTTTACCATTTTGAGCTTTAATACTTTATACAGCTCTGTAAAGGATTTTATCAAATCTGCAAAAGAGCAGAACACTAAAATTTACTACTTGCTCTGTAAAGGATCTTTTAAAGTAATAAAAATTACTATACAGCAGTTTTAAAACTCGTAGATTGAGTATAATATTTGCTTTAATGTGTATTTTTGTATTGCATTTTTAAAGCGAATAGATATAAAATACTGTAAATTAATGCAATAAATTTTTTGGGAATAACAAGTGACTAAAAAATCTGATAAAGAGCTTCTTAGAAAAAAATGGCGATCTTATAAAAAATAGAAAATCTTCGGAGTTGAAGCAAGCTAAATATTAGTGTTTACAATAATATTTAAAACGAAATTGATGATTTCTATGATACATATATTTAAGAATAAAGTACTTAAATCATTTTTAGTTGATCTTAAAGAATGTTAAAAATTTTCCAACTATTTTTAAATAATTAACACTTCTTAATTTTAATTATTTGTAAAGCCCGTTGTAATTTTTCGAAGTACTACATTCACGTTTCCGATAAATTCAAAAGCGCACCGAAATTCGCAGCATATAACGAATACACGAACATGAGTCTGATATAATAATCACTTTATTATTTCTTTAATTTATTTGTCATTCTTATCATCACAAACACTTGTCAAATTTTATATATTTATTGAGTTTATTTTTAACACATACATACTTAAACGAATAATAAAAAAGAGCTTTGCAAGAGCTCTTATTTGGGTTTGACAGGGACTCTTTTAAAAGTTTACAGCTACTTCTACTCCTCATATGAAGTAAAAATAGTGCTTTTAAACTCAAGAAAGTAGCCTTATATATTCTCTGCAAGAGCTTTAGTAGCGCGACTAAAGCTATAGTTGAAGCTTGCTGCTATATAAGATAGCACTATAAGCTCTGCAAGAATGAATATATGGCTAATATTGTTACTTGGGCGGTTTATTGTTTGTTTTTTTTTTGTTATAATGTGTTTGCAAGAGATCAAAATAATCAACTCTTAGGCCGCGTTCATAGTAAACGCTTTTAGCTTAGCCGAGAGGTTTAGCTGAACAACGCTTTGTGTATAATCGTATGGAAAAAGCTCAAAGTGTTCATAGTGTCAGCATAAAGCTAGCATAAAGCTTATTTTCAAATGCTTCTCAGCGCCTTATATCTCCATCTCGCTTGCTCACACAGAAAAATAACTTTGTTTTTAATTTTGTTGTAGAGCATTTTTAAAATGCTATTCGGCACTTGTTTATTTATTTTGCCTGTTAACAATATTTTCGTTGAGTTTGTTTTATTTGTTGGATTTTTTTTGTGCTGAAGTTTTAACTGTTGTTGTGTTGTTGTTGCGTTGTTGTTTCGTTTTGTGGTGCTTTTCAGTTGTATGCACTTGTGTATTCTATCTCGTTTGTTTACATAGTTTTCGTTGTTCTTGCTTACTTCTTGGGTACTTTTTGTGCTGCACTTTCCACCGTTGTTATGCTTTGTGTTTTCAAGTTCCTTTGAACTTTTGTTTGTTATTGGTTTGATCTTTCATTGATGATCATCACGAATCTAGTTACTCATTAAACAAGAAAATCTTTCATTTACTTTGCAAAACGCAATTGAGAGCATTATTTTCCAAAGAGACAAATGAAAACAAAGCATCTCAGCCACAAGCATAAAGCGCGCACTATGAACACCAATAAGCTCAAGAAGCTACTTTGTGCATCGTTGAATAAGCGTTCACTATGATCAAAAAAAGCTAGAGAAAGCAGCTTTATGCTTCAGCTTCAGCCAAAGCGTCCACTATGAACGCGGCCTTACAATTATGAGCGGTAATTTTTTTTAATGATCTTAACGCTCAGAATAACTGAGAAAGAATTGTTAGTTAAAGCAAAAGTAAAGAATAAAAAAATCAATATGCACTAACTCTTAAGAAGCAGAAGTATTAAAACAAGGGATGGAAAATAACGATTATTTTTTAGTTTTTATATCAAAAGATGATTTATAAAATGTTCTTGTAAAATAGTTTTAAACGACGCTAGGGAGCCATTGATTGGCGTTTTAATGTTTTTTTTGTACTTATTTTGCAAAAAAACTGAAATTATGCACAAATAATATGCAGAATAAATGTTTAATATTCCCAATATATTCTCAAAATATGCAATATGCAATTTTATGAAAAATATGTTGAAATATGCAAATATGAAATATGCATTTAGTCCTTTTTTTTAAAGAAAATAATTTCTGTCTTAGTCCGATATTCATACGAAGTTCAGGTTAAATATGCCATTTCATAAATATCCAATCTCTATTAATCATTCAAAGACTACTGAAACAGGACTACCATGAAACGAGACTTCCGTTTTGACTTCGTCAGTGTACAGACGTAAATTCTGCTCTGTTCTGACATTTTTTATATGCTAAAAAGCAAAAGTTTCTATACACTCAAAGTATAGTAATTAACATTAAAATAAATAAAGTAAATTAAAAATTGTGATTTGTATTCTATAAAAATTAGCATCCAACTGCTGATGCTTTGTCGGTGGAGGCGGTAAAGTTGGATTACTTCTTGCAGCATACGTAGAGCTGCAGGCTATTTGCTGCCATTTTGAGTTGATGGAATTATGCCAAAGACTAGTAGCGAGTAAAGAGGTGCCGTTTGGCGCCGCTGAAGAGCGTTCTAGCTGCTGAGGTCTGCCGTCCCTTCTTAAAATAATGTGATGAACATTATAAGAAGAAAGTCGGCAAAGAAGGTATATGCCAAGATGAAGTCGATGAATCCGGTATTCGGAAACAGTCCGCGAAAAACCGAGGCAGCGCTTCAACTGGTGGCACTATCGAACCGTGCTACGCCAAAAAAGAAAAATGCAGAACACAACAGTGTTCAAGATAATTCTGTTGCTAGTGAAGGCAACGCAGATAATTTGATGTCTGATAGCATGGAAATCGCCCAAGCAGTAGAGGATGATTGGCATAAAGTGCTCAAGAGGTCCCGACTCTCTATTTCAAGGAGTGGATCCCTAGAAAATTGCAGGCACCCGCAAAAAAAAGAGAAGATAATCGCTTTGCTATCTTCAACGACATGACCTTTAAGCATAAAGGCGACACCAGGGAGATGGTTAAGGAACCATTTACTCTGAACCAAACGAATTCGATTGCAGCTGATGAACAGGCAGGAAAAGTTACAGACAATGGTGGAGTCACCAAGCCAAATGTAAGGATCAACCAAGTTAAAAGGGGTAAGTTCTGTCCACCTATATATTTAAAGAATATTGACGTGAGGCAACTCGTTAAAGAGCTTAGAAATAAAAATGTGAATTTCAAAGTTGTTGACTCAGGGGCCAGGAGTAAGATTTTCGTTGAGGATAGGGAGAACCATCATGCTCTGCTTGAGAGACTCCAGGAAAGTCCGAGCATACAGGCGTATTCATTTACAGCCAAAGAAGATCGGAACGTAAAGTTAATTTTGAGAGGCCTCTCGTCTGCTTGGGAGGAAAGTGAAGTGCTAGAGGAGCTACTTTCTCTATTTCCTGATGGAATAGAGAAGGTAAGTAACCTCACTATGAATCGTTCTCAGAATGAAAAAATAAAATATGACCTGTTTTTGGTAAGCCTGCCCCCGGGTAAGTTACCAACAGAAATTCTTAAAGTAAAGTTTCTCTTTAATACTCAAGTTCAAAGGGAAAGACCAAGGGGAGGGTCTGGTCTGATTCAATGTAGAAGATGTCAACAGTTTGGCCACATGGCAAAAAATTGTGCTTGCGACTTCAAGTGTGTCAAATGCAACAAAGATCATCCTCCAAAAGAATGTAGCACTACTAAAGAGTCTGGTCTGAAGCCGTTCTGTGTGAACTGCGGGGGGGACCATCCTGCCAATTATCGTGGCTGCGAAAGTTTCAAAGAGTATTCTAAATATAGAAAAAAAAATCTGCAGAAGATTAAAGAAGCTTCTAAACGGAAAAAGGAGGAGGTTTTTTATACAACAAAAGCGCCTCCACCTCTTACTGTATCTTATGCCAGCCACTTTAAGGGGCAGGATGGTCCCTCTTTGATTCCACAGAGTGCAAGCAGGGCCAAAAATAATGTATTGACTGATTTTTTTGAATTATCTTAACACTTATTTGGCATAAGTGTCCAAGGATTATTGGGTAAAATTGAAGGTTTCATGAGGAATGTTAATAGTTTCTCTTCGATTCAAGAGAAAAGAATGGCATACTTAGATTTGCTAAACCAAGTTCTGTTAAACGATAACTGATGACGATGAGATTCTTAACATTCAACATTGATCCTTTGTTAGAGGGCAGTAGAAGGATTGAATTGCAAAAAATTCTAAAAGCTAATAACTGTGACATCCCAATGAAAAGAGTATATAAAGAGGCTAACGTCATACAAACTTTTAACTACGCTACAGCAGTAATGAAAAAATTTATTAATAATATGATGAATCCTGAGAACGAGGTAATAAAAGAGATTTATAGCACTCAGTCGGAGGTTTCTTGGCTGGCTCATTGCTACCAATCCTCTATAGGAATAGTCCTGGAAGATTTAGAGACTGGCTTGGATGGTTCTCCCTTGCCTTATTTCCTAAAAGTCACAGCGGGCCATAATAGAGGTTATTTTAAAAAGTGCCTTTATTTTGTGTTACTATTCATTTTGAAACTCTGTTTGGTGGACAGAACATGCTCCTATTTTCTTTATTAATTCTTGTTAGTTTTTCACTGTTTTTAAATATATTTGGTTGATCCCTTTATATGTTATGATCTATTGTTTTTTAACATGAATTAAATGTATTATACTTAAAAATGACTTATTTCTGACAAGAAACAAATTAAAGCTAAGGAAACTTTATTCTAATAATTAATGTTAAAGTTACTAAAGTTTAAATCTAAAGCAATGCATTGTTTTAAATCATATTTATGAACTTTTCATATTAATAAGTAATATGTAATATATAGCTAAAAGTATATATGGCCAGTATTATAATAACATATACATTAATTTCAAATCATATTTTTGTTTTGTAACATTAACCCCTTTTTAACCTCTCAAAATTGCGCTATTGTTGTAAATAACTAAAATTCAGTTTATAATTAAAAAAAAGGGGTCGTAGTAACCTTGTTTTACTATTGTAAACAAACTTTATATATTATTTAGTATGTTATATCATACGTTATCTAAAAATTTTTATTAGTTACATGTAAATGTATTCACCAAATTATTAAAAAAGTCACATTTTTGTATTTTCATATACTGTTCATTATTAATCCATGCAATCGCAACAGTGAAAGAAGAAACGACATTTGTTTTGTATAAATTAGGCTTAGTGGCGCATACATGTTTTTCATTGTAGCGCATACATGTCGTTGTCTCAGTCTTTCTCATGTAAAAATTTTATAATTGTATATATAAGGGACACTCGTCCAACGCAAACGTTAAAAATACTCGTTCGAGCAAGAGTAAAGCTAGTCTATAAGTAAATGTTAGCCATGAGGCGTTCGTTTTTTCAATTGTATTGATAATTATATTATTCATGCTGGTCATACATTTACAGCCACTAAAATATCATCAAATATTGTTTACTAAGTTCATTGTAATATCGTTGTTTAAAGACTCAATAAAGTACTACTACTACTACCATGAAACAAAGATATACAGACATGAAACAAAGATATACAGATAGCATACTCTGTGCGCAAAATTAAAATTTTCTGCGCACTACGTCACTCGAGCTTGTCAGCTGTAACACGTGGTGCATACATACAAAAGAAAATGTGAAAAAGCAAAAAGTAAACACAAGCAGCATAATTGCAAGCATTTAAGAAATATTGCATTCATTTAGTTTAATTTCTAATATTGTGCACTTATAGTACGTGTAAATTATAATTTTCAATTATATTTTATGTAATTAAAATTAGTACTAAAGTTTTAGATGGTTTTGATGAGAGTAATAAAAATTTAAATTCGGGCCATCAAATGAATTCACAACTTTTTTCAACAAACGAGAAGAACAACAAAATGAACACAAAGAATCAATAAAAGTGCTGCCAAACACATCAAGCAACGTTGCTATTTTTTTTTTTTGTGTAGGAGAGCAAATGGGAGAAAACACCCTTATTATATATAAATTTATTTTCAATAATAGTGCTGAAGAAATATATTTGCTTAAATTTATTTATAAATATATTTATAATGGTATTTATTTCAGTCAATAAACCAAGTTTCAATAAAAAATGTCGATATTTTTCATCGCTATAAATAAATTATCCCCTTTAGATATATTGTGATTACGTTTTTATTTAGCCACTTTGACAAGCTCGAACTACGTCACAACAAAGATGGCGGACATGCGCAATACTTTATCTGTAGTTCTTTGTATCATGCAGGACTACTAAAACGGACACTGACAAATTTGTTGTTGTTTTCGCCGAAAAAATTTTTTTGTTGTTTTGAAAAAATTTTCTACCGCAAAGAAAACTTGATAAACATTTTTTGTACCTGAATTGAGGTAAATAATAAGCAAAGTAAAAACAAATTTATTCAAACTTAGCAAAATATTAAACCGCCACAATATGTATTTTAAATTTGCCATAACTCTTAAACTATTGCTATGTTATTGGCACTATAAAAATTTATTTTTTAAGACTCATAGCATATTTTGTAAAATATCTAGTGTCCGACCGAATATTCGGCTTCGGTATTCGGCATAATCGGCCGATTTTTTTTCCCTTCGGCTCAAAGTAGCCGAATAATTGTTGCCGAATTTTTTTATTTTGTAAAGCAACTCTTCGCAATGTGATTATATTCCATTATTGGCATTCCTCTAACTTTCTTAATAAAAAATATACCAAAATTCTCGCCATTACATTGTCCTTAAGTCGGGTTACGCCGAAGTCAAAACGCGTTTTGCTCTATTTCTTACAGTTTAGGAGAAAGCGGTTTGAAAATTCGTTTGAATTTTTGAAGCTTGAATAACTTAAACTACGTTATAAGCGTCGAACAAAGCTTAAAACTTTATTTTGGTAATGAATTAAGCTTATTTCATCGATAAATAGCGTTGTTTTCGACTTATCGACGAACATTTTTTTATCCAAATTAAGATTATTAACTAGTTACCTAGTAAAATAGTAAGAAGCACTTACATTTTTTTTATATTTATATAATTTTTTCGACATCACTCCCAAACCATACATCAAAAAAAGACTATTTATCAGGGAACGAAAATAAACTCTAACGTTTCGTTCGTTAAGGTAGTAAAGCGTTGATTTGAGAGAACTGAACATTTATGTTGTGTAGCATTCATTACCAAGGTCATTATTCGGTTGCGTTCAAGTTTGCATACTTGAACATAAACATCATTGTTTCGTAGTATAAGCTACACTAAATAACCTTATGAGAAGCGTTGTTTGAGAGACTGAGAAAGCAGATAGAAAAATATTTTATCAAGCACATGCTGCGTATCAAGGGCGCATTCAGTTTTGTAGGTAGCATACATTTGCAGGGCGCTCTTGTTTTAGTATGAATAATCAAAGCATTTTTTTAGCTATTAAGTTTATTTATTTTTATACTGTTTCTAACGCCCATAAAAAGGCGTATCAGGTTTAGAAAAGTATATTATATATTCTTGATCAGCATCGCTAGCTGAGCCGATTTAGCCGTTTCCGTCTGTTTGTCTGTTTGTCGACACGACTCTTTTTTTAACACAGCTGCTAAGAAA
Source organism: Dichetophora obliterata (assembly GCA_963920525.1). Taxonomy (NCBI): domain Eukaryota; kingdom Metazoa; phylum Arthropoda; class Insecta; order Diptera; family Sciomyzidae; genus Dichetophora; species Dichetophora obliterata. Next base: position 193,560,657 of record OY986437.1, read on the forward strand.
ATCTCAGTTTATTTTATTAGTGCGTGTTATCACTTTATGGCTGGAGAATTCAGAAAATTAAATATTAATTTTTCTTTGTTAAATGTAAGTAAGTTTACTTATTAGTTATTTAATTTTAAACAAACTCAGAAAAAAGTTCAACTTTGAAATAAAAAACACAGGTATTTGTTTTAAAATCTGAAATTTCGTTAGTTTTAAGGGAATTTTTTCTTTAAACAATATTCATTTATTGTATCTATTTCGCATTTATTTAAAAAAATTAAGAACTTGGATTCAAAAGTAAAATTTTATTTGTTTTATTTTTTATATTGATTTTAAAAATGAATTACACACTCAGACTAAAATCAAAGAAATTTATTTTTTCAAATTTTTTTTTGCAAATGGAAATTATTCTTTCAGAAAGAAAGAAATTTTCTTTAAAGGAATAAACTATTTCTTTGTTTTGAAATTTATTTCTTTATTTTAAAAAAAAGTTTCCATTAAAAAAAAAAAAAAAAATTTGCGCTAAAACAAATAAATTTTTTTTTAATATTGAGTAAATGTTCTTTGATTTTAGTATGCTTCTTTTCTTAGTGTATAAATCCATAAAAAAAATTTTAGCTGGATCATAAACCGTGTAGTAGTGGTTTAAGATTCTATCTAAAAATAAAGATGAAGTTCGAAAATTAGCGGCTCGGGTAGAAACAACGCCTAACTCCCATACAAAATCACTTTATAAAAAGTTTTTTTTCTCTTAAAAAGTCTTAAAATTTATTTAAATGACTTGAAATTTTTACATACATATGTTTCGATAATTAAAACTGACCATATTCATCACTATTTTTGTAATGTAAAAAAATCTTTATAAAAAGTACTTAGGTTTTTATAATTAATATTAGAATAGAGTACATCTAAATGGTTTAAAGTTATCTGACTGGCACTTTAACGATTTCACTTCAACGTCTTTTAAGTCCTTTCTATGGCTAGGCTAAGCCGAAATAGTATTTTTTAGGTTAATACTCCTATCATAACGGTCCTAAAAAGATGAAAAAACATACCTTTGATTTTTACCTGCGCTACTTACTCTTAATTTTATTATCATTTTTTTATTGTCATAAAAAGTAAAAAAAAAAACATTCAGCCTTCAGCAAGATCCGAGTGCGGTCCCTTATGAATTTTACTATATTAGTGCGAACTAACACAAATAAGATTGCTGAACTTTCATGGAATTACACCGCACAGTGGTTCCATCCCGTATTCATGTAGGAATAAAATAGAAGGATTCGTCATTGACCAATAAAATTATGCGTGTGAGTTATAATTAGAAAACAAACAAACCCGACCCGAACCGCCGCCTACTTTCCATGTAACACAAAAACTATGAACGCTACATACTTTTGTTGTAGATATAGTAAAACAGCTCTTTTAAAAAAGTATACGAATTTACTTATTCTTTTGTTCGTTTAAGATAGGTTCGCAGTCAATTATTTTAAATGTTAATATTAACTTTAAGATTGTAAGCAAAATACAATTTCAATTCATAAGGAATTACATTTTTTAATTAAAGCTATATCAAAACAACTCTATCAAAAATAATATTAGCATTTATTTACCCTTTTGGTTTCTTTTAAGCAGGTTCACAGCCAATTGTTTTAATTTTAATATCACCTTAAAGGCTTAAGGTTTATAACAAAATTGTAACAAAAAATTATCACGAGAAAACTATTTGATTCCGCGTTCACACCACTGTGCAACTCTTCATGATTCTCAATGCTATGAATTGAGAATAATAATGCAATAAAATAAAAACAATTCGACAGTGTTAGCGTCAGTGTTGCCGTTTGTATCCGATAGAATCCATTCTTATGGATTCTTAACTTATACTGAAAAACATATCTACTTTTTTAAGCCTTAATGCAAAGTTTGATTCTTTTTTCGAAGAAATTTTTTAAATTACTAGCTGAAACCCGGCGCGTTGCTGCCACTCTCCCTTGTCAAACGCCCATAAAATGTTATCAGTTAAACAGCATGTCTAAATTGAGGTCAAATACTGAATTCCGAGACTGTGCGACCTATATCCACAAAGCTATTCGATATAACAATTTTGGGTTGTATAGGAAGTGCCACGCCCTCTTGATCACCCCTCATAGAACGTAATCAATTAAACTGCATGTGTTCATGGAGGTCGAATACCGAATACCAAAACTGTTCGACATATAACTCCAAAACTATTCGATAACACAAATTTGGGTTGTATGGGAGGTGCCACTCCCCTTTTCCCTACACCCATAAAATTTCAGGTCCAATACTGAATTCAAAAACTGTGCGACCTATAATCCCAAAGATTATAGGTCGCTTGATATCTTTAATTTGGGTTAATTGAAACTGCATGTGTAAATTGAGGTCAAAAACTGAATTACAAAGCTGAATTTCTATAACTTCAAAGCTATTCGATATCACCAATTTGGGTTGTATGAGAGGTGCTCCTCGTCCTTGTCCAACTCCCATAAAATTTTATCACTGAAACGGTACGTCTAAATTGTGGTCGAATACCGAATTTCTAAGCTGTGCAACCCAGAACTCTAAAGCTAATCGATAACACAAATTGTTTTTATATTTATGGGAGGTAACAATTGGACCAATAGTTTCGAAGTATTGTGATATTTCCAAAAGTAGGCGCAGATGAAATGTGACAACGCCCGTTTTTATTTAAGTTAATGACCGTCATCATAAGAACTTATTTACCAAATTTTAATTTAATACGACCAAAACCGTCTTAAATATAGCATTTTTATTGATTTGTGGGCGATAAAAGGGGTGTGGCATTACTTTTTTCCTAAACCTTTGCGTAGCAGTTACGAACAAACCAGTAAAAGGAAGTATCCAATTTGGTCCAGTCCTTTTCAAGTTTTAAGCATCCGAACAAATCACGATTCATTTTTATATATACAGATATTGATTTGTGGGCGGTAAAAGTGGGCGTGAAAACATTTATGTATAGTGACTGCCTCTTGGAGCACCTGCACAGCAAGTTTCACTATAAAAATGTGTAGAACTCCGGAATTGCCATTATTTCGAGAAAGTGGGATTATGTTTAATGCGACCACGCCCATTTTTTGTACAGTTACTGACAGTAACTATCTGAACAAAATTACTAAATCTTAGTTTTTACGATCGAAACCGTCTGATATATATCCTTTATTTGGTTTGTGGTCGATAGCGCAAATTTGGCTTGTATGGGAGGTACCACGCCCCCTCGTCCAAACGTTACCAAACCTCACAGGAACACTCACTCTCCTCGGCAGACATTGTTCTGCCACAGACCACCTTACTGCCATATACGAAAATGCCAAGAAATGCAAAATATATTCACCATTTCCAGTATAGCTGCCGAAAGTAGCCATATGCACTAAATAACCAAATTTTAGTCTAATACGATCAAAACCGTGCGAAATATAGCATTTTTGTTGTTTTGCAAGCAGTAAAAAGGGGTGCTGGAAAATATTTCCCTTGAACCATCTCGTAATCGAAACAAATCGACTGCCCAAATTTCAGCTCAATTTAGGTTAAGCTTGGCGCACTTTACTTCACTCGACGCTAACTCCCTGAAAAATGAGTTTAACTAAAGTGGGACAGGCCTATTTTTAGTGCACTTGCCGAGAGTAACCATATGAACTGAATTACAAAATGTTTGTCCAACACGATACAAATCGTTGAAATAAAACGTTTTCATTGGTTTGTGGGCAGTAAAAGGGGGGCGTGAAACCAATTTGTACAGTTGCTGACAGTAACCGTACAAACTAAAGCAACATTTTAGCTCAATAGACCCAGTAGTCAATTTTAATGATTTCTCAAAAAGTGGGTGTGCGTGTGGCTATATAGTGATGACGCCTTTTTTTAGTTCAGTTGCCGAAAGTAGCAATACAAACTTAGATATCACATGTTAGTCTCATACGGCCAAAACTGCTTGAAATATAGCATTTTCACTGATTTGTGGGCGCAAAAAAGGGGCGTGGAAACCAATTTTTCGTACAGTTACTGTCAGTAACTACACAAACCAAAGTACCAAATTTAAGTCTTATACGACCAAAACCGTCTGAAATAAAGCATTTTCATTTTTTTGTGGGCGGTAAAAGGGGGCGTGGAAACCCATTTTAAGTACAGTTATCGACAGTAACCGTACATACTAAATTGCAAAATTTTAGCTTTATACGACCCAAACTGACTGAAATATATAATTTTTATTGATTTGGGGGCGGTAAAAGGGGGGTGTGGCACATTTTTCCCCTCAACCATCTCGTACCTGAAACAAATCGGCTGCCAAAATTTCAGGTCAATCGGTTTAGTAGTTTTGGAGTCTATAGACATCACACAGCCAGACACACATCGTTTTGCTTTTTATATATATAGACATTGATTTGTGGGCGGTAAAAGTGGGCGTGAAAACATTTATATATAGTGACCGCCTCTTGGAGCACCTATACGGTAAGTTTCACTGTAAAAGTGTATAGAACTCTGGAATTGCCATGATTTCGAAAAAGTGGGCGTATTTATTTTACGACCACGCCCATTTTTTGTACAGTTACCGACAGTAACCATCTGAACAAAATTACCAAATCTTAGTTTTTTACGATTGAAACCGCCTGATATATATCCTTTTTTTGGTTTGTGATCGATGGAGCAAATTTGGCTTGTATGGGAGGTACCACGCCCCCTTCTCCAATCGTTACCAAACCTCACAGGAACACTCTCAAGATGTGGCTTTATTTTCTCTGAAAATTTCATAAAGATCGGTTCAGCGGTTTTGGAGTCTATACGTGATATAGCCACATACCCACATACCCACATACATACATCCATTTTTATATATAAGAAGAAGATATAATTTTTTATATATGTGACGTACATATATTCTTCACTTAAATTATAATATTTTGTACATTAGAAAAATCCTCAACCATTTTAAGAAACAGATTTAAAAAAAATTAAGAGATGTTTTTAGTTTTGATTCTGAGAGTGAAAAATGTTTGAAATTCTTCTAACGTAATTTTTTAAAAAAAATGTTATCTGCTAGTGTGGTAGGTGGTTGCAGTGAGTACATATTAGAATTTTTTATGCATTTATTATTTTTGTCACGGCAAATTTAATAGTTAAAAACCCCGTGTCTGTATATAAATATTACGATTCATTTGACGATGAGGGAGTTTTTGCACAAATAGAGTTAAATATCCAAGAGTTGGTTGAAAATACATTTTTTACATTATATATATAATTTTATACATATGAAATAGTGTTGGCAACACTGATTCTGAGACACAAAATGAGAGAGAATAGCCTTCGTAAAAATATCGTATGCTGAATGTGTTGAGTAGAGAGTATGCAAACATAATTATAATGTAGTGTATGCCATGCTGTCGAACGATACAGAATAATAACATTTATGTTCGTCTCCACTCACATATACGCAACCGAACGGAAATTCATGCCATGCGAGGCACATTAAAATATCGTTCGGTTTATTTTCGTTCACTGCTATTTATACACCAGAATGCTTGTCATTACCCTAGACAAAACAGCATCCTTGGAAAAATAGTCGTAGCTGAAATTTTATTTTGATGTCCCTTTTGGAGAATTATTTTTTTGTTTTTTTTTTCGCCATACAACCCAAACAACATATCTCATTTTTAAGATTTTATAATATTACAGGTTTTTTTGGAGTACCTCAAGCAAATTGAAATAATAAAAATTTTAAAAAATGCTATAACATTTAACGTAAATTCAGGGACCGAAAATAACTGTTATTTTACAATTTTCAGATAAAAAAGGCATACTAAAAAGTGGCTGGAGGACTTTTTTAAATATACCATTATTGTCGTAATGGCAGCAGCTTCGCGATTATTAAATGCCTTTTAAATTTTTGGCTGTTACTATAAAAATTAAAATTAACTGTTATTTTTTGCCTTTTATTTTTTCGGGCAAAAATAACTGTTACTTTTGACTTTTATTTTTTAGGTCAAAAATAACAGTTATTTTGTGCCTTTTATTTTTTCGGTCTAAAATATCAGGCATTTTGTATTTTTTCAAAGGCCTAATAAAAAACTCTAGAAACTAAAAAGTTTTATAGCTCAAAACGTGCGCGCTGATGAGACGATAAAAATTGCAATCAACTTTTTTTTGTCGTCCAAGAGGCCTTTAAAAAATTCTAATTGCCTGATATTTTTGACCGAAAAAATAAAAGGCTCATAATAACTGTTATTTTTGACCTAAAAAATAAAAGTCAAAAGTAACAGTTATTTTTGCCCGAAAAAATAAAAGGCATAAAATAACTAGTATTTTTGTCGGAAAAAATAAAAGTTAAATGATAACTGTTAACATCTGACTTTTTTGATAAAAACCATAACCGGTACGGTCCCTGCGTAAATTCGATCTGATATTATTATATATCATTAGAAAGGCCATAAATAATTCCTTATAATGCCAATAATATTGATATCCGTATAATAATGCAAGTATGTATTGTTTTTTTTACTATAAAAAGGGCCCGTGTTCCCGGACAAAGCCCCCCTTTGTCGGGGGATTTTTTCAACATCATTATAATCTTCGTAAAAAAATGCTTCCTTGTACTGAAACGCATTTTAAAATCCAGTTATTTCATTAAACTAGATTTGATCCTTTTTAACGCCAGTTGAAATGAATGGGTTTAAATATGGGCTCACAATTTTTTCCGTTCACTTCGCAAAAAATTTCTTATCGTTGTAGTACTTTTTGGTATTTAGAAAATACTTTTTAAAGAGTATGTTTTTTTATTTTTTTTCCGAAGCAACCCTGTCAAGCAACGAATTCTACATACATTTCACAATCAAGCGTGACAACAACGTATTGTTGTGAGTTATAATAACTCGAAACTGTTGTGTTTTCTTGACTGTTGTGTCTACTCGTAAGAAGACACAACAGTTTTTTGCTGTGAACCATAATAGGCCTATTAATCTCTTAAAAAATATTTAATTTTTTATAAATAAATATTTTTAGTAATTTTAATATTCCCTTAAAAACGGAGAAATTTCGATATTGCAACGTTATATGCGAAATAAAATATTTGTATTTGTATTTATTGAGCTTATTGTTGACAAATAAGAATTAATCTTTTAAATGCAATAACAACAATAGAAATAACAACAAAGATCATAATATTTGAATAGATATCTAAAAATCCGACTTAAAATCTGATTTGTTTTTTTAAATCAGCTACCACATGTTAATCATCGTGAAAAAGTCCATAAAAATCGAACGACTCCTTGTATTTTTTCCTCTCTTTTGTATGGGCTTAAAATACTGTGCGGCAGCCAAAAAGGTGATCGATCACATATGGCTAAAAAAATTTACTTCAATAAATTTCAATTGCTGTTGCGAAAAATTTTAAGTTAAAAAGTAATCAAATTCCATCTATAGAAACGGAGTTATGAGCGTAAGTATGATGGGTCCTTTCACTAGTCGGATAAACGATCAGCCGTAGAAAATGGGTTAAGGAAATTGATAAAAAAAAACGTTCGTGTCAGACGCGGACAACTGTTGCCTTACATCAATACAAACGTGAATATTAATTATTTTTAACATTCAATCAATGCTTTTTCATCCAATTTGTCTCCAATGGCAATGGTTTTCCCCTTTTTCTTATAATTGTCTTTTGCAGCGATTGCTTTAAGCAAAGCTGTGTTTGTTATCAGAAAATTAGTGAATTCAATAAACATTACATATCATGTGAATCATTTTCAAATTATCGATTTGCAATCGGGTTTTCTCATTACCGATGTTATCATTCCTGGCAGCGAATCAATCAAACTAACGATTTTGTTGTATTGTCAATTTTCGGCTTTCAGATAATTAAATACCTTCAACCAGCGATTCGGAATCGATACCTTGTAGTTTATCCAATTTTTAACTTTTTTATTTTTAACGTACCAAAATCCCCTACGACGAGCTACAATCTTGATGCGATGTAGGGGCTTAAGTAGTTCCTCTTTGTAGGGTCTCACCCTACGGCTTTGTGGACCTTGCAGTATTTGTGGAGCAACGGAGTAAAAGTCACTCCTCCCTAATCCAGAGTATCAAGCGTTACCGTTCCAATTGGATGGTTTGCAGTCAGGGGGAATACCGACTTACCGACTGTATTGGAACGGTGCCTTCATGATAACTACCACCTCATGAAGTAACTGTGGCCTTACCATGGTATGCGAACTTTGGCATGGTCGACAACTGGTCAAACACTAAAATGAGCACAAATAAAAGCAAAAAACACAAAAAATAAGAAGAACTTGCGGGGAATCGATGCAAGCAGAACAGCAGACCTTATGAAACAGAGATTCCAAGGAGAAGGCCAAAGGCAAGGCACCAACCCCAGGAGAAATCCTCCTTCGCCAGCCAGAAGTCAAGTCCACAGGACTTCACGCAGCAACGATCATAGCATAGAATTCACAACGATAATCACAGACACTGCAGAACGCAGATCAGGAGGAACTCGTTCGGCAGAGATCGAGTGGAGCCTAATATCCATAACGATCATAGGTCTAGTACCAGCTACCAAAGGACAAACGCCAGCCATAGATCACATCCTGCCACAAGGCCCCCGAAAGGGATGAAACGTCGCACAGTGCTTTGAGCTCATGCAAATTTGGAAATAAATAGAAGGAGTGCTCCTATGATAATGAAATTTTGTATGCTTAGTAAGTTTAAGATATCTTAGAAAAAGACCATAAATTATTAAAATCCGTCAGTCCGTAGGGGTACCTCCCTTGGACCTATATTAAATTTTTACATAATTTTGTATGGGAGGCAGACACAAAAATTGACCGATCTTAATAAAACTTGGTCAGAAGGCTTAGAATAAAAAGTAATAGATTACACTTAACCCATTAACCGCGGTTGGGTATTTTTTCCCCCGTGAAAATGCTTTTTCCGAATTGATTATATATCAGGAAAAAAAGAAAATATAGAGCTATAAATTGTTTTTGGAAATTGTCAAGAAATTATTACGTTAACTACAGCATTTTCAAAGTCAAAAGTGATTAACATTAAAAATCAGAAAAATTTGTGTTATCATTTGTAAAAATTTTATATTTTAAAAAAATGTAAAATCTCTCTTAACCAATTTACCAAGTATACCTGCTATTGATAGAAAATTCCTGATATATGCTGTGCTGTCGTTGCAGAAGGAATTTGTGCCCATTTAGAACACAATAACGACGTTTGGGTATTTTTATACACAACTTATGTCTCGACTAGGTTGAAATTTGATGTGGTAGTTCCTGTGATAAATTTAAGAAAGCACATGAAATATAAAAAAAATCGTACAAAGCGTTTGGGAGCCGCGGTTAATGGGTTAAAACGATTAAGGTATAATATGCCTGTAAAAATGGAAAAACAGCAGCTTGTTTTCAAACATTTTTTTGAGGTACAAGAAGTTGTTATATTTTTTTGAAATTTATAGAAAGGAAATTTATTTTAGGTTATTTATTGTACATAAAAAATACTTTATACAAATATTTTTTTTAGCAATTTTCTGACTTTCTATAGAGGTCGCTAAAAATGAAATTGAAAAAAAACATCCAAAACGGTTCTATACATAACTCAAAATTTGTTGCTTCAATTTCAATGAATCTTACTGAATTTTGTTCCTTATTTTGTCCTTTAAGCATCCCACCTAAATTCAAGCGCTTATTTCCTTTTATTTTTTTTAATTGACAAAAAGCGCCCAAAAATCTATTTTTTAATATTTTTTACTCAAAATTTCACCATAATTTCAAAAAAACCCCCGGGGGTCTTTCGTAGGTGGGATGCTCAATTATTGACCTATACTTTAAAATGACATTTGATTTGTTTGTGTCATGGGAAAGGCGATATCCGTCGAACAGTTATGTATGTTTTTTTTCAATTTCATTTTTAGCGACCGAACTCTATAAAAAGCCAGAAAATTGCTAAAAAAAATTATTAAAGTAGTTTTTATGTACAATAGCCCGTATAAATTTAAAAAAATATAACAACTCCTTGTACCTCAAGAAAACGTTTGAAAACAAGCTACTGTTTTTCTCTTTTTACACGTCTATTATACCTTAAAATCGATTAGTTTTTAGTGGTACCTATCCTGAACCTATATTAATTTTTTACATGATGAGAATTTCAAGCAATTTATTGTTTTCAAAATCGATTTTTGCAAAAAGGTGGAACAAAGCCGAATTTATCATTTCTCAGCCTTAAAGATAAAGGTCTAAAGTCATGTATTAAAAAAAACCGCCGTTAATAATTTTAATGGTATTAGTAAATACCTATTCAAATTTGCAAAATTTGTCGTTTTGGAATTTTTTTTTTTGTTTTTTGAAAATTCACCAAAGTTGTATTTTTTTATTTTTTTAGAAAATTCTTCAAACTATAAATGTAAAAGAATCTTTTCTTTTAAAGCTATTTTTTTTTTTTAATTTCCATTAAAAGTGTATTTTTAGAAGAATTTTTCCTGTGAGCATCAACACTTTACAAATTACTAAAAAAATAGATTTCTAATTTTAAAAAAAAAATATTTGTATTATCTTTGAAATAATATCAAATTTGTAGAATTCCGAGACCAAAAACTTTTTTATTTATTTCCACTGCGCCAAGCACTGTGCATCGGCTTCAAAAATAATTCCTAGCACCGAGACTGCGTCTACAACCAAGCGAGCAGTACAAAAAAGGGATGGTGAGAAAAGAGAGGGGCACAGGCACATACCCTTCCATAACAAACACCGCCTTGTCCACCTTCCTCAGCGCGAGGAACCAGGAGGGCTAGACGACCCACTAAGAGTCGATCTAAGTGGAGCGGGCGTTAGATGGTATCTGCGCTATCTGGAGCAGGGCATGGCACCCGAAACAGCTCGCGGAAAAGCGTTAGAGCATCAGAAAAACACCGGTCTACCAGAAGCACCAAAGAGGAGTTTCGCGATATCACGCCCCTCAACGTCCAGAGAGCAAAAAGGCCAAGATAGCTTCTGAAAACACTAGTAGTTCAGAGCCTGATGCTAAGTAATCCGAGCCAGAACTCCAAATGCTAAGTCTGAATAAGCTCACGAAGCTAGAATACTTAACGAAGTAGTGAAGGGCTGGACCAAGCTAGAGCAGTGTAAAGGGCTAGAACTCACGGCTTGCCTAGGGGAGGAGGTTCCAAAAGAACACACAATTCGCATGTTCCTGCCAAGAAGCACCAGTAAGGAGATCAGCAGATCTATGAGACTAATTGCCGCCCAGAAGGAAGGTTATAGTACTAAGTCCTGGAAGATACTTAGTTCAAAAGATGAGGGCAGCGGGCACATGCTCGCGCTCTCAATAGATAGAGAGTCACTCGAGACTATTAAGTCAAGGGGTTCCATCAGCTTCCGCTGTGGAACCATCCCGGTGTTAGGCACAAAACCGGCCCGAAATACCAGATCGTCCACAGTAGTAGCTTGCAATGAAGCTAAAGATGTAACGGTACCAACACAACAACCTGGTGAAGTCGGCACGCAGAAGTTCGCCGCCGTAATCACGGCAATTTCTGCAATCAAGGCAGAGAGAATGGACCTCGCCGCTCTCTGCATTGAGGACCCACGCGAACCTTCAATAGAAGAAGAAACGCTGCCTGAGGAAGAACGGGGCAAATAAATCAGCACAAAATTTGCCCAGGTAAACCTCCACCATGCAAAAGCAGAATCGGAAGTTATCGCTCGGAGATTTACCACAGAACAACTTGGCTTCGTGCTGATCCAAGAATCCTGGTACTAAAGGGGAAAAGTCAGTGGCCTCTACTGTAAAGAGGGTCAGGTACCATAGAACAAACACTCCCAGAGCATGTATTCTAGAATTTATTCGAGACACTCAATAATTGCAGCAATACTGCAACACTGTTACTCATTGGCAGCTTTGTTGCAGATGCTCAGCTGATACTTAACCTAAATATTGCAAACATTTTGCGCTGCTTTTGTGATCGAACGTTAGACTTCTATAATAATTTGTTTAATAAATTTAGCGATTGATAACTTTGCAGATAACGGAAGCAACTTGTTTCTAAAATATGGAAAATCAAGAAAACAAAGGTTTTTTCGGAAAATAAAGTTGTTTTTGACCGAAATTTTAAAGAAGAGAACAGTGAGAAAAACTGCGAAGTTTTTTAAATTTTTCGCTGAAAAATTTAATAAATGAAATGGAAATTAATATCTGTATATGAATATGATAAATAATTACCATTCAATATAAGATTTTGCAATCAATACCAATTTTGCTTGCATTTCTTCTTCCATAACTTGCACGCAGTATAAATATTCATGTTGCCGGGATCTTGCATTTCGCGTGCGACAAATGCCAAATTTATTCTCGCTAGAACGTTTGACTTTTGCAATAGTTGCAAGATTTTTGTATCGAACGTAATACTTTGATATGTTGCTCAATATTTCTGCAGTTATTGAGACTCGAACTAGCCCATACTTTCCAGGGGATGATTCCAACATCCTCCAGCGAAGACACAACGCCTTGTGAAGCATTGTAGGATAAACAAACTTCCACTTATAATAGGCTGTGACGCTAACGCGTACCACACAACTGTTGTCGTACCAACGACAACACCAGAGGTGAGTACTTTTTAGAATATCTTCTAAGTAGTAACTTAGAATCCAAAAACAGAAGGAAGTAACTATAGTTACTGTCTTTTTATTTTACTTCGTTACTATACTAAGTTTTTTATGATCTATATATCTGTGTTTTCAGTTTTTCTGTGCAGCTCTCCATTCTCTTGTAATTAAGATGCAAAAAAAGGCTTAACTTTAAAAATGTTCATAAATTTTCGAAACAAAAGACAGCAACAAGAGTTAGAATTTCATACAAAAATTTAGAGTTGCTGCCTTTTTTATTTGCATGAATAATATATATGAATAATAAATACAGTCTATTTGTAGTTGCTGCTTTTTATAGTAAGAAAAATTTGTTGGTATAAAAAATTCAATTCGCAAACCTTGTTGAGCAACAACTTCGACGGCTGGCAAAACTCCTCCGCAAAACCCTCCTAGTGGGTGCCGGCTGGAAATAACTGCTACAGTGTTCTCAGCTAGGGGTAGTTAAGCTACTCTGTGGGACGGCGGTTAACTAAGGGGGGAATCAATCCACAGCGCTCCGACTCTCAATAGTCATAGTGCTGCCTGGGGCGGGTCCATCCCATCGGTGTGAGGTAATGGGCTGAATCAAGGTGTCATGCGACCCGTGCCGAGGATTGACCGGGCTGGAGACCCATTTAATAACTAGTTCAGTCTTTCACGGAGCCATCCGGATACCTGGCGACCTCCGGATGTATCTAGCCCCATCTGTGTATGCTGACATCCCCTTCTCCGCTACTCGTGGGTCTTGTTATGTCCCTTATAAATAAAAAAACCAAAACCAAGGAGTTCGGATCGCCTCCGAAACCGGAGGGTAGAAGTGTGGCTTCAGTTGCGGCTCAGAATCCGGCCAAGCCAGATCAGAGTTGTAGAGGCAGCTCAACCCAAGGCAAGGCCTCTTCTTCTGACCATGAGGGCTCGTCTAGTCGCGACTGTGCTGTCGGACAAGCAGCTTAAGAGCCGTGAATGGGCGTAAGGCGTCATCAGCAGTAGAGCAGCACCGTCTGACGCCAGTAAAGGTCTGTCGGTTAAGCGACAGAAGTCGGAGGAGGAGAAACCAGCAAGTGATGCTTAAGGTTGCTGGTAGCTTTTCTGGCCGACACTTCAGCGATGTTGCCAGAAGTGGTGAGGTGTTAGCTATCGTGTATAGGAGGGCTTAGGACTTTGGGGTCCCGGCCACGAACTGGAGGTTGGTGGAGCCAAGCTTGCCGTCAATTATCTCGGGCTCATGGGTGACATACCGAGTTCTCCTCCCGACTGTTTTGCGATGGGCTGGCAACGGGGATTAGATTGGTAAAGTGTGCCGATGCCAGATCTGTCACTTTTTACAAGGCGGCTACCGCCAGAGTAGGTGAAGTGTGGCCAGGCTCACGGTTGGAAGCAGTCTCAAAGGAGGAAATCCCTAGCAGATCAAGGGCTCGGGTCTGGCTACCTCTGGAGCTCACAGAGCCGGGAAAAATTATTTCACTACAACATTACTTTTTATGCAAACAAAATTAAAAAAATACAAAATGAATAAAAATAAACAAAAAAAAAATCTTAAATTTTTATTGATCGCTTGCTTTTTCGATCGTATAAAACGTTTTTAAATTTTTACGACAAAAAATTTACATCAACCCTACATTTATGCATACCATATGAAAGAACATTATAAAAGCCATTTTTGGTTTGAATATTTTTTCAACAAAAATATTTTTACCAAAGTTTTTTGCGAAATAAAGATATTCGTTTTGGTTCTTTTTGGAAAATTATAAAAATTAGAAGGGAAACGAAAATGAAAAAGATTGAAACACGATTGGACGGACAATCAATCAAAATTTCTAGCAAAAAAAAATTAATGCAATCTTTTGTAACATGGACGAGTTATTCACTTTCAAATCTAGCACTTTCGTTTTTGATTGATTTTTTTTCTATTTCAGCAAATAATAAAATTAGGACTAAAAACTTTTTGTATGTTTCAGGTACGAAAGTTTTTGTAGTGTCAATTTCTTGGAAATTTTAAGCAACTTGCATGTTCCTACAGAAAACGAAATTTTTCTAATAAAAGACATCTAAACCAACAATGTTACTTACCACAAAGGTATGCAATTACCAAATTGCAATAATATAACTTTGAAAATTCGTGCATGGCAGATTATTTACCTTAAACATGTAAGGTATTTGATGAATCTGTGGACCTTAGTATGCTTGGCGATGAAAAAAAGGTCAATTTGGGGTAAAGATATGTAGCTTCTCAATTAACACCGGGTATATCAGCTAGTATTTGAAATATTTTTGATTATGAGATGTTACGTACCGCACTCGAATCTTATAATTTTGATGAAATTTATAGATCTAGCAATTCTGATGCGCAGCTTGAAATTTTTAACAAAAATTTTGATCATTTGTTTTCTTTTGTACCCGTTTCCAGAAGTATATGCACAATAGATCCCATGGGTCTCGGTGCACATGGGCCCACTATAAACTAACCCGTTTCCAGAATTCGAAACGCGATGCACAAACAAACAAATTTTGTGAAATCCAATGATATTGTCTATGCTCAGTCTCTTTGTGATCTGCCATTCAAAAATTATAAAAAAGCATGTTCAGATTTTAACTGGAAGGTTTTCTGTAAACTGCGCAATCGCCTGAAATCCATTATTCTCAAAACTAAGAAAATAATCCATTCTAAACTCTTCAATACATTAGAGAATAAACAGATCTGGAATACACTTCGTAATAATGAGTGTTTAAAATCTGCTAGCCCTATAATTGACGCTAATGTCAATGATATCAATGCTAATTTCCTGGATCATCAACCCGGTGTCTCCAGTATGAGCTCAAATAACTTTGACTTTTCGGATTTCTTTGAGAATAATCAGTTCTTTTCCTTTCGTAACGTTGATCTCAATGAGCTGTTTCTCGCCTTTGTGAGATCCAATTCAGGCTACGACAATCTTCCGATGAAGTTCCTTAAATTGATTTATCCCTCTATTCAGAACCATATTCTTCACTTTGTGAACACCATTTTCACTACCTCCCATTTTCCTGCAGGCTGGAAGTTAGCAATAGTGGTTCCATTTAAAAAGTATGGTGATTCCAACTCTCTCGACAACCTTGGTGGAAAATCTTATGGTGCAACAAATTATTAGTCACGAAAACAGTAAGATCCACAGCTGTCAATACGGTTTTCGCAATGGCTATAACACTACCTCGATTTTAATTGCTCTTACCGACTGCAGAAGATCTCTATTATTCTGTCTTTGGATCTGAGCAAAGTATTTGACAGTATTAATCATTACACCCTTGTTGTACTTGACTTATTTTGTAAATTGTCTTGATGGCTGCTCCCCTTTCATCTATGCTGATGATACCCAGCTTGTCTTCTGTGGTGACCCACAATTTCTGGACTCCTTAGAAGCTATCGTAAATTATAATCTCTCTAAAGTATTATCGTGGATGCGATAATGCTTTACGTATCAATGCCACTAAAACTAAAGCCCTTATCTTAAAACCGTTACGAATGGTGTCTGTTGTCCCTTCTTTCTCTCTAAATGAGCCCATTGAATTCGTCAATGAAATTAAGTGCTTAGGATTGATAATAACAGAACTTTTAAGTCCCACATTAACTGTCTGATCTCAACAGTTAATCTTACTTTAGGGAAGCTTTAAAGTCTAAATCTGTATCTACCGAGTATATACGAATCAAGCTCAGACTTGTTCACGCAATGTACAATGAATGTTAGACGTCGGGAGCACATCTCCAGCTACGTATCTTGTTTTTTTTTTTAATATTTTCTTTGATTTTATCAATTTCAGACTTATGTGTATGTTGTACAAGATAATCAAATGCAAAATACCTGAATTCATTGCTAAATCTTTTACGTTTTCACGCTCTGTTAAAAATGCTCAGATTGTGTATCCCAAAATCAATTCTTCTCAATTTGAAAAAATATTTCTAATTAGATCTGCCAGATACTGGAATACCCTGCCTAGAGATATGAGGAACACTAAGGCTTCCTGTGATATTTTCAAAAATCAAATGTCACTGTATTTAATCAACTAATTTTGTATCGCTGTAGGACCTTCTCCCCACTTTTTTAATTTGTTAGGGAAATCTGATTCTTGACCGTTTAGCCTATTTTTAGTTTTTTTACTTACTTTTTTTCTTACTTTTTTCGTTTGTATTAAATAATTTTTATATTGAATTTTTAATTTGATCTCACTTGCACTTTGTAACCCATGTAATTTTATTTTATTGGCCCAATAGGGCTTTAAGATTGCATTGCTATTTGAATAAAAAAAGCATATTTTTTGATAGTTACTGCGAACAGGATAAAAAGTTTTTGTACCGATATTTTTTCGATCGGATATGAAATAATTTTTTTTAACCCCTACATACCGTTATGAAAACCAACCCGTACTAATAATAAATAATAGTACACGCTTAAAGTCTATCTTCTTAAGATCCCTGAGATCATAAAAAAGAGGCTACCTAAATGCACATAGGAGATGCGATACTGACTCCTTCATTCGCATGTACCCCAATTTTTAAGGCATGTCTTCCTATAAGACAATGTCCTGCTAAAACTCCCGGTTTGTTCACGTTCTTTACTTGTTTGAACTTGCAGGGAGAGAGTAAAAAAGAATTGAGAAAAATAATGTCACAAAGAGAAAAATAGCAGAAAAATAACGTGAACAGAAAACTAGTAGAAACTTGAAAAACGACCTGACAGCTTATTTGAAACCATGGTAGAAGAATACAGGTAGATGCACCAGATGAGAGCATACTGCCGGAAATCTCAAAACGAAGCAAAACCTTTTCTTTATTTTCTTTTGTTTCCATTCGCCACACAGCTAAATTTGACAGACATGGCAGTATGGAAAGAGAGCACAGTCAGCGCTGCAGCTACCTCTATCCTTCTACAATGTTTGAAACCTAACAAAATTGTGTGAATTTCTTTTTGTTTCCAAATTTTAAGATTATAAAAAATCCATCCTAAATCAACTTAAAGCATCGTCAAATAAATATAAAAAATATGACAAAAGGAAAACATCAGAAATAAATTGTTTTCCACTCCTTTTAAAGGATAGCTTGTATTTTCGACAAACTATTTTTTTTTTGGTAGCTGCAAATTCTTGCAAGTAAAAATTTCACTATCAGAAGTTTGTAGCTAATTTGTTCTCTCACTCTCTCGCTCTTTTACGCTCTCGTTGCAAGTTTTTCGAGTACGTGAACGCTTTACTAGTAAAAACTTGTAGCAACTTTTTGTTACTGTACAAACCTAAAAATGTGTACGGAAACACACCAAATATGTGGATACGATTATTTTTCCTGTTTTCAATTCCCTGAACTAGGAGAAAAACAAGGAAAATGTGACAACTACCAGAGTTGGACGTAGTGCACTAAATTTGCAGTTTCTGCTTACATGTACTGATAGTGTAAAATTATTCTCTAAATTCTATTATTTTTGACTGCTGAATTGAAAAATAAAAGCCTCACTATACATGAGTGATAGTGATAGTGAAAAATTTCTCACACAAATTCATGTAAGAATAGTGGAAAAAAAAATGTTTACAACTTAGTGGAAAATTTTTTTTAAAAAAAAAATACTTCCTCAATTGAAAGAAAACAGGAACAGTTTACTTGTAGTATTGAGTATTTATATATTGCACAGAAATTTGTATGTTTCTATGCTATTCTTAGTAAAATATAAAAATATTAAATAAAACAAGAAAAATAAGCTATGCTAACAATTATTTGCTGTAAGCGATTTAACTTTCATGAAACTATTATTTTAAATAACACCAATTTTATATAAACTGTCTATCTGATCCTAGCTTGGTGATGCTCATTCAGAGCTGTTGTTTTCTTCGTAAACATATATGACCAGAAGCTCGAAAAATAGTTTTTCTTAATTATAGATTTTTTTATTTCGAGTCTAACTGAAATAGTTTTAAAACCAGTCATATTTTAAATTTGAGTGGAAAAACTTTCAATTACAGCTTTCATTTAGTGGCTGTTCAAATTTTGCACTATTTGAGTGTAGTGGATATTTAGTGTAGTGGAGATTTAGTAACTACCACTCAATTTAGTTATAGTGCAACAATATAACACTACCACTAAAATCCCTAGTGATAGTGAAGAGATGAAAGTGATAGTGAAGCATCTCTTCACTATCACTAAGGTGGTAAATAAATAGTGAAAAATAGAATTTCTTTCAATATATTTTAGTGCTAGTGAAAGTCTGAGTGCACTCAACATTTAGTGCACTGCGCCCAACTCTGACAACTACTCTGTTTTATGCTATAATTTTTACTGCATTAATTAAAAACCTTTGCAACTCATATTGAACTAGGTACATTCGTATGAGCTAATTTTTGCTTAATTAGTCAACCTCTTTTCCATGAAATATGAGATGCCGATCTCTTCCTTATGACGGCAGTATAATTTATTTTTAAATTCTTACTGTTCTCGAATGTTTTGAGCAGCTGTAGCAACAGTACGCCCGGGCTCTGTTGAATTCTGGGAGCAATTGTTTGGCAGCATTTGTGCTATCATCATATTATAAGCGTCAAGACTTTGAGATTTTCGATGATGTATAGGAATGTTGTTCAAGCCTTGTTGTTGTTGTTGCGCACATTTTGTTAAAGCTTGATGCTGTTGTTGCTGTGCAGTAGCACTGTTGAAATTATTAAAGATTCCACGTAAGGAGCTTTCCGCAGTTTGTCGAGCACTATTTGTAGAAAAAAAAGTAAAAAAATGTTTATTAATTAACAATTTTGTGTACTAAAAACAAAGATTTCAATGAACTGTATCATTGTCTATTTACTTAGACAGTTGTGGCCGCTCTTTACAGCCTTTGACGCGCTGTGAGCCGCCGTAAATTGGCTGTGAAGTCGAATTTTGTTGTTGTTGTTGTTGCTGCTTATGCTGATGTTGTGCTGTTATTATGTTTTCATTATTTTGTTGTGATGTTGCATTCAAATCAACGGGTAAACTCTGCAGTAATTGACTGGGACATGAGCCCGAGCTACAAAAATCTCAAAATAAAAGTACCATCAAAAAACTATTAAAACCATCAACTTACCGCACGTGCACTGGATGCATGTTGTTACTAGTATGTGCTTGCTTTATGTGTGCCGTGCCCACAACTACGGATGAATCTTCAAATGAAGGATTGTCCATAGAGTAGGAAAGCGTTGCAGACTGCTGTGTAGCTGTGTGTGGAGCAGTTGCTGCAGAGTTATTTGGTGACTTTGAGCGTGTCTTAATTTGGGTTAAACGTTTCATTAAACTAACTGCAGCCGATGATGCAGAGCTGGACGAAGCACCTAAAGCTGCGTTAGTGTTGCTGTCTTTTTGTTTATCACGTTCTTTGTCTCTGGCGACTGTGATGTTTAGATCCTGTGTTGGATCTGGTGCATTATGCGGTTTTCGTAAAAAAAATGCTTCAACGGTATGACCCATTTGCTTGGACCAAACAGAAGCACTATAATTCGAGACTGTGGTAGGGGCGGCAGCACCAGCAACAGGTGATGCTGATGGTGATTGCCGTGGTGGTAATTCCGGTGGGTTATGTGGGTGATTCGTTGTGTTTGTGTTAACATGTAGTTTATTTTGTGCTGTTTTTGGAGTACTTGTACCTGTGGGCTGCTGAATTGGCTGCTGAATTGGCGGCTGATTTTGAACATACTTCCATTGGTGCATCAGTTGTTGTTGGTCGCGGTTGCGTAGCGGTGTTACATAATTTCCGGGAAAAACTCCTGCAGTATCTTGCCAATTTTTACCTTTAAACCAGCCATCTAGACAGCGCTCCGTAACGACATAAACGCAACCTGTTAAAAAATTAAATTATATATTGTTCGAAAAAGTACCAATTAATAATTTAGATAGATCTTATAAAAAAAAAAAACAAGAAAACCCTTTTTGTAAGTGACCTTTGTATAAAGATGTTCATAAAATTACCTTTTTTTAATTCCAACTCATCGCTTTTGCGTGGTTTGTAAGGATATAGTGCCAGGTAACCCCAAGGCAGAGTGGGCGGTACACTTTGCTGGTTAGCTGTTTTAAGAACATTGGCACGCGAGGTGGCCATGACTGGCTGTAGATTTTGTTGTTGCTGCAACTGGTGTTTCTGTTGCTCACGCAATGAAGTTGTAGTTTGTGCTGCAACATTAGTTGTTGTATCCGCAACAGCGGTACTAAAGCTAGCATCATTAGCGCTACGCAAGCGCATGTTTGGAGCATTACTCAAATCAGAAATAATGCTTAAAATCTCTGCCGAATACCGATTGGATGATTGCACGATGCTGAGGGAAGTACCAGCAGCAGCAGCAGCAGAGTCACCGCCTGAGGAAGTTGCAGCAGTGGCGGAGAGTAAGGCGTTCAGTGAATGCCGCTTTTCTTTGCAGTCACGATAGCGCACACCGCATGAATTCTGTGGCGACGTGGGATTCGACTGTTGTGGGCTGCTGGGCAAAGAACTTGATGCTGAACTACAGCTTGATGTCGTATTTGATATGGACTGAGATGAGCGACAGCTTGAACTGGATGTAGGTGTATCGGATGTACTTGTTGTGCTGCTTGCATCAACTGGTATTGGTGGCAAGTTACGTGGTTGTTGTTGTGTATTGGTGTTGGTTATTCCATGTTGATTTGCCGGAATTTGTGGTGGGGCAGTTGAGTGCTGTTGTGGCAGCTGTTGCTGGTATTGAGCGGCAATCGGTGGTGGTGGTGGCGGTGAATTTAAAACAACAAAAGAGTCAAGCAGCTTTTTGGCCAATGGATTCAATTCAACAAAGGCTATGGGGAAAATTCCAATGGTTGAACTAATGCGCCCTTCGGCCCAATTGTGATCGACACGCCGCAGAACGTGAATGAGTGTGCCCTTTTTGAAAGTGAGACAGCCTTCTTCCTCATTTGGACCCATCTTAAAATCGTAAAGAGCAATGCATTGCGGCGATGGCAGTGGGACAATAACCTGTGGAGAACATATTTAAGCATTTAGGAAGGAGGTTTTTTAAAACACGGCACGATATTTTTAAATACCTGAACATAGTTTGTTGGAAATGTACCCTCGACGCCGTTAAGTTCTCCAACAAACCAGTTGATGTCTACTTTCCGCTTTAGCACAATGATATCGCCTTTCTTAAAATGTAGATCACTGGTTTCACTGGATTCGAAGTCGTACAAGGCATAAGCATGTGGCAGCAGACGTCGCTGTTGAGGAGCTGCTGTTGTGTGTTGCTGCTGTTGTTGGGTTTGGGACAACTGCTTCTGTTGTTGTTGTTGTTGCTGTTGGTGGTGCAGTGCTTGCATGTGTTGTTGTTGTTTCTGTTTATTCTGTTGTTGCTGATAGAACAATAGCTGCTGTTGTTTCAATTTTATCTGCTGCTGTTGGTCCTCATTCAATTTAAGCGTATTTTCGATTTTGTTATCATTTTGTATTTTTATTGAATCTTGTTGCTGTTGTTGATGTTGTTGTTGAATTTGTTGATTTGTGTTTGCAGCAGCTGCAGCATTTTTCATGCCTATAAAAAAAAGATGCGATTGTAAAAAATCAAAAGAAAGTTTTCATATATACTGGTATATATCTTATTCAATATAAGCTATTTGTATGTATTGTATGTAATGAAAACACCTTAACACTAGAAATGCAAATTGACAAGCAAGACACGAGAAGGAATACAATTTTGTATAGAAAAAAGGATTGCTTCTCTTGTCTTGCTTGTCGTTGGTGTTCTTTTTCGTAATACAAAATAAAGCGGAAAGTGTAGGTAATAATAATTATACTAAAACGCAAATTACAAAATAAGCAATAATGCTTAACAGCTGTTTTTGAAACGTATTACATTACATTAGGCCATAGTTAGTTCAGTGGAATGATGTGAGAAAAAATTCGAGTTTCTTAGTCGATCAATCCATGCTGCCATCAATTATATCCGTAATGAATAGATGAATATCCTTGTGAAATTCTTTGAAAACTCAATAATTGACAACGTAACCACCAACCAAGTGGGCACGCTTTTCCAGGAGTACAGCCGGTGCAATGCAGACCTTGTTAAACGCTTCTGAATATTTTCGATTCTAGTCGCAAATAATAACACTTGTATACTCCAGGAGAGATCTCACCAAGCTAACAAAAACTGCCTTAAACGTACGTAAATGCATCTAAGAATTCTTTCGATTTTTTTTAGAAAACCTAACTTAATGTTGGCTTTGGAAATAACACATTCAATGTGAATATCAAATTAAAGCTTATAATCAATGAAAACGCCAGAGATCTCACCAAGCTAACAAAAACTGCCTTAGACGTACGTAAATGCATCTAAGAATTCTTTCGATTTTTTTTAGAAAACCTAACTTAATGTTGGCTTTGGAAATAACACATTCAATGTGAATATCAAATTAAAGCTTATAATCAATAAAAACGCCAAGATGTTTGCACTGGCTTACTCTGAAAAACCTACGAGCGGAACAACCATAGATGTAGTTATAGTTGTTCGTTATGTTTCTTCTAGAAAACGTTAAAAGTCTTAACTTAAGACTTTACATTTTGAAAAGTTTAGCGGAAGTTTGTTAGTTTTGCAAATAAATAAATAAAATTATCTCATTCATAAGTGTTATTAACTTTGTAAAATATTTTCAAATCAATCTAATATATAAAAATCTCGTGTCGCGATATTTGTTATAGAACTCCTCCGAAACGGCTCGACCGATTTTCATGAAATTTTGTATGTATATTTGGTAGGTCGCAAAGTATATTTCACCCACCTACCTCCAGTGGGCGTTGCACCTCCCATACAACCCAAATTTACGATATCGAATATCTTTGGAGTAATAGGTCGCACAGCCTCGGGATTTGGTATTCGATCACAATTTACACGTTCCGTTTCACTGATAGCATTTTATGGGCGTTAAAGAAGGGGGATTGGCACCTCCCATACAACCCGAATTTGCGCTATCGAATAGCTTTTGAGTTATAGGCCGCACAGCCTCGGAATTCGGTATTCGACCACAATTTACACGTGGCGTTTCACTGATAACATTTTATGGGAGTTGGACAAGGGGGCGTGGCACCTTCCATGCAACCGAAATTTGCGATATCATATAGCTTTGGAGTTATAGGCCGCACAGCCTCGGAATTCGGTATTCGATCACAATTTACACATTCCGTTTCACTGATAGCATTTTATAAGCGTTAAACAAGGGGGATTGGCACCTCCCATACAGCCCAAATTTGCGCTATCGAATAGCTTTGGAGTTATAGATCGCACAGCCTCGGAATTCGGTATTCAAACTCAATTTACACATGCAGTTTTACTGATAACTTTGTATGGCGTTGATAAGGAGGCAAGGCAAGGAAATAAATGAAGAAGCAACGAGAACAGATGGCAACCCTTGATAGAGTTGATGGCGGTGATCTATAAATAGCCTACTGCTTTGAAATGTCATATGATTAGCAGCCATACAATTCATAAGAATGAATTCCAGAATCTGCACATTCATATACTAGTTTAAACAGTGAGTTGATCACAGCTTAATCACTCAAAGGCTACTGAAGAGGAATATGTAGCGATTTCCGAAACAGACTGTCTAGTCAGCTAAGTGATTGACTCTGTACAGAGTTGTTGTTGTTGTTGCCTTCTTGAAAACTTACTTGATCTAAAGCTCACAATCTTAATTCATGTAATTATTCAACAGATCATAAAAACTAATTAACTTAACTATGGCAGAGCACGGCCAAATAAGTTTAATTAATGTCAAATTAATTAAATAATCTAATAATTGATCGATTTTTCGGTCAAAGTCATGTGTAATTGAACATTTGGTTGTGAAAATAGCCACCTTTCAGTAAGAACACTAGCTTCTGGCGAAGCAAAAACTCGTTTCATTTCTATGGTGCATTCCGACAAACAATCGAACACCAATGAATATTGAAATAAATGAAAAAGCAACTAGAACAGATGGCAACCCTTGATAGAGTTGATGGCGGTGATCTATAAATAGCCTACTGCTTTGAAATGTCATATGATTAGCAGCCATACAATTCATAAGAATGAATTCCAGAATCTGCACATTCATATGCTAGTTTAAACAGTGAGTTGATCACAGCTTAATCACTCAAAGACTACTGAAGAGGAATATGTAGCGATTACCGAAACAGACTGTCTAGTCAGCTAAGTGATTGACTCTATACAGAGTTGTTGTTGTTGTTGTTGCCTTCTTGAAAACTTACTTGATCTAAA